>OU744735.1:43992141-44614978 GCA_916613615.1 Steromphala cineraria | reverse complement strand
ATCAAGTCATGAAATGTTGATACAGCCTCTGTTCTAACTCGCCGAAATCTGAGGGTTCCGGCAGCTTCCCCTGGCGAAAAAGCAATTGCATCACAATCCATTTGAATTTCTTTATTAAATCACAACGCTGCTCGCATGGAAAGGGTGGTTCACATCACAATGCTTTTGCCATGATTCGTTATCTTTGCTGATTGCACAACTAACTGTTATTGCCTCCAATCAGGCATCTCACATGCTATCCCACAAAGTCGGCGTCATAGAACAAAAGCTGTATCAACACTTCATGACTTGATCTGCCTCTTTAGGGAGAGAATGATACAACGTTTGTAATTCAAGAGGGTCTCCAACAACATTTTGAGGGTCATATGTTTGTCTATTGAACATGACTTAAAACAAGTTAGTAATTCAGCAAAGTTACGCCGTTTGTTGAGCTACCATTACGCCACTGCATATGACGTCATCAATAAGGACGTCGAACATTGTTATACAGATCGATATAAGGGTTAAGTTCAGTAAAACTTCTCTTCCCTTGCTGTTTGGCGGTTAATCTAATAAGACTTACATTTTGCACACTCGAGGTGTAAACTTTCGATTAAGATGTCCGTCATCTCTTCTCAAACTCCGCAATGACCAGCTACAGTTTCAACTAATGTCTCTTTTCATAAGAGATTGTCTCACAGTAGCGCACATTTATGTACAACTCCTAATCCGTGAAATGTCTCCTTGTCTTATTTCCTGACGTAGTGGGTCATTTTACGTTGAGTAAAATTGACTCTTTCTCAATATATCTTAGTATAGTTTTATATGCATATGATATGCATTAAATATAAACTAATCAAAAACATCTTTGTATGTATGAGGGAGCTCATTCGTTGGACACTCGATGTTCAAGGGTGATCATGTTGCCATTTAGTAACATTTTATACATGTATGTGCATTTATTGTCTCAGAACCCTTTTATATGAAGTCAAAAGCCTTATATTTTAAAAGATTTTATATAGAGAGATTAGAATTTTAAAAGTAAGTAAGTAAGTTATTATCAAAACTCTACAAAGTAAATGTCGACATAGTAATGAGGATTTCATAAAATATCGAATGTCTACATTATTATGCCCTGATTGTAGGGTCTTCAAACTTAGGAAGACATATCCAATGATAAAAGATCCCACAGAAAAACTATGAATGATCATACAAAACATTTGTGTAAATGTTTTCTTTTATACTTTTCAAAAATATACGTTTTAATGCAAAAACTAGAATGTTTTACCTTTAACATCGTAAAGACATATAACACGTGTCAAACTGATGAAGAAACTTCCATACTTATTATATTCTTTCAAGTTCACAACTGTATTTTAAATGAAAAATCATCTCAACAATTGGTGTCCTCTTGAAATATACTACAGCTGAACATGAAATACAAATTTCAAGACTGTTTATATATAACCAATACTTCAAAATCGAAAATGCTTCTTTTCTCGCTTGAATATCATGTTAACATTCTATAGCTATAGCATTCACTAATTCTTTAATCTCTGAAGTTTTCCCCGTTTATATTAGTTCATACAAAATGTATAATCTCAAAAGGGTCAACCAGACTCAACCTTCTCATTACTCAATCCGATTATCAGGCACTGGAAGACAAAGTTGTAACGTTTTGCAAGAAAACTGAATGGGGCCATTTCAGTACATTAATTGACATCCTTTGGCAAAGAAAACTATTCAAGTAACTTAACTGAGCATTTTTGCTCATTTCATAAATGCTCTCTGTGATAAAAAAACGTCAATTGCAATATCATGACGTGTAATATTACATTTCGTTCTTTTCTTTTTCGATTACATCACCTTTTTTTCCTACAAACATCTAAAAAGCTGGTTTGAAACACACTGATTAAAAACTAATTCAAGCTTGTTTGAAATGTTATTTAACCATGAACCCTTTCGATTCCTAAACATTAAATATCCATCGGATGTTATTTAATAATTGTTAGCAACCTCGTTAATACCAAGTGTCGCTAGGAAGGCTTCTTACGTTGAATTAACCGTTAAAATAAAATTATAAAACAATAATTAAAAAAATAATAAAAATGTATTTTATGAAAGATATTTTGAACCAATTCCCTGCCATCTAATATACTATACCGAATAGCATTAGAAGAGTTTGCAGCAACAGTTCGCACTTACATGTAGTGAAATTAGATAAGAAAAACTGCATTTTTACCGTTGAGCATATGTGATTCGAACAACATACCTATGTCACTTTAACTTAGAAATAATACGGCAACAGTTAAAGTGACACAGAGTATCTTTCTTAAAATTTTAATTGGTTTTGATAATCTACAAAATATCTAGTATGAGCCACATTGTCCGGTTTTCGATCAAAATCCCGACTTTGAATGGTCGTATTTTCGCTCTAATGTACTGATTGACCTTTAACTTGTTATTTTCAGTAACAGTTAGTGGTTCCCGATGTAATAACATCGATTTCAAAATTTGACATATGTGATCCTATCAACATACTCTGTGTCTCTTTAAGGAAATTTGTAACTATTTAGCAACCGAAAAAATGAAGTTACATGTATAAAGTAAAACGTTTTTTTTTCATTTCAGATTTGAGAGATTCACATCTTTTCATGGATTCTCAAAGAGGACAGAATTCACCAGCGCCTACACGTCTCAGAGCTGTTCAACGAATTATCAACATGTTGTGAAGTTTACATCAAGAGTATTTCCCATTTTAGGTCCAAAACATTTTTTTTACATCGAAAATAAAATAAAATCCATTAACATTGTTCTTGTTGTATTCTTTAGTATCACAACATCGCACGTGCAAGTGTGGGGCACGTTTACACATGTCGCCAATATGCACAACTAGGACGCCAATATTAAAAACTAGGACGCCAATATGCAAGGAAGGTCACCAATAGGGCAGATATATTGGACTGTCATTTTACGATTACATAAGCAAAATACACATAATGGCACATAATTTAGGTTTAAGAAATATGAAATATTTTAGATATGTATTGTCGGATCTTCTCTCGTCTTCCGAAATTATAGAATGTCTTGAAGCACAAAACAGTCTAAGAACAATCATAACATTAATTGGACGTTAAGCATAGTTTGTTGTTTTTATATACAATATGAATCATATTTTAATCATAAAAATGGCAAAACATGGCGTCATAATGCTTTGTACTGTGTGTCAATATTGCAAACGGCCTTATGAAGCTGGTACAGGACGTAGCTGCTGAGATTGTTTACCAAAATTAATTCAATTTTATCTTCTTCTTTTTGATGTGTACTATCATGCAGTTTGAACATTCATTGTGATACCAAATACCGTAGATGGGGATCGGCTCTTGGTTGAACGCAGTCATTCCTAAAGATGGTAAGAAAATACCTTACCTTTAACTCGCAACGTACCAGCAAGAAAAGTTTATCATCTCAGCAAGTACAAAATACCCATCGCGTCATGGTAGTTCTGATGTTGAGTTCTGGCATTTAGGCATGGACATAAATCAGGCAGACCAAAAACCTCTTTGAAGTACCTGTGTTTTAGATATCACACTTTCACAATGCTACATTTAAAAATGTAAAACACAATACGATTAATATAATTATAAGCCGTCGGTACATGGTTATTTCAAAAGGTGTTAGTAGAACTATACTATTCTAAATGTATACCTTCATTCAATGTATTACTGTTTTTATGTTTCCTTGTAACAAGTTATGATCGGGGACGTTTCTTGACAATGGTAAAAATAGAAGCAATTTTTTAAATGTCTATGTGTTTTTCTTGTACGAAACCTTTGATACATGCTGTGTGTTATTTTAATCTTAAATCAACCTTTGATGATAGTTGATCAAAAAGAAGCAAAGCCACGTGTAAAATGTTAATTTCAATAATGCAACACTGGAATATTGACATTTTATCTTCAAAGTATCAATGGTATTGAGCAAGATTTTCTTATTGACACAATATCAAACCAGGAATGTGTATTGCATATGTGCCACTGAATTAAATATCAGTTAAAATCATGAATATTTGTTTCATATCAGGAGAGGTTTGGCTTAGTATATTAAACGATAAATGTATGAACGATAAAAGCTAATGTAATCTATGTAGGATTAAAAACATATACATTTTGCAGATAAATTGAATGGTACATTATGAAAAAAAAGGTAATCATAGGGGTTAACCAATAGTTTTCAATCAAGAACATTAATCTACTACACAAATCCAACACCAAAAACCTTTCATCCTCATGTCTCATTTTAAGTCATTCTATTTATCAACCTTTGTCGAATGACCAATTCCAATTTCCTACAGAAACAATAAATTATTGATTATTAAAACAATGTATTTACATAAGTGAACAAAGCTGCGAGTCACTTTACAGATATCCGAATAGAAAGGAAACGTATAAGTAATGGGTAAAAGCTAAACACCACTAACAATTTGTACAATGAAGCTGTCACTGAAATTGACAGCCAGATTGACAACTTGTGGGTGGTTTACTGGTATAAGAGATCAATAAAGACACGTGTGTAGCCTGGGAATAACCTAGTACTTAGCGGCACAAAGTTCACCAATATCGTGATCAGGTACAGAAGAGCTTAAGAAAATACATACATAACTATAGCTGTCAATCCCCAACAAATTAGTTCTACTAACAATACACTGAACACAAAGGACACGTAAAGGTTAATGTCTCTGGCTAACCTTTACGAATTACCTACAATTTTGCTGTCACTGAAGTTGACAGATAGATTGACACGATCTTGTTTTAAGATTGGATCGGTCAGGATACATAGGTTATCTGTGAATAACATTGTACATCGCAGTACTATGTTGATCATAATAAATTTAATCATGATATATCTCAACTGACTGAATAAATGAAGTGCGACTGATATCACACTTTATCATATAATGGAGGATGTTATCGATGCAATAAGGCAAAAAGGCCAAAGGCTCGCATAATGCAAATTTTATTCCTATTATATGATAGTAATGATACAGAAACACACTAGGTTAATAATCTCTATTTACACTCGTAAACTGAAAGAGTAGGCCTTAGTTGAGCACCAAGTCTTGACATGAACAGAGAAATTATACTAAATGATTGACAGTACTTTTGGAGGAAAAGATTTTATTTTAGGATTCATTAAAGGGGCAGTAGCGCGTTTTTTGAAAATTTTATATTTCAATTTTTTCACTGATAATTGTATGTTAATGCTAAATGTATCATTTTGACAGAGGTAAAAAGCTCATTACACAAGCCAATCATCCATAGTCAGAGGACAAAGTATGAAGATTCACATAAAATTAATTGGCGGTCATTTTGTGTTAAAACCTTTAATTCATTTTGAGTAAGAAAAAGGAATAGCATAGCATATTTGAACTATTACTGCTCCATTTAGTTTAAATACAATGTCTGTCAATTTGAACCATTAATTTTCATTTTCCTGACATCACCTTCTACAGTGTATTCCCCCCAAAATAGTGCTACTGCCCCTTTAAGAACATCAGATGCGTCTTGCAAGAATGGGGATATAAAGAAAATATGGTCGCAAGAACTACAAAAGGATACAGTGGCCTATTTTAGATCATTCATAACAACGATGGAGATATCAGCAATAATTCCAGAAAAGTTCATCACTTTTTGTAATTTCGTATTGATACTAACAATCTAATACTCACGTATTAATCTTTTTTAAAAATGCCTTATTTTCAAGCAATGATCATTAACAATTTTGCTCAACAATTTCTATTTTGACTTCAGTAACAACGTGTGGTCATAAGGTCTCATTGATAACAGATCAATTCTTTCAATTTCAGATACATCGCATTGTAATCACTTAAATTGATTTCAACAAATCCTGCAACATCTTCGCCTTTTATCTTCTGATTAAATTGAATTTAATTTCAGAGCTCGTTCCCATATCGACCAACATAGTAGTCGTTGACAGCATTCAGTTACAGAGAAAAGAATACCACCATTGTTAGGAACAATTATTGAAAAGGTTTTACTTTAATCAAATAGGCGATTGATCCCATATTTATCTTATCCAAGGGAATTAGTTTAACCTTTCTAGCATTTGATCTATGACTGTCTGTATTATTTCTTATAATGTTAAATGTTCATCGCGTTGATGGAACATTACGCTAACTAGAAGCTAACTGTATTGAAATTCATAAATAACACATGACTCAATAATCCAAATTTATATATGAACAGAAACATTCTGATTTATTCACAATTTTCATGTATGTGGAAGAGTTTATAACTAACATCACGCAAGAATGAAAACTTTGCAAAGGTGAAAAATGCCTTATCAACAACCAAGAAACCCCGGAAATGCCACCTTTTGGTTTTAATCGTTTAGCAAAGGAGAACAGTTTATTTTCAACCAAAAAAAATAAAAAATATATATATCATTGCCTAGTTGAGATGTTTAAAATGGTTTCCTATATAGTTAGTTCTTTCAAAAAGTGTCCTTTTTGGCTTGGTGCAGACAGAAAGAGTCAAAGGTTAGTATGCGTCGCAATTGCTAAGAAGTCGAACAATGTTCTTGTATGTGTCTCTATGTCTTTTTGTCCTCCTCTATCATTGTTTCTTTGCTATTTTGGATCACGCATCTCTGCACTCCTGTTTCGTTATCTCTCTTTGTCACTTTCTTCTGTTTTCTCTTTGTTTCTATGTCTGTTTGAATCATATCTGTTTCTCTCAGTTCTCACACATATTCGACATAACATCAGGGAAAAGGTGGAAAATATTATTTCATTTATTATGCAGAAAACATGCAATCAATTCAGTAAATATTCAAGCATGCAAGCCCACGATATGAATTAGCTATTATTACTGTTAAACGACCCTTTGACGATAACAGGAAGTCGTATACCTTTCCTTGCATGCTGGGATTCATCATATAGCAAATGCCATTTATTCCAGGATGTCATTAGCCTGCCCGTTGCTTAGCCATTGACTACCACTTTTACATGAATATTTTCCATCAAACAGATATGAAATATCCAAGCAGGCGTTTATCTACATTTACAATTGTTGTCCAAACCCTGAAATCATCCATGAGTTGGAACTATAGACAGGCATTCGGACAAACATAATAATAGGCTTGGAAAAAACGAGTCCTAGTGGATTATAATAACAAATATATACAAACCTAAGTTGTTTGAGAGGCATTTTAAAATTATACAAAACAAGAGGAAATTGAATTTCTTTTGTGATTGTCATAACATTTGTACACGCCTTTTAAACCCTCCATGCTTTGGGTGAAGTTAGCTTACATCACAAGACGACAAACGTCTCAGTTGAAAATGTTATATTTTGATTTGACAACTGGGTTCTAATGGAAAAAGTCTCGATCGCTTCATTGTTCTTTTTTTTCTCAATTATTCCAAACAGTCCATTTACAATAAGCAACGCAGGAATTGAGGGAATGTGTATCCTTAAACCCTTGTCACACATCAGTGTTTTAAGTTGACTGGTTTATGATTAAGATCGCTTTCATGAACATGGCATTAAAATATACGTTTGCTGAAACCAACCCCAAGCACATAGGGATAGAAAAATAGCTACTTTTAGGCTAACACTCTATGGCATATTCATGATATTAGTCGCTCAGAATCTATTGAGACTATCATTCATCAATAAGGGAACGGGTAAGGGGGTTCTTGTACTATTGATATCTCCCTTCATATGATTTGTAGTTCCAACATTGATTTCCTCTACTTTACTGCTCAGCAGTGATCGGGTGTCATTTGTATTCAATCTGTCATTTTATTTCAAACAGCTTAAGCTCTACCTGTAAATAGAGCAATGCAAGTAGTCATAGTTTGTTGTGCTTCGGACTACTATTTTGATATTTTTGTGACATAAAAGTCTTTTTCTGCTGTTTTTAAAGTGTACAAATATGTAGATATTTACACAGATGAAGTCCTAAGCAAACATTGATAATTGGTGAATGTCATTTAAGACCTGATGTATATTGGATTAATATTGAAAATAAATACATGTACATGTATCTCGTCTCCTTATGTCAAAATGTCCTAATTTTTAAACGAATAGAATTGAAAATGCAAAACAGGAACATTTCGAAACAACATAATCGAATTTAATTTAAACAAAAAAATAGTCATGAAAGCAAATGGGTTATCCAAAAGTTTCAAGCAATTACAGTCATTATTGTATTGAGCATATGTTACTAGCATTGGAAACATCCGTATTGATCCCTTCAATTTTATCAAACACGCTGGTAAGAGACCAAAATAGGCTCAAAAACGCACTACTTAGAGAAGAGAACGCTGTGATATGGGAGACGATAAATTACCCATGATGCTCTGGGAATCAATTTTGTTCACTCAGGGGTATTTTAGCTCATTCAAATCAATGCTTACTATTTTTTTACTTTCATAATAAGGCCTATTCATGTCAAGTACACTTTATAATCGGCGCACTTCCTCTTCAATTACATGTAAAAATGTGAATTCAAAGAAATTCAATGCTGAAAGAAGGATAATTGTGATGTCCAATTTTCAGCTTTTCCTTACCTTACTCAATATAGCTGATCAGCGAAATCATCTCTGATTCAATAATGTCGATTCAATTTTAGCTTTATATAGCAATTTCAGAACTTAGAATTTTCCTTCCTAAATCAAGAACTGTATATCTAAGTACATTGTCTTTAATAACATTTAAGAAAGTGTATTCATGATATGCACACTTTCTCCTACTCATTGAATTAAAAATTTTAATACATACACTGTAAATATTTTATTCAGTTATCATGATCGATGATCTAGCAGACGAAACAAAGCGGTTAGTGCATATGGTCAAAATATCTCTTAAATACATGATGATGATTTGAAAAATACGGCATAGCTTTAGAACATTGTCTCATATTACTTTACAAAGTTCGAAACGCCTCTGAAGATTAAATAATAAAACTTTGTTTAAACACTCTTAGCGTTGGTAGAATGTATTTGTAAACTTTGTTGTTGGTACAATATTTTCAAAAATAAATCATTTAGTTGGGATGGAGCCAAACAATAAAGGTTATATTTATGAACTAGTACTAGATCTTGCTGTTTGACAGTTTGTATTGCTAGATGCCCAATCTATTGAACAGCAAGGCTGTACATGAAATGTTTGATTTATTGAATGAGAGTTATGGCAAATGCAGAGTGTTTACACAGATAATTTTACGAGAAATAGACGAGATTTCTTTGTTTTCTGTAATATTTTTACTTCTTTTAAAGTTTAATATTGTTCTATTGGATTGAATGTCAATATTTAGTTTGCATTCACGAGACTACCACTTAACAACATAGTGTAATGCGATATTGAATGTGTCATAGACTTATGTCCAGCACTCTTGCATTCTTTCATTAAGAGACATATAATGACTAACCTGTATTCTTCTTTCTGATGTGTTATCAGCAAATAATATGGGCATGGCCCAATTTAAAAAATATAATTGTTACAGGACACATTTGGATGTCTTGAAGTCATGGAAATTCTTAAATAAGGTGGAAGAAAGGGACGTTTTCCAATGAGTATCTTTGTTTGGATCAACAGGATATTATATCAGGTCATTCTGCTGTACTACCAAATATGGAAATGTTGATATTAATCTATTTAGATTGCGTATATATAAACATTTTACGGTTCTATTTCTATAAATGGTTCATAATGTCAGAATATCTTATTTTTATGGCAAGCAATGAAGATGATGTGACAATTATTAGCACACAAAGATAATCATTGGTCAGATTTTTTTAAAGATTATGTTAGTTTTAAATCAAAAACCTTTGTAATTTTCACATTTTGTAAACATTAAGGGTCTTTAATACGTGACGTGAATTTTTATTTGAAAAATCATGCAAAAACATGTTACATGTATTACAGTGATAAGACAACAGTGGGGTTATTTTATTGCATAGTTAGTACAGTCTACAAACTAGCTATTCCTGTTTAGAGATACATATCCTGTAGAGGGGAGATTTCTTGCGATAAAAGAACATTCCCAAAGATATACTTATGTCAATTAGTATGGTAGGAATAATTTTTCTTTTCTATGATGAAGGAATATCATTTCTATATTGAAAATCTATGTGAACATGACATACAATATAACACCCCCTCCCCCCTAAAAATAAAATATTTATGCGGAAACCAAAATTTAACCCATATTTTGTCAAATCAGGGAGTGTTCTATTGGTGATAAAATAAGGTTTTACTTTTGAAAATACTGTGTCTCACGAACGCAACAACATCCACGTGAATCCCGCCACCCATGCTTTGCACAAACCAAGTTTCAAACAATCACAAGTATTGGGTATTAAACGACCAGTTCCGACGAAGCAGAATTTCAAATGCATTGACATTGCAGATCACTGGGCTTTATCGGGCAGGACTTTCTTACAAGGGAATTGCCAGAAGAACTCACTTCCACTACACCGACAAAAGCCCTCTGGTCAGGAAGCATGCACAAAAGAATGATATGAGGGACCTAAGATCAGGAAGACCAAAAGCTACCACGCCGCAGGAGGATAGAGCTCTGTTTCGACAAATTTGACACCAGCCGTTTGGTTCAAGCACCAATCTGAAACAGGTATGGTCATCTTATCGCCGCTTGAGCAACAAAAATCGCCTCAAAGCTGCCGGAGTAAGGGCAAGAAAGGTCATCAGGCGTCCAATGCTCAAAAATCACCACAGACGTGAGCGTAGGTTATGGTGTGTGGACAGGCAGAGGTAGAACCTCAGATCATGGAGGAGAACACACTGGACCGACGAAAGTCGTTTCCTCCTGTATGCTGTTGATAGCCGAGCCCGCGTATGGAGGACTAGTAATACACGTCTTGCCCCCAGGAACATTTTGCTAAGGACACCATATGGCAGGGGATCCGTGATGGTTCTGGGAGGCTTCTCCTACGACTGTAGACACGATTTGGTGAGTATACAGGGTTCACTCACAGGCCTTAGCTACATTCAGGAGGTTCTGTATCCTGTAATTATTGATCATTTTGATGACCACAGACTTGCCACAAGACCCTTGTTCCTGGACGACAATGCCTGACCCCCATCGTGTACTTGCTGTAAATCAGCATCTTGAAAATAACGGTGTAACACGAATTCCATGACCAGCAATGTCACCTAATTTGAACCCAATCGAGCATGTTTGGGACATTTAGGGTCGTCGGATACAAAGAAGGGATCCTCCCGGAATCCGATGGAACAATTAAAGAACCTGGTTAAGCTATGCCAAGAAGAGTGGCTGCAGTTATTGGCGCACGTGGTGACATCACACGTTACTGATGTTGGTGATTCTTGAAACACTGATTCACGTTATTTAAGTTGCTTTGATTGGGTGGCACACACCAAGAGCTTGTAGTGACAATACTTAAGCATCCATGTGTTTTGGATGAAACTCCATGTCCATTTCCCTCTTTAATTTATGCACTTTAAGTGCCCACTTAATTACAAAACTGCTCTTGCAAATGACCAAATTATTATTCTCTCAATAAAATTTGGTTTTGCCTATCTTTTTCTCAGTCTCGTAAGATACTTAACGAAGTACACCCTCTGTGAAAAATCAGGGGTTGCTTAACTTTTTTTGGTGTTTTTATTTGTTGATTTTATAAAATAACATGTATAATATATCTTTTATCTGAAACATAAAATAAAGGGATCACCGAACGACATTTGGATTTATCAGCTTTTTAAATAACATTGCCGTTCGAAAATGATGCCGTTTTCTACCGTTTTGGCGTACTGTATAAAACATCGTTTTTTATTATTATGGTCATATAAAATACATACATACATTATATACATACAGGGATGTGTAACAAATATATATTTACAAACTTGACAAGGCAATCAACAGGATTTTCAGTGATGCGAGTATTTTAGATAAAATGCAAAAAAGATGTGTGCCGTTGAAATTAAAAACGAATTCCGAAATATTAACTGGGGTTTTAGAATTTGACTTTTAGACACTTTGAGGTCATTTTTGCAATACTCAATGAAACAAACAAATTTTAGGTCACAAGCAACTTTGGCTTAACATGTTTTTATAAAGCCAATGCCAAACTGAGACAGCAGAATTAAAGGGACAATCGACTATCTTACAATGTAAAATTACAACAAATGTGAGATATTAGAGTAATTGGAATAACAACAACCTACCAATATACCACAAATATTGTTGTAAACTTGCAGTTAGAAGGTGGTTTAGTTATATTGAAGTGTTTGGCGCAAGTGTTCGGTTAGGCGAATTCGATTTCTGAATCCCATCTTTCTGTAAGATAAAAAAATAATTGTTCATATTGCCTTTCAATCAAATAAAGATTTGGCCAAGTGAAAGTACATGTAACATTAGGAACAGGAACAATATTTTCATCTTACATGTACATCATTACAATACACAGTCATAACGACTATCAATTATTCATTATTCAAACAACATTAAGCAACCATAAGTGTATGTTTACATAGAACCCTTGTTCACGTCCTGGGAGGTAATACATACAATGCATAGGAAAGTTCTGTGGATTAAGACAAAATAAAATGAAATATGATTTTGGAATGAATTGCCCTTCAGATGTACAATAATCAAATAAATGAATTTACACATACAAAGATCGGTGTAATAATAAAAAAAATATAAAATTGATTTCTTTTATATCAAGTCTCACTTGAATATTTGCAACAAATACAATAAATTTCATCAAATTTGTATCTTGTGTCATTATTTTTCATATGTAATATATATGGAATATATCATCTGCCTACTCAATGATTGAATGTAATTATTTCATCTTTTCCCCTAATGATGAAGAATTATTTTATTCAACATTTCAGTTATCATGACCATTAGAATAGATTGCCTAAAAGAAACCTAATTCAATATGAACATTAATATCTGAATTATACAACGAATTCATCGCAGTAGGGAATGTTCTTTAAGTTTCAAATTTGTCCCCCATTTTAAGTTTCCATCATGAGTATATCCTATATTTAGCTGCCAAACGATTTTATATCTTATGATGATTGTAGAAAAACTACCAAAATGCCTTTTTCCCTAAAGCTATAGAGTGATAAGAAGGGCTTGCACTCAGACATAATTCTTTTCATATGAATAACCCAGAAGATAACATGTGTAATGTTAAAAACGTGACTGAATTTAGTTGTTAACATTAAATTACCAACTGACAGAATGATAACTTAACTAAATTTATCTTGCAGCCAAAGATGACAATGTTTCTTTAGTTTGGACGCCTCATTGATTTCATGAACAGATATACACAAAAAGTAGTCTAAAATTAGCCCAAAGCTAACAGTAATTACCGGTTTAGCAAGACACCACAGCAGTTTCTGACCCGAAGTACACAGTAACACAAGGAACACCCCCACACGCTTAACATTCATTTTCTTGTCATCACGCTGTTAATGCTTCTTTAGCCTCTCTTGTTGAAACAATACATCTATGAATCAGAATTTATGTTGCTTTGTCAAATATTTGAAATAAATATAAATTACTACAGATCGTCGGTTTGATGTTTACTAGACATGCTTTTGAGAAAAATAATGACATCTGAATAATTCATCTTAACATTATATTCCAATACTTCCTAAAATTTATTTATTTAAAAGTGATGCTTTAAAACTTGAAACACATTACATATGTCACTCAGATACATTTTTGCAATGATGCATAGTCAAGGAGACGTTTTCATTATCTAGCCGTTATAGCTAAGATGGTAATGTTGTGAAAATAAGCGTTTCGCTTAAGAGAATGAGCTTGAGAGTTTCTTTTTGGAAACTCTCTTGAGAGACACGACTATCAGCGCACAATGCATTTACTGAAACGTCCTATCTCACAGATTTGTATCATCAATGTCATTTCCTCCTGTCTCCTCCATCTTACCACTACACGGAAACAAACAGCATTAACAACCAGTCTGCCTGGATAACTATCTACTGCAGTGCTTCTGTAGAGAGTGGCATCAACAGTTATAGGAGTTTTTAAGGCATCAATACTGAAGTGTTAATCTTCATCACAGAGGTACTCCAACCGATAGTTCACAAAATGAACTTGTCCACTTGTCTCCTTCCCAAAGCCTCTACCGAAACAAAACAACACTAAACATAACTTCAGGGAAGGAGACATAAGTAAACATCTCTGATACTGTGTATCTTCTGAGTAAGTTTGAAAATATAGACGACTCGCATTCTTTTGAAATACATTACTCTGTGTATTTGCTCTGTGTCAGTTCAGATCTTTTCAGTTTTCAGTACTTGGTTTAAAGTTGTATCTGGGATTTTACGAAGATACATACAACATAAATAATATTTCGAAATACGCGTAAACTGTATAAGATTGAGTTGATCTTATTTCATGTCGTTCACAATTTTTCAAAAACATTTTAAATGTTTAGAAATGGTCTCGACTATTACAGATAAATAATTTCAACCAAATACCCCAGGTTTAAAGATCTTATAGTTGTCGTCAATGATATTTGTGATTTAATGACATCCCTTAAAAACTGCACCGGTGGTTTGACATTTCAGACTCAAAATGTCATCTTTAGTAATCTTGATTTTACTTCAGTGAGTGAGTAAGGATCTCAGTGATGTTTTAAACTCACTTCACATGAAACAAGCAAACATAGTTGAGTTTGTCCCTCCCTAACTGTATAAAGTTGAAACAAATGAATATTGATACTCTTACAATTATCCGTAATAATTGGCAAACACCTTTGACTAATACTGTTCCACATTCTGAGGGAAAACATGTGTAATGTTTTTAAAAACGCCCACTCAATCATAAACATGTTTACATGTACTGAACAAATTCAAGATATATCACCGTCTACTGGGTATTACATAATGAGTATTTACTGATTAGTAACGGCTTGTACTCATACCAATTCGAATCACTAGCAGCTAGATTTGACTGAGTTTCAGATGTAAATATATATTTTCGTAACTAGAATAACACAATTTATATATTGATTTCTATTAAAATTCGGAACAAAGGTTTGTTTGATATTTAATTGTATTTTGGGATGGCAATCTACGGGCGACATTATGTTTTTATTTGTAAAGCTTAACCGAAATATGCAGTGTTGAATCATATTTCTCATGACTCGTGACGTAGTTTCATTGTTATTATGAAATGAATTTTTTCAAAATATGAACAGAAAACAGTAGTTCGAAATTAATTTCTCCAACAAAAGAAGTCTTCAAATAGATTTTGGAAAACTGACAAAGATGATAAATAGGGATTATTGAAATAATTTTAACCTTAGACAGATTGAATGACACTATCAGAGAAAGAGATCGTTTTTGGTAAGGAAAATGACAATCAGAATTGATTAGTTGCCAAAAATTCAAATTGGCTTTTTTTCATATGAGAATTTAATGGTGTTATCGTTAGCTTATGACAATGATGAAAGACGGATAGAAAATGTGACAAAAGCTACAAACTATATATTGACGCAATATCCTCTTTTCAGATTTGACCATAATGAGGTTTATAATATTTGTTTTATTTCTGAACTTCAAGACTAACAATTGACCATAACGTTACATATTAAAATAAATTGATTTCCATCATCACTAATATCATGGATACTAAGATTGAATATTTGTTTTTATGTTTATGCCAAGGTAATTTGTAACATGAATATATCAAACTAACGATTTTAACAACTGTGCTTAATATTTAATTTTCCACTCATAAACAAATAAAAACCCAGAATAATGTTTTCATAGCTCTTGTGATTTTTCTGCATCAATTTAGATCCAGTTCCTTCGATTCCTAATATTTGAAAATGCTCTCAGAGGCTAAGTCCATAATCCTGGAGATAATATTCTCAATCCCTTTAACCTCCTGATATTCCACATAATACGCATGGACGTGTCAAACGTCATACACAGTGGTCTCTAACCTTTCATCAGGTATAATTCATATTTGGGAGTGGATTAGGGCCATTAAAGCCTTTCTAGATTATTGCAAAATGGATAAATATAAAGTTAACCGACTTTATAAAATTTCATATGACTCACTTGAATATTGTATAAATCAAATCCTTTTTTTAATTATTATTTGTTTTAGCAATTCAGGAACGAATCTCATTACCCTAATTCACTGACAATAGACATGTACATCGAACCTTCAAACCATTCAGGGACAAACCATACTAGGAAATGCCTAATATGGAAAAATATAAAGAAAGCTATTTAGTTAAATATATCTTCATATATAATCAAGTCATTTTAAATCTTCTTGCTTTCGGTACATGTACTAAGGAGATGTGTCTTGATGTGATTATTCGAAATGCTCGCCTAGGGAGAGACAATAATCCTGGAGATAATATGCTCAATCCCTGAAACCTCTTCATATTCTTCATGATCCGCATGGACGTGTCAACCGTCACACACGTTTGTCTCTAACCTTTCAAGAAGGTATCACCAGAAATCTTCTATTCACTATAATTAAACTAAAACGTAAAATCCTTTCTAGCTTATAAAAATGGATAAACATAAAATTAACAGACTTCATCAAGTTTCATATGACTCACTTAAATATTGTTTAAATCGGATAATTTTTAAAATCATAAAAAAAACCTTAAAATTAATATGTTTTCAGCATTTCAGGATAAGATCAAATTTCCTGAATGAAATACTTCCGCCAGTTCCTTTACAATATACATGTACATGTACATGTACATTGAACTTTCAAAGCATTAGTGAACTTTTGTGTTAGATAATTGTGATCAACCGATCAACCCTCCTAATATGCACTTAGTTCAATTTTACCATGGAATCCGGAAAAAAACCCATAAAGAATAACCAAAATAGCAAAAGACACCACTCCATGACTTGGTCTAAACAGATACCAAGTTTTCGGTTTTTGAGATATAGTCGAGAAACAGACCTACTTTTCAAAGCTATGCGAGGGACATAAGAGAATATCAAATTAAAGTATGAGAACGGGATACCTGGTATTGTTAGTTGGAAACTACATCAACAACTTATTTGGATTAGTAAACAAAGGGACAAAACACAGGAATAAGAACCAAAAATCAATTCAGTTGTCTTTCTAAAATGAATGGTAAGTGATTTCCATATGAAATATAATGAATAAAACAACAGTTCAATTTTTGATGGAAACAGTGCCTCAAGGAAACATCAATTGTATTTAAGGTTTTACATCTAAGGATACATGTCCTTGATGTTACCTACATGTATGTTAACCAAAATAGACGAACAACCATTACTGCTATCATCTGAACAAATCCCATTAACTTTACGTTATAAATATTTCTTATTAAAGGTCAGAATATATGTTTTTTAAGGGTTTATAAGTCCATTATTTTATACATGAAACGTTTGTTTTTATAGAACATCAACAATTAAATGTTTATTTCATAGATTCTCTCTACTTTTAATAATAATATCACTTTATTATCCTCAGTACATACATACATTATTGGAAATTTGGGTTGTGTCTAAGCACCCGGCAGCCACACTGCAGCGGCAGTTAATGCGTTGTTCTGCCTTTACACTGCTGAGTGTCAAGCAAGACAGCAACAACTCCCACCTTTTAGCGTCTTTTGCTATGACCGGAAATCGAACCCCGATCTACCGGGTGACTAGCGGACAGCAGAAAATGTCTCTGAAACCGAATCAATATACAGAAAAGATGTGAAAGTATCGGACCATGCTCTCAACCAGTCAGTCGAAACTACACTCTGGATATTTCTACTACTTCTATCAATTCACAAAACAAAATGTATAATCCTTAATTATTTGCACTTATAGAGTCAAAACGTGTTTAACGGTATGGATTGGGGATACTTAAAATCACTTAACTAAATCCACTTATTTGGAGACTCAAAGGGAAAATCAAAAGAAGTTTTTATACAATGTAGACAGACAGACAACAACAACAACAAATTTATACCCCGCCTCATTCCAAAGAGAAAATGCTCAATGGCGCTGAAGAGTAAAGTGTGAGAGTCAATATGAGCGTTGGTTCAATCTGAAGTCTTTAGAGTTGATTTTGCTCATAGTGTTGGGAGGCTATTTCAGAGTTTTCAGAAAAATATAGCATTAAGTATTAGTATTCGTTTCTGTATTCTTAAAATGCTTGAAATTATTCAATGTCTTCCATTACATTAGATTGATCATTAAGTTGAAGATAAAGTTAGTGATATATCTTTCATTTAAAATCTTGCCTTTACAGATACAGAGAAGAAAAAGTTGTGTTTTATATTGATCCTTACAGACGTTTAATTACCTTTTTAATTTTATTGTTCATCATTTTGAAATAAAAGTAAAAAACACAGAATTAGCTAGTGCTTTGCTCGTTTTTCAGTTTAATTACGTATAATTAATACTATAGCAATGATATCTATTGAGTTGGAATCATACCTTTCGAAACGATAATGTAATTCTGTAGGTTAATAGTTTGATCACTATTCGCACTCAAACAAATCCCAATGTCTCAATTACATGGTAAATCTTTTCTTTCCTGAGATTTTTTAGATTGAAGATTTACCCGAGACCTATACCTAATATACTGAATTTCCAAAGTGCATAATCCCTTATACATGATTCTAAGTACAATGATTGATGAGTCAATGAAGTAATGAAATGAAGTAAACTTTGAACACCATTGTACTCCTGGGGAGTTATTTGCCTTTGCATTATTGAATATGCAAGAAGTTAAAAGTATTCAACACAATATGAAGCCCCAAGAAAAACATAACATTCTTTCTACCCCACGATTAACGTAAAGGTATAGTTCAAACTGTTTCGTGTTCATTTTGATCTTTTAAGCTCACTTTAACGCATATCTAATCTACAACATAGCAATAAATTTGAGGAATTAACACTATGGACAAGATAACAAAATTAAATATCTTAGTGGCTGATATCTGCTAATTGGGTTCTTGATAATTGGGTTATCAGGACGAAAGGTAAAATAGCGAAGAAAAACGCTTTGTCTCTTTGCTGTTCTGGATCGGCATTTCGCTCATTACTTCGCCCTATAGTTGAAGACGTGAAATTGCAGAAATCAGCTACTTTGAATAACCAGTTTCTTGTTAACAATGTAAGGTGTAAGAATCCTCGTTTTGAAAACTGATATTCAAGCATGATTGAAACCTGTTTAGCCTTAGACTTGTTCGGTGACACTCTCAAAACTTGCTAGTTAACAAAAATGACAATCCCAATCGATTAGTTGCCAACTGTTCAAATTAACTTTTCTCTCCTGATGAGCAAGTAACGGGATTATTGAACATTGATGATATCGTTAGTAAACGTGGGAGAAAAGGTGAATGAAGATCCTTTATCCATATTGACCGAGTACCCTACTTTTCTCAAGTCAATGCAAAAAGTCAGTATCTTAAAACAATTCGTTATTTGAAGACTTCATGGCATAAAGAAAATGACATTTAAGTGACATGTCAAATAAGAAGTTTCAGTGAAATTTAATTAACTGGTTAACGTTGCTTCGAAAACGGACCGATCCTTCTTCACCTGTGTCTGGGTAGGGGGACTTGGGTTTGGGGCGTGGGTAAAGGGGTTTGGGAGAAGGGGACAGGAAAATACTCAAACTAAAACGCACGTTTTTCTAGAAGAAGGAGTTCCTGTTTTTTGAGTTTTAAAGTTCTGATCCGGAAACGTTATTTTCAATTCTTGGCTGAAAATTGTACGTTAATGCTAAATTAATTATTTTGACAGTGTAAAACATCTCATTACACAAACCAATCATAGTCAGAGAATAAATTATAAAGATTCACATAACGATCATTGGCAGCATTTTTATGTGAACGCCTTTGATTATTTGCTTTGATAAAAAGAAAGGAATTGCATGGCTGAATTTCGTGTCATTCAATTGGAACCATTTATTTTCATTTTCATTCCCCCTTAAAACGTGCTATTTCCCCTTTAAAGGAACATCTGAAAACCGGATTTCTTAACATACATTTCAATGATTCATCGCTAAAGGAACGTGACTTTTACATTAAATATTTGTTTTGAACTACAAACATATTATCATCGTTGCTGGCTACTATAAACAGGTCTCCCTTTGTTACTTATCAGAACCCTATGCAGCCCGAAATGGATGAAGATATACAACAAAATACCAGTTCAGAAATAAATTCCTTATTAGAATGTTAAATCGTTTTGTGTGATGTGTTTTGCTATTCTGGATATGTATATGACAGTGATGTGACTAGAAAGTTTAAGGTAAAAACGATGTGAACTAAAAATTGCTAATCCTATGTTAAACAATTTTATAGTGTAAGATACATGCATCATACTCTGATAAATGTATTAAATATTAAGTGTATCTATTGATGTATCAAAAGTCTTCCATGTAACGATCCATTTCAATGTCGCTGTCAAATACCTGTTTTTGGAAATGAGACAACAAGCCCAAAAGGTATTGTAGCATGTTTTTAAGATAATACATTCGAATTTTCATCTTTAAAGGGGCAGTAGCACGTTTTTAGGGGGAATATGAGGTGATGTCAGGAAAATGAAAATTAATGGTTCCAATTGAAAGACAATGTATTTAAACTAAATGGAGCAGTAATAATTCAAATATTTAACATAAAGTTTAGCCATGCGATTCCTTTTTCTTACAGAAAATGAATTAAAGGTGTTCACACAAAAATGGCGGCCTATGTATTTTATGTGAATCTTCATACTTTGTCCTCCGACTATGGATGATTGACTTGTGTAATGACATTTTTGACACTGTCAAAATAATACATTTAACATTAACTTACAATTATCACTGAAAATTTTAAAATATAAAATTATCAAAAAACGTGCTACTGCCCCTTTAATTCATAATTTCTTCCTAGATCCCCGTATGAAGGCCCCAATGGAATTAAGAAAACGTGCTACAATACCTTTTAGAGTATAAAGATTACAGAATAATGAGTACACATAAAGGACATCAGCATCATACTGTAAATATTAAAACAATGCCAAATGGTTACACTGAATATCAGCATAAGTTACCATAAGGTAAGGTTCCTACAAGGTTTTACAAAACGTTTCCCAGAAAAAAACCTCCACAATCCAACGTTTCTGAAACGTGTTAGCTAAGTAATGAAATGAATAAAAACATTTGAAAAAAAAGAAGAAAAGTAATAGTTGTTTTAAACAGTATTTTCGTTTTCAATTATGTGCCATTTAATCAACCCTGCTAGTTTCAACTTCCATGATGTCTACAGCTATACCCTTAATTCAAAACCTTACTTTACATATTGAATCAAAATAGATTATCTGCACTATTTTAAAGGGGCAGTAGCACGTTTTTAGGGGGAATATGAGGGGATGTCAGGAAAATGAAAATAAATGGTTCCAATTTTCAGACAATGTATTTAAACTAAATGAATCAGTAATAAATCAAATATAATTATAATGTAAAGTTAAGCCATGCAATTACTTTTCTTACACAAAATGAATTAAAGGTGTTCACACAAAAATGGCTGCCAATGGATTTTATATATATCTTTATGATTTGTTCTCTGATTATGGATGATTTGTTTGTGTAATGATATTTTTGACACTATCAAAGTAATACATTTAGCATTAACGTACAATTATCAGTGAAAAATATGAAATATAAAATTATAAAAAAAACGTGCTACTGCCCCTTTAAAGAGAGGCTATAATAGATTATACAAATAACAACTATGATATGCTAACGAAATTTAACTAAGCATCATACACGATGACACTGAATTTACATAGTTCTTTAACAAGGTCAGTTTGACACAATGGCGTCATTCTTGATTGACACATAAAGTCATTCTTATCTGATAAAATGAGGTCACCCCTTATTTACCTTCGGCGAAAGACCTTACTTATCGGACCGCTTGTTGATCAGTACAGGTAAGATGCCTGAGACGTGGTATTTCTGCAAACTCATAAAGTGTTATTTTATTTGCTGAAACGGGGTAACTATCGCAATTATGTAGCTGTGTACCTTAAGTTTCAATTTTTTGTTCACTTACCTAGCATTCTAGTGCAAATATCATGTAATTTTGAATGTCTTTGAGACATCTTAGCATTGCCAAAACGAAAGCAATAGTGTTGAAATTTCACTGCATAAAATAACATTTAGTTTGTGTTAACATATTCGCATGTCAAACCTAACAGATAACCGTAACAAATTTGGCAGGTTATTGAAGTGACCAGGGGTCGAAATTTCAAAAACACTGTTTTCTTTTTTTTTCTCTCCAAAACCCTTCATAAGCGATGAACAGCTTTAGATCTTATTCATATTTGTTCCTTTGCACTGAGGCAATGTAATTGTGTTAATTTTTTCCTACAAAGTTTATTTAAAATCCAAATATCACAAATATGACCCCATCGGTCTAATTAAGCATGCATTATATCGACATATCCATTAAGCACCAGTGACGAAACGATCCCGAAATATGGTTTGGAAATGGTTTTGTTACACATGGACAATTGATGATCCTTTGTAAGTGGTCCTGGAATTATTTTCAAGACGTCAAAACGAAACCAAAATTATATGATGTTTGCACAAGCAAGTGAAAAGATACGCAGCTGTGTGATAAGAAACCCTAAATGACATATCCTGATGTCCTTGAAAAGTCAATGTGTCTTAGTTACCAAAGCGTGTTAGCTTAGCACATGCAAGATAGACCCCTATGCTCACTGTGCAAACAAACACCGTATTATTTGTTATTAATGAAATGGAGAGATAGTTGGTATGGTGGAAACGATGTTCAGACGAATAATTAGAATCAAATATGATTAAAACTCTAATTAATGAGATGTTTGAATAATAAAGTCTAAGTTGTATTTTTAAGAAAAACAATATCATGATTGGTCGCTTAACCCTGGCCAAGAACCTTAACCCAACACCACCTTTTCCAAAACAGCGGTAGAAATCCGAACAACATATCTTCTGTTATACCATTCCTGATTACGATGTTTAACTGATTCCTAACCAGGTAACGTAGCCATAGTGTTGCGACTAACAAAAGTGAATGTCCTGAGGCGTTACAGACTGTCGCTGACTGGAATTGTGCTGACATGATATTTTGCTGATTGACTATTTTACGCAGTTGCCACAGTTGTCCATGTCAGGGATTGTCTACGCATGCCCAAACTTTTAACTAGTTAAAATGGCACTACTCTCTGGCATCCAACATATATTGCAAGTGTGACAAACATCAATGTTACCGATATCTATTCAGTATATCTCATATATTCTTCTCCAAATGTAAATATGAGAATTGTTAGTTTGGAAATGAAAATCGACTAGAACCCTTCTGAATGTGCAGAGGCCGAAACGACAAATACCATTAACATGCACACTACTATTTAACTTCTGAAACACTGAGATTCTCTACTTTTATACTAAACTTTTAGACTAAAATTTAGTCAATGAAAAGAAGAGTTTGGATTTGTTATTTAAAAAGAAATAAAAGGAGTCCTGCAAAGCTGAGGCATCTAGACTTGCCACTCTTTTCTATACGTAACTTAATATCAAATAATGTATAATAGGTATCAGCATTATCGGCGTAATCACAACATTTATAATGTTTTGCCTGTGTGGCCCAAAAACAGAGTGTCTCTATAATAATCACAAGCCATTTATAACCCAGACAAATTCAACCTCATTTAGTCGGGCTGATATCGTCTTGTGAGGCAGGTTGACGTGCAGGTCTCAGTAACCAGATGGTTTGGTTATCTACAGTTTCGAGTTGATAAGGTCACGCGTATGGTAAGGACACTCAGATAAACTCTGAAGCTCTGATACGCAATTGATGTATATCATTTCCTTTGTGTTAATTCATTAATATCTAAAATGAATCTCTTTCAATTCGACAAATGTACAGTGTACGCTGTTATCTGTTCGGATTCAACGGACAGATTTAAGAGTATATATGCTTTAAAGGGGCAGTAGCACGTTTTTATGTGGTATATAAGGTGATGTCAGGAAAATGAAAATAAATGGTTCCAATTGAAAGACAATGTATTTAAACTAAATGAAGCAGTAATAATTCAAGTATGTTACGCAAAGTTTAGCCACGCGATTCCTTTTTCTTACACAAACTGAATTTAAGGTGTTCACACAAAAATGGCTGCCAATGGATTTTATATGAATCTTCATACTTTGTCCTCTGATTATGGATGATTGGCTTGTGTAATGAGATTTTTGACATTGTCAAAATAATACATTTAGCATAAACTTACAATTATCAGTAAAAATTATAAAATATAAAATTATCAAAAAACGTGCTACTGCCCCTTTAAATACATAAAGATACCAGCTTAATGTGTACTCGGTGGTTCCTATCGTTGTCAGGTTGTAACGTAATCGTTTCCAGATTTGGTAAATGAAGTGTTTGTTTACATTGTATGAACTTAAAAATAAATATTGACGTAAATGTGTTATTTTATATGCTTGACAATATTTTGGTACATGTTATACTTAAAAATACCTTTTCGGAGGTAACATGTTTATCACCCTCACCTGTTTAAAAATTGTCATTTAATGTATGAATTTTGTTAATTCCATATTAAATATTTGATTATTATATTAAACAAGTAAATACATATCAATAGTTATTCTTCACGCTGTTCACCATTTCAAATAGAAATAGGTGAATTTTTGCTGCGGAAAATATATTTGTAAAAAGGAATAGTTAGCTTTAGGTTATTGTTGCAATCTAAATTGTGACAAAAAAAGACACATTATTTAGAGCATATTAAATCTACAATACGTTGTACAGTAATTTCTTTTGCAAAATCCGTTTCATTGACCCAATTTGTGAATGTTAAAGGTCGAATCAGTGTTAAAGCTAATTGTTCTCGGAGATTATGTAAAATTTAACACGAATATTGATAATTGGAATTTCTTAAACACTGGAATGTCCGTAATCAGAATATCATTAGGTTATCAAACAACAGATAGTGTTATCGGCATGATTATTCCAACGGATATTTTCGGTATTCGTTGGGACATATGAAAGACTAAAGATGCAAATTTGAAAGGTCAAGATCGAAAGTTAACATTTTGTACGCCTAAAGTAGTTATATCGCACGACGTCGACACTTTGACGGGTGAAACAACAAGGCTAGAAAAATCGAGTCGACTTCGTGCTTCTCGGAGCACATAAGCAATTAGCGAATACAATAGCCCAGGTGTGTTATCTGAAACATTACTTTGCATTAAAAGTTGGGATTGACAAAAAAAACGAATAGTGGATTTACATACATGTATATTTATTTCACATTTATATTATTATTACATCGTAGATCGTAAATTATAACTGCTTTAAAAAAATGGTGGTACCAATAACGATGTCATCCTGTCATCATTTTATAAAACATAACAATAACAATAATACATAATAATTTTCACATTTATATGATTCTGATATTTGATTTCTGTACTAAGAATGCATGGTACATTGAAGACTCACGGTAGAAAGGCCAGTCCCATGTACATTCACATGTCCCATGTACATAGTATGTACATACTGAAATAAATTACAGGTTTGGTGAAACATATTTCAGGTTAATGAACTTTAAATACAGAACTACAAGTAACAGCGTAACATAAAAGCTTCTTTGACATAGTTTGCATACATACGACGTACATTTTCATTTTGCTTAAGAGAAATTAGAGATGCAATAGTTTTCATTGAATATTCAGCAAATAGTTTGTTCTTATGTCATTGCGCAACGGAGCATAAGCATAAAGGTATAAAATGTCACCCATCTTCTAAAACATATTAAAACATATAACATGGTACATATTATATTATGACAGTTTTAGTACAACAGATACATCATCAGTGAAGGATATATATAAGAGCGATCTGGCCACTTGCAAGGCGTTCCTTCAGAAATGTTATAAGTTCGAAAACATTGAAAGCTTGTTGATAATCTTCTTTAGTCGTCCATGCCAACCTAAATGGTAAAATAAACGTCGCCACTGTCCCTAAAGAAATTGTTCATCCATAAAATAACTCTTGTCTTCCTTATACAATAACTTCTAGAATGCCACTCAAACAGCTCTTCTAAATGGTTGTTGGTTCTAGACCGTCGGTAGTGTGGTGGTTTCATGCCTCAAACGGGAGGTCGCCATTCATCCAGTTATAACACTTATCTATGTTCACTTAATGTCTAAATTGATGAACATAGTTTACTAGTATATGAATTAGTGAAAGCATTTAACTGAGTGCAGATGAGTACAGAAAAATAAGGAGAGGATCATGATTGATAATGATTGATATAAACACAAATTGGTGAGTGCATCTCTACAATAAGAAGTATTTGAACTGTTTCGTATTTTCGTATTTTCTTTTCGCAAAATGCGTAATAGATTCATCTTTTTAGTTAACTGTAAACTTAATCCTGCTTTAAGGAAACATGAAACATCCCATTCCGTCGCCTTCTGGATTTTCTAGATGTCGACTTCCCCCGCCTATAAATCAGTAACAGGGAGCGACATTGAAAACAGATCGCGGGTTGAATGAAACCGACCGAACAAGTTTACTCACAGATATATAAGGCAGATCAGGTCTCAGGCCCATACAAATTCATTACCCCATTGAGGTGCGAATCCCCTTTATAAAGTTGAGATTAGTACATAATTTAAAGTCATTAAAATTTGTCGCAAATCTTCAGAGTCCGTTTTGTTTGATTACCTGTAACACTTTTAATATAGGAGAAAAGAAATGTGATAACATTTATATTAATTACTATTGAAAAAAGGGTCACTGCTGAAGCATTTATTGTAGTCTTCTGAACCAGGTCTATCAATGGAGAAGGATACTATTTCTTTACACTGTTTGAGGAAAGGACAATTTAGTAACTCGTGTATGTATCAACTTGCAACTGTTTTTGTTCGCTTTTGATAAAGGTAGACACTCTCATGAACCCACTTGGAAACTTGGAAAAAGTTGCTAATACCAATTTTAGCGTATCAATCTAAAACGTCACACCTATTTTGTCACAATAGAAGGGCTATGATGCGTAAACAGTTTCTTTACGTCTCCGTCTCCTTGCGCTCGTCAGTAATCAGAAATATTACTTATGGTTTATCTTACAGTCATCATGTCTGCACAACCGGCAATATCCAATGATCCAACAGTGCGGAATCTAACAAAAACTGCCGAAGCAGCCGAGAAATGTAATGCATCAGCCGAAGTTAAAGAATCTATTAAAAGAACATTCGATGTGATCGAATCCAAAAAACAGTACTGCCGAACTAACACATACCAAGATACGCCAAATGCCCGGATGATCATCGAGAAGACCTTCGCTATACCATGGAAAGAGCTTTACGAACAAGGCAAAGTTGCAACAGAATTCGCTTCTCTTTGGATGAGCAATATTGGTCAAGGTTTGTGAAAAGATCTTAAAAGTTGCTTTTGCGTATCACATGGTTAGATTTTCAACAGCCTTAAAGAGACACAAAGTATGTTGATAGGATAACATATGTCAAATTTTGAAATCGATGTTATTACATCGGGAACCACTAACTGTTACTGAATATAACAAGTTAAAGGTCAATCAGTGCATTAGAGCGAAAATACGGCAATTCAAAGTCGGGATTTTGATCGAAAACTGGACAATGTGGCTGAAGTGGCGCGCGCAAATTCGCCAAACGTAATTTTGAAACCTTGTCTTAAGCTGACAGGAAGATATATTCGATTCGATAGTGTTTATAAGGTATTGTAACTAATTTGTAGAAACATTCGATGCATATTTTTGAATATCAAACGTATCTGAGATGTTTTCTTCATTTTGTCATAAAATCAAGCATTTTAGAGATATTATGCATATATGGATATATTTGCAATTCAAGTGATGATATATGAACTTCACAATCAGCATATTAGATATTTTGTAGCTTATCAAAACCAAATAAAATTTTAAGAAAGATACTCCTTGTCACTTTAATATGACTTTTTGGGATTGTTTAACTTAACATCAGTTCATCATTGAACAGAGCTACTTAATATATCTACAATAATTCATTGATCGTATATTCTAGGTCAGTTTCTGCAATTTCTTGCACGAATACAGAAAGCAAAGCGATTCCTTGAGATCGGGATGTTTACCGGATATGTTGCCATGGCAATGGCAGAGGTACTTCCGGAAGATGGCAAGGTCGTCACATGCGAGTTGGAACAGTATTTAGTAGAAGACGGCAGAAAATGTTTCGATGGAACTCCCTTTGGCAAGAAAATAGACATTAGACAAGGTGGGAAAAAAAGAACAAGTTTTTGCAAGCTAATTCCTCTCTTCATAGTGTAAATATAATGTTATTTGGGTTTCGTTTGGACGTCAATAAAATACCTTTAGTAGAACTGACGAAATAACGCCATTGTCCATTAAAATAACCCTTTTTATACCATACGTGTATGTTAGGAACGTCTGGTCTGTGGTGCTGAATTACGATTTTGGCACGGTTAAAATATAGAAAGATGGGGTAATTTTTTTGAAATTCCGATTTCTTAAATTTCAATTAAAATAGTCAATAAGACAGAATAAGCACAGTGACATTGATTTGATGTAAAGGACAAATACGACTAGGAACAAAGCTGTTGCTCACTGGCAAAGGATTTTGTAAAGAAAAAAGAAAGAATAGTGTTTCCCATGGTCACTTTCAAGACATGCCAAACTTATTACGGAGAACAGGTAGGTATGTTATAGGAGTATGTTAATGTAAAACGAATCTTAACTTTTGTAGTGCAATTTCAACATAATCCGTTTCGTCTTCGCCATATTAGGATGCCTCAGAAATATTCCAAATTCCTTGATATTTGTACTAAAATAAGCAGCTAAGTAAACAAACTTGTGGCACATAGCTGTAATGTTTAATTGACTGAATGACGGCGTTATTTTAATAAGTAAGTATTGACTACTTCCCTCAGGTCCGGCTCTGGAAAGTCTGAAACAACTGGCCACGGAAGGTCAACAGTTTGACCTCATATATGTAGACGCCGAGAAAGAAGGCTATCTGGACTACTTTAAGGTACCTGTATAATTTACATCATCGCATCGGATGATATGTATGTCTCAAGTTCTCTTAAGTAGTGTTAACGTGAACTATACCATATTGTCGCTTATATTCATACTTTGTTGTCCTCTAGCTTTGCCCAGGACCATTCTACACTTTTATAATTGTTTTCTATGGTTATTGATCACGTGCGTTGTATTTTTCTTGTTCAGCTAACATAAAGGGAAAAGAAAAACGACCCTTTATCATCTCGATTGCCAAAGAGTAATAAATGTCGTATTTATAGAGGATATTATATGAGTGTCCATGACATACCACGTTTACGACACGAGTGGCTAAATATTAGTATTTCCCGAGCGATAGCGAGGGATTTACTGATATTTAGGTACGAGTGTCGTAAACATAGTATGTCATGGGCACGAATATGATATTCTGTTTATTACCGTAGTCCCAAAATTAAAGAAAATACTCAAAAATTACTTCTCAGCATAGGCTGACTAGCCGCCGGCCCACATAGATTGTGACGTCATAGGCGAAGCGTGACGTCAAAGGATTGTTTATTACGTGACGTCACAATGCAAAAGTGATATTTTGCCCTAGGGCAACATATGAAAAATATGAACCTCGATATGACTGCCCTTGTAGGTATTAAATATCCATTTATTGAAGCACTTTTCTGGTTATTTCAAAACAGAGGAGAGTAAGCCATTTAACAGTAGATTTTTTAACAATATCGTGCGATCATCAAGTCGATGAAATCGCATTGTTCGTTATAAACATGATTTTGCAATGATTTGACCCAAACGCTTTTCGATGTACGGATGGTTAAGTGCACGTGGTAGGAAAAGTTCAAGGCATAATGAAAACTCGATTCCAGTAAGTTATATATAAATAATCTCAATCCAGTATCTTATAGCATCGTATTAAATACGCGTGGATAACAGTAAGCCATTCTTGTTGATAAATTTTTATCAACATCGTTTGATATATTTGATGAAAGAAGACACTTGGGTGACACACTTTGTTAACCCGGTTTGGGTAATTCTTAAAGAGCAACTGTTTTTAGCCGCACATGACCAAACTTAGTTTCATACAATCGGAAAGGGCTGTCAGTTATTTGAAAGCTAATCGACGTTGTATGATGATATGGTGGTATGAAGTTAAAAAAACGGACAATGACGCACCTAAATCAGTCAAACGTAACTTAACACGTATGTACGGCCATGAGAATTGCAGATATGAGTTGACATTGTGTGATTATCAGAATATTACTAGTAATCACGAAACTTTGGCGCGTGATTTCGGCTTCTGCCAATTCATTTAAGGGTTAGATTTACATTAAAAAACGCATTAAACTGCCATTTTGGGATAAATGCATTTAGACGCGCATCAAAGCTAAACAATATAGCACGAAAACGCACAGAGCGGATTCTTAATTTCAACATGTTTTGGGTTGACACTTTTTCAAGTGTGTGGCACATAATTGACATCATCTTCTTCTCCATTGTAGACGATGATGGACAAGGACCTGCTGGCTGTTGGGGGAACGCTGGTCATTGACAACGCCTTCGAGTTCGGGCTTGCCTACACAACCGACCGAAGTCACGTGGACATCATGAATAAGACGGTCATGGCGGACGACAGAGTTGAGCAGGTGCTATATATGTTAAAGTCAAAGTCTACAATCAGGCATTGTACAATGACTGAAATAATCAGTCAATGGATAAATGTAGCCTAATGAGCCTAGTCATTGTGTACAAATTTCCATTGTTTACATTGTCTGATTAATTAATCAAATTATTGTACAGATTAACTGATTTTAAAGGGGCAGTAGCACGTGATTTGACAATTTTATATTCATAATCTTTCACTGATAATTGGACGTTAATGCTAAATGTATTATTTTAATAGTGTCAAAAATCTCGCTACGCAAACCAATCATCCATAGTCAGAGAACGAATTTTAAAGATTTACTTGAAATCCATTAGCGGCCATTTTTGGATGAACACCTTTCATTTATTTTGTGTAATAAAAGGAATGGCATGGCTGAACTTCATATCATAAATTTGATTTATTACTGCTTCATTTCGTTTGAATACATTGTCTTTCAATCGATACCATTTATTTTATTTCCCTGACACCACCTAATATCCCCCCCCCCCCCCTAAATACGTGCTACTGCCCCTTTAAAAGAGGGAAGCCAAGAAATATGATTAGGCCTAATTTTCTAATGCTTCCATGTTATCTTGTTGCAGGTGATGTTACCAATGTTTGACGGAGTTTCCCTCATAAGGAGAAAAGGAGAATAGCCAACAAAGCGCAGATATATTATTGTAATAAACAAGAAATATCAAAAACATAACGAGGTTGTTTTCCAACATAGGACCTCTCGTCAACGCACATCAACGACTATATTCATATGAAATTTTTGTTTATTTAGCATTGTTTTCGAAATTTCTAGTTTTCTTCCAAAGGTTACAAAGTTATCGTCTTCAGGGCACCCAATCAAAGGTTGACAGCAAAACCTTTAAAAATTAACGTATCAACTAGCTCATGCGCACTTTACTTTTGACATAAAGTATGGTCCAGGTGTCTCCGTTTAAGTTTATGACCAATTGTTTTGTTATCCTCAATTGCCTTCTATTTTATATGATATGAAAACAAATAAATGATTAATCTTAAATGATTTCTTGTATTCCAAAAGTGGAATGAAAACAGTGAAAACATAAAAACCCAGTTACAGAATAAAACTTATTCCTCAAGCTTGCATAATGTGTCTCGATATCTTCTATACTGGATAAATATATCTATCACAATAACAGATGGATTACAGCTCATTGTTTTGCCGGCGACTACAATGAAAGTGTCCATCGGAAGGAAGATTTTCAAATAATGCTTTTCATATAAGTTACCAACAAAGTCTGTTAAACTATCTGCGAGTAACTATGTGAATCCTATTTTTGGATGGAAATTTGTCAAAATATCTCTAAAAGAGAACTGAGAATAGAAACTTCTGGATATGCAATGTAGAGCTGTGTGGTTTTGACTTTAGTATGCACAGGGCCAATTTTATTATATCATACTGCAATAATGCATTATTTGAAGTAATGTTCGGCAATGATTCATTTGAAATAATCTGTATTTGCGAACATCATGATGATATGTTTTTAATAATTTTTTTTACAAATGACATGCTTCTGGATTTCATGAAAAAACAAAACAAAAAATTTGGGATTTCGCATAAGGACCACAGTGTTGCACAAACACGTGTATTCAAATAGTACTATGAGCAACAGTTTTGTGATTGGAAAGCATCTATCTTCATCTATGTGAAACATCGTAGTTTTGGAAGGCTAAAATGATCACAACGAACTTTAGGAGACACCATTTGTTACGATGTTTAAGTTCGATAATGATTTAAAAAAAGAACTTTTGTGTAAGCAGCTGTAAATTCCAGCCAAAAGAATGTCTTTCACAGATTAGCAAGATTGTTTTGATTCATTGATTATTTAAAGTTCATTATTATTTAATTAAGCTACAAGGTGATTTAAAACAGTCGAAATATGTCTTAGATTTAATTTACTTGTATGTTGTATGTATGGTTGCAATGTATGGTTAATTCCGTTTTGTAAAAGTCAATTCTAAACTTGTATATCAGAGGTTATGTTATGTCGGATGTTTATCAGAGGTCACGAAAGAAATATAAAGGACAATTCAAAGAAATCTTTTCTGCTAACATTTGCGAACGTCTCTTTGCTATAAAACTAGAAAAGCAAATTAGATCAGCAAATCAATGAGTCAATCAATACATTCATCATTGGTCATACGTGATAACCTAAATTTATAACTTGATAATGTATTACATACAAAGTTGTTTATGTTCTTGATATGAACGTAATATATATACTTAAAAGGCAATGTTGCTTTGGATATGATCCAACGTGTGTTGATGCTTGCTGTGCCTAAAGTAGATTATTATTTTAAATAAATTTAACCGTTTGTAACTTTATTTCATTATTGTTATACCCATCTAAACTACGTCAGTGATGTGTATTTATGAATATGTGTGTGAATGTGTGCGCTTTATGTTGTCTATATGTATGGTATTTTAATATTTATATAATTTATCTCTTTCACAGTTCCTTGTAACATGTAAAACAAATTCCCTTTATGGGTAATAAAGTATTATTATTATTATTATTATATAATTAAGTCCCGTGATATCGTGATTAATCAAGATGAGTCTGTTTTCTCTGTTGTTTATTTCGTTGTTCAAAGGCTATTTTATGTCTGTGTTCTGTACAAATGTCCTACGCGGCTAAGTCACAACCCCATGTATAGGAGAATAAAGTGGCAATTTGCCACCAATGGATCAATGACAAAACACATAACATAGTCTAGACGATATGAGCAATCGAAGCACATGAAATATATATGAGACAAGCTTTAGTGAATTCGATTTGTTATCATTATTCACATCAAGATGAATACGTGAGAACAGCCAACATTAATGAGATTATTTCAAGCCGAAAACACTATTGAGAAATTTTAGGCGCAGAAATGTCAGTGCTTCAATATCATATTTTGAGGATATCGTGTGCAGTAATATAATGGGACTTCTTTGTTGGGATTCAGTATTGGTGACTTCCGTCTAATATTGTTTTGAGAACGGATTGGTAAAATACACTTAATCATGAAGTTAAAATAACGATCAGAATTTGATAGGAACAGATGCGATCTCAATAATATGCTTCAATTGCTCATAAATGCATTCAGTGCATTCAAATGCATACAATATTTGTTAATATCAAAAGTCAAATATTAACATTACAATAATACTTTTATACAATGTAGGATATCTTTATGAAATCTAAGGTTCTAACCAGAGAGATAAACACAATTGCGACTTTTATCTGAGGTATGACACCTGAGAACTGTGTCATTACTTCTGTAAGATAAGTAATTCAGGCCTTTTTATGGAGAGACTTATTTCTTGCATTTTCTTCAGTATTTATTTAATGCAAGGGTTATTACCTCCAGAGGGTCACACAACTCATAACCAAACCCCAATATCGATATCATATATCCAAAATAAAGTGTAAACTTCTGACGGCAATTTCAATGTGAACACAATTTAGTCATTTAAGATAGGGAACACGATTCGATAACATTATTGCAAAAGCAACCATGAGCAAATACATGTAGTTGATACCAGAGTATGATATATAATTTCTAGAAGGATTGTCGTTGGAAGTGTAAACGACACATCCCAGCCCAACCGACTTGAAAAATCCTTAACACTGCCGCTCGAATTATATGCTTAACTTCCACCAGCGTGGACCAAGGACATGTAGCTCTTTTGCTGTTGTTAGATCTTTCAGCGGCATTTGACACTGTCGACCATGCAATGCTCAAAGACCGACTTCATACTGAATATGGCCTGAACGGCGTTGTTTTGGATTGGTTCTGTTCGTATCTGAGCGACAGATATCAGAGAGTTAGTATTAATGATACGTCATCTGACAACACAATACTGACTTGTGGAGTACCCCAAGGATCAGTACTTGGCCCCCTACTGTTTACCCTTTACAGCAAGCCTGTCTCTCGAGTCATAAGTAATATTGGCATTAACGATCACTTCTACGCTGATGACACGCAGTTGTACAACAGTTTTGCTCTTGATGACCATTCACAGAAGGCAGGATTAACTGCTATGCAAGACTGCACAACTGAAGTTGGCTGCTGGATGAACGAAAACATGTTGAAATTAAACAGTGATAAGACGGAAGCTTTGCTCATAGGACCCGAAAGAAGGTTGCAAAAGATCAATGCAACAAGTGTCACAGTTTGCACAGAAGAACTCAACTTCTCGACAAATGCCAAGAACTTGGGCGTAAAACTCGACTCATCACTCAACATGGAGAAGCATATCAATGAGCTTGTCAGAATATGCTATTTTCACCTCCGAAACATGGGTAAGATACGTCATCTTCTCACGGAACAAACAGCTGCAGCACTTGCACGATCTATGATCCTCTCCAGAATCGACTATTGCAATAGTCTGCTCGCTGGGGCTCCAGCGCGCCAGATTAGAAGACTACAAAACATCCAGAACGCTGCCGCCAGAATTGTCACCCTGTCCAAAAAGTCCTGCCACATTACCCCCGTGCTCAAGCAACTTCACTGGCTGCCGGTCAAGGAACGGATACGTTTCAAGATCCTCACCCTCACATATCAATGTGTCAATGATTCAGCGCCAGGTTATCTCTGCGATCTAGTTGTAAACTATGTGCCAACACGAACTCTCCGCTCCAGTGACCAGATGTTACTCATAGTCCCTTACATCAAGCTACAGACATTTGGGGGAAGATCGTTTGAATACAACGCTGCCACGGAATGGAACTCCCTCCCAATTGACTTGAAAATATGCCCAACTCTCACACAGTTCAAAAAGAATCTGAAGACTTACCTGTTCAATAATCAACAATGATCTCTGAACTCTGTTAGCGCTTTGAGCACATCTAATGTGGAATTTAGCGTAATATAAGACTTCATATTATTATTATTATTATTAAGATTTGACCATATTACTCCATCACTGAAATCCCTTCACAACTGAGCAAAAAAGAATCTCGGATCAATTACAGATATAATCGGGTTTCTTATAATTTTGCAGCAATATCTACCTACAATAAGACCAAAGTTGAGCGTGAAGACCCCACAATTTCTTCAGTGACGTGAACGTGACGTTAAATATTAAATGTCATCCGTTTTGGACAAAATTTGTTGAAGATAACAATATCATAGAAATGCTCCTTTAGATATGGTGCTTCTGTGAGGACATGTAATTCTTCAGTGTCATCATGGTACATCACGCTCATGAAGTATTGTTTCTCTCTTGACATATGACTTAACTTCAATCATCGACACACCAGTTTCTGGTGTTATTATCGCCCTGATTCTTGTCATCAATGCTATATCCTCCTGTCTCGCTTATCTCTGCTACACGGAAACAGACAGCATTAACAACCAGCTTGCCTGTAACCATTAATTACTGTGGCTCTCAGGAGTGTATGGAATATACAGTTATAGAAGTTTCAAAATGTTTCAATACTTGATGCCTCAGGTTACGTCCACTGCAATCAATTCTTACACCAAGGATAAAGAAAGCAATATATTATCAAACCTCATGAGTTATTAAGAATATACCTTAAGTTCCAGCTGACCTAACATTTCTTTACGAACAGACTCTGCCCTCTCAAAATATATGTATATCACTATGCTTCGACAGATGTGTGGGAATAACAAAGACGACTGGCATGGTCTTGAAATGTCTATTTATGAGAATGATGAATGAGCCTTATCTATATACAAATATACTACTCAAAATAATCTATATCAAAGGAACATATGTACAGTGTCCCCTACATACGTAATACCTCATCACATGGTAATTTATGATATAAACACTATCTTAAGTGATATTTGTATCAATTGTTGAGGGCGATTCAGTTTCGGTATTGCGCTTTGATGTCAGAACATTCACAGGGTCGAAAATGAAAGTCTGAGGATGTCAAATGGCTATGGTACAAAATATTGTGGCCTTGTCTTAGGTGGCTTTATCGCTTTGAAAATGATATCCCTTTTTGTAAAAAGCTTGATGAATACATTTTCCTGAAAAATAAAGGTGATTAAAAATTCAAAATTAATCAAATTTAAAAAAAATTCTTTAAATTTTAAAAATGTAGCCCGATGTCAGGTATGCATGTGAAATTAACAAAACTTCAAACAAAACACTTCACTTTAAGCTGCCATCATTTAAAGTTTGTGCAAATGATATTACAATTTGAGTGCCGCCAATGATATTGAAACTATGAACGGACGTGACAGTTAAGTAAGAAGTGCATAATTATTAGAAAATTGTGTTCTCGATTAACCATTATTAAGAAAGCTACGGATGAGTTAAGCGTGCTTAGCCTGTGACTTATTGGATGACACTTTCAAAATTTTCAAGCTGACAAAAAAGACAATTCGAATCGATTAGTTGCCAAATGTCCAAATTGACTTTGATTCACAATGAGAAGCTGATGGTATTATTTGAAATTGAAGACATCGTTCGAAAACATGAGAAAAGGTAACGGCATCTGAATAGCTTCCCTTTGAATATGGTCTTTATTTTTCGGTTTTGCTTTATAATATATTTTAAGGTAAACTTTGCTTTGTTCGGTGTACATAGTGCATGCTCTTAAATGCGTATTTAACTTAATGCCCTTAAAAAGTTGAAGTTGATTCCATCAACGCTGAGTGCATAAAGCGCAAAGCGTTGTCGTAATCCACGGAACCCACCCGATTGTCCGGATATGCACATGTGTATATGGAAACTAAAAACTCATTAAGGGTTTTCTAAATCAGCTGATATCATCGTTTCCAATTGGATGAAGAAATATGTCTAGAAAGTCAATATCAATTCTCACTCTAAGGCGAAACATGGAAGCCATATTTCATAAATGATTACAAAAGCTATAATATTGTTTCCATTGCAAAGATACCACATTTAACAAGATAGATAAGACAAAAGTTTAAATAATCAAATAACCATGTAATATTTGACACTCATGCTATGATTTGATGATGCTATAATATCTTTTGCAATCACTTTTTACCGGTTTCATTAATTATTTATGCATAGTCTCCTGATTTCTGATATATGTACGTGATGATTTTACAGTGCATCAGTCACTTCGTAAGAGAGTATCAACTTGTCCAAGTGCTGAACCTTTAAAGGGGCAGTAGCACGTTTTTTGATAATTTTATATTTTTACATTTCACTGATAATTGTACGATAATGCTAAATTTATTATTGTGAAAGTGTCAAAAATGTTATAACACGAACCAATAATCCATTGTCAGAGGACAAGTATGAAGAATTACCAAAAAATCCATGGGCGACAATTTTGTGTGAACACCTTTAATTAATTTTGTGCAAGAAAAAGGAATCCCATGGCTAAACTTTACATTATTTATTTGAATTATTACTACTCCATTTAGTTTAAATGCATTGTCTTTTAATTTGAACCATTAATTTTCATTTTCCTGACATCACCTTATATTCCCCCTAAAACGTGCTACTGCCCCTTTAATATACCAACAAGATTGAATCACATTAAGTAGGAACGTATCATGTACGTAATTCTCTAACTACGAAAGATATGAAATATTTCTATGCTGGGAATAGTTCATTAGTTGAAACATGAGACATGAAACATGAAAGATTGAGATACCAGAAAAGATATTGTGAATAACAAAAGTATTGAAAATAATTTAATAATGACATTTTCGATCAATAAACTCTTTTAAAAAGTAAAGCCTAACATTTTCTGTAAAATTATGTTCTGAAACAATTTTAATAGATAGTGTGCGCCATCTGAAAATGGTTTGTTCCCCAATACTAAATATACGGGCGAGGATACACGAGTGGATATTTCTTATATCTGCACATGTGCATTTTAATGGTTCTCAACGTTGGTTGATCGGTTCCTAATAGAATGATTGGTCGACGGGAATATTTTCAGTAATAAATAGAACGTGCCGAACTCACTCATGCCTATTAGGCAAAAGATAAATGCAAATTACTGTACATCATATTTTACAATTTGATAAATTTATTAAAACGCATGACCCTATTTGACAATTCATGTACGTGTTCAGTTTCACTGCAATCTTAAGCTTGCCTTTTCACAAAGCCAAATTCAGTGCTGTCTGGCTGCCCTCGAAAATATTCATGAACATATCCAATAATGTTACTGATCCAGTATTAAAACAAAAAAATCAACCAACACAGTCGATCAGTCCTTGGGAATATGGCAGTAAACATCTGATTAGAGTTATCGTTCTTGATACTGGCGACGTGGTTGAAGCAATATCGAAAAGAACAAATGCTGTTCAACTTAAATTACTTGATTGTCATGGCATACACATTTGTTTCGATGCATTCTCTGATAATTTCCACTTTTTTAAATCATAGTTTTAACATATTTACAGGTTTTTCGCACTTCCGCTACACAATTGTGCCGTCGTCAATAACAACAACAACAACAACAACAACAAAAACAATAACAATAACAAAAACAACAACAACATATTTGGCGTGACGACCGGCCGATTCAAATAATAATATAGTATATTTGGCTGAGGTAATTTTTGGAGCCTTTATTTAAAAGAGATTTATGTCTGTGAATTTGTTTAATATCCAAACGTGTACCATATTTCTCAAGGTTTCGTATTGTAACTGAACTAGATTGTAAAGCGTTGTTTACTGATTCACTCTGGAGATCTTCGGCTGATTGATGGCACTACCACAACGAGTTTTTATTCGCATGTTTCCGTCGTTTTTTAAAAAGTTTATCCAAAATTGGTAATATATAGGATAACTAACTCGGTACGAGTGATCAGGGGATAAATGCTCTCATCAAAATAATGTTCAATGCTACAATATTTAACACTTAGTTATACCGTAAGTTACGAATTAGTATTTCAAGAATAATTTTGAGTGATTTGAAATTTCTCTTTTTGCCATATTTCTTTGCAAAATTATATGTCAATATTATTTAACTCATTAATGAAAACTAACTTAAAGAATAAAAACTCATACAATTTTGAATGTGCCTAACTAATGTGCCTTTGTCATTAAAAACACCACGACAAAATGTTACTGTTACATTGTGTGTTAAAAATATATCAATTTTTAAATCAGGAAATTACAACAGAAGCCAACGAGAGAGCAAGGACATGTTTATTTGAAACCTTTGAGATCAATGCGTTTGTCAATCCTACAGTCTATCGATAATTTATAGAAGTGTACTTGTAGATATTGTGTTTTAATTTTTTTTTTAAATTTATCCATTCTCCCCCTTTGAAGTGTAGCAATCTTAAGAACATGCTCTACAAAGAATATAGACTTAATTCTTTGAAGGTGAAATTGACCTTCTTGTCTTGTCTACGTTACAATGATGAATGAGTGTTGCCTGGTGAGGTAATACGGAGCAAGGATAACGGTTAATACCCTGATAATAAACTGTATCAAAGGAAGATACTTCTTTGCATAAAGATACTTTCTTGTGATAGTAAGAAAGTAAGACCATGCTAATTACATCATTATCTCACGTTCCTTCAAGAGGGACAAAGTTTATATTACATAAAGCACATTTCTTTGGTTAGTGGCGTTTAGAAGTTGGAAACAATTAGGACTAACTTCTATGGATTACAACTTCTTTATTAAAGCGATAAGGCTTAATCATGATAATGATTGTTTTATTGAAACAAGAACTATCAAGTCTCTGAAAAAAAAAGTCGGTACATCATATCATGCAAGATAGCAAATGACTGACATGGCAATCATTATTTTGATTTTAATGAATGTGTGATTGGCACACACATTTAGGTTTTTCAGATCTGTGACTCTGGTGGTAGTTCATCTGTGATGCACATCCTAGTGATAATTTTTAGGAAAAGGAAAGTGTTTGGCATTCAAAGATTGATGACGAAGATGGAAAAACGTTTCAAATCTAAATTGATAATGAACTCAAATCCAAAAGCATTTCAACGTTTTCTCCTACGTGTTTCGATTAACTCTTCAGGGAGAGTGATAACATTGTTTCTGACGTCAGGTCATTATGACGTCACAATGTTGGACATGTACAAGGAGCTATATGTATAAGAAAGTGCTCTACCTGTTAAGTGATGGACAGTATTTCTTAATATAGAATTCTTCCTTTATTGTGCGTACTATAGGATCATCTGTTGAAAGTTGGTAGAATGGGAAGATGGTACATTTAATTTTCTTTCCTTTTGCGCATATATCTAAGTGTTCCTTCAGGGGGAGTGTAGGTCCTTTATTTGTTTCTTATGAACACTCACCCGTCCCCTCTGATATTCAGTTTGGCCAAACTACTTTTCATGGCATTCCTGACGTGTGATTTGATAAATAACATTCCGGGCACTGCAGTTCATGTTTGAGTGAACAATAAAGTGTGCATGCTTTTCAGGAAGTCTAATTGATTTCCCCTCCATCAAATGGTCGCATGTTCCATAATTCGCTCTATTACATGACACCTATAATTTCAGGATTCAGGACACATCTAAATCCTGAAATTATATATATAAACGTCAAAGTATAACATTATTACAACTCTTCTTTCAATTTTCTGTGCCTCGGTGTGCCTTAACTATGACAACTAGTGGGAATATCCTTAACTCCTGATATATACATGGTTTCATACTTTTAAGACTATGTTGTCACAAATTTGTTTGCATACTATGGCGATGCCATTGCTACAAATGGATACATAAAACCGATGTATTACCTTCAAAGCTCCTCTCTTTATTTTTCTGACGAGTTTAGCTTCTCTTTAGTTTCATTGCCTAACGAATTCCTTATAAAGACGCTCTGTACAGTGATAGATCATACAAAGTTAAAACCTTAGTGCTGCAGAAATATGTTGCAATTTGCTATCAATGGATTAATGCTATTTGACCTAATATGATATGATTACTAATAGTAATCAATGCACATGACGTATATGAAATGTAACTGAACGCCATTAAATATTATTGCTTACGTAAAGCAGATGAGATGAATGCATTGCTGTCATGTAAAGAAACACCATTGAGAATACGATCTGCTCATTGGTTATACTTGCAAACTGCAACTTGTGTTATTGCTATCATTACATTTATCTTCTTTGCTTGTTATGTTGAAATTCACAGTGTCTGACTGTAAAGGCATTCAATAGGGAAATCACCGAGCAGCACCAGAATGATTTGATGAATAATTTCTGAAGGAATTCTTATTTCTCCCAGGAGAGAAACATTGTTAACAACGACACCTCCCTGAAACTTCGATTGCTCCTCGCCTAAGATCAACGGTTTCCTGGCCTGTGCATTCCAAGCGTTAGATCACGGAGTGGGGATCAGTGCATGATCTTTAATCAGTGACTGGATCAACGGTGGTTTATTCTCTGCGTCTAGAAGGAATGCGGAAGTGTGGACGTGTTATTGGCACTTCTATTTTAGGATTGGTACTTTAAAGTTATGATGCCATTATAAACAAGATAAAGTATATATTTTTTGTGATCTGTCTAAATATATCTCATTAATGAGAGAATGTGTTGTTTTAGCCAATCTTATATTTGATCCTAAACTTGAACTAATATCTTGTTAACATAATTCAGAAAGAAAGTGTGTTTCGAGGAGTTTCGCAGCCACTTGAGAAGTGATAAGTTTTTGCAAATTGGAATGACAAGGCTTTTAATCCTAATTAAACCAGTTCTTCATGTGACATTGAAAGTAATGACAATACATATAAAATATGACATGCGGTGTTCAAAATGATAATCTAAACTAAATTAAGAATCTATTTTTAAACATTTTTTTCAAACCATTTATCGTTCATTTGTTACAATCGTTTGCTCAATTTCTCGCCAAACCGATTGTACAAATTGTTGCGAATTAGCTATAATGTCATGGATATAAATTCATTGATCGGACATGCTGATGTTAGGAATGTTGTTGTTAGAATGTTTCAGAATGTCTTCATCAAACGTTTTAAAACTTTGCTTCCGTAAAGTGGACACTGACTGCAAGAGATTGTTGTAGAGTTGTGTATGGAAGCTCGAAGGGGTCAAGCTTCCTTCATCAGTGTGTTAGTATGACTACGAAGCTTGCGTCATCAACATGTTATCTCACATCGGTGGTAGTAGTAAACTTAGTAAACACAATTTCCTGAACGAAAGTGGTTGGGTTGAGCTTCTCAAACATTTAAAAGTGAATAATTTATTGGTGTGTCATATCGTTCCTAAGAGAAAACAAGAAAGTGTTATGTAATTATATTGTCTATCAGGAAAAGGTTGTATTCTAAGAAGACATGTGCTCGCAACCCTTGGTAGGCGTAGTTTGTATAGCATGACCGACTCGTTCATGTCATACTGCTTTAAGTAATTTAATCAGATGGACTGTTTATAAAGCTAGTTGTTTATTGTATCGACCTATAAGTTAAAACGTAACCACAAAAATGTGGTTCTCGACTACTTTACAAAAACAGATTGCAGATAATGAAGACAATAAGGTTATAAATGGGTATAAAAAAGGTAGTAGAGAAATAGAGCTCGGCAATCGTTAACAATTCAAAACAATTAAAGGGGCGGTAGCACGTTTTTAGGGGCAACATGTGATGTCAGTAAAATGAAAATTACTGGTTCCACTTGAAAGACAGTGTATTTAATCTAAATGGAGCAGTAATAATTCAAAAATATAACGTAAAGTTTAGCCATGCAATTCCTTTTTCTTACACAAAATGAATTTAAGGTGTTCACTTAAAATGGCCGCCAATGGATTTTATGTGAATCTTCATACTTTGTCCTCTGACTATGGATTATTGGCTTTTGTTATAAGATTTTTAACACTGTCAAAATAACACATTTAGCATTAATTTACAATTATTAGTGAAAATTTTAAAATATAAGATTATCAAAAACGTGCTACTGCCCCTTTAAGTAACTTATTCACAATAAGCGGTCAACACAAACGTAAGAAAACCGTTTAAACGCCTTGGACTTCAAGTTTTCATGCACTACGATTTTTTATGAATGATTTAAAAGGCATATAATGTGTTCCATCACTATGAATAATAGTCACAAAAGGATATGGATATTTTCTTAAAATTGGACACAAACAAATAGGACGTCACACTTTTTAAAACTTATAAACGTCAAATATAAATGCATGGCGATAAACTTACTTTTTACTATGATCTTACAGAATAATATAGTGAGAAACTTATTATTAATATAGGAACTGCAAAACATTTTGAAAAAGTAAATCCTAAACCAAATTCTGAAAACATTGCTTGCGATATTATGACGTCACAACCGACATCTAGTATGACGTCATTTCTTTTGTCGTTTGAAAAAGCACGGCGCTCGTAATCCTGAACTTATGGTTCTCATATTCAGGACTATAGAAAAATAACTATGGAACTACTTTCATCACTTCATTTCGTTTTCACTCTTGAGAAATTTTAACTTCGCAGAGAAATGAGAAAATAAAAAGATAATTGAGGTATCAAATGATCAGTCGAGCAGGTCAGGTCATAGCCTGGGTTCGCTCGTGTATCAAAGTGCAGTGCGATGTCTCAGATAACTTAATAAATTAATCGATAAAAAAACCAAAAAAACCAAAACCAAAAAAACTTAATAAGTTAAATTTTTTTTGTAAAATTGTTAAAAAGAAAGTTGATAATAAACACAGAACTTCATAATGGATACGATCCAAATGACAATAAGATTGTTTGGCAATTCTCGTCATCTTCTTGAGGTAAAAAATCAAAGACTAGAATATAGAAAAACTTTCTTAATCGGACACATTGGGCCCATATCACATCAAAGTGTTAGTTGATAGTAATTGCCAGTTTAACTAGGTTGTATCATTATCTTAAAACATATTTACCATGTTATGAAATTGCAATGTGGAGTGCTCGATAAAATGCGATTTGAAAGAACCACTCATATTTAACATTATGTTTGCAAGATATGTTACTATCAAATATCATTAATTTCTATCGCGGAAGAGAATCTTGGTATGCAGGGGTTTCATTGTAAGTTACCATTAATAACCATTATGATCATTTAATCACGTTATACATTATGACCAACATAACAGAATAAGTTCGGTCAGACAAGAGGTTGTGGGGGTGATGTGGACCTTTATAATCGCAATCATCATTACGGACACTTATGGATATCCAGCAAATATCATTCTTCCTGTCAGGTTTCAGATTATTGTGACACAGTGATGAAAACTTCGTCTCGTCAGTCCCAGAAGGCCGACTAGATTGCAATTAAGCAACTTGTGATTGTCTGGCGTCCCTTCCCCTCGACATTCTGTGTGGTAAGAAGGTTCCCTGTGGATCAGAGATCGTACATGTGGTACATTCTGCCACGCCCACATATCATTAATTGTGCCACGCCCACATATCATTAATTGTGATGCAGGTGCGACGTCATCGAAAACAAATCGTGTAGATGATGCTACATAAGTTTGTAAATATTATACATGGTGAAAGGATTAATTGTGGTTCATTTGGACCAGATGTCCCTGCAAATCTGAAAGTCGTAGAAAAAATAATGAACTTTGTAATTTGATTTTTGTCGGCTAAACTTATCGTTACGGACGGAAATTGATCATGTTGAAAGGCGACTGACTGACGTGTCTGTAGAGTTCGGTTTAGAAATAAACTCATTTATAATACGGCTTTGTTCGATTATACAATCCGCCGCAAATGGCTGAAATATTGCCCAAGCGGAGTTTACTCACATTAGCATTAACTCACTCACTCGTTTATACCAATATCCTTAGAATATTTTATATCACTTTCGCAAAGTTTATAGATTCAGATAAAATATCAAGTTCTTTTTTATTAATAGAATTGATATTTCCTCAAGGTGTTTCATCAAGTAATCGTAATACTTAATCTGTGAATAAATCGTAGGTAATTATCTTTTCAATCACATATCTAAAGAATCAAGTACGAAGTTTTTCCAATTTGAGGATGTATCTTGTAACTGATAGATATAAATAACGTATAAAGAAAGTACAAAACAGAACACGAACCTACTTGAGGGTAATGAAAATACATCTAGAATTAGATAGACACAACTGTTTATAAGTATCTGTTTTTTTTTATTGAATCGTTTTTTTTAAATCTTTGAAAATGCGTTGTACAAATATAAACTGTCATTTGGTGGACGCATATTCATGGACATTTATATAAAAAAGGTACATCATGTCCTTCCAACAAATGAAATTATATGAAATGAAATATAATTATATGAAATGAAATATAATACAATAGCCGGTATTCCCTCCGGAGTTACCACATAGATTTTAACCTGTAATCGAATCTCTCTGAAAAAAGTCCATGTTTTAAGGGGATTCATATCCAAGCTTCAATGTCGAAATCGAGTAATAATAAAAACTCTCCCGCTGCTGTTTGATGTGAACAATACCAGGGAAAATAGCACCAGCTAAAAGCCATAATCTTTTCATAATTGTGTACTGACATACCTGACTGACGGATATGTCTTGAAAGTGACTTTGTAAAACATGAGCTTATCAATGAAACAATCTAATGTTTAAAAATGAACTTCTGTTAATTTCATTCAGTGCGTGACTCTTCTGTACTGAAAGGTGTTAAAATAATAGATAATTTTAGAAATATCATTAAATTGAGTAACAGTACATGTATGTCAAGCTGTCAAACATGTTTTTGATAATTATAATGTGGATATACTTATAATTTATTACCAACGAGGGCAGTCATACCGAGGTTCATATTTTCATATGTTGCCCTAGGGCAAAATATCACTTTTTCATTGTTACGTCACGTTAAAAACAGTGCTTTGACGTCATGGTTCACCTATGACGTCACAATGTATACAGGTCGGCGGCGGCTCGTCCGCATATACTGAGAAGTAGGTTTTGGGTATTTTTTGGGACTACGGTAATAAACAGAATATTATTTTCGTGCCCATGACATACTATGTTTACGACACTTGTTCCTAAATATCAGTATATCCCTCGCTCTCGCTCGGGAAATACTCATTTAGGCACTCGTGTCGTAAACATAGTGTGTCATGGACACTCATATAATATCCTCTATATATTCCACGCAACTGCGTGCTCGAAGCACAGCTCCCATTCTTACGGTAGCGTAAAGACTTCTCTTTCTCTTTTTTCCTTTTAAACTCCATCGGCACATGCAACATAAGTGCCAATTATGGCGCTTCAATGGTTTTCTGCCTTCACTTCCAAACCAGTGTCCATATTGCACTGGTGGGCGAACAGGGACACGATTCGAACAAAAGGTGACACACGAGTCAAGTGTCAGTGTTAGACAGGAAATCAACCTTCAAACCTTTAAAGGGACAGTAGCACGTTTTATGGGGAATATATAAGGTGATGTCAGGAAAAAAATATTAATGGTTCCAATTGAAAGACATTGGAACAGTAATAATTCAAATATATAACATAAAGTTTGACTGTGCGATTCCTTTTTCTTACACAAAATGAATTAAAGGTGTTCACAAAAAATGGCCGCCAATGGATTTTATGTGAATCTTCATAATTTGTCCTCTGATTTTGGATGATTGGCTTGTGTAAAGATATTTCTGACACTGTCAAAGTAATACATTTAGCATTAACTTACAATCATCAGTGAAATATTCAAAATATAAAATTATCAAAAAACGTGCTACTGCCCCTTTAAATTATCCAGCTATTTATTGAGCTACAGTCATCGTTGCTTCAACATCCTGGTAGCGGTTGGTTGTGCATCGTACAGAACCACGTGTTGCATGGGATGAACAAATGAAGCCCGAGCAGGATTCGAACACACGTCCTGAACAAGGAGAGTAATTCTTAACGCTTATGTTTTCTGATTGTATGAGTCGCATTTCATTATTTCTCAATAAGGATGAAAATGTATTACACTATCTTTCTGATTCAAATATTCCATAAATCACAATATCGATTAACGTTCTTTAAATAACGATAATATTAAAGCTAGAGTTTAATTACAAGAAATCAATAACAAAATCTGAAACGAGGAAACACTGAATCTGTCACAAAAGGCAACATTATCATAAATTCCAATTATGCAAAATCTCAATTTTCCCCAGAGCATTCTGTGCATGTCAGCAAGTATCAATAAACCCATCACTTTCGGCCATGGATAAAGAAAAGTCAATTTGCTTTGACTGGCAAGCAATCGATCGGAGGTTGTCATTTTAGTTGATGACAGAGTGTTAAGCTAAGATCTGGAGATTTGATCGTGTCATTAATTTAGACCAACACATCAAAGTCAGGTCGTGCCAGACAGGAACTGACGATGTGGAAGGTTAAATAGATCTCCATTATCCTCACACATAACTGAGGGAAGCTGGGAAGTCAGGCAAATGCCATTGTTATAGTCAGGAATCTATGGTAACCTGTGATTCCAGGCTCTTGATATCAATGTCACCAGATCAATATTGCTGATATTTTGTCACCTGTCAATCATGACGGTTCCAATCGTAGATGGTTATAAATATACTAATAATTAGCAAATTAGATAACAATATATTGTTTTGCGCATGTGGTGTTGTATTTTTCGCGCAGAGCTCATTTATTAACATTTATTTTGGCTTTTCTTTTATTCTTAAGCTTATTCGTGTACAAATTGAAATCAATCAAAATTTTAATTTGTCTTATTGATATCTAAAAATAAAAGTAATAAATGAAATATACGAGCACAAAAATAATACTGACGATTGAAAAAAGGATGTTGATTTGATAACCATGTTTATTTTACCTTCTCATATTTGATACATAAATGGTAATATCAGTGTGAAAGTTGTGACCTTTACAGGCCATTGGTAAAAGTGATATATGAATATTTCTCAAATGACAATTTAATGAAAACATTTCTACCAATACAAATGTCAACATGTCTGATAAATATGATCTATCAACTTGACGGATATCCAGAAAGAGTTTTCCCAAAAGACTTGCAGGTTAGTCGAGATGATTGAATGTTACATTCTTATAAAACGTTGTTATTTTGTCAATTCACATTTCACAAAACGTTGGTCTTGGTGATATTCAGTGCAAAAAAAACCCAGATTTTTCGGAAAAGAGTCACAGGCTATCAATATCTGCCAATATCGTGTATATAACCCTGTAGTCTGTCTACAAATTATTCCGCTGCAAATGATATGTCTCATCCATTCAAATGGAAATCAGTCATAGAATTTATTTCGGTCAATGATATTGATGTACGTCTAGACTGTTTTATATTCTATTCTGTCTTATTTTCAACCTCCACAGAAAGGCCGATTTTTGTGACAGTGTATATTATGTGTTTGGAGTTGAAAACGTAGTTCCTCTGTAGTAAATATTTTGCTGTCATTTCTTGAAGTTTTAGAAAATAGAGCCATCCATTCGATGAATAAGGAGTCGGTCTCCAAGTGACAGAGTTGTGTGACAAAGGCAATTAACACACGAAGACGATTTAACACAAAGTAAACATTTGATTGAAGCTGAATAATGAATGGGCTAGCTGATATTTCACTCTCACACGAGATAGGATGTACGCAGCATCAACGATCCTCAACATACGAGGAAATGTCAAACATCAAGTATGAGCAAGTCTCCTCTCAGTGGCTATGATAAAGCATTGTTCTTTATGTTTATCAACTTCATGACATTAAAACGATTGGATACTAACATTGAAAGAAAGATTCTCCTGATAGTAATCTTTTCGACATAAACACCCACATACATGTAGTTGTTTTGTGTGTAATCATTACTTTAAACTTTACTTACTATTACATGATTGTCAAAAGCTTGAATTTCCGTTCAGATGCATTCCGAATTTAAGAGACGCGAAGGTATTCAATCTTATAAAACATGGGATAACACATTGAAATGCTGGTGACTAATGAGCACAACGTTATTCAACATGACCATATAAAATGAGTAGGCATTGGGAATCTTAGCATAGTGAAAAAATGAACGGCAGAGCAACCAACCTTAGTAAAAATGAAACCCTCATTCCACTTGCCACAAAATCATACTGATAAATTAATATTTTTAACTTTAACGATCTTACGTTAAAGCCAATATTGATATCGTTTTCAAGATTCAACACAAAGATGATTCATTGTATATATTTTATCACAAGAAGAACATCAAAAGTGATATCACTTAAGAAACTAAACAGCGAGTGAAAATATCCGACGCTGATTAGAGAGAAGACGGTAAATCACCTTCAGAACTAATCCCAGTCTGAACCCCTGTCAGGAACTCCTTGTTCCAGAAAGAGCAAATCCTCTGCGAAGAATAGAGCTAAATGACGGATGGTATTGATGCTGAGCATAAATATGTAATTAGTACATACAGCTTCATTCCTGCCGCGCCGACATATGTTGGCTGCCTCACAAGCCCATCTGTCTCTGCGAGTATACACTTGGTAGTGCGATAGAACTCAATACGTTTGTTGTTGTAGCGGTGACGTCCGGAGTCGATGAGCGGCTAATTGCTACTCCAGTGATGATAGGGCTTGAAGGAGGGTCCAACACTGCAAGTGCCGCGATACTAGACTCTGTCTCAGACTTTGTCCACTCACGCTAGCATGTACACGTTGTGGAGAAGTGTGGTGTTGGTTCTCAGCATTGTGTGTGTATACCTAGCACTCACAGCAGGTAAGTGCCGTCTACCTTATTCCATACCAGTCGCTTCCTTTGTCAATAGCTGCATAACGTGAACCATTGTTTGTGTGTTAACTTGGATATCTATGAGGTTACTTTAGGCTCAATTCAGTGATAACTTGAGCCTCAAGGCAGTGATATCGTTTACTCTTTGTAGAGATAGCCTGCATGCTTTAACGGTGTAGGATAACTTTGAAGGATTATTTACATATGTTGATAAATCATATTACAAGTTAAATCTTAGAATTCATTTCAGAGGATTATAGTCAAGAAATTCATTATTGGTATCATTGAGGCCTTTGTCGTTCTCTTTGAAGTCACAGGGGACTTACTACTGATAAATCTGTGAAGCTATGAGGGTGGTCTCCCTTGGCCGTAGATTTACACAAAGGATACATTATGATTTTTTATGAGACTTTTCAGGATTTGTTGTAATGCGAATGAAATTAATATCAAGGCTAATTGCCAATGAACGCAGAGGATTACAATAACAAATGAGATTGAAAAAATCACCTTAAATTGTTATTCCAGCTTACGTGTTGATTCATGTAATACGGTAACACTACGCTGACATAATCATATCATTGTGAAAAGTGTATACTAGCGTACATTGTAACATATTAGAAATAGATGATAAATGCAAATAAAAAATGAGATGTAACACCTGCTGTACTTCAACTCCTATTGACAGCAACACCGGGTTTGCGAAAAGCATTTATTCATATGCTATATATACACGTATGTGCAAAGTATCTCCAAAATTGACTTCATTGTTTTGATCATATACAGTTTGGCCGTTTATATTGTTTATAGTAAATGAACACTTAATAAATTGATATGTTTGGAATATTTGATGGTATCGACTTGCTGTGCACGATCTGTCAACATATGACTTCCCAAACCATTAAGATCAGGTAGCACTAAGTATTAATAAAATCATATTGGTTTCGTGATATTTATCACAACACTGATGAAACGAGATTCTTGCATTTCAACAAAGGTCATATGTTGCAATGTATCAACGCAATAATGATAGTCTGTGCATCATGCATTATTAAAGTCAAATATATCACACCTATCATTCGTGTTTTCAAATCAACTTCATGTCATTTTCATATGTAGGCCTACTAAACTGACAAGCAAAAGAAACCTAACACCTCATTTAGTTTCGATTTAACAACGATTTGAAATATATATGACGCATTTAATTATGGAATCATCAACATTAATCATATCTACAATATTTCATATGAATTGATCGTTGATTGATTCATTTTTTTTAAAGATATCTTTGTTTAAAGAAGACCGGCGTAAAAAATGAAATTTACACCAACATGACCCCTACCATGTTAAAAAGGGTGTCGAAAACAAGGTTTGTTTTGTATTTTTTTGGTAAAATATAGCTTATATATCGATGGACATTTGTTGTTTATTAAAATTAATTTCCCCCCAAAAAAATAAAAGAATAATTTCAATTTTCCCAAAAAAAATCAAACACGTCTAGAAGTATTCTTTGATTGATAACTAAAGGCCTGCACTGTTCTGTTTTAGCGTACGACGTCTAAAACTTAAAATATTTGTAATTGAAGATTATGTATATGATGAAAGCAACTAAAGTGTTAGGTTTCTTTTGCCTGTCAGTTTATTTCATATTCATATCAACAGATAAAGAACGTTTCGGTATAAAGTTTTTTTAATCGTAAAAAGGGCAGAATTTAGCAACAAATGGTAATCAATCAGGTGAACAAAGAGGCAACCATATACTCTAAAACGTCACCTTGTACATTAAATAAGCCGTTACCAGTCATCATGTTTCCGAATATACACTACTTCTTAACGCCCACACTGAATTGCTATATATAATAACTAGTTATATATCAAAATACTGCATAATTATTGTATACCCGTATTCATAATTTCTTACATGATTGATTTTGGGTTTGTATAAGAAAATCTGACAAGTAACCGAATAACTTATAACAACTTTAGGTCATAAGTGAATCCAATACAGGAAGCATGGTCAAATACATTGTATTCATACCGAACTGTGTAAATATATCCGAAGATTATACGACAATTTAAACCCCTCTTGCCTACATCATATTACCAGTTAACAAATCTTTACTTGAGCTTATTTGTTGGATTATTTTAGGATGATTAATGATGAATTAAGATATATCGTTAGGTTTGCTATTGTACACTACAAATGTCGGAATAGGATGTGACATGAGACCATTATGGACACCAGAGTTATTATACGTTTATACAGATCCGTTTCTTAATGTCACTTAGAGTACAAGTAAAGGCGGCGTAACCTTTAAAGGGGCAGTAGCACGTTTTTAGGGGGGAATATAGGGTGATGTAAGGAAAATGAAAATTAATGATTTCAATTGAAAGACAATGTATTTAAACTAAATGGAGCAGTAATAATTCAAATATGTAACGTTAAGTTTAGCCATGCGATTCCTTTTCTTACAAAAAATGAATTAAAGGTGTTCACAAAAAAATTGGCCGCCAATGGATTTTATGTGAATCTTCATTTTTTGTCCTCTGACAAGGGATGATTGGCTTGTGTAATGAGATTTTTGACACTGTCAAAATAATACATTTAGCATTCACTTACAATTATCAGTGAGAAATTCAAATTATAAAATTATCAAAAAACGTGCTACTGCCCCTTTAAAGCACGATGCCTTTTTCATTTTGTCTCTGAATAAAAACAGATTGGAACAACTAACTTACTTACTTAACGACTGAAAAAAGTTTTAAAATTACCGATAAAACATTCATCAGGATATCTTTATATTATATTCAAATAACAACAAAACTTAGCGTTACGTGAACATGCTATTGATGATAGTTTCGAATCTCTGTGACTAATGTTTAACTACGTACGGACGATGTGCTGTTTATCTTGCTTGGCTAATTCATTTAACACTACGAGTCTTGCAACTGAAACTCAATGTTTGTGATACAATGTTTGTCTTCATGTTTTATACATTCTACTGAGCGATAACATTAGCTTTTTTTCGCACCGTTTGTTTCAAGCATTTAAAAAAAGAACATCAAATGCGAGAGTTGATGTGATTTAATGCCGAGTTTGTTTGCAAACGCTGTTGGAGTGAAACCGATCGTGCACAGTAGCAGTTATGCCTGTGTTTATATAGCAATGCATCCGATGTTAAACTCGTTTGCGGGCATATTTCAAGAGTTATCTTCTCCCCTAGTGTAAAAGTGATGTTTTACTATCTTGACAGTGTTTTATTGAGTTTCGACAAGTTCTGTTGTAACCATCAGCAAGTACTGCACACACTTTGTGACATGAGATACTGTTGTAAGTTGCCAATAAAGTTGTGCTTGTTTTACAGCTGATGATGGTTTCAAAAATCATGCACACATTTTTACAAGTCTTCCTGCACATTTAAGATAAGATAATACTTTATTACCCGAAAGGGAATTCTTTTTACACTCACAGCGTCTTAAAATTAACAAATATACAACATTTAGGAACAGAACGCACATAAAATACATGTATGGCAAAACTAAACAGGTGGTAGCTGACTCTTTATTACAAATGATCATATATATGGTGAATTATGTTATCAGAAATATTATTATGCCTTTCCATCATAACAACTACATTTCATTTAATTTTTCAAATACTTGCTGAAAATCAATGTCATGCTTGTCAGAGTTCCAGACTTAAATTTCATAAACTCATAAAAGAGTCTTTACAGAATGTTTATTGATTTCAAGTCAAGTTTGTATCACCCACCTACTTAAAACCAGGATTCAACGATGTAAACATCTAGATAGTGTGGAGATAGTGCTCTGGATCCATCATCAGTCCCCCTGGAGTCTCAGTTTGTCTTACAATTAATCTCTTCACCTGCAGTGGGCCGATAGCTTCCTATCCCGTCGTGGGATTTCACACTTTCCTTTGGTTGGCTACTTTATGATGTTGTACGGCTTATTGTTTTATTGTTTGACGATATTCTCAAAACCAAAGTAATACATACGTGTTATTGGTAATAGGCTTGTGCAATAAAACTTTGTGGGCATAATAATATTAATATCACGTATATGTTACGTCATAAGATCAACTGAAACATGTTTCCTGTATGGCCCGTCCCATTTCAGTTATCATATATGCCACGAGAAATTAGAATTTCCTCGAAATTCTCTGATCTTGTGCTTTTCTACTATGAAACAACCCTTTTTTTAATTGGTTATACAGAAGAAGAAGAAGAAATATATTGTATTTATGTGTCACATGTTGTTTTACATCATATTGCATAATATATGAAATGTTTAAAAAAAACACATCCGGCCGAACGGCCTATGAGACACAAGTTGACATAGTGTTACAATAAAATATTAAAATATGATATTTAAAAAGTATACACAATTAATACTTTTTCTTCTGGAACACCTTTACTAGTGCACTTGTATACCACTTTGTAGCCATAAATGAAACTTCTCAAGTTAAATATTCTGTGGGCATGAAGTGCAATGTACGTGTATCGTTTAATTCTCCGGGTCATTAATTAACCATTGAGGATGCATCCCGCATGTTTATGAAGGTAACAATGTACTGGCTAATTAGGAACAGAAGCCCAGTTAATAAGACTTTGTGGATTATATTCGTTAATAATGATTTAATACCGAACAACTGGTACATCTCAATGAATCTTAATTAATCTTGTATAAGGAGACTTTTTCATTAACCGTAGACCTACATAATATACCAACATTGGTGTAAGCTATTATATTGCTTGCTACTTGAAATGCAGTTAATATGTATAATTAATGATAATTTGACAATCGTACTGCATCATTTGTAGATCTATATTCAACACAATAATATCATATACGTAGCCTTTTCTAACGCATTGCAAACGCCTTTAGCGTATGTAATTGTGTATGCTACAGTATATTCCTAATGCAATATTGATGTGATATGTACTATAGAAAGCTATCACAGTTTCTATTAGTATGGTTGTTTTGTAGATAAGCCACTGTTATTGGCGTGGGTACCGATAAGCAAGTTTGCTAGGTCCAGAACACTTAGTGATGTTATTGTTGAAACATGATACTTCGTAAAGTCAATAGGAGGAAGGAGGATATACTAGGTACATGCCATATCACTTTCAATCCCAATAAACGTATAGCTAGTCTGTCTAGGAGCCACTGAAACAAATATCTATATAGACAGATACATTTTTGTAGTAGGTCTCGATCACAGCTGTTTCAGTTGGCTGCTTTTTTAAAGACTGAACTGTTTTTATGATAATTTTAACATATAGTTCGTGTTTAAGAAATGTTGCATAATATTTGCGCCTCTTGTAAAACATTAAGACGGCTAACCAACGGCTAGATTGAAAAACTGGGTTTGAATTTTCAGAAATAATATAAAAGCTTGTAATTCACGACAATCTATGTATCGTAAGGTATGTTATGGTTTTGCTAAGTTGTCATTTACATAAAATATTTTTATGTACAAGTTGAAATAAAAGGATTTAGTAATCTTTAAAATAACTTTAACCGATTTCCCTACGTTTTTCAATAAAATCTGACATTCATTGGCCATTCAAAGTATATATTTCAAGTATAACAATTTGTCCCCTCAGTTTATCCCCTCATTTAAAATATATTTCAATCGTTATCAATTTGCCTAGGAATAATTTTTCAATATTTAATACGAAATAAATGTCAATAAAATGTGATTGTAAAGGTGAAAAGCTTCAATTTCTTTCGTTCGTTGACCTTTGCTTTTATGTGTAATACAAAATAGTGATACTACTTTTTATGAAACATGCAAATATTGTGAACTGTTTTGAGGTTTCAGTTACATCGTCCCGATGTGGTACAAGATATGAGTCTTCTATTTGTCTGCAATATATATATCAAAATATATACTTGAAACAAATCTAAGATCTAGTTCTAGGGTGAATTCTCTATAGCATTTGAACCAACCCTGAGGTACAAGTATTCTATAAATGATGCCTTGAAGTGACATAGAACGGGACGTAGCTCAGTAGTAGAGTGTCCGCTCGTCACCCGGAAGACCGGGGTTCGATTCCCCGTCGCGTCATACCAAAAGACGTTAAAGGTGGGAGTAGTTTCTATGTTGCTTGACACTCAGCATTGTAAAGGCAGAACAACGCATTAACTGGCGCTGCCGGGTGCTTCGGCAAAACCCGAATTTCCTTGTACTTAGGACAATTAAGTGTTATTATAAAAAATAAAAATAAAAAAAAGAACAGAACGAAATAAAACACTTTACAAAATATACCCTCAAAGAAATATCAGTTTCTGAAAGTATCCAAGAATACAAATGGAATGAAACACTGAGACTTCTGAAGACACAGACACCGTATTAAACTCTCCCCATGGATCAGCAGGGTGACCTTTGACATTGCTCGTTTATTTTCGGAGTTGTAGAAATAGTACGACTAATCTTGAAAGGATGAGGTCAAATTAACACAGACGTACTCAATCTTCTCACAAGAATTAAGAGGATTGCTCTGATTGGCTATTTGCGTCAAGGTTAGGGGTCAGCGCGTGCAGCCAATCGGATTTGCATTATCGATTGTTAAACAGAAGACCACATGGCCGTCTTTGTTGATTACTTCAGCAGTTTGCCTTATAAGTTATAATTTCATAGACATTTATATGTTTGACAGGCACCAAGTCAGTCTTTGACTTTAAAAATATTAATTTTTAAATCATCTAAATAACACGCTTGTTTAACTGACTATTTTACTGGTGTTGTTGTTCTACGATGTGCTCGTTTATGCTACATATTTGAACGTTTATATATTCTGAAACGATTTAGGTCTTATTTCGGGTTCATTACGATTAGCATCAAAGTGTGATTTCACTGATCGTTCGTTAGCTATTTTTAAAACTTCGCTAACGTTGCAAGGAAGTTTTTAAAAGTTCGTGTTTGTATAAGAGTAGCGAAAAGATTATTGATTCTTACATATCTAATTCATGATCACTATTCATCTTAAACTGTTTTGCATATCCCATCACAATTTCCCGTTAGTCTTAGAAAATTTGATTCTTAGAAGATGCATGTGAAATGTCAAAGTGATATATAAATTGTCATTTGAAGCATGAGTAATATTGCAGATTCAGCTTCTTTTCGAAAATTGAAAGCTTTAGTTATATGTTCCAAATTTTTAGTCACAAAAAATCTGCTACCCTATAAAGCTACTTACACAAGCGGTTGAATTTATGTTATTGAGTCTTCTCACACTTTCAGCTGTCTTTGTTACATGTCAGCGTAACTAATTAATTTGATATATTACAGATGTAATCAATTTCATGATACTCAATATCGAGGGCGAAATACAATGCAACCGACATTTAAAAGTAGTTGATGTTTAACGAAATACTCCTTCCCTTTGAACTATATATACAATGAACATTGAGAATATATAACTATTATGACCATAATTTGTATTCATAATAAAGATTCATGTATTCTGTGTAAAGGGCAATAAAGTTTGGAATGCTGAAATTGGAAAGGTCAGGTATTAGTTGCAAACTATTGTACGACAACACGAATATTGCTCTCATTGTCTTATCCTGCCGACTGAGCCATACAACTTAATAAATTAAAGATGTACACTCACGGGCTAAAAAAACGATACTTTTCAAAAGAGTACAAAACAAAATCTTGTTGTAAATGCAAAGACTACGAACCCTTGTGATAGGCACATCAGTTGTGAAGAAGTACTCACACTTTCAAACATCGAAGTATGATACTTATAATTGTATGACTGTTCAAATACACGAGGGGTCCAAACACAGCTTTATCGATGTTATTTTTGGTCATAATCTTTTAAATTGGAATACAAAAATTATTAGATGTAAATATATATTAAGTCTAAGATGTTATCAATATAAATAACCCTGGTAGAAGTTAATTTGTTTACGCATTTTGCCTGTATATAGGTTTAAAAACAAGAAAAAGAGCCATTTTCACTGTCCTATCTCGTCTAGTTAAGGAGATTTTTAATTTGGCGTTTTCTGATAGGCCTGTATTTCAAAAGCGTTAACAGATATAGCTTTGACATTAAAAACTTAGTTCAGTTAGCCATTTACGACATTAATTAACCCTGTTTCAGCCGTAACTATCACTCGTAGCTTAACCTATCATGAATTTTATAAGTTATCGTTTCTTTTGCCCTTGAGTGTATACCTGTTGCAATGTAAGTTGCTTAACATTGCATGTTTAGGTTGGCAATGTTTTAAATGAATCTCCTATGGTTTTCGAAATTATCCACCAATGTTTCCAAGTATCGTAGGCTTTGTATGGGATGTTTGGACTATCTGGATCAGGAAATATCTGTAATGGATGCAAATCGCGTGACAATAGGAGATTATGATCCAGATAGCAAACTTGGATATTCCATAATGATGCTGATATGAAAGAAACCACGTGCAGCTTTCGTCAATATAAAAGCAATAGGTCAAAAGGGTAGCAATTGCTAATGAAATCCTCTCTTAAAATGATGATTCCCAGCATGCAATTCGAAAGAGTACGTCATGGGGCGACGTGGATGCAATATCGTGATGCATCAAACAATATTGTGATTATGTATTTTCAGATATCATATGCATGCTTATTCTACAAAATGAATACATAAACATCGCCAAAGTCTAATGATACATTCTGTACAACTTTCAATTCCATTTTGTGATTCCTGCTGAAAGTTGATGTTAAATATAATGATGTATGGTTAAAGCCTATTCATTTCTCTCCGGTTGAAGATATCGCTGTTAGCTTTCTCTCGTAACATCCCTATATCATTCACGAGTTTATAAAATGTTATTTAATGGGACGTCGTGTAGTAGTCTCTATTTATTCCACTACAAGATAACAATATGGGGCTCCAATAATGCGAATATAACATTCATGACATAACAATTACTTTATCAAATACACCAAAGTAAGTGGTATTATACGTAAAAGGGATTCGAACCCATGACATGTTGTTCCAAACAAAGAGATGCTAATGCTACCTACCCTGTCACACTTCAGTCATAACCTGCTGTAACTAGAGCAGGGTTAGCAGGTACAGAATGTAAAACGTAAGATCATTATCAGCACATCTGTAAACCATTAGTCACTGTCTACAACACAACAGCTTATCATTATAGCCATTAGGTAAACATGTTTGTAAATAGTCTTAAGGGATTCCGAAATGTGTTTACCAGTGTTGAATGAGCAAGCAATCTGTAGATAAGGCACACGGTGCCCAGGGAAATAAAACTGGCATCTTTTATCTATGATTGTGTGTTTATTCAGTCCCTCATCTATACGTTAACCAATTTAGCTGCTGCATGTGTATCAGAGTGTAAATTCATTCCAGATGGATCTGGATTGGAAAATGATGTTTGTTGTCAAACTTTTGTAGCTTTTTTATGAATAAAGCTGCTATGGTTCTTAAAGATTAGTTTAACTTGATTACAGAGCAGGGAAAATAAAAAGTGACAATATTCTTTTTTGTGCACTGTCAAATCTGATTCAAGTCCTAATGACATACATTGCTTTATCGAAGTTGTCATGATAAGGCGATAATCGATAGTTAGAAATCACTTTGTTGGACATAATGGTTTTGCGCATATGTAAAAAACTAAAATTATGAATATTGAAATATTTGATGTCAATCACAACCATTTCAATATACTTACATGTTTGTTCAGTATTAAAATCAAGTTCTTTGTGAAATTTGTCATCTGAATTGTTTCTTCTCTTGTAATCAGTACCTACATGAATTTACAAATATGCTTTTAATTTACACATAATCGACCTGAATGTGCAATTTGAGAGACATTTCGTGTTGGTAAGGAAGACAATATTATTTTGAGTTATGTTATAAGATGTGTTTATAATGCCGCAAACGTATCACTTCAGTTGTATGTTGCCAGTCGTAATCTTTTACTGAATTACGTTTTGAGGAACCAATATGTTTTTTCTTTTCAAAATGACAACTACCATGATAACATCTTGTCTACAATTTAATTAATAAACAAACACAAAACAATTTTATGAATGAAAATCTAAGAATGCAAGTAAAAATATTTGTAACTGTTAATGAGTAACATACCTATAGACATTTTTTTTTTTTTTTTTTTTTTAATTTATTTATTTTTTCATTTTTTTATTTTTTTTCTATGTTATATGTGAGTGAATGTGTTTGGATATTATGTTTATATTGTGTATGTGTTTTTAATGATTAATAGTGTCTCATAGGCCGTGCTTGGCCGAACAACATACTTTTTATACATTATTTTAAAACGTTTATTACCCATGTTGTATGTTGTGTGACACTTAAATAAACTATTTTTCTTCTTCTATTTTTCTTCCTATAAGTTAACCTTTTATTTAAGCATGGTTGAGATGTATGAGTAGTCTTAACACAAATAATGTTTCTATGTATTTCGCAAAAACTGAAATGATAATATAACGTTATGTTTTTATTGGCAATAATCCGTCGAGGCGAACTTCCTTTATGTTCGCTTCTGCTGTTCAACCCTATGGTGTTCATACCCCAATCATATGAGTGATTTACTCCCTAGCCCGGAAATATTTCATCCATATGCGGTAAGGCATGATCATCAGAAATGTGAATGTACACTCATACAAGTGCTCAACCAATTGCTTTAATACCAAAGATAAACAGTCATAGAATTTTTCTCATCCTGCTGGTAAAACTGTTTACACTGTCAGAGAAAAAGTGGATGTTTAGCCGGCGGCTCTGTTGAGTACACAGACATTACCATTTGCAGTATGTGGGTGTTGATTTAGGCATATGAAGTATCAAAATGGATTTCTATTGTTCAAAACGACAACAGTGAACATTTTCGTATAAGTTTAATGCTACACACTCCGAAGATTAGGCCGTTAATGGCTACGATATTGCCCATGCGGTGTCAAACAATAACTCACTCACTCACTTACCGAAGATTAACTGGATGAAATGATTTTTCTGTTTCCAATGTTTGGAGGGAACATTCGATTTTCGCTTGAAATGTCATCATCGACTTTATCATTGCAATTACTAATGTCATTTGTATGTGCTCCTGGAGAAAGTATTACAGACAATTATGATCTTGATGATATCTGGTACTTTTTTCCTTGATGATAACTACATTGTGTAAATATTTCTTGAACTCCCATCCATAAACTCATTCGACTCAAATATTAATTTCGTTCTTTCCATTTGTTTTCCTCATTATTATGGCTTTATTGCGAAAGTGCTACAATTTCTATTACATTGACCGGAATTATTAATAATTTTTCATGTCATTTCAAATTTTATTTGTTTGTTGAAGAGTGCAATCATATGTCTATGTCATTAATCTTTAAACCATACGTTATTATCAAAATGTCTAATTAGAGTTACTTGGGACAATCAATTCTTTGCGAATTGAAAGAGTAATAAGACACTGATGATTCATGTCATCCGCTAAAGCCAGTAATTTCAGATAATCAGATGTTGGAAAATAGATGGATCTGTTATCAATTATGTGTATCTAATTTGAGCATCAGTGATTAAGGAAATGAAATCTTAATCAATTTGTTCTTATCAATACCATTACATATCAAAATCTTCATAATAAAACAATCATCACAGAAAGCAAATATATTAGATATATTCGTCAGAATGTGAAAAGTGACCTTATGTTTTTAAAATTAATCATTTCTAACTCAAAACTTCTTTTGCTATATATGTCTGTTTTGCATTGAATATTAAAAGAATTTCAGTCCATGAAACCAAAGATTGCAAGATTGCAGGGCCAGGTTAAATACTTTCTGTATGTACTCAGTGTGATAATAAGCACTGTTTCATAACTTTTTATTATTTAACATCAAATAAACAAATGGAAGTGCTGCCAAACAATCTAGAAACACTGTATCATGCAAGTTTACATGTATGTCTTCAATATACTGTTCTTCGAAAATACTTTAAATACCATCTGTTCACAGGCTAGGCCTTTAATTTAATTTGTCAAACTCTTATTCATAAAAGGATCATTTTGATGAAAATAATCGTTTAAATATTAGTTTGTTTTAGCACGATTATATAGGACAACAGAGTGTTAAATGGAAATATCTAAAAAAATAAAGCACTAAATCCTGAGTAAATGCATGAACAAACCATTCCAAAGCCGATAGACATTTCAACCTCATTGAACAAGCTGTTAAATCAAGCTGATATTTGAAACTGCAGAATTATGATGGAACAAACCAGCCTTGAATCATCTTATTGTGAATAAAACATGGTAAACTGCATTTATAAACAACGTTATTTGCTTTAGGCCGTGCCCTTTTGTTCAATTTTGCTATATTGGAATAAAAATAATTGAAGATTATTACAAGAAGATTACCAGTAAATTTAAGTAAATCTACAAAGGGCATTCGTGTTCCAGACAACGAGACTAATGTATTAAGCGAGTATTTTATAAGCAGAAGAAGGAATATGCGATAAAAAGAGTGTGTCATAGTCCTTATGATTGATATTTCTGTGTTTTTCTGTGTTCTGTGTTTTTATTAGTTTATTGCAATGAAAAGTGATTTATCATCAGTGATAAACTTTTTTTAAAAGATTTAAAGTATTTTTATGGACAATTTTTTCGCCGACGTCCGTATGTTTGATTGGTCTCTGAAACTTCAAACTTGTTTCAATGAAAGAAAACATCAAAATGTGACCGTAATGTACAATCATTTGTTGAGAGAAATATATTACACATAAATTGATCATTTATGTTTCATGTCTGAGCAAGTGAAACATTGATGAATTGGAGAATTGCTAAATTGGATATGAGTTTCACCTTTAAGCATTTTAAAGTATGTGATCGGCTCTTTGTAAGCCAAACTAACGGGTAATCTGGTCAAGTAATATCACTACACTTTCACTTTCTACCCTTGTACTTGTTTTTCTGAACTGAATATTGATATTTTGACAATAGGTTGACAAGAATTCTCAAATTTTCCTGTGAGGATATTTCCTAAAAATTATGTGAGCAGAAATGACAAACATTCAATCGTTCACTATATGATTACACGTATGTTCACCTATCCATGATTTTTGACAGGCAAGGTATTTCGAACTAGCCACATTGGCACAAATGTTGTATAAAAGCCAAGCACACCACTATCAAGAAGACGGCCCCAACATTTTCTGTTTCTGACTAAGTTCTTGTAACAAATTTGATATACAATATCATGTGTAGATCTGTATTTGATACAAGAGACAATGTAGCCTTTCCAATGCATTGCAAACGTCTTAGTGAATGAAAGGGTGCATGAGTAGATATATTTGCTAATGCCATATTGATAACTGCACTATTTTAAATCGGTCTCTGTTTTGATTGTATTCGTAATTTGTAGGTAAGCCTATGCTTGGAGCAGGGAACTTAAGGATGTTATTGTTTGAACTTCGTAAATGAATCAAGTCGATAGAAGGAGGAATGACGAACTAGGTTGAACTCCAGTGTACAGTGTATGGTTTATAACATGTTGACAAGGGGATATGATTATGAACAGGTCTGTAGCAAAAACGTATAAGTTGTATTTGATGATGATGAAAGAAAACTTTTTTGTTTTAATTGTGATTAATTACTTCTACTTTACTTACGAGTGTTGATATATAAGCAAACTAAATAGGAATTAGTATTTCTATTGAAAGGACTTTGACTTAAAGGTTTCCTCGAATCAGGTTTAGGATATGCGTTATAAAACTGTTTCATGTATAAGCATGAATCATTTACAAGTAATGTTTGTGGGTCATATATTATTTGAAAAATATTTATACGAGGTCAGATTAGTGCAAAACAAACCAACAAACTTCTTTTCTATCCAGTCTTCTTTTGATAATTATCAATCAAAATTGACATTTCAAGTATATGTTAAAGACATGAATTTCACAATAGTACTATATCCCCTCTTTAGAGACATTATCTCCATGGCCATTGAACTTTATAAGATGTTTAAATATTTAATTGGCACAAAATGTCAATTGTATACCAAGGCATTACTTCCGAGATGAAACGTTTCAACTCATTTTCGTTCGTTGACCTTTAAAAATTGTCACATAACATTGTGGACAAATACAGTTTTTTGGCAATTGGTAGAAAAAGTGTTAGATTTGGAAGGTTTCAGTTACAGTTTCCCGATTTGTGTTAGGTTAGAAATGAGTTCAGTACTTCCCCTTTGTTACACTTGATTGCAAGCTTGAACTGGATTTCTTATGTGTTGAAGGCAGGTTTCCTACAACATGAATTAGCCATCCCATTTAAAGTAGAAATATGCATAGGCTTCCTTTGAATGAACGGGATAACAAGAGGAACTTGACAAAATATACCCCAGAACAAATAACAGTTATCTTTCAAATGTACTTTCTTTAAAAACCTCTATGAAGACATTAACAAAGTCCAACAACCCCAAGGAGCAACAGGGGGACCCTTGATATAGCTCTTCTTTTTTATTTGTAGAAGAACTACGACTTCTTAAAAGGATGATGTCAAATATACTCAGACGTCGTCACATAAGTATTAAGAGGATAGTTCCGATTGGCTATTTGCGTCAAGGTTAGAGGTCAGGGCGTGCAACTAATCCGCATTTGCATTTATCGATTGCTTAACAGAAGACCACATGGCCGTCTTTGTTGATTACATAAGCAACAGCCTAAACTCACATTTAGTCTCAAGAGGTTTTTTTTCAATATTGACAACATTTTAGACAATTCATGTATAATAAAAGCTTTAATTTCAGCTAAAGCTGAACGATCTAGACTTGCTATACTTTTCTAGACTGGGTTGGTCATCAATTGTTTTGTTTTTGCTGGATGACAGACTACAACTAGCCTAATGGGGTACAGTTTTTATTGCATTGGCATTTACATGTTTAATTGTCACCAAGTCAGTGTTTGGCTTTACATTATGTTTTTAAAGTTACTGAAGCATCAGATTTGTCGAAAAGGACATTTTACTTGTGCTGTTACTCTTTGTTTTGCTTGTTGGTGTTACTTATTGGAACGTAAAGATATTTAGGAACGATTATGGTCTTCTTCATGCGAGTTTATTCTGAGTTGACATCAACGTAATTATGATGAAATTAAATATGAAAATATTCAGAATTTCATGCTTATTTTTGCATTCAATCAATAATCTCCTCTAACTTTCGTAATCATCTACTAATGTTTATCGATGGTACATTATCGTAGGCTTTGCATTGGATATTTGAACTACATGAATCTTGAACTATCTCGAATGGATTCAAATCGCGTGACAAAAGGAGATTTTATGACCCAGATATCACTCCCGGATATTGTATCATAATGCTGATTTGAAAGTAATACGTGAAGCTACTCAAAATAAAAGCAATAGGTCAAATTGGCCGCAAAAACTAATGAAGTCGTGAATGATGATTCCAAGCATGCAATTTCAGTGAGTATGTCCATATCAAATTAGCATTGATTATTGCCTGCAATATTGTATAAATTATTTGATGATGATATAATGCATACGTCTTCAGAATAATTTCGAAACAATGAGCATTTGCAAATATAAATCATAACAAGATTAGAATATTACTACATATATATTGCAACATTATACTATCTTGAGTGTGTTCTTGTGTTTCTTGTGAAAGATTTAGTAAACTGAGAAGATGTTGTTTTGATAGTTTATTTCGAACTATGTCCTATCCTTTTCATATGCAAACCTCCACATTGTTTTTCGTCATCAAGTGATGGCATCAGAATGCTCCTTTATGAAAGTAGAAACTCGACTTAGACATCTGGTTGAGATTCTATATATCTCTATCTGAATATCAGAGAAAATGTCATATTCATTTATAGTTATTTCAAAAATATCTATGTATATCACTAAAGGGGTGATTTTTCAGCTTTTAAGCGTTTGTATGACATTTTCTTGATGTCAGTTATAACTGAGCTGTAGCCTTTTACATGTTCAGGAGACGGAATTCTGATCCCATTTACATTAAAACTAGTGTTATTGCCGTTTATGATCGTCATGTAAACACTTGTTAAGCGTTGTTTCTGGTTTATCGCCACTCAAAGGCGCATAGGAGCACCGACAAAAGTAATATACACTTTCATAGGTAATGGCAAGCAGGTGGGTTTTCAACCGAGTTTTAAAGTTTGACAGACTGGTTTGAGATCTGAGACTTTGGGGAAGATCATTCCACATTTTGGGACCTCAGATCTGGAAGGCTCTGTCTTGGAGTTGCTGGCTGGTACATAAATACGATGTTGGATCTGAGGTTTCTCAAACAAAAGGTTTATTTGCTACCTGCCAATATTTGGCTTTTATCGGCTATAGATTAGTCCAAACCTAAGACTGACACATTTCAAGTCGTCTTTAAGATGAGTAATCACAGTCGTGCTGTCATGCAGTTACAGTTTGCCTCAACACCATGCAATATTTCAGTGATAAATGATGTTGTCAATTCTGCAATGTTTAACGCGTGTTTGATAGCTTTCAGTATCATAACAGTCAAATCAAAGGGAAACGTTCTGATTACACAAGCTAATAATCTTAAGCGGTCTCTTTGAAGTTTTAACATGAGCCAAGCTAGCTTAACGATTCTTTGTACAGTAGGGCCAGATCTAACAATACCAGTAATCTTCTCTTTTTTAGATATGAAATGATTTTACTGTTCAAATGGGATAATGCAATCTCAAATTATCATTTTAGATTTAGAATGATACAGATTTAGATTGAAAAGAGAGTGTAAATGTGTGCGCTTTGGTATTCCTATCTGACACACTGAGACTTCTGTGATGGAATCATTTTACATCATTTATGCATCATAATGTTTTCCCTCGTTCAAATTATTTCTTTCATATCTACAAGTCTCAATGAAGTGTATGATGTTGTTGACAGTCGTCCATCAATATGTCAGTTTACATTTTAAATGGTCAAAAATCTATGTGCTTTGTATGCTTTATGTACAAAAATTTAATTTCACAATTTATTTTCTCATTTTCCCCAAATGAAATAAACAATTCAGTGTAAAGTTTATTTTGTACCTCAGTGTATTCATTAATGTGTTGAAAAATTGCGAATACATTTATTTGTCAAGTCCTAAATGAAACACTAATCTTTCATTTATTAGCATTTTTTATTATGTGTAGTTAAGGAAACAATTCAAATGTAAGAGGATTTAGGAGGTAACAACCACTTTATACTAATTTACAAGTAAGTGGTACTTAACCTCAGCAAGATTAGAACCCATTACAACTCGACCCGAAACAGGAGATGCCAACCACTACTCCGCCATGGTTTCAACTGATTTAACCAGAGAGGAGTAAGCAGGTTCGGAATGTAAAACGTAAGATCCTTATCACAACACCTGTAAACCATTAGCTCCGTTCACGGAACACAACAGCTTATCATTGTTGCCATTAGATTATCATGTTAGTAATTATTTCATGGGATTCCAAAATGTGTTCACAGTATTTAATAAGTAAGCAATCGGAAGATCTTTAGGATCATATTGGAGTGTAATTGACAAGCGTATCTATGAATACATATGCCATTAACGTGGATGAACCTGGAACATAAGATAATATAAATACATATCTGGAACATTAAATAATATAACTGTATGGGGGACAGTAAATACTATTTGTTGTTCTATTTCACAATTTAAGTAACTGTCTGCTGTCTTAAGTTTCGTCTGTTCTTAAGACGCTAGCACTACAATTGGGAAAATTCGAATTATTTAACTAAACAAACTAAAGCAATGATATTCATATTAGAAAAACACGAGTTTCTGTAAAATCTCTCATACAAAAATAATGTCATGTTCGAAATGTAAAAGAATAAAATAACAGCAATTGTGAATAATAGTCAATATGGTTGACTTAAATATACTCATTAAATTATTTCTATAGGAAATATGGTGCACATGTACTAGTAGATCGTTTTTTCAACCAAATCTATAAATGGCTATACCAATGTTTGGTCACAATTTGAAAACTCATATTGATCTCTTGTGACCTAGAACTTTGTATTAAAAGGTATCATAACTTCTTCATAGCGATATATATTTATAAGGGAATGTCGCGTGTGACTTGCTCAAAATACTAAAAATCCTTTGTTACTTTGAGCTATGTTTGCAGGGAGAAAGATGAGACATTCGGTTATGCAACGACAGACAACCTTGCAGGCAGGCAACTATGGTCTTCATGGCTTGGCCAAACCTAAATACATCCTGTACTTCACCACGCATGTCATTATAATGGATACTTCCTGCTTTGCATTACGAATATTTACTATCTTAAATTTAGTTCCAATCAGTTATTCACATATTTGTCTGAATAAAACGTAAAACGTCAACAACGTAAATCGGTGTGTTGTCAATCTATCCGGATATGCTGCTGTTATCATAATGCTAAGGCATCAATAGAAGGTGGACAAGGCATCAATAGAAGGTGAACAAGGCATCAATAGAAGGTGGACACGACACTGATGATTCATGACATTTGCTTTATCCAGTAATCTGATGTTAGAAAAACAGATGGATCTGTTATCATTTACAATTATGTTTTTCTAAATTGAGCATATGCGACTAAATAAATCCAACCTAAGTCAATTTGTTATCTAACAAAATTTCGATAAGATGGCATTTATTATATCAAGGTCAAGGCTTATTATATCCAATCAATTCAGATGCTGAATTCGATATTTTGTTTACATTTAAGAATGTAAATAGTGATTAAATGTTTTCTTTAAAACTGAATCAACTTTACCGAAACGTACCTTTTCCTTTAAAATGATAGTTGTTATGTACATACTGAAAATCCCTTTAACATTAAGATTACCAGATAGCCCGCCATTTTAAACTTTACACATTTCAACATGAATTTTATGTTAAATTTATATTTGATTTTGCAGAATGTTGATAAAACAAACCAGGCTTATTATCATTGATAAATCATGGTACGATGGTGTAGTGCTTAGCGTGCTGGCCTGTCACGCCGAAGGCCCGGGTTCGAATCCCGGTGGAGACACCAAAAAATTGTAACCTAGGCTTAACATTGTGTTGTGTCCTTGGGCAAGGCACTTCATCCACATTGCACTCAGTTCACCCAGCTGTATAAATGGGTACCTGAACACGGGGAATGTACGGACCTATATGGTCGCGCGAGGCGCTTAGTAGCTTGACTCGAAAGTACAATTCCTTCAGGGTAATAATATACATTGTACAGCCATTGTATCGCCGTTGAGCAGTCCTGAACTGGATACTAGGCGTCAAAATTATTATCATTATTATTATTATTATTATTATTATTATTATTATTATGGTAAACTGCATTATTATCAGGAAATATGTGTTTGCTCGAGGTCATGTCCTATTGTACCAGTTGACTGTATTGAAATAGAACGTAATTGAAGAGGATTTACCTTATTAGGAAGAAGTACCTAGGGGATTTAGCATTCGCAAAGCATGACAAATCTATTTTTAAGGGAGATGACCCTAGGTTATAAGCTGGGAATAGGAACATGGTACGACTTTCAAACTCTTTGTGTCAAAAGAAGGTAAAGTTCATGTCTTTGCCCTACATGTGTGTGCACTATAAAAAAGGAGCAAGTAAAACAATTGATACATGGAAGAATAACTAATCTGGATATGTCTTCAATTTAAAGCACTCTCAAATACCTTTGTGATAATCATACTAAAACCTAAAGCTTGCCAGTAGATAGCTCGTAGAATTATCGTATTTTCTTTCTTGTAATCAAGTCAATTATTTCTTTTATTGACTTTGTTTGGGCCTTTGGTAGGTCATTACTTTAAAGTTTATAACTGCTGCTCTAAAACGTAGTGTGTTTATCGACAAAAAAACAATTTCCTTAATTTGTGATGATTAAGTCGCTTGTACAATATTTATTGATTATTTACTTTTTTCAGGTTTATGTTATAAAATTTCATATCAACTTTATAATATTCTTGTGAGGATATTTGACATGTGTTATCAAAGTTATGTAAGTATTTTGTTTGCAATAATAACAGTGTCACGTCTTGTATTGGAAATTATATTTTTGACCGATTGATGGTTTCGGATATATAAGTTATATCAAACTAGACACTAGGCACGGAATGTATATCACAGCCAAACACAGAGCAATCGAGGATAGTTCGTGATGACTTGGACATGTTCAACGATAACTAGTAAATCAGTCCCATGACTATATCTTTCAATGACTAAATTCATTGCTGGAAGCTTCTGTTAATTCCTCCATGCTCAAGGGATCTTATTCGAGTCATGATAGATGTGGTCCACGTTGGAAATCCCCATTTCACGAAGTCCTTATCCCTCGTGTCATTGAGGAGATGTGTACGTCGTCCGTGATAGATTGTACAATTTGTGAGATGGACAGAAGAGGAAGTCGGACCAATGGAAGGTTGTAAAAGATAGCATGTCTGGCACTTACAGGTCATGACAGATTTGATTAAAACGTATGCTTATGTATTTAAAAAAATACGTTTTTTGGGTTTTTTTTTTTATTCACTTCATTTGGATACAATCAAGTATGTTTGGTAATGTACAGTGAGATAGTAATAAGATAACTGGATGAACAATGACCACGGCATACATTTTTTACAATCAGTATTGGGAAATAAGTAACAAAAAAGGTGTACATTGGTATCAATTGTGATCAATAGTATTAGATGAAATCCTCAAGGATGTTCCATTTTCTCTCAAAACAATTCATGTTGACATTTTTCTAGCAATATATTTTTCGATGATAAGAACATCCTTCAAAATGCCTTTATATAATGTAAAGCTTGGTATGTGAACAATCTCATTAAAATGATATCTTAATTGCTGCGTAGCGTAGTGTAGCAAATAGATCGTATTTTAATAAGATTGGTATGTGAACAAATTTACTTTGACGTTTACATTCAAACCAATATTTTCAGATCGAAACAATGAAGTAGTGTATAAACAGTTTATCAATGGCTTAATATCAAAATCATTACACAAATTACATATAAGGTTATAGAGTGCATAAGAATTCAAAGTACAATAAGAAATAGTGTCTAAGGAATTAGTATGTGGCCAGACGGCGTATCATTGCATCCATAAACGAAACACTATCTATCATTGTGAACAGTCGGTCGCTGTTGCAAAAGATAACATCTCACTTATTTGTTATGATTGTTACGAGGCCTGTGCTGGCATGCCGTATCTGGGAATTTTTGGATTGGAAACAGGAGAAACAGAAAGCATTTCCAATTGATAGCAATAGCAAAGTCATCACGCTATGGTCCAAGACCAGCTAGTTAAAAGTTCACGTGTAACTGTAATTAAATATGTTCATACTTGCTCATGTAATGTGTCAAGTCTTAAGTATTTGGTCATAAGAGCGTTTTACAAAAGCTTATCCATTTGACTGTCAACATTAAAACTCATTGACCCGAGACAGACTATGATCACTGTAATGGAACCGTTATTATGTCATGATACTACTTTCCTCGTGGCATCATTTTTCAAAAAGAAATTCCTCAAATTTCCCCCAGTTAATGTGCCAAACGTATTGTTTTCGGAGGTTCAAGGTTGGCATTACTCCCCCCGACAATGTAGAAATGTTACCCCAGCTGTAGAAATGTTCAAAGTTTCAAGCAAAACCACTGACGGCCATTTTTTGTGAACGCCTTTTATTGCTGAAGGAAAATTGATTCAGCTGAAATGAACATGATACGTTTGTTTCTAATCTGCATTCTTTGACTTAGAAATAATGTATTGAAATTGGATACATATATCTACGTTCTACTGCTTACTGAACATTTATCACTGCCATCGATGTCATCAGTATGAATAATTTCATGTGCCATTTTGTGAAATTTTATTTCAGGCCTAAACTGCATTGTTGATGTTGTACCAAATGCATAACATATGTGAAATACAATCTGTTGTAAATCTATACAACTTTTAGAAAGAGAATAAAACATTCCTTTAACTACTTTCAGGATGAAACCTGATGCATTGTTAGAATTAACTGGAAACATAAGGAGGTATTTTAAAAAGAAAGTATATGCTTAAATAGTAATATCTTTTGTTGGAATTTTAGTCACTTGCATTTGAATTGTAATAAAACACGTAAATCATGTCTTATTTTTTTGGACATTTATGAACTTTCTAAAGTTTTTTCTAATCCTGTCTGTTAATGTCATAGACAGAGAATCTATTTCATAAAAAAATGTCATCTTAATACAATTCTATAATTCTATTAAAACATTCGAAGGTTGCAATGTAAAAAAAAGAATATTTAACCATATAATCAAATATGAAATACTGGATTCTAAAAGTGAAATAAACTGTCTACCAAGCTACAGGAACGATATGTTCTATTTTCACTATGTTGGTGACAATATGTTTTGTCGTAAGGTGCCTTAACTACTTTCAGCTATGAACACAAACAGTGGATATTTTGCTAAATAATTTCAGTTACCGATTTAAGTTTAATTCTTACAATTAATAGAATAGTAATTTTCCAATTAACATCTTTGGGTAGGATTGATATTTCACAAGTGTGTGTAATGAAGGGATTAATATGTTAACGTTATTGATTTCATACTAACACATATGCAACATTGGCAGCACAACCAAGTAAGACGTTTTGAATCTGAGACGTTTTGAGTGCTAGTGTCTTGTCTGCAGTACTGCTGGTATTTGATTAAACTACGCGGCAAAAGAAAGTATAGGTCGGGTTTGAAGAGTATTAAAGAAAACGAAAGAAAACATATCAGTATACAGTTTGGCCTATACAAAAGAATGGTTTTAGATCATCATTGAGGCACATTTCTATAAGTATGCAACTTACACTTGAATAAAGTGCGCTTATTGAATAGTGGTGGGGTAAGATGCGTCCTCATATCAGAATTCCTCCAGATTATTCCTCTGAAGGGACTAAAAGGTCTGATTTCTGCTGAACAAAGTCTCCGTAGTACTGTGGGTTGACTGATGCGAGTCCTAGAGCTGTTTCTGTCGTGGACTCCACAGTTAAGAGTCGGTTGCCTATTTAATGCGTGCAGGTCCTCCAGTGGTGGTGTGATACGTTGTCTTCCGGTTCTGGGCTTGTCCTGGTTCCTGCTTGTTTGCTCGTGTCGTCGGAGGAGTCTGGCCACAGTCAAAGCCGTGCACCTGAGCCATCTTGCCATCTGGACCTGTGTTGCCCGAATTTCTCACATTCTGTTCACCCTTTATGAAAGTTTTAAAAATCAATTGATTTTACGAACTTATACTTTCTTTTGCCGAGTAGTTTAGTACACATACCTTGCCACTTACAGTATGTTGGTGTCTCGATGGACATAAATTTACAAGAATAGTTAGTATTAGCCAGTAGTTTTCCCAAAAGTATTATATATCTTACACTCTAAATCGTACAGGGTTTGGAAAGAATGCTTATTTGGTCTATGGCTGGACCAAACCATTATACAATTAATTATCATCTCCATCTCTCAGGACGATGCAATGGCAGGTCATCCTAAACTTTCTTGTCATGATTATGAATCTTTCCACATAGATTGGGCGTTTTTTTTAATGAAGAACGATGAGACATTGGGATATGCTGACGACCTTGTAGGCAAGTCTTTCTTAAAAGAAAAGTCATGGGAAAATTACTGTTTATATTCTACTTATTCGGTTATAAGTGAGCGAGTAACCACATTATAAATAGGATGCACAGATTCTGATTGTTCCTGCAAAGGTTCTGTTGATAATCTTCGAGTGATTTTATAGGTCCTATAAATCTTTGAACAATTTAAGGTTTTAGGACCATGCTGTTATATAAACGTATTCTATCTGAATATATGAATAAAAGACGATATTTGTCAAGAATTGATAGCAATTATCCTTATAATTACGCCAAATTAAAAGGGCCAAATTTCATGTTAAACTGCCACTTGTTAGAGTCCGTTGCCTAGCTAACGGTGTGACATCATTTGAGAATTCGTTAGGTCAGACCATTTTTTATGACGTCAAACTCGGCATGACGTCACTCGAATGGTAATCAATGCTATTGCCACTTTAAGTAGATATAAAATATATATTACTGAAAGAACAGAGTATATCACTAGCAAAACACTTTTTAAACAATTAGGAATTTAATTTTCTGTAACTTCCAGAGATTATGATAGTTTAAACAAACTTTAAAAAAAGATACAATTTCATTATTTTGAGGATAAGTAAGTGTGAATGTTTTGTGTATTTGCCAAACGGATGACATATTTCATGTAACATAATTATATGCATTAGTTTTGTTCAAATGAGTTTGATTTGAATCGTTCTTGTTCTTTCTCAATAATTGAAATGTTATTCCTTTGTTAAATAAGTACAGCATATGACCTATAAAAAAAATCCCCTGTCATCAAAATGCCCGAGCAAAGCTTCTGAAAGAAATCAATATTCTGAAAATTGAAAGGTTGACAAGTAACTAATGATTTATGACATCCGCTTAAGCCAGTAATTTCCTATAATCAATTGTTTGAAGAAATAGGCAGCTCTGTAATCATAAATGAAGCATATGAAACTAAGTGAATCAAACCATTATAATTTTGTTAGAAGGTTTTAGACAAGATGCGCTAATGCTGATAAATGGTTGGTAATGAAATAATTATCACTGATATGATTATATACAATTTCATAAATGATCCTACATTTCAAATAAAAATATCATTTCACATTTCATTTACAATGAAAATTTGAATCTTAAATTTCATCAATAAATAACTAATAATCTTGCAAATCTGAAGAAAATGTTCTTGACTGGTTTCAGAATTATTTGAAACTTTGCTGTAGCTCTAAATATAACCTTTTGAGATTCATAATTATTTACAGTATTTTATCCTTTTTCAATGAAAGACAAAACAAATTTACTTTAAAGGGGAAGTAGCACGTTTTTAAGGGGAATATAAGATGATGTCAGGAAAATGAAAATCAATGGTTCCAATTGATAGACTATTTATTTAAACTAAATGGATCAGTAATAATTCAAATATATAATGTAAAGTTTAACCATACGATTCCTTTTTCTTACTCAAAATGAATTAAAGGTGTTCACACAAAATGGCCGCCAATGGATTTTATGTGAATTTTCATACTTTGTCCTCTAACTATGGAAAATTGGCTTGTGTAAAGAGATTTTTGACACTGTCAAAATAATACATGTAGCATTATCTTACAATTATCAGTGAAAATTTTAAAATAAAAAATTATCAAAAAACGTGCTACTGCCCCTTTAAGTTATTTTGAAATTTAGGGTGAGAAGCAAACAAAGTAAACATTGGGTTATTGGCACCATAAAGAAGGGCAGCTTGAGAACCCCAATATACAATATGTCAGATCTTAGAATAAACTACAAACGATTTCACCAACACAATTAATTCAATATCAAGCTCTCCAGATAGCATTAATAGAACTTGACAAACGCATTATTAATTTACCATATGCATGTATATGCATAAGTTGTGTAACATCGTAATAGTGTGCTGTTTGAATGAAAGTTATTTATTAACAACGACATTGCATGAAAGGATATGAACAATTAATATATTGTTATTATTTTACTTCAGATTTGATTTGAATTGAATAGCAAAGCTGTCAAAAGTAACATATTTGTCCTATCAATGATATCATTTGCCTTTTCTCGCATGAAGCTTAAATTGATTTCATAGAAAAAATAAACATTTAGCTCCTTCCCATTATTCACAATGTTGATGTCCCATGTGGCCTGTAAGAAGCCTGAAGTTAAAATATCGATGGCTGAAAGCGTTGTAAAACAGGAGATGAGTTTCAGTTTTAAAACATTAATATGAGATTCAAATGGCCCCAACAAGAATGAAAAATATATTCTACAATTGATATTTATAGTTTGTCATTCTAAGTTGAGAGTGACAAGATTTTTCTAATAAAGCTCAAGTAACATTATCTCAGATAGTATGTTGGTATTTCCTCAAGAAATACAATCAGTGGTTTTAATATCACATCAACCTGTCCTCTGTATGGAAAATCATAATTTTTTCAGGTTGATTATTTTTAATCTTCAAGATATCTTGAACGTTGGTAAAACACTTGTATTAAAGCAAGTACACAACAATTAAGAAATCTTCATTAGTTATTGATTGATGACCTGGGGAAGTTAAACGTTAACTGGTAAATGGTCCCATGACTCTCCGTTTCAATGACTAAATCCAATGTTGGAAGCTTCTGTTAAGTCCCTCCTTCTCTGAGGATCTTCTTCGAGTCATGATAAATGTGTTTCACGTTTCAAATCCCCATTTCACGAAAGCCATATCCCCAGTGTCGTTGAGAAGATGTGCATGTCGTCTTTGATAGATTGTACAATTTGGGAGATGGGGAGAACAGGAAGCCTCAACACTATTAGACTTAGAATAATATCCTTTCACCATTTGCAGTGTGGAAAGATAATAAATAGATAGACATCAAATATTTTAATGATTTTGATTTAACCGTTTAGACTTTGCACATGTACTGCTATAAGCAAAGAGAAATATTTGTTAAAAGATCATTTAAGAGTAGAAACATGTGGCTAAATTAAATTCAATCAATTGATAAAAGTATTGTCCTAAGATGATAAAGAAAACATATCAGTCGTTATGAAGAAAGACAAATGTTTGATCTGAAGGAAAACATCATAAGTTTTAAACTTTCATTCATTAGATTACGAAACTTAAAAGACACGTGCAATGTTAATCGTCAACTTTGCAATATGAACTCCTTATGAAACGTAAAATTCATTTTTTTGAATAAAGCCAAATTGTTTGCTCATTGCTTGACTTTCTTTATTCATACTGTAATAGAAGGTTATGTCAAGCATTACCGAATCATCGTGACATGCAAATACCTAAAAGCACTTCATCTTTGTAAAGATGTGTAGAGCTTTCGCCAAGGTAATGGGTTCTTGTCAAGCTTTTATCTGACATTTGGCAGTAATGATACATTACATCAGCTTAAACCAGTTATTCAAAGTCATCAGAGTTTTCCAAAACACATCATGGATTTACCTGTAGTTGATGATTTAGGGAAGAACACAAAAATACCGTTATTATCTTTTAAGTTACAATCTTGTTAAGGAAGTTGATGCTATTGTGATATCGACATTGATTATCAACCAGTTATGTAAATGAATAAAACTAGAATAAACGTACACTACTGGTTATCATCATCAGCTTCACTGCCTTTTTGAAAACATGGCAAATAATTTTATTTAATTCTTTTTAAGAACATCAAGCATACATGTATATCTATATAGAAAATAGAACCCTATAGGTCATACAGTGCAGAGGAAGGACAGGCACACATTAAAACAACGTATCTGTTACATATAAGCATCTTTATGTATATAGCCAAATAGCCAGGTGCAATTGTAGAGTCACTATAGATAGCTTTTGTTGTTGTTATGAGTTCTACAGTAGCGTGTTTTATCTTGAATTTGCTAAGAAAACTCTTGCGTTTCCAGTTCATCTGAGCGCATGAATCAAGATGTGATCCCATATCTTATATTGACAGACGTTGTATATTGATAGTAAAACTAATCTTTCTTACTGTTTCGGGTAAATAGAGAATCTCACCCAAATGTCTTCTGATATCAAATATATCAACACAAGTTGATAAAAGTAACAAATATCCGAGGCTTGCCGAGGATATTTTACTTTTATCAACGAGTGTTGATATATTTGATATCAGAAGACACCAGGGTGAGATTTTATTTATCATCCAAAATCATTTTTCATCACATAAGCATGAAACATGTACATCTTTAAACACTGCATAGCCCTAAAAATCCTAAACCAGTGATGTAATAGCATTGTGACGTCCTCATGTTAATGACATCATAGCATTGTGACGGTGTTGTGTTTAAGATGTCATAGCATTGTGACGTCATTACTGATGATGTCAAACGTTTGTGATGTCATGTATTTTCTGATTACAGGGCATTGTTCAAAATCTACTGTCAAAGCTTGATCTTCCACAAGCGATATCTCCTGTGGAACACAGTTTTGGATGATAAAACATATTATGACCAAAGCTTATCTACTTTTTTATTTGCCAGATGATAAAGAATCGCATTGACTTCCCCCCGATTTCAACTAATATAGCAATATTGACTTTACTTAATAAACATTGACGTACACTTGTTTCAATGTTATGTTCAATTCTTTCAAGTGTCATAATGTGTAAAAACTGCTTTAGATCCTAATTGAAACTGCTATTTATAATGTGAAATATTATCATTTCAGTTTTTCTTGCATAACGTAAAGTCGTTATGGACTTTTAAACAGTAACGCATAATGTATTACTGTGTGTAAGCCTGTTACAAAATCATAATAATGATACTCAAAATCGAGATTTAAATCATCGGTAGAAAATAATTATATCGATGTAAGTTCCCCAAAATAACTATGAGAGACTGTTTCGGTTCTATTACTAAGCAGCCGTACCAAACCTGATAAAGTCAGTGCATCGAAAAAGGTTTTATTTTATAGAATGATGCATATGAGAGAGGTTATCATATTAAAAATTGACGATATTAAATTGCATATTCATCTTTCAATGTTTGTAAGAGCCATTTATTCACGATGAATTATCATTGACATTTATGAAATATAATCTTCATCGATATTAGAAATTTAATTCTATATTCAATGTAAGTTAATTGCCATGATGTAATTAGTTTTTTGTTTAAATAACAGGGGAAGAGCAATTCCAACAACAACCAATGATGTAGATGATCACAAGCTATACAATCGGATTTCATACTGGTTCCACATTTGAGTGAAAATGTTTTTAAAAAATATTATGACATTTTGTCTACGTCTACACTGTATGTTCATTATCCATATTGAAGATGGTAATTGTTTTCCATCCGAAGCTAATTCGGGATACATGTTCTGTGCAAAATTCATAATTCGACTTTGTTTCAAACAGTTTTCATTTTATCAAGCTTAAACAGGGAATTGGATGCCATTGATTTTATTTAATTTGATTTCATGAAAGCACAAGTTTCAAATGAAATGGTGTAACAACTTTACTTGCAACTTCTACGATTGAATTAACTGACAATTTTGCATAGAACGTTTAATTAAAGTGTTTTTATTTCCTTTAATATTTTTAATGAGTTTGACCTTTTGTTTTCAACAGGCTTCTAAACTTCTGACTCTTTTTTTTGCGGAACAATTTAAGGCTTGAAATATACATATTGGGTAACAAATATTTCAAGCATAGGCTAACGTTATAAGTATGATTCCATAAGATCTGCTCTCATTGAGTAGTGTTATTTAATTTGGTTGTAGCACAAATGTAAAGGGAAATTCAAAGCAGGGGATTTCACGATAATAAAAAAGGTAACCAATTTTAAGATGTTTTCTAATCAATAAAAGAATTTGTTAAAGTACGCACTTTGTCTGGTTAAGCTCATGAGTGCATTGCTTTAACTCAAGTGATTAAACGGTGTTGACACAGAAACGTCATCATGTAGGTTTGAATGTGAGATCATCAGCTGTTTGATTTTTGAAACATGAAAACAAATTCAATAGAAAAAATAGATATCTTTCTGTTTTGAAGGGGCAGTAGCAAATTTTTAGGGGGAATAAATGGTTATGTCACGGAAATGAAAATTAATGGTTCCAAATGAAAGACAGTGTTTTTAAACTAAATGAAGCAGTAATAATTCAAATATATAACGTAAGGTTTAGCCATGCGATTCCTTTTTCTTACACAAAATGAATTAAAGGTGTTCACACAAAATGGAGGCAATGGATTTTATGTGAATCTTCATACTTTGTCCTCTGACTATGGATGATTGGTTTGTGTAATGATATTTTTGACACTGTCAAAAAAATACATTTAGCATTAACTTACACTTATCTGTGAAATTAAAAAAAAAAAAGACTTATCAAAAAACGTGCTACTGCCCCTTTAAAACTTGATATGGAATAAGGATATTGCCTTGACAGACCAAATCATCAGTGAGAATGCATATATGAATTGGAGGCAGAAAACAACACTTAGAGGAAATATGAAGGATAATGAACACAAAGTTCATAGACTGTTGTATAAAACTAATGCCATATCCCTGTAACCGACATATTGTCCGACCTGCATTATTTTATGGTTAAAAATGTCACCTAGATTAAGTGCATATAGTCTTTTCATGACCATACAACATTGTTGAAAGGTTATAACAAGTAACGATATATTCATGATTTTTGTAATACAAAACAAAGTGTTGGCAATTTTTATATCATGTTATTGATCAAGTTAATCAAAACTCCAATGAACTTTGTTAAATCATGCATTGCGAATAAGTGAAAACAGATATCTTTGTCTTTTGTATCAAAACAGTTATCTAGAAAATGTTTCTTCTGGATTTATTTTAACCTTAATCTACTATTTTAGTCACCCTTTGACATCAAAACATTCTATCATTGTGTAAAATGATACCGTGCGTCCCTGAGATTCCTATCGCGTGAGAAATGAAGATAAAACACCATACTTGGATGTCTTATAGCTATCATAATGTACAATGTTCATTTTAAAGTGGTAGTCAATAAATAACAAGCGGGTAGGATAATACCATCCTTATATGAAAGCCCTTTCTTGATGATTAAACCCGGCATGAAAGGAAAATATGACTTCCGGGGAAATTACAGAGACATGAAAGAGTAATAATAGTTGATCTATATAGCGAATTTGCGTGCTAGATGCCATTCGGAATTGGCATAACACAAAAATAATTGAAACAATATTTTTTATTTTTGGGTTTTGTAATTTCGGAATAACCAATAAAAAATACAGGATGTTTCTTTTACACATTTCGCACTTGTTGGTATTGCACGAAAAAGAGCACATTAATATATGCATAGATAATGAAAGATAAAAGTAAAACAAAGTCAGATAGATATGCATATTTTCACAAAGCGAGCGAGATATAGTTATTACAGAGAAAAAGTTGGCGATTATTTCTTCCTTCGATACAATTGTAAATTTGATGATATTCCAACGCAACATTTTTTACAAGTACAGCTGCGTACCGTAAATTTGTTCACCTACTTCGTATCATGGTGCAAATTTCATGTAATTTTGGATATGCCTTTGAAAGCCCATTTACTAGACGTAAGTTAAGGAATTCATTATACTGTGATGAGCTTTGTTCATTGATAAAATTTATTTGTTCTTCGATGTCGATCATTGCATTTATCATCAATCACTAGTACTGCTTCTCACAGGTTGTAGGAATATCTTCATTGTACATATCGCTATAATCTTCGATTTGCTTTTTCAGTGATTGACCTCACAATGTTTGGCATTATTGTATACAATGCTGGGAATATTAGGATGTCACTAAATTTATGACGTAGCAATGATGATATGTCATATTGCTGACGATGTTACAATTTTTTGGCCTCACACCTAAAAAATGTTATGGCAGTATAATTTGCAGTGAATAGTTTTGTCTAAAAAACTTTTAAATGATGATTTTGATGATAGATCAAATCTACGCTTAATGTATATGAACACAACTTGGTGAACTTCTCTATGAGAAAAATGTGTGCTTTTGAATTAAAAAAAAATGTTGTTGCTGTTATGATCACTGACGTGATTCGTCTTTTTACGTAATTGTATTTGACAATATGATTTGTGTTGTCAAGTCCATTACAGATATCAAAGCGTAGAAAAATAGTAACACTCCATGTCGACTACAGCCTAGCTTGCAATGACATTCATGTACAATACCGCACATGATGCAGTGGTTATCATGTCAATATCACGTCAGTCAATCCCAATCAACAACATTCAATTACATTAGCATCGGTTATAATAAAATCATTGATCAAATTCTCAGTGAAGCTTAACGTTTCTGTTTCTGACAATTGATATCGAAGAATAATTTGATATTCGCAATTAATGCAGCGTTGCTTCATATTTGTGCCTTTGTGATTGAATAGAAGTTATCATTTGTTTGAGTTACCACACAAATATAGAGCTGAAGCCATCTGTAATAAATAAATTCCCATGTGACATTTATCTTCTCTGCAATGTAGTTTACAACTTCGTTCATTTTGATGGATGGACAAATTGCACGTTTGTGTAAAGCATATTTCCGTTTGTCTCCTCCTGCATTTAAGAAGAAGTCAGAAGTAAATACCACCAATCTTATTAAAATTGTATACATTTTGTTTCCGAATACTTTAAGTAAAGACTTATTTGTATTCAAAATGATTCAGTTTCATCAACAATCACTATTTTGCAGTTGAATCTGTCATTATAAGATTAAAAACACTCATATGAAAACAAACTTCACTTTAGATTTTACAATTACGATTATCTCTCCCTCTCGATTTCTCTCGTTTAGGATTTGCAAGAACGTAACACTTTCAATGGAAAATTTGGAATGGCAGGACCTTCTATTGATGAAACTGTTGGTGTCGTTGTTGTCACTTCTTCATTGTACTTATCAGTTAAAAACTGGAACACAATTCAGTGATAAACATATTCTCCAAGTCAGCATGTACCACGATCGGACCATACCAGTTCCCATCTAATCATGATCATAAAACGATCACTGCATGCAATGTATATATTTATTCTGAGCATATCTACATCCTTATTGAACCCTACTTTCAGCATAACAAATACGAGCTTTACATCAAATATAATACTCTAGAAGTGACCATTCAAAGGATGTGTCAATCAAATTCCTCTATCAGACAAATCGACATCGTAAAATGAAGCACTGCAATGTACAAGTCGATCTCCAGTTTATCCACATCTCCCCGATGATTCAGACTCACAACTAGATAACAACAACCTGTCTACCTGTCAATCAACTGCATTGACTTCCGGCCTTGCACGAGACTTGTGTTCGTGTTGACGAGCCGTACCCAATTGCATGTAAGGTCCTTAGTGTTCAACTCAATGTAAGTTACAAAGAATCTACAGTGATTGACAGCCGAGGTCGTGTAGTTCTCATGTAGATTCTTTATTGAACCCACAGCCATGCAATGCTGTGATGGTGTACAGAACCTGGAAACATTAAATACTTCAAGTCGTATTTTTTGCTTTTGATATGTTCTTTCTATATATGGTATACACTCAAATGTCAATTTCCTGGTATAAAATCGAGTTATAAATTTGGCAAGACATAGTGTCAAAATTTTGAAAACTCTTTGGAAAAACACTAAAAAACTTCATTGTTAAGCTAGTGATGACACGTTTGCAAAATAAAGAATGTTTTATTTTATTTTATATAATGCAATATAAATAATAATTTTATATGTAAATGGACTATAACTCTTTTTAAAGATATCAAAGTATAATGAATACATTTTTCACAATGTCGAAATGCCTTTTAATAAAGATTAATTTACAATTCAATTAAATTTTTTCCCAATACTACAATGCCACAGGCCTGTAGTACAGTTACTTTCACAACTATTGTTGTCCATTCATATATTCATTTGAAACTTAGGATCAATCATTCAGTTAACTAACGTAATGTCATATGCGTTTAATATAAATGTATATTTATCATCATTGCCATAAAGAAACTTACTAATGCTAGAGATACCGGTAAATGAGTTCGCCGATGTTTCTAATCTTTTTCAGTTACAACGTTGCAGACTAAACATCTTTACATATGCATATGAGAATGTATAAATAATTTGTTGCGTTTGACAGAGTAACGAGGTAGCTAGTTAATGTAAACTTGAATTGTAAGACTTGTGTTTACATTGTTCGAAACTTGTTCCTTGTTTATTGATGATTGACAGTGATGGTGTGATGCGTGTCAATAATAAAAGCAGTAACAACAAAGATTTATGTACACGTTTATACCTATTGATTTTTTCATCATTACACATATTCACATTTGCCTTATCAATATTTCAAACCTTACTTGGGTGGCTGGTTATAGCTGATTAAGGTCTAATGGTTACTATATGTCAAACCCTCTTCTATGATCGAGCCGACACATTGAGTTTCCCTATAATCAACTTTGAAAAATCGAAAATTGTTTCCTTTGAAGTTAGTTATCGATAAGTGTAAGGAATTTGATTTTATATTTAGAATGCTGTAGGCAAATTGCAGTCTTGCAGCGTAGATAATATGAAACATGTCGTATATCACATGCTACTGGTTATTACTGAAGTTATATGAAACTAATTTTTAAATGATATATGATAGTATTTCATTTCTTAAATCATTTCATATAAAAATCCCTAAAATACCATAAACACTAAACATTACCTTGTGATAAGGGATATTATATCTATTTCCAGTTCTTCAAGAATCATTTTGTATGATTGATGATCCAAATGACAATCTTTTCATGACAACTTTGATTGAATTATCCTACCTCAAACGTGTTTTTATGACATGAGGAATTTGTTTTAAAAAATCGTTTCTTTACTATCAGACCTATGATTGGTTGCTTTTATACTTGTAGATCAATCAGGATTCAGGTTTTATATGAACACATCTAACTGTACAACTAGTAGCATATTGAAATCAATAAAGACTTTTGAGCAAAATATCTTGCCAAAAAAGTTTTCTTTAAAAGTTTGTGAAGCATGCTGGTTACTTTTTACATCAAAGCGCTTATTTTCAGCACAATAGAGTTTGAAATCATCACCAGACATGGGTTCCTGTCTGACAAGGTGATTGATTGAAATCGCTAATCAGGCAATAGAATCCATTAGGCTCCCATAACATGGAATCAATATTCCTGCTCATTGATCCATAGTGGAAGCAAGTCATTTACAACTTGTCAATCGCTTGATCTACTTTGAAAACTGTGAGCAAGAATTTTTAATATAGAGCTGCTAATTGTGTGTAATAGACGAGTGAATTCTTTGTTTACGTCATACAATTGTAAGGAATATGAGTTTGAGAGAAATTAATATTTGATAAGATCTCGCTATGAAATGTTTAAAGGAAATTACCAGAATAATTCACGTCCTTTGATAACGTCTAGTGCTGCCTCTTTTCAAGTATTTGTCAGAATGGTTGGTTTCTTTCTTACTTTAGTTAAAAGACAGTTTGACAGATACCATCAACTTGTAAAAAAAGGGTTAATGTGAAATTTTGATATCAAGCATTTACATTATCATATTTCTTAAATTATTGTCATTACTTTTGAACATTACTTTAAAATTTTTATGTTAATGTATTGAAACTGCCAGTTGATCATATAAGGTTTAATGAGTTAACTTTAACGAGTTTGAAAACTTAAACGTGTACATTTTTAACCTTCGTGGTTTCAATATATTATACTGAGAAAGTGTTTCAATTACACAACACAATAAAATGGTATACAGACGATAAGAAAAAATACTTCAAACGTTAAAATGTCTCCTCATTGCGTTCTTTAACTTAACTTGTTTTCATTTATTAAAAAAGAACACGATATATACATTCAAGGAAAATATCAAGTGTATTTCCTTTGTAGATGAACATGCCCGAAACCACAATTAAAAATCAATTTGAAAACATATATTTTCACTGATTATGTAATTTGTAACAATGTAATCCGAAACTTAGTATGAGTCAGATAATGGTATCGGCTGATTAAAGTTTAAGCAGACTCTAGAAGAGACAACACTTTTCATCCTTCACGTCCCCCACGGAATTCAAGCTTCTGATGTTTAAATTGATCTCTCACCTCCTGTCCAACAGTGTAACTTACATTCAACATGGGAATTCTTCAATACTGATGGAATAAGGTTGGGAGTAACAGTGTGTCATGTGGTGTTACGGTGTTAAGACCGATTATAGTGTAAGTATAGACTTTTTGGGAGTGCGGAAGAAATGTGTTCAAGAACCAAGGACCAAGTACAGAGGTGTCTTGTTTTGTTAAGGATATTATTATACAGTCAGTTTGATTTGTATGTAGTTTGGCATTTAATCACACTCACTGTCAATAACACATGAAATATTTAAGGGCGTCCAACCTGTACATAAAAACACGACTGTTTGATTTTGAGGAAAATGAGAAAGAATTGGTATTTTTCCTGCTTTATTGAAGGGACTATATTGTATTTACTACTGGGTGTATCAACATAACATTACTACCAGATAAGTGTATTTTGCATACTGGGCATACTGAGTATATTGTTTCGAATGTTGAAGTTATTTCTTGTTCCTATTGCAACTCACTAGAGAGCAAGAAGAAGGTTTTTATTGCTAATGGCAAAAACACCATTGATTTGATAAGCTCTTCTGTAGACAATAGAGTTACAATTTAGCTTGTTACATGCTTATATATTATATAAGCAAACTGTTTGATTTGTGCAATGATTATTTAATTTACCCTGAAATTCCCTTTTCCTTATCTAAAATGTGTATTTTCATACCGCGTAATGCTGAATTTGATAAAAATGTTGATAATAATTTTGCTTATTCAATAGTGCTGTAACACAAAATTTTCATATCATACCTAATACCCATGTTGGCATGAAAATATGTAAAATATGAAATTCTGAATACTAAATCCTTGTTTCTTGGTGTTTACTTAATCGTGAGAAAGGAAGGTAAGACACCAAATTGGTAATGTAATAGCTATTAAAATTATATTATTTTATGTAAGTTTAATAGATGCAATAGAGAAGCCACAAAACGACGAAAAACATTGGCTATTCTAATCACTGCATACAAGGAGGACTCGAAACATCAAAACACGAAAAAGTTATAAGTAATCGTCAGACATTTAATATTTCTGATATATTTGTTGAATGTATTCGAAGTTCTAGAGCATGATAAATGAAGTTGTATGTTTATGTTTCATTATTCTACAACCGAACAAAAATACCAGAAACTTTTTCACATGTTTCGGAGTTATCATGTTAGTGGTTTATTAAGTACATTAACTGACTTTCTAACATTTGAAAGAAAGTCATGCTTCCATGAACTGAAGTACAACATAACAATGCCATGAACCAGTTGGAGACCAGTCTGTACAGCCAAGGATTGCAACAATATCTAATATGTATCAGGGTACATGACAGGTACAACATGTTTTGACATTGGTTTCAGCAGCATTGAATAAAACGTGATTGTTTTAAAAGACTTAGGATGGCCACACCCATTTGGAATACGACTGTCCGACTGGGAACTTGTGGAAAGAATTTAAGAACATTTAAAGACATTCCAACAGGACTTTTGTCCAGTCTATGGGACGCGAATGTCAAGTAAAAACAATCTCTTTGTGAGGTCGTACAAGATCTTGACTATTAAGTGAAATTGACCTTTTGACATTAAATCTATTTTGTAAGCCACTTGCTCTGTTGTGTCTCTATTTTCAATAGACAATACATGTTTAAAAGTGTTTTCCTAACTGTGTTTTCCCTAAATGATTGAATCTGTTTGCGTTTCTTTTAAGAGTAATACAGACAAATAATAGCCTTGGAATGGTTAAAATACCAGCTGGTTTCAAACTATCTGTGGTCATTACATACATAAAATGGTGTACTATAAAGAGAATAGCATATCTGTTTCATATCTTGATTGAAGCATTACATATTTCAATTACAGTTGCGAGTACGTTCTACATCTCTAAGATGGAATATAAAACAGCAAATGTGCAATGATGTGACACTTTTTAAAATTTTTATCATATTATTTTTATTAAAATCTATTTTTTGGCAATTATGTGCATCTTTTAATTGTTTACAGACGTTATACTAATGAAGCAAATATGAGGATTTTGTGACGGTGAATTGATATATTGAATTATAAGTAGAAATTTAAACTGAATTGAAATTGAATAAATGCTACATATAACAATTAATTCGTTAATATGAAGGTAATTAATTTGTCTTTGTCATAGTCATTATGCTGGTAGGTTGACGTTTTGCCTTTAAGCTCTTATATGTTGGTGTTGATCATTTGCAATCTGCTGTAACAAAGTCTTTTGAATAAAACAATAAATAAGTATAATATTTTAATCTAAATGGTACAAGCAGGGGTGCATAAAATCAATAGTGTATTAACAAAATTGAATCGTTTCCAATTTAAGGCAGGAATGGGAATGAGATGGCTTGAATTCATAAAATACTTCTTTGTCAAAAGTGTTACACACTATGCTGTTATTCCTTTCTCTGTTTTAAGTGATGTCAAAGACTATTTGATATTGAAAGCTGAGGGAATGACCTGTGAAATTAAATTCAATTCACTCAGGAGATTAAGTTAACTTTGTGTTGAAAAATATGGCAGAAGCGATACTCCTGAATACAATTTGATGTTTTTGAGTGAGAAAGAATTACTTTACTTCTTAAGATTTTTATAAATGACTTTTTGACGACTGAAATCATTTTTAATATTATTGTTGTTGGCAAAGCTATCCATTTTTCTTCGCCAATATCGCAAGTGTATGCAAATCAGTCCTTTTTTCTACAGATATGTTTATTCTCAATGAAAGTGTTAACGATTTAACCACAAAACTAACTATTATAAGATCTACGAAATTTCTCTCATTTCCCTCGTGTTTCAGTATCAGTACACTAAAGACTAAACAGAAGCAGGAATTGACATAATGTTTAGTAATTGATTACCCTAACATAACATTCAAACGGACTCATTGATTACCCTAACATGACATTCAAACGGACTCATTGATTACCCTTACATAACATTCAAACGGACTCATTGATTACCCTAACATGACATTCAAACGGACTCATTGATTACCCTTACATGACATTCAAACGGACTCATTGATTACCCTTACATGACATTCAAACGGACTCATTGATTACCCTCACATGACATTCAAACGGACTCATTGATTACCCTTACATGACATTCAAACGGACTCATTGATTACACTTACATGACATTCAAACGGACTCATTGATTACCCTCACATGACATTCAAACGGACTCATTGATTACCCTAACATGACATTCAAACGGACTCATTGATTACCCTAACATGACATTCAAACGGACTCATTGATTACCCTAACATGACATTCAAACGGACTCATTGATTACCCTTACATGACATTCAAACGGACTCATTAATTACCCTAACATGACATTCAAACGGACTCATTGATTACCCTAACATGACATTCAAAGGGACTCATTGATTACCCTAACATGACATTCAAACGGACTCATTGATGACCCTTACATGACATTCAAACGGACTCATTGATTACCCTAACATGACATTCAAACGGACTCATTGATTACCCTAACATGACATTCGAACGGACTCATTGATTACCCTTACATGACATTTAAATGGACTCATTGATTACCCTAACATGACATTCGAACGGACTCATTCATTACCCTTACATGACATTCAAACGGACTCACTGATTACCCTAACATGACATTCAAACGGACTCATTGATTACCCTAACATGACATTCAAACGGACTCATTGATTACCCTTACATGACATTCAAACGGACTCATTGATTACCCTAACATGACATTCAAACGGACTCATTGATTACCCTAACATGACATTCGAACGGACTCATTGATTACCCTTACATGACATTCAAACGGACTCACTGATTACCCTAACATGACATTCAAACGGACTCATTGATTACCCTAACATGACATTCAAACGGACTCATTGATTACCCTTACATGACATTCAAACGGACTCATTGATTACCCTAACATGACATTCAAACGGACTCATTGATTACCCTAACATGACATTCAAACGGACTCATTGATTAACCTTACATGACATTCAAACAGACTCATTGATTACCCTTACATGACATTCAAACGGACTCATTGATTACCCTTACATGACATTCAAACGAACTCATTGATTACCCTCACATGACATTCAAACGGACAATGACTGTTTTTGATGTACATACATTTATATAAATCATTTAAACTTCAAACCCGCTCGTATGTCCGGCTTTATTATGACAACCTGTTGAATGTTGCAACTTAAAATCTGTCTCGAGAATGCCTTTACACAATAAACAAACTTCTGTAACGACAAGACGTGTACGTGTATGGCAGTCACGACAGCACTGACATCTTTAATGTTTTGATCGTTGGTCGTTGTGTAATTTTTTTATCACTTTATTTCTTTTTGAACTGGTAACAGCACTCTTATACTTGTAATGCAAAGATATACAACATTTGGCTACTGACGGTTAAGTTGTGATGAAGACATTCTTCAAATCTATACAAGAAGTTGCAAAAAAGGGTCACGTTGACATATCAAGAAAATAAGCTGTGGCAGGACGACCAAAATGAGACAAAGGCATCATATTTACATTCTGTGTAGGTGTTTGCTTATGTATTTGATAATTGTTATTCAACTTGGGTTTCAGTTTTGCGAGAGCAGGTAACCTCTCTGCAAGTTTTCGGGAGTAAATATATTCCTTTTTTGAGATAAACAGGAAATTGAGGACATCGTTCCTTTTTTCCTTGGATCCCAGAATTACTGTTTGTAAATTTAGATCCAAGTGATCAAGGATAAAGAATTGTTTATATGTACACGTGCCTGTGGTTAATTTCAGTTTAATGATTTCTACCTCTACCAATCATTAATGTTTTACTGTAATTACTTCATGTGTTTTTCAAAATCGTTTATGTCAAGCTTACTATTAAAGGACTTTGATGGTGAAATTCGTCAGCCTTTACAATTTTGCCATCAATGTATTTATATAAACGGTGGCATTATAACACAACATGATAAAAATATTTCACATGTATTACGGATTATAATTTGACAATGAGTATTGTTGTCCATGTATTGTCAATCAAAAACCTATATTAAACACAGTTAATGGCTCATTCTGTAGTGTCTAGTGAATCTCAAAGAACCAAGACGCAAGATCGTGATTGCCATCATACCCAGCTAACCTATGTGGAAATGGCAAATGATTTGATATGAAAGTCTGTCTTGTAGTGTTTTTCGAGTACACATTGCACTTACATAGACATGGCTAAAGCCTCTTAAAACAGTTATGAGGAGATAACTGTCTCAAACCTTCACGTTATGTGGTCTCAATTAGATTATCCAGGTTGCGTAATATAAGAATATGACAGGATAAATTGAATTTAAAAAATAAAGCTGTCAAGAGAATAACACCTTAATGTAAATATTGAAGCTTTATTAAAACTATGTTCGACCGCAAATTAAACTGTTCTAGTATAAAAACTTGATTTATCGAGAACATGAACAATACTTTGAAATTGCAGTAAATTTAAAATGTTAGTTCTAAATGAAATGTTCATACAATGATAGTGAATAGAAAGAACACGTCGACTGTGAGTATTTAAGAAATTGTTCTAGAAACGTTTACAATAAATATTACAGTTTACATGATCTTTGAAATCACGACTGTGTATCAGTCATGACTCCGTGATCAAAAATAGTATGATGAGTAATAAACAGTTGTTCTTCTTAACATGTACGAGTATGATTGTAATGATTGGGATCCCATTAGGTCTCAAATTTATTCATCAATATATGTACGCAAAATGACAACCAATTTAAAAATTTTCAGTTAGAGTAGCTTCAATGATGTATATGTGGAGAAACCAAAACTAGGACAAAGAAATCACCATTCAATCGGCGTTCATTTTTTTCCAGAATAATTGAAGAGGAAAATTGTCGATAATCAGCGATCATGTAATCTGCCATTAATTGCATGATGCAATTGAATAGATGTTAAATTGAGAGGAGGTATAAATTGATCCTCGTGATTTCAATACCGTGGCATGGACAAAATTGATTCTATGAGCATAAGTGAGCCAAGTATTGAATATCTCAAGTCTCCTAAATCAAATAATTGTCTCCTTTCCAACTTTGATTATTTAATCTATTATACAGAAACGCATCTGAAAACGATGTTAAAGACATCATGTCGTCTATTGAAAAAAAAAGATAATTCAGAAGTCGTGATTTATTCATATTTCACTTTCATTAATGTAAACAAGCATTCCTTTGATTCGATTTCATCCCTTATTAAAGCCATAGTCTTGAATTAAATTCGAAAATGTCAAACAATCACTTTCTTCACAATTCACACGAAAGTCCTGATCCTTTGTCAGATAGGCGATTGTCTCTTCATTCACTAGGAATCAGAGAATCAGATCAACCTATTCATTGTTCGATATAGAGCCTCAGCTGTCTGTCGTGTGAACTGATCAGCTAATGAAATGACTGACTGGCTACAAGTGATCTTCTGACCACTTACGTTAAATGATTGAAGTAAAGTAATTAGAATGCCACTGCCTCAGTTTGGAGTAGATCTTGCAAGTGGAAGGGGCAGCTTATTGTGTTCTTATACTCATAATATTCATTAGCTAAACGTTGGAAGTTTTACAGCAATATATTTTTGAAAAATGATAAAATATATTAAATTGTTTACGTTCATGAAAAATGTACTACATCGAATTATGAAGACAATCTCTATTTAAATAAGAACTATCTTATATGAGTTTTGTGAATATGAAGAAATTTGATTTCAATTTTGAAGATGAGCTGAAGGAAGTTATTTAAGTTATTTATTTATATATATTTCAATAAGGATTACGTAAAAGTCTAGACATATTTTGAATTTAAGATATTTAAGAATTCGTGCTTGTTTATGATAAGTTCATGATTCAATATTTTCATATATATGTTTTAAACATGTGCATCTAAGTAACATATGCAGTAATCTACTTTATGGTTATGCAAAAACGTTACTGTGCACGTTTTTAGGGGGAATATTAGGTGATGTCAGGAAAATGAAAATTAATGGTTCCAATTGAAAGTCAATGTATTTAAAGTAAATGAAGCAGTTATTATTTAAATATATAACGTGAAGTTCAGCCATGCGATTCCTTTTTCTTACAAAAATGAATTAAAGGTGTTCACACAAAAATGGCCGCCAATGGATTTTATGTGAATCCTCATACTTTGTCCTCTGACTATGGGTGATTGGCTTGTGTAATGAGATTGTTGACACTGTCAATATAATACATTTAACATTTACTTACAATTATAAGTGAAAGATTTGAAATATAAAATTATCAAAAAACGTGCTACTGCCCCTTTAAAGAAACATCAAGGTGAAAGCATGTTCAACCATTTCTCTCACTGAAAGTCATTTACCGATTTTTGTTTATAGTGTCATTCTGTCATGCATGGCCATAGCAGCTGTAATGCAATTGCCAACTTCTATACAATGTTCCAAAATGACTTCCGAATGTATAAAAAACGATCCAGTATGACGTGTTACTTAATTTATTGAACATGAATGATAAAGGGATAAATGTGATATCAGAAGTGTGAAAAAAGTATTGTATCCAACGATAGATAATGTTTTATTTAATTACAAACTTGGCTTGTTGCATCAGAAGATTTTTCTCCTGTCGCCATTACACATCAGAAGCTCTTAAGATATATGCGATTTAACCAAGTGTGAAGTTAATCAACGTTTCGGTACATACTTGAAAGCAAACACGCTGATGAAGTGTTCATCTGTTGATCTAAGCTTCCCAACTGCAACATTCCCCATCTATTTCATCGGTGTACATGACAATTAAGGCGAGGTGGCTGAAGCTTTGAAGTTTATATCTTCCCATGCACAATGTAGTACATACATGACTGCCTAGTCATTCAACTGATTGTTGCAACTTTGTTGACTGTTCAGTCATTTTTCCTAAATCATAAAATCTTGTCACTCTATGTGTTCTTTCATGGAGCATGTTCACGTTAACATAACTTTCTGAGCTATTGGTTCAAGTACCCTGATCATACCTGTCCCCTGTATCCCGTCTGTCGAGGTATTCTGGAAACAAATTAAGTAATTTTTGTCTTTAAGAATGACGATAGGCACTAACAACCATTATATGAAATGAGCAATATGATACCCTGGTATTACAAAATGTATGCTATTTTTTATGATCAGAGGATAGATATCAAGTTTCAGTTAAGGCAATTCTTAATTTTAAAAAGCCTTTGATGGTAGTTTTTGTTGGAACAATTGGTAGAAAGTTTGCTTGTACAATAAAAAATTTACAAAACACATTTCGTATCTGACACCGGGTAATGTTGTATTTTGGAACCAACCATTTAAAAGGAATATCCATAAAATTCATTTATCAGATATAGTGATTTCCTTAAGCCGGTTATTCATTCTCAGGGATTAAGTGAATCCCCACCATGTCTAAGTGCTGCAATAAACAAGGTTTAGCTATTTTATCCACATGTCCCGAGTTGATCTACACTAACAAGATATCGACGACCTGTCAATGTGTCTGTCAACTTCCTTGGCAGCATGACTGGCACGAGACTGTCGTGCGTGTTGACAAGCTATAGACAATTAGGTACACCGGTCATTTGTGTTAGACTCATTGTAATTGGAACTAACTCAGGCATGATTGACAGAAGGGGTCATCTAGTTCTACTTTTGACCTTTTTCTTATTGAGTCAATAGCTCAGAAAATTATGCTTTATGTGAAGATGCTCAGGTAAGGTGAATATGATAAACTAATACAGTGTTTTATGTCCTGTTTCCAATCTTTTTGTCTTTAGAACAGTCATTAACGTCGTGAATTACAAACTTTATGATCCTTCATTCAAATTGTTAGCAACGTATTATTGAATGTACTGAAGTTCTTATTGTAGAACTTGCATTAGTTTTATGATTAAGTTTGATATTTATAAGATATGTTGAATCTTCAAAATATATGTTGAGGTATAAACTCTAGACAACAATTTCAATTTGTGAAACATTGAAGGTATTTTAATTTAAAGGTCCCATTGCGAATCTAATTTCCTGATTAACAAGTTAATCATAATCTTTCATATACACGTTCAGAACATTTCATTGTCCAAGTCAAAGAAAAAAATATAAAAAAGAAGTTGAATCTTTGGAGAAACATGCCTATAATGTCGAAAATATTTCATGAGTCATTTCAATAAAAAGTTTCAGCGGCATATATCTTTAATCAAGAAACTTTTCTTTAAGTTTCTGGAGTATGCTGCTTATTGGTCGCATCAAAGCACCCACTTTCAGCACAATAGAGTTTGAAATCATCACCAGACATGGCTTCCTGTCTGACAAGGTGATTGATTGAAATCGCTAATCAGGCAATAGAATCCATTAGGCTCCCATAACGCTTAATCAATATTCCTGCTCATTGATCCATAGTGGAAGCAAGTCATTTACAACTTGTCAATCGTTATACATGTTCCTTACAACTGTCAGGCAACATTTGTACCTGTTTACTCGTTAATTACATGTTCCAAACTTTTTGATGTATAAAACTCGATTTAAGATATGTATTGAGTTTTAGAGAAATAGAAAAGTGGACAGATATTTCTTTGAAATTGTTTAATTAGAATTTGAGTATACATAACATTTCTATATTTTAAAGGGGCAGTAGCACGTTTTTTGATAATTTTATATTTTAAAATTTTCACTGATAATTGATAGTTAATGCTAAATGTATTATTTTGATGGTGTCGAAAATCTCATAACACAAACCAATAATCCATAGTCAGAGGACAAAGTATGAAGATTCATCTCAAATCCATGGGCGGCCATTTTGTGTGAAAACCTTTAATTCATTTTGTGTAAGAAAACGGAATCGCATAGCTAAACTTTACATTATATATTTGAATTATTACTGCTCAAATAAGTTTAAATCAATGTTTTTCAATTGGAACCATTAATATTTTATTTTCCTAATATCAACTTTTATTCCCCCTAAAAACGTGCTACTGCCCCTTTCAGAGCGGCTTCCATTCGGGTTAAAGTCATGCAATTGGTTGCAATTTTCGCTCATTGTGCAATATGCATTGACCTTCAAAATAAAATGTGAAAAGCATTTTTGTTGAACATTCTTGACTTGATGAAATAATGAGACAAAATTTTACAAAATTGATAATTGATTTTTTTGGTCAGTGTCTTTGGGTCTGATTGATTAACTGTCGACTTCAAATCATATTTTCACATTTCTGAAATTCTTTTGATTTCCTTTATCAAAAAGTAACCTTTGGAAAATAGACAAATAGTTTATTTGGTCTTTACTTGGTCTATTATATCCTTTTGACGACTATAAACTTAAACAAGTTTATATATAACTGTTATAGTTTATTTAGATGCACATGTGCATCCTCATAACATTGTTAGTTCCCATTGAAATATTATAATAATATGTCCAGACAATAATGGTAAATAAAAAACGTTTACATTTACAATTAACGTGATTTGTAAAATTAAAACGTATTTAACATTGTGTTCTCCGTGTTATATCCACTGAAATGATATTGTACATGTATGATTACAGTATTTCTAAAATGAATAATGTTTGTGATCAACAGACGTCTGATATTTATTAGGCAATATATGTGCGTGATGTGACAACCGAATTTCAATTATTAAGCTACAGTGACTACAGTGATGAAATTGAAAGAAATCTAGATTATGACAGTAATATTATCACTCACTCAGCGTTCGCGTTTCTGTCTAATAGAAGAGGAAACCTCTCGATTACATAATCTGCAATTTCATATGACTCAAAACGAAAAATGTTTCCAACACAACACAACTTTGGATATATTGAAAAGCATGCATAAAAAGACTATACGAGTGTAAAAGATGATATATTTTAAAATGAAAATGAAGTATGTTTAATTGTAAAAAAATAATTTAGACAAACTGATAAATTTATGGCTCACTTTAGTTAATGTCAAATATTATTCCTTGTTGGATTTTGAAATGTTATTAAAGGAGCAGTAGCAAATTTTTAGGGGGAATATAATGTTTAAAAAATGAAACTAAATGGTTCAAATTGAAATTGTATTTTAACTAAATGAAGCGGTAATAAGTCAAATATATAATGTACAGTTCAGCCATGCGATTCAATTTTCTTACACAAAATGAACTAAAGGTGTTCACACAAAAATGGCCGCCAATGAGCTTTCTGTGAATCTTTCATAATAATTTGTTTGACAATGAATGATTTGTTTGTGTACTGTTGACACTAACAAAATAATACATTTAGCAATAGCCTACAAAAAATTATTATCAGTCAAATATTGAAAATATAGTAAATTCAAAAAAAAACGTGTTACTGCCTCTTAAATACCATATCATGTTATGATGTTCCTAAATATCACACAATGAGTTTCTTCCCCAATTCTCGATTCTTTTTTCAGTTGGGCGATCGTTTTCTTCTGCTCATGACAGAATCAGTTTAACCTATGCATTGTTCGATATATCGTGTGAACTGATTTACTAATTAAATAACCCTCTAAACACATCTGTCAACTGGAACGTCATTAAAATACTATTGCGTCAGATTAGTAGATCTTAGAATAAGAGAACATCTTCAAGATGAGGAGGCAGTGTATTGTGTTAACATACTTACAAGAATCACTGACCGAGTTCCAATGTTATAAGCGATATTTGTTATAAAAAAAGAATTAAATTGAAATTTTAGATATGCACTGAACCTATCAGTTATGAAAAAAAACTTGTCTCAAAAATGAGTTCTTCTATCATGAATTGTGTTGACATGAAGAAACCAAATCTATACTTTAAAAATTACACTGTACCTGAAGCTAAATATTAAATTGCATAAAAAACAAAAATATAATATCAATATGCACACAACATGATCGCAAATACAGATGTTTTACAATCGATTACATATCTTAAAGAATAAACTACCTAATGTGTATGCAAACATAAGTATAAAATCATTCACAAAATACCATGTGTTCTTGACCGACTCTCAATTCTATGGTTGACTTCAAGGACATGTACCTTGTACATTTATCATGACATACCCTTCTCAACCAAGACATGGATAGAACATGCGTCTTGCAAATACCTAACATTACAAGCACTCAGATAAGATCTATTTTGTTGTCTGCAACGATTCTTAACCGCCTCAATTATCTATTCCCACTGTTCTGCGCCTCAGAAGTTCTGTGACTCCCAAACCGTCTGTCTGTCAAGTTTATTTACATTCAATTGATTGTCATGGAAATGACCTTCAATCTGTTGGTCGGCAATGTAGCTTAAGAGAATCAATTTCGTCTAACAAGATCATTAGTTATTGATTGATAATGAACATGTAAACTACACTCATTGATTCTTCAAAGTTGATATTCTTACATCATAATATCAACTTTAGTTAATATATTGTTGACAATTCATTCATGCATTAAACTATAATAATTTTATTCATAAACTAATGATAATCTATTAGAAGTCCAACGACAAGATATAACACAAAGTCAATATTAAGCAAATTAAGTGCAATGTTTAACCTGCTGCTGAGTGCTGACATAGGCAAACATGCAAGTTTTTCACCTTTTTGGAAAGTTGAATATAAATAGATTGATATTTCGTTATCATCATATGATTTCCCTGCTATCGCCTTAATACTCGTAAGTGTGTGTAAGGGGTAAGTGATCTAACAAATTTGAAGTTAATCAGCGTTTCTGTACAAGCTAAACCGAAAGCTGATGAATCTGTTGACCAAAGCTGCATTCATGTCTATCTTTCAGTCTACATGTCTATAAGACCAGCAGGCTGTAACCGTAGCAAATGCATGTTGTGAACCTAATCTTCTCTCTCGTAGACAATTTATGACATGACAGCCTATTGCACGCGTTCAAACAATTGTTGAAACAAGGTTATCTGATCCGTTGAAATACCCCCCCCCCTCAAATTTAGTAGAACAATTTAATGAAATACGCCAAACGTTATGATGCATGCTTGTTTGCGCATGTGCAGAAACAGTAATGTCTAAACGCATTTTAGAAATAGAAGGATTTATTCCTTGCTAAATAGAGGCAAGTGTTCTCGAAGATATTTTTTAAACATATAGCATTCAATATCAGCTTTTTAATTTTCAATAGAGTGAGAAGTACAATTTGAAATTGACAAGAACTGAATTTGATGAGAAATGATGTTTTTCTCTATTTTTTTTTAGCACCATGTCTATACCTGCACATACAAAATTGCATCCTGGAAAGTGTCAAACTTCAAGAAATGTATCACATCTGCCCTCTTTATTTTGCCCAAAAAACTTACCTGTTCATTGGAGTAAAATCGTGGCATAATTTGAAAAGAATATACTTTTTGTAAGGCATAGTAGCGTATTGAAACAGCTGGTTATTCCTCATTTCCACCTGCTACTCTTCACAGAACATCATGCTTTGAACAGTTCATTCGTTAAAATACCTGACAAATACCCTAAGAAATGTTCCCACAATCTCACAAACAGGAACACTGTTTGTCGAGGATTTCTGTCAAAGAAAACACGCTTAAAGGGCACGGATAAGCTAAGTCAACTTCACACGTGTTAACGCATCAAAAAAACTTGTTTACATGTACATATAAGACAGTGTTAGATTATTGCGATGTTGAACAAGAAATGCTATTAGAAAACGTTTTTTGTGTGCAGAATTTCTTTTAAAGGAAGCACGCTTCAAAGGGCACGGATAAGCTATTTCAACTTCAAACGTGTTAACGCAGAAAACAACTTGTTTATTTGTACATACAAGACAATGTTAGACTATTGTCCTTTTAAAAAAGTAACGCAATTTCTCCGATTTGTAGAATATACATAATTGATTGTTTTGTTATGAGAGAGTTTCCTCATGTCACAGTTTTACAGGCATGAAGTAACGTGTTGGCATCTCTATGGCACTATCAATCATTACCAATTTAAGCTGTGCATTGGTGTATGTAATTAATCAGAACCACATTTTCTTTTCTGTTTGCTCTCTCTAACGACAAGAAGTACTCTATGGAATTCTATGCGATCCAACCTTCAAACCTTGTTTAACTTGACCTTGCTTACCACAGTCAAAGACAAGATGAATATCATTGATGTAAGGAAGCACTCCTGTTGGAAAATTACCTCTTTATCTTATCTATAATGAATAACGTTGAAAAGTCTGTGTTTAGCATTGAGACACTAACACAGCAAAGTTGTAATTCTTGAGGTCGACGTCTTTTTGTTCTTACCCAAAGACAACTTGTGTGCAAATACTATTTCACTACTTAATTTATACTCCTAATAAGATTATATATTTTGGTTTAAGAAATCTATTGCTTTTATAATATCAAATTCAAAATACTAACTATATTGTACTGGTATTTAAGATTCTAAACTTATATGTGCTTTTGTCATTGATTATCACGAATATCGTATATCATAATATATATGATTATTTGTATAATGTTTATTAACTTTATATATGATTATGAGTTTGTTTAATGAAAAGATATGTATACACATCAAGCTATTCATTTGCAGGGGCTTTATCAATGCACTGCGATCGTATAGTAAAAACTTTCAGGAAGTTCTTTCAATGTTTTCGAGGTCAGATTCTTATGCTTATTACAGACGTATATTTTTTACCTTAAATTCTTTTCATTATTTTTTATCTTGATTGGAAATTCCTGATTTTGAAATAAGCATGGATGTGAAAAGAACTATGTGATACGTTGACAATTATTGTTGCTTTTGATCCATGACATAATATGCAAACGCCATCTAATACGCAACGCTGTCAAAATGTCACAGAAGATATTGTTTTGCATTTTGCACTTGTCGCTGTTAAAACAATGATAATGAGTTCTTTGATGCACGAGTGATGTTCTTTTCTTGTCAGTCCGTGAAGCATTATGCATTATTAAAGACGTAGTTGATTGTTTGTTGATAGAGGGTGTTGCATGGTTTTACATGCATGAAAACAAAGTGTTGGCATATTATCGACATTTCTCTGTGTAGTAGCATATTCACTACCTTCATTTTATTTAACATTTCTGTAGGGTTGTCACTTTTGTTTGTGGTACCTTTAGGCCATTCAAGAAGTAATCTCATTTGTCTTTTGCAGTACAAGACTATTCTATGATATGGTATCAAGTAACAAACGTATGTAAGCCAAACTATCCATAATTTACTCTAGCCTAAATGGTGTGTACGATATATCCTAAATATACGAAAATACCATTTGGCTATCTTTCGAAAACAAACATCTACTATTTTCGTTACGTTCGTCAATTGGTCGATTTGATGACAGGTACTTGTACCTCAACTTCATTATCGACTACTAGAAAAAAATCAGGACATGTCTTCGATACTTCTGAGCGTGGAGGCACGTATCTTTTCCTTAATTGAGGTTGCTATTCTCGTTGATAAGTTTAGCGATTGATTGTAGTCTATTTCTGGAGAAGATTCGAGTGCCTTTCTTATTAGGGACTATTTTATTAATTGCAGTAACGTGTTATAATTGAAATGTATTGTGTAAATATCAAAATGGGTCCTTGTTACAGAGAGAATGAAATATGAAATTTCACCCGAATTTAGAATATTAATAATACTGGGATTGCCACAAAATCTTAAAAATATAAGGCATAAGGAATGTATTTGTTAATCTCATCAGCTGAATAAGCAAGAATGCTTTTATCAGAGCTCAAATGCAATGACACGGTCATAAGAATACCTTAGCAAATGAGAATAACCATACTGTGTCAATAGTTTTCAATATGGCACACAAGTCTTATTACTTACCTAACTATTTTTACAATCAAACACAATCAGTAGATCGGAAACATTCCAACTTTTAAATGTTGATCAATCATATATTTTATGTCACAAATTAACAGTAAATGTGAAATGCAGATTAAGGCTTTGAGCCGCTACCATGAGTGAAAAAACGCTGAAATGATTGACATAATACAAGTGAACTTTAGCTCGATTTTCTACAGTAGCCAGCGATATTGGATTTAATTACCTTAACTGCTTGCAAATATTAAATTGATCATTTTATTATCTTTTAGGTTTTCAACCACAAAGATTTTAGATACATGTACCATACAATCCATTTAGGTAAACCATTCTGCCAGTATAACTCCAATCTCGCGTATTGTAAGGGAACCACAAAGCTACATACAACATGCTAATTCGCGGATTTAATGGATCCTGGGGGAGAATATATTTTTTCAATATGAATCACTTTTGCTCTCATCATGACGCTTTTATTAAGTTTCATTTCAGAATTTGTTGAGTTCATGGAAATGTCTATACTTTTGTCTTTCTCATCATGATCACCTGCTCGATAAATGAATGTCTTCATCGAAACGTCGCAGTAGTGCAATAAAGAAGTTGACTATTCCAACAACTGAGATACTTTTAAAAATTTTGATTATAACATCATGCAAAATTGGTGAAGATATGTGATATAAATGGGCCATTTGATAAGAAATAAAGTGATCCTACGATCTCTACAAAACTTTCACGATTGGAAGATATGCAAAATGGCGGTCAGTGGCCAAATTACGTGTTATTTTGTCCACAATTACGGATTGGTATCGATTACTTTGTAAATATTATTCTACTTTTATAGTCTCTGATACATGGAGTGGCTCACATTTTACTGAGACGCTTTATTCTATTTTGTGATTATGAGGTGAGACTGAAATACAATATCTGTCTGTCAAAATATTTGGTTTGAGTCTTGAGATGTGTGAGTTTCAGTAAAAAAAGATGCTTCCCTTTAAAAGATCGTCATATAGACTTGGGTTTATTATGAACATAAGATCTTAAATATCATATATGTGATGCATTAACATGTTGTTATTGAAAATGCATCAATTAATCTATAATTGATTTCGAAAAAATAGAATATTAACGAATGGCGCCTGTGCATCTTAGAAGCACATATCAGTTAATTAAGGATACACATTAAATGCATCGCCTGGAAAATAATTTACATGTAAACTCAATGCGATATAGAAGATCAATGTTTTGCCCCATTAGTTTCCCCTCCCGTCCACATTATACACCAGAGTTCAGTGAGGACGTACGAAGCAGCGGTCTAACCAAGTGTGAAGTTAATCAACGTTTCTGTTCAGGCTTTAAACGGAAACGAGCTGATAAATTGTTGATCAATTGATTAAAAGCTTCCCTGTTGCGTACATGTCTATTTCATCAGGTTTACATGTCAATTAAGAGCTATGAACATATCCGTTTTGCTGGCTAATGGTTATTGTTAAGCGTATTCTGTATTGATGTAAGTGTTTCATATGTACACTTCAAAGAACTGCTGATATATCCACGCCGTCAAGCGTATGCTCTAAGAGAAATAGAGAACAAATAATAGAGATGTTTTTTATTCCAATTTTGGTTTTAGTAATAATTGACATTTTGACATTCTCAGCAAGATGAAAACAAAACCATTTGATACTCTTAGCAAACTGTAAATAACGAAATGTGTTTATTTTACAAAGGTGAGGTGTGTGAATGTCTTTTAAAATTTTGACGATCGTAGCCTTTGACAATAAAGAATACATAATGTAATGTGATCAATATTTAACGAAGAGGTAACCTTTAGCAACATCATTACAATACCTGCCAATTATCATGTCAGGTGTATAAGCCTATTATATTCCACTTAGTATCAAAAAGATAAATATACGATCATGTAAGGGTGCACATAGCCTTCAATAGGTTAAGCACTTGGTGGTAATTTCGTCATTGGGTGAAGTGCGCTGTTCTTTTTCTCAAGGTACATGCTCTAACTAAAACAAATCAAAATAAGAATATAATATTTTGAATCATTATTCATCTTTGGAAATGTGTTTGAGGAGGATAATAATTTTGCTCTTTTTAGAATCATCTGTCTTTTTATACATGTTTAAGTTATTGCATTTTTATCATCTAAAACAGATCTGATTTTGTTCTACCCAATAACAACGATATGTAAATTGATCAAACGATCAATATAAAAGATGTAATGAATGAACCGTTTTGGGCGTTTTAATCTTGTTTTTGTTTGTTTTTATGTTCTATTCATAGTTTTGGGTGTCAAATAAGGAAATACAATGAAGCTTTTAACTAAAATGAAGTCCGCTTTTTCAGGAAGTAAGGTTTTGATTAACAGGATCGTTTTCTTCTCTTTTACGAAAAACCTTTTCTTAAATTGTACACTTTCAATCAATTGTATTTTTAAATTTTCTGAAAAAATGCCTCAACAAAATTAATCTGCCACCTTTCTACTTAAAGAAAAGGATGTGTCAATTTCTTTACAAGTTGTCATGGATACGTTAGAAAGATAGACCTAAAGAAAAATATACCTGTGAAAAGAACGCGTAGAGAAACTTGCTGAATCACACAGTTAGATATTCACAGTATCAAATTTCTTTAAAGCGAATTTCTTGAATGTTTTGAAATAATTTGGATTTGTTTAAATCATTTTGATTTGTGTTTGAATTAATTCAATTCGACTTTTGTCATTGTTTTACAGTTTTAGGAAGAAAATATTGTCTTGGCAGAGTTTCAATAGATAATCCCGCAAATTCCTCAATGACATTAAAATGCAATTCTAAATGTTATTGCTAAATCGAATGAGCTATGATATCAATTTAAAATCATAAGGTGGCAAGGCAATGACTTACGTGACCAGGAATTCAATCAGTTTAAAAAGCCATCAACTGAAAGATGTGAATGGACACAAATAAACTTATCAAGAGTTCATTTTCAGATAATTGTGTCTTCTTAAGAAGAGAAATTGCTTCTATGTCGCTCCAAGTTGATTAACAAAGTAAAGTTTTTTCGTTTGTGCTGGAAGATATCTATAGTCTGAAAAAGGAATCAAACATGACCTTCAATTCGTATGAGTTATTATTATTATGAATTAATATCTTCTAAACTCGAAACTGTAAATCAACATTTGTATGATGGAATTTTGATATGGCAAAACCATGCAGTGATTACTTTGTATGTAAACAGATTTTCATGATTACATTTTTCCCGCAATGTGTAAATGATGATGATTATAAAAATGTAATTTCATTTCAAATGAAGGATATAGAAAATGCAGAAAATATGCAACTGTTTCCACACAAAAACTTAATTACCACTGGTAACACTGAAGACATTCAGATGTCATAATATTGTACTTTCATCTATTTTTATCTGCATCCTCAAAACATCTTATTTATTATAACTGAGAAAGTGTACATTACTATCAATGGACAGTAAAGCATACGATGAGTCAAACTGACCAATAAGACTTTATCAAGTAGATGAAAGTGCGGAAAAAGGCCTTGAGCTATCATGATTACCGATAAGCCACTGAAATGACCGACAGCTTACCAATGACCCTAGCTTTCTCTTCTAAAGTGGCTTTAGTTAATTGATTAAATGACCAAAAACAGTTTCATATCTAATGATTAAACCATGATTGTTACAATGTATACGTAGATACAGCTACGTACCTTGAATTTGTTCACTTTACGTTGTATTCTATTGCAAATAACATGTAATTTGGAATGTCTTTGAGGCATCTTGGCATAGTATGGCACAAGACACAAGGCATCTTGTGCAGTAACATGTTCTTATGTCATGCCTATCAGATGAAGTAACAAGTGACAGGGCATTGAAGTGACCAGGGGTTTAAAATTTCAAAACACTAATCTTTATTTTTCTCAACAAAATCATTCATAAGTGATCAACAGCTTTAGATCTAAGTACTATTTGTTCCTTTGTATAAAGACAATGTATTTCTGCTGAAATCTGAATTTCACAAAAATATTGCGATCTGTCTAATAATGTCAAATATCAAAATGACAAGGCGATCAAGAACTATGGTTTTGGAATGGTTATTTAACACATGTAAACCAAAACAAAATATGTAGATAGAAATTGCCTCAAAACTACCCTTTTGTTAATCTGTTTTGACAATTAGCAACTTATATAGTAATTAAATGGATTCATCATTTTCATTAATGTTAATCATTATGATCATTATTAGCTGTTTTACATTAAAACATTGGTTATGTATCAAAAGATGTTATGTTTTTAGGGAGAAAATATATTTTAGTTTAGTATCAGGTTGTTGTCACCACTTCTTTATCATTTAGAATTGTCTGTATTTCACAGTAACAAGAAGAGAAAGAAATAACTTGTTTAAATAGGTTAAGGTCACTTTTCAACTTTTTTATTTGTCTATTTGATTGAAGAGTTTCCCCTCTTTTTTACATTCTTTCTTTAACATTCTGAAGTGAAAGCATTTTTTCCATTTCCAAACAGAACATTTTGTATTTTAACTTCCTGAAGAAAACGATATGTCAATTATGGTTTCACAATATAATGGATCCAGTTCGGAAAAGCAAGAGAAATCAAGAAAAGAAATAATTAAAGAAGAACGAAATTTGATGTGAATCAAAAGACAGAATTTCGATCATTGTTTTATAGATGAGATTAAGAAATTGCTTTTCATATAAGATTGGTCTTGTATACATGATATTGAAATTAATCCAATTGATAGGTAACCCTTATTCAACTGTTAGATTAACGATATAAACAGGTTAATGAATGTACTATTGACTCTATAGCAGCCTTTATACAGTCTAGAAAGTCTAGCAAGAAATAGAATGATATAAATGAAGGTAATAATTATTTTAAATATTTCATAGATCAAATGTAGTCTACCATATCTTATATTTATACATTAGGAAATGGTCGGGTACAAGCTATGCAACTTAGAAAGTCATTTCCCTGACGATTCGGTAACAGACCCATGAATCAATACATCTACCACAAGAGCATGTAAAATATTGTTATGGAAAGGGTAATGAAGATCAATTGATCAACAAGTAATGTTCTTTTCGTGTCTGCTCGATGAAGCATATGCATCATTAATGGGAAGACCTTGATTATTGTGTTATTGGAGAGTGGTAACAGTTTTTCTGACATCAAGTGTTGGCATCTTGTTGGTTCGATTCTATCATGTTCAGATGGTAGGCATGCTTTACAATACTTTGTTCTCCTAGAAATAAACTTATACAGGTTAATATGAGGAAACACAGGTTCCAGGGGTCTCAGTGAAGGTCATAATGTGAACTGTTTTGTTGACAAATTTATGTCTTTATTTGGTTTGTGTATTGGTACAAAGATTAAATGATGCTTTATAGTATATTTGTTTTTAAATATTTGATATTGTATCAAATCTGATACATGATGTGCGATAAATCATACTGTTAAATGAAAGTTGGTTTGTTTAATGTAAGAGAGTCACTCACACTTAATTCTTTTTCAGCAGTTTATTATTCCCAAAAGAAATCTTGGTAACCATAATGTCTTAAAGGAAATTCCCTTTCAACAATTTCTTTAAATGAGAACAATAAAAATTGAACGCTGTTACCTTCTGTGAAATAAATCTAGGATTCGCCAAAAAGTAATCCAATTAGTATTGGAAGACTGCAAAGTTGTAAAAAGTTAATGGATTAAAATATCTGATCAACAGTTCATTTGCAGATAGTTTTGTTTTCATTAGAAGATAAAAATGATTCTGTTATCACTCAGAGTTGAACAAAACGGTACAAGAAGGTTTCAAATCTAAAAATGAAATTGTATATGAAGAAAGATGTTTAGATGTTCCAATCACAAACAGTAAGGTAAATTAAAAATAAAATAAATCAAAAATAAATTGCTTCTCTTTGTCTATCCATGTGTTATGTTTTGATAATAATAATAATTATGATTCTTATATAATGATGTTATATCTATACATGAACATTATGTGATCATAAGAAAGTCATTAATAAAGATAATCCCTTCTACTCTTATCAATTGTTAATCAAGATTGTAAGACATATGGTATTTAGAAAGTAAAATAAAAACCTCCTCACCAACTGATAGTAGAGCTAATTAACAAATGCATAGAATCTGAAATGGTTTGAATTTGAATCAGAGTAAATCTATTGAAGGTAGGAAATAAAATTAATCTTAATTGATAAATATACACGATTAATACACAAACTTCACGGATATCATCTAAAGGAAAAGGAGTACACTACTTCTATTCTTTAATGATCCATAATCTACGATAAGAAATAAAATAACAATAAGGTGAACGCATCACATTTCTAGAAGGTTATTCACAGAGAAATTGACAGATTGAAGGCGAAACAAAGCCAGACTTCAATGATTGATTTAAGTTACGGGGTTAATTCTAGTCAATTTACTGTCTGGCTAGCTAATCCTTCCATGAATACACAATTTGTATAATTGACAGTAACAAGTTCACTCAATCAATACATCGTACTTCTGACATTTTATTCAATTGCTAAAAAAGTATGATATAAATAGAATTGAAACGTTGTCGATTGTATAGATTAATTGAAATATGCATTGTAAGTTTCTAATGGTGTTATGTCTGTTGAAAACTGTTACATAAGGATGTACATTTTAAACATTGTCATTATGATATACCATCACATTACTAATTATTATACCATAACATGATTAGGAAACCAAAGTAATTGGTTGAAGTGACACTTCACACAAAAGCAACGGATCGATAAACGGTTATTACTGTCTGTGTGTCAATGTAAGATAATGGCTAGATACAGATGCTGCTTCACGTGTAACGTTCTTGAAATGCCAGATGTTTGAATCAGTTACATTATTCACTGATTATTTTATTACAAGAGAGCGTTGCGTGCAGCGAGAGACATATTGGCATGTTGTCAATGTGCTCTTTGTAAGGTCTTTCATCACTTGTTGTCGATATGCTAATATTCATACACTGTTTGGACACTGTCTTACTCTTCTTGAAAGATGTATGAATTTATGCAACAATTTATATTCTCAAGGTACTGGTGTTGTGTCCTTCGATGTGTCTGATAAAAAGGATACTGTGTATTTAACACTCGCCTGATTACAGTTCTGCATTAAAAGTGATATTGCCTCAAAGAAACCATTCAAATTAGACATTAGATAGCATTTTTGAGATATACTGATGAACTGCATAAACACAACTAGTGCCTAGGTGTTAATGAGCAATGACTTTCAGAAGGTCATCATGAAGGATCATTTTCTTCTGTTACATACATCACATTCAAGATTTCACTTTAGAAAACGAAAACACACTTTACTTGGTAAGAGCCTAACACTGTTAATAAGCCTCTCATTGTGTCAATAAAATCCTAGAATTTGTTTAAGCCTTCAAAATAATTATATGGAGTCAACTGCATTTGCTGTGAAGTAGTTGAAGTGAAGCAATTATGTGAATAAGAAGATCCCGGTATTGAAATCAGAACCTCTTCAAATGAAAGAAGAGTAACTTCACACGATTACGTGTTTACTAATTAAGGAACATTAATACAAATGTTCGTTGAGATAACGCACATAGATGCCATTTATCAAGCAAAGTCATTATCTTGAGACGTTTCGATAAAAACAATCTTATAAGAGATTTTTTTAAGGCAAGCACACAAGACAATTTCTTCTTTATCAACTGTTATGAGTCATTATATTTGTTTGGCTTTTCATAAGTATCAGTTTCTGAGGCAGATATTTAGTGTCTTGAAACTTTATAATTGTGACAGAATAGTTATAAAATCTATGTTATAGCTTATGTTTACTGAGGAACAAAATAATCAAATTAAAGGGTAAAACAAAACATATAAAACAATATGATTTTGTCTGTGTATGTGAGGGTATTTGACGTTTAACTCAAATAATCATGTAAACATGTAAGGATTAGTGATTGTCAAACTGAGCAAGAATTATGAATATTAACACACACTGACTTCGAGAAGAAAAAACGGTGACAAAAAAACTGTTATTAAGCTTTGATCAAAAGCACAACAAAACAATCGATGTGAAAAAAAGCTACCTTGAACATTATGTTGTTACTGTTGTGTAGATATAATCGATACTCCTGTCTTCCACTCATGTCATCAACATCCAATTGATTTTACCACAACAATAGTTTTTACTCATGAAAACATTTGCAATAACGAAACATGAAGCTGGCTGGCTTTCCCTAGAACAACTTGGGGAAAAACGCATTTACATTGCTGTTGGTTAAGGTTAATTGATTTTCACCTTAGCTTTCCTTTTTTTCGTCACAGATATTTTCCCTGAAGTGATTGTAACAATACACTCAGACTTTCAGATGAAAGTAATTTGTCTTGTAGAGATTTTGATTGAGATAACATAACAACGTATTGTTCATATCTTCTTTATCATTAAAGAAACAATAGTAAAAACATGAAAGGTAACATTTGAAAATGTCAGACGTTTTATCTTTCAAATCAATTCAGTTGAAATTGATATCAAAAAGTCATAAAGAATATATTTTTGTTTTTCATTAATTAAATATATCAATGTGTTTAAGATTTTACCATTAAATTAGCTTCACTCGCAAAATCGATTCTACTTCCCATTTGATAATTATAATTTCCATCTATTGACTGGATTGTCCGATTCTCATTTTAATATTTTTAATCACTGAACTTTTGGATATTTTGAAAAATATATGTGATAATGTAACTGATTTTCTATTTAAAAAAGGTTATGTATAAAAACACCGTCGTTATCGTTCCGATCAATGCTAAATGAATATATTTTGCAAAATATCTGTGCACTATCAAGAAGGAGATTGTATTTTTCAAGATACATCATATTACACTACTGTTTTTATGTTGAAAGTGTATTAAATAAAGTTTGTTTAATAAAAAGTGTACAGAATAAGGCTTTCCCCTCCCGTTTCACATCCAGATTTTAGAGTGAAATATCCAGTAGATGTAGTCATACATGCATCTCATTTCAAGTTGATGAAGTATCTATCATCATCGCGTTTCTGAATTTGAAAAGCAATATATTGTAGTTGCATTTCTTGCATTGGAAGCAAATTTCCTTTAAAACTAAACGAAATGTAGTGAATGTTTGAAGGAGGTTATTACCTATTATTGTTGTACAGCATGTATTCTAGTCTATGTGAATTATCTTTTATATGAATTGTTTTGAAAATTATGTAATTAGTTGTCATCACATTTCTGGAGAAATGTAATTATACAAAACAAATTTCCCTTTTGGGACAAAAGAGATTATCTTATCTTATCTTATCTTATCTTATGGAAAGTTATCAGTGTCAAGTTAGGAATTTTTAAATGAAGAATTGACAAAATAATCAATAAGTAAGAACTTAAACATTAAACTATCATCTCTATTCACATCGTCGTCGTTTAACAATGACGTTTGCAATACACCAATGTTAGCATGATATGACATCTGTAAGGTAGCAAATCACCATATAATATTAAAATGCAAAGATATAAGTAGCCTTTACTTATCTCAATATGTTGATGTTATTAAAATTAACTTAGCCATTGTTAATATGAACTGAGTAGGCTTCATCCGTACATCACCCACATGCATGAATACAAATCAACAATTGATTAATGTTTCTCCCCCACACTACCAGTGTGTTGTGAAATATAAGATGTCCCTTGAGGTAACCATATGGACTCCCTTCACAAGTAATGCAAGAATCGATAAGCAGTTCACACTGGTTGTTTGTCATTGTTAAGATGAGGGTAACAAGAAAAAATTACTTAACAAGCTTTGTTGTCTGGTCTGTGAAAAAAATTGAGTATTTATGACTTTTTGTTAAAAGCTTGAAGAGATGACTTTTACTATTTGATACTGTTATGACTCATTTATCGAGATGATAAGTCTGAGGATTTTTGTTTAAGACGGAATGTATGTGATAAAAGGAAAATGTAAAAAAACATAATGATGATAACTTCTGTTTAAAAGATGATATTGATAAAATCTTTCCTATAACACTTTGGATATTAACCTACTCTGCAAGCTTCTGCATAATGCTCTTTTCTAAGTTTACTAAAGGATGTTTGCAGCAAATTAGTACTTTACTTTTCAAAATCAGATTTTCACAACGACTAATTGTTTACGACAATAACATATACTTTTAGGTTTATAGTATCAATAACCTATATAATCACTTCCATACGACATTCTTGCAATGTTGTTTTACCGTTTGTTTGAAAATGTTCTTTTTTATTGATCGTTTTCAACTCTTGATAAAATGTGTTGAAATTCAGGTTAAAGAAAGGGTACCTGTTCTAGCTCTTCTGTTACATGTATAACAACCCACACTGTCACTCTAGCAGGGGAGGACTTACTTTACTTGATAGATAGTCCTGAACTATAGGTTCCTAGTTTGTCAATAGAATTCTTAAACGAGACCTGTTAAGCCTGCAAAATAATCACATGTGGCTCAACGACTTTTGCTGTGAAGTAGTTGAAGTGAAGCAATTATGTGAATTAAAAGAACCCGGTATTGAAATCAGAACCTCTTCAACTGAAAGAAGAGTAACTTCACACAAGTCGGTGTTTACTAATTAAGGAAGATTGATACAAGTGTTCTTTTAGATAGCACTGTAAGATTCAATTCAGCCAGGAACTCATCTATCTTGTGACTCTCCAGTACAATTAGCCACGGAAGTTTCTTTCCAGCAGCAAGAATGTAATTGTCCAAAGTAGAACTAGTTTCGTCTCTTTATAAATGACACTCATTATAAATTGTATTTGTTGGGATTCGTTTAATGATTATTGATATTTTCATTTACTCTCTGCTAATATTGTTTACAAAGTTGCGTTTGCCTTTGAATGAAACTTTCCTTATATGGTCATTGGATTAGTTTTATAAAATACGCTTTATGTGCTACCCGTATTAAATGCTGGTAAAAAAAGACTTACAGTTTTGTTTTTGCCAAAATTTACACCTTATTCTAACCTTCAGGTTATACCCGGGAGCAGGAACTCTATTTATCTTACTCGCGTACTGTACAGCGGGTCATCTTTTTGAACGTTGCTGAACGTTGCTGAACGTTGTTGAACGTTGTTGAACTTCAATGCATATTGACGAGCTGAATAAATGAGCTCTTTCAGGAACTACTACCTTCGTTTAAAAAATTCCCCCAAAAATAAAACATGCAGTGATAATCAAAAGCAAACCAATTTACGGTTGTAGAAGGTAATAAGCTGCTGAATACTTGAATGAATCAATGACTTCTGTAACGAGCACATGTATATTAGATGGTATTTACAGCTTGATTACCAATACTCAATACAGAGTCAATACTATGCTCTGGCTATGTGAGATTTAGACCTAGCATTAAAAGTGGTTGCCGTTATTCAATGCTTTCCCTCCCTGCCGGGGTCTGATACATTGTAGTCAGTTATGGATTGAAAACAAGGTAATCAGACGTTATTCAGGGTAATCATTAACTGCATTGGCATAATCGATTAGAATAACCATGATGATTCAAAACAAGGATCCAAATTAACGTGGCTACATTTACAACATAAGTCATTAAACAAATCAGTCTGTTATTCCCATTAGTGTTATTGATGGAAAAGTCAAACTAGTGATCCGGTATATCAATCTCAAGTGGAGCTATAGGTACTCATATGCTGAAAGTTGCAGTTGTTAAAGGCACTGCAGCACGTTGTCCTAGTGAAATAAATGGCACAAAATAGCAACTGGATATCATCAATTGAAAGACAAGCGATGAAAAATTTACCGATGAAAGATTTCCCGTACGAACACAAAAATATGGGTTTAGTTACCGTAATCCATTTCTCTAGTTGGAATTCATATGGATATTTTTACATCACAAACAATATTTAGTTTTCTTTGATGATTACACCCTCAATACTTAAAAGTTGATGCTTATCATCGAAATTTACAATGTAATACTTTGAATAAATAGTAACTGAAGTTTTTGGTTTTATGTACTTAAGTATGACGAACAGTGTGCTTTTGATTTGCAAAAATGATTTCGTTCTACAACGTTCAATATGTTATTGCACTAACCCCATCAATGCATATGAAGTATAACATTGCCTTAATAAAAAAATTGAAAACCCGGTATAGAAAGCGTTGATGTACAAAATCGTCTTGAAATCACCTCGGTATTAAAGTCTTACGTTGATCAATATAATTTCAAAGGATCAGTCTACTATTTCTGGACCATTTCAGTACACGTCCAATCGATGGTCCAACCGTGAGTAATCGCATCATAAGTCAACGTTAAGACAAGAGTAATGATGAGTAATTGATTGGCCAGTAATGTTCTATTCATGTCTGCCTAATGAAGCGGAGACACCAATGAGTGGAACCTGAAATGATTTATCGATGTCGAGGTCTGTGTAGGAAGTGACGGTAAATCAGTTAATATCGTGACTCCAACTAGTTTTGAAAACCGTGTTTACAGGCAACTACACTGCTAGTCAGTCTCCTTAAAGGGGCAGTAGCACGTTTATTGACAATTTTATATTTCAAATGTTTCATTGATTATTGTACGTTAATGCTAAATGTTTTACCTTAATAGTGTCAAAAATCTCATTACACAAACCAATCATCCACAGTAAGAGGACAAAGTATAAAGATTCACATAAAATCCATTGGCGGCCATTTTATGTGAACATCTTTAATTCAGTTTTTGTAAGGAAAAGGAATCGCATGGCTAAACTTTACATTATATATTTGAATCATTACTGGTACATTTAGTTTAAATACATCATATTTCAATTGGAACCATTAATTTTCATTTTCCTGACATCACTTTATATTCCCCCTAAAAACGTGCTACTACCCCTTTAAGAATACAGCCAACACTGAACAACAAGTGGAACCGATGTAAAGAGAGACACATTTAATTGTTCTTAAAGTATTTTGCTTCTCGTAAGAGAAACGGCATAAATAAGGTTCTTTAAAGGTATATGACAACCTTGAAGACCCTGTCTTACAATTGGCTCAAACGCTAGTAAAGGCTAAGTTCGTCTTTTTAACAAGTACTTATTTAAGATATAAGGGTATTTGTTCAATATTAGACTATATCAATATGGGTTTTCGTATTTGCGTACAAATATAAATTACGTACCAAATTACGTTTTTATGGCGATATGTTTTGTTGACATAACGTTCGCAAATTTTGCAGAATAAATCTATCGCTTGTTCTGTCTCCATCATTATTTATTAATGCTATCACTCCTAACGCCAGTCTCACGGTTCAGCCTGCACATCCATGTGTTACTCGCACACGATCCTATTTGATATTAATAAATATAATTTGACAAAATACTTCAGAAGATTTCCTTAGTATATATGAATTGTGGGTTTTAAAAAAGCGTTTGAGGTTATGCAGGTACCTTACGAAATTAATATATTTTTAGATTTAAATAAGGTTCTTAAAGGGAATGTGACAATCTTGCAGCCTCTGTCTTACAATTGGCAGAAACGTTAGTAAAGGCTAATTTCGTCTTTTTAACAAGTACTTATTTAAGATATAAGGGTATTTGTTCAATATTAGATTATATCAATATGGGTTTTCGTATTTGCGTACAAATATAACTTACGTACCAAATTACGTTTTTATGGCTATATGTTTTGTTGACATAACGTTCTCAAGTTTTGCAGAAGATATCTAATGTTTGTTCTGTCTCCATCATTAGTTATTAATGCTATCACTCCTCCTAACGTCAGTCTCACAGTTCAGCCTGCACATCCATGTGTTACTCGCACACTACCCTATTTGATATTAATAAATATGACAAACTCCCTTTTCGACTCAGTGAAGACGCCAAGATGATAAAGAACATGAATAGCTATTAAATGTCAATGTGAAAATTACTGTTTCTGCTCATTTGTGATGCATGATAAACAAGTAGAGAACCACTATTCAAGTAACACGTCAGTGTCAGTGGCAGGCATCGTGAGATTTGTTATCTAAATATATGACCATTTATCCCTAAAAAGAATGTCTACACTTATGCTTATGTGTGACTTCCCTTCGGTAATAACCTCAATACTCGTACTAAAGTTCTAAAATGTATTAATACTAATTACTTAATGCGATACCAGATTTAGAGAGAAACGAAAGGAAGCTCCTACATTAATTATAGCTCAGGTGTTGAAGGTGTAATAATAATAAGCTTTAACACTTTTAAGATAAGCATTAGGCTTCTATTATTTGACAACATACTTCAGAAATTTTCCTTAGTATATATGAATTGTGGGTTTTTAAAAAGCTTTGAAGTTATGCAAGTACCTTACAAAATTGATATATTTTTAGATTTTTAGATTAGTCGAGGTAGTCACTAATGCAGAGCATTGATATTTGAGAGGCCTTCAGATGCAACGCACTAACTTTCTCAACCAACCCAACAATATAGTCAATTAGTGTCTTCTTCTGTAGTACAAATTGCTCCAAATTCAACATCCAAAGTAGTCAGCTGATGGTGTTGAATTATACGTGATTCAGGTTATGACCCTTGTGATAAATCTAGATGCTATTTTCCTTTGATGATCAATTTATATATCAAACTAATGATTTATATTTTTGTGCAATTTTTTTATTTTGAATGTTCCCACTTGAACACTCTTTTTGATCCGACGTACACTTTTACGATTTCAATGCATGAAGAAAGAAAATAGCTTCAAATATATTATAGACAATAATTGTGAATGTTTGTTTCAATGATACTATAATGATACTTTAAATTGCAACAAAAGAATCTACGAAAGTAAACTAAAAGTAATTAAATAATCTAGTTATACTTGGACCTTAGATTCCCCAAAACGTGCCCCACACCACACACATAGACGTCATCTTTGAAAGAGTTTTAATGAACACAACAAAAAATGGTTGTCATTGCAGATATTTGCAAAAGAGTATGATTTGTTGTTACAAGACTATATATCTTCTCATATGCATATAAAACACATGTATGTCTGATAATTGAGTAACTTTTTATGTTCCATTCATGTATGTCCAATGAAGAAATAGCCCCATTTGGAAATGAGTTGGAAATGACATTCAATCAAGATGTTGATAGAATGAACATGCAAACTTCACAGTCAAAGGCATTTCAAACAGGCTTAAAAACGATTATGCATTTTCAAAACATCTCATATTTCACAGGAAAGCAACGACAAATATTCCTTTCATCTTTACCCAATCAAACATTTGCATCATTAGTGATGGGCTCTTTAGGTTGATGTGGAATAGATTAAAGACGATTCTTTTCGATTGCGTGCGATTTATGTTTATGTGTGATTATTGTTGTTAAGGAAACTCCCATGTCATTTAATTTGCCATTAGTAACTTTGATGAAATGAAAAGTTATATGAACACAAATCAAATTGTTTTAAAGTATTTTAACACAGTACTACTCAGTAATGTATTTTTAGTCCTACTTTTGGTTTCATAAAGATATTTATGTTAGTCAGTAAACTTACTTACATATTTAAGCTGACGTTTGTTATGTGTTGTATATACTTAACCAATAGCCTACGTACGATCTTTAGACTGCTCCTTTTGGTTATGAAGAACTTTTATGTTTAAGTACATAAGATGTTAAACTTCATTATAATGTCTATCACTTTCCTATCTCTTAAATTTGACTCTGCCTAACACATTAACACTCTCCATATTGAAAGTATGCAGAACTTTAACAGAAATTCCATAACAGATATATCGTGCGAATCCAAAACCATAAAGCACGAACAGAAAAGCCATTTAATGGCGATGTAATGTCATTATCCTCTGCTTTTGTGTGATATACTGGTCCAGACGAATCAATAGACTAGACGGCTTTATCGGAGGGTGTATAACCAGCTACTAGGGCTATTCAACCGGCATGTATCAATATCAGTAATTATTTACACTAATGCTTGCTATTCCAGGAACGCAGTTCAAATATTTATTTAAAGGTTAGCATAGAATAAGTTGAGTATCTTATTTCTAATGATTCGGTAACATGATAATAACTAAATAAGCTGTTATCATTAAGAGTAATTGATGCTTGGTTGGATTGTTGCTGTTTCACAATTGAGTCGATTGCAAATATGTACATTTGAACATCAATATTAACTATAATGGTTTAGAGGAAGATATGACGTTAATGAGCCGTTTGTTGTTATTCTGTCTTATTCAATAACTAAAGTCATTCTGACAGTGTTTTGGGTAACGTCTGGTACATAATGAGAAACTTAAGGAGTCACATTTTAAAAATACAAACATATGACAATATCACTCAAGATACAGTTTGATTAAAATCGACCGTGTTACGAGGAAGAAAAGTAAAATATGTATCAGAGCTTTCCTCTGTGAATGAGAGGAAACCCGGGCTGTTTGAAGTTCGAACCCCACTAGAGATAATATGTTTGCACTTTTTTTCCTCGAATCACAGTCGATTTTAATCAGACTGACTCAAGATACACATCTTATCAACACGATACACTGACACACAAGTAAAACTAGTAAAACGGACATTTCAAAATATAAAGCGGCGTTATGGTTTCGTGTTCTTATGGTGGTTTTTTTGCGTATAACAAAAAGTATATTTTTACAATTTCAAAAAACGTTGATATGTGTAACATTATGTTCATTGAATAAAAATCGAAGCTATGTCATGATTTATGACGTTTGAGCATAAAAAAGACTTGACTTAACTTGAAATTATGTCTTAGATGGGACGATGTCACAAATTTGGTTCAAACGAAATTACGTCATGTTTTGAACAACAAAACCGCCTTCAAGACTTCAATTTTCAATGTTCTATCGATGTTAGAATATAATAACCATGAACCCTGAGTGGCCAATCATCTACTTGTATCTTTTGCTTTCAGACGCAGAGTCCTGTCCCAGGAAGGAAGTGAAGCACAGAACGTGCCGGAAGGAGTGCTCAGATTCTAAACCTTGTCTCAGTCCAAAGAAAAAGTGCCTTTGTGATGGAAACTGTGGAAAGACATGCATAAATCCAAGTGAGTGACGCTTTTGATTATTACCGTAGAATTCTTGCTTTTGATTGCCTATTTTTATTTCATGTGTGGGTATCGAAGTACCAACTTTATCTTAGAGATATATGACATTTAGACCCTGCATATATGTAGCATTGCTATATTTGGGATCACACTTTCTGCTATAGTGAGCGAATTAGATACAATCAATGCTTGTGGTGTTGACTGACTCAAGCGTCTGGCTTCGAATCTTGCGAGGTTTTCGACCCGAAACTACTTTTGCAGATAGTTTGATCTAAACATAAGACTAAAAATTTCCGATATCTGATCATTATCTTGCTATAAAAGAATATAAGGCAGTCACGTGTTGTTGTCTACTTTCAACGATTATTGTCGGGCTATAATGATAGGATTTTGGAATCAATTTGAAATTCTTTCTCCTTCCTTAGGAGGGGCCATTCCAGTTAGGGGTGAGAATATTTTATACTGAAGACATTTTGATTTAGTCCCTGATTTTAAAAGAATTAGAATTATTTTTAGTGTTGAACTAGTTGGGATTAAAAATGGACTTTACAAGATGGTTCTTTCGGTTGTTTTATTGACACATCGTCTATTTCCTTACCAGACAACTGTTACATGTGAAAACCGTGGGTGTGCTTAACTTTTTTCCGTATAAATAAAAAGCATAATTTTATACACCATGTATTTTATTCTATGGAAGAATTATCATATCATAATGCTATCATTGTGTCTCAGACCTGCGGTGTCATGACCTGGGACCCCGTATTGACCACGGCCGGGTGGAGATCATACCCTTCAACCAGTTCGGCGCTGTGGCCAAGTACTTCTGTGATGACGGATACACGCTGTTCGGAGTTCCCGGGAGGGTGTGTCAGGGGGACGGAACTTGGAGCAAGGACCAGCCTCGTTGTGAACCCACCAAGCGCATTGATGGTAGGTCAAGGTCTCTCAACTATTTTGGATACTATCAATTTGTTAAACATTATTCCCTAGTAGTGGATCGAAGAAACTTACATTAACCACAGGGATTTGGGATATGATCGTTAATAATATATATTTTTCTAAATATAATAATATGTTACCATTTAAATTTTTCTATTTTTAATTTGAATTCCTCCAACTCTATGTAACAGACTTAATGCAATCTTATGACAAAACCTTCCATTAAACCTAGTAGGTGTCACAGGGACATGTATCGCTTAAATACAGCGTTAGAAAGACATGTATACTCACAGACCCTACCCCAATACTATATATAAGGATTATAGTAGTGGGCCGGGGTAGTATATTTGAGTTCACATGTCTTTCTAACGCTGTATTTAAGCGATAAATGTCCCTGTGGTAGGTGTAATATTAACCACTACTTAAATCATAGAAATCTACTGCAGTATCAATATGAATTGTCTCTCAATTAAACCTAGTAGGTGTAACATTAACCACTATTTAAATCATAGAAATCTACTGCAGTATCAATATTAATTGTCTCTCAATCTTTTTGGAGACGTCGACAATAATTACCTCAGTCTTAACTATGATCATGTTCCTTCGGTCTTGTGAATATAGGCGTATGTACATGTGTGGATATTATAATCAAAATTTCCAAAACAAAAATCTTCGCAGTATAAATGTTAATCGTCTCAACATCGTTAAGCGGAGAATGCATGCTTATAAACATTTCTGAAATGTCACGACAACTTCAACAGCTCTCCATGTCTAGCGCATAACTTATAAATATCCATTGTAGAGAAGAACGAATGCGGATCCCCACCCCGAGTGCATAACGCACGACACAACGACAAATCGGGGAGGCTGACCTTCTCCCTGGGGAGTATGCTGCAGTATGAGTGCGAGGACGGCTTCACCCCTAGGAAGGACCGTGTGGACAGGGCGTGGTGTGTGGGAGGGGGTGTGTGGGTCGGACCCAACATGACCTGTGCTCGTGAGTATTCATACACCGTCTACTCGCGCTTGTCTGGTCTCGCTTACTCGCTTTATAGTGAAGCGCTCGTAAAATACCGGTTTAAGGTCTATGCTTGATAGAGTTGTGCAGTGTTTCGGCTTTATTTCTTTGCTATGCGTTTTGCGGATATTTATGTTCTATTCGGAAAGGTTACAGTGAAGCCATCATGATATATCGGGTTATGGTCGGGGCATGAATTATATCATTTGCTGTATTTCGTGTGTCTTTGATATTTATGTTGATCTCGCTTTACTACTCTTTAAATGGTGAAGCTTTCATAAAATTTCAATCTCGGACCAAGAGAAGATTTCCTTAGAAAGTTCAATTTTTAAGCAACATTTATTTAATTGGTTATTTGTTCGAGTTTTGCATATATCGATCTCGCTTTCCTACTCTTAGTTTTATGGAGATTCCCGCCTACTTTTGCTTAATAGCCGACTTGTTTGATTTGTCTTTATTTTTGCAAAACGTTCATTTCAATGTCAGTTCACATACATTTTTAAAAGATATTCTGATAGTTGATTCTCATTTTGAGAAAAGATGTGAAATGTTTGGAGTGTGAAATATTGTCTTCGTGATAGTCAATGCTGTCATCTAGAAATTGCTTCAACACAGATCACTAGACGCTCACCGCTATCGTTTACTATTAAATAAATAAAGACATCGCTTCGGACAATCATAAGAAGCAGAATGTAGAATACAAACGGGGGACCACGTGAAAATAAGGGTTAAATGTGCTAGCACGTGTATGCCGCCATCCTTAGGAAAGTAGACAGTAAGGGAACGTAAGAACATCGATCATCGCTATCAACTATCAAGCCATATTTAATGACGATATTGCCGCTTCAATATTTCGTCTACACACCGCGTCCGATGACTATCCTCAGAGACCAGACCTACTAACAATCGCTACTAACGACTCGCGTTCAGAACTGACAGGGTGTCCTTGTAATTGCTGTCTGTTGAAGATGCCGGGTGCCCGCTACTACCCGAGATAGAACATGGGTCGGTCCAGATCCTCTCCAACACCATAGACGGACGAGCCCACTACTACTGCGACCAGGGGTATCATCTGGCCGGCAAGACGGAGAGACTCTGTCTGCCTGAGGGAATCTGGGACGGCAAGGAACCGTCTTGTGAAGAAGGTAAACTACGTGTACATGTGTACAGTTGAATTACACCTGTCATGTCGTACTAGTGATCTCTTTCCTTTTATTTTAGTCATGGAACGTTCAATAGGAAATCAGATATTCATTTTAAAGAAAGTCATTTTTTGGAAATAATGTAATTTCAGTTCATTTGATAATTTTCGTCGTTAAAATGCAAAAAAGTTGAGTTGATTGATTGGATATAACATTATAATGGATAGAAAATCGTTACCTATCTTTATGTGCGTAGAAAGTCATCAATTATACTAACATCTTACTCTTACTATTCCAGTGGTATGTGGGGTCCCTCCCTCTGTTGAACACGCTACCCACGACGCCCCCCTTGACCAGTTGACCTTCCCGTCCGGCACACAACTGACCTACACGTGCGAGTTCGGCTACTACCGTGACGGGATACCGAGAGCTGTGTGTAGTGGCTCCGAGGGGTCGTGGATTGGACCACGGATGACCTGTAAAGGTATTCATGCTGTTGTCACTGTTCACATTATTATAATACAGAGGTCAATATTGCTATTTCACATGGTTTAAATACAGGGGTCAATATTGCTATTTCACATAGTCTTAATACACGGGTAAATATTGCTATTTCACATAGTTTAAATACAGGGGTCATGATCAATATCTACTTCACATAGTTTTAATACAGGGGCAATATTGCTATTTCACATAGTTTTAATACAGGGGTCAATATTGCTATTTCACATAGTTTTAATACAGGGGTCAATATTGCTATTTCACATAGTTTAATACAGGGTCAATATTGCTATTTCACATAGTTTCAATACAGGGGTCAATATTTATTTCACATAGTTTAACTACAGGGTCAATATTTCTATTTTGTATAGTTTTAATACAGGGGTCAATATTGCTATGTTTACATAGTTTCAATACAGGGGTCATTATTGCTATTTCACATAGTTTTAATACAGGGTCAATATTGCTATTTCATATAGTTTTGATACAGGGGTCAATATTGCTATTTCACATAGTTTTAATACAGAGGTCAATACTGCTATTCACATAGATTTAATACAGAAGTTCCATATCGCTTTAACACTAACCGAAGATTGAGTGTTTAAGTGAAAAAGAGTCAAGTGTCGCTTGGGCAACATTTAGTCATTAGCGTCGTTTTACAAATTGGTGAATAAGCAAAGAGATTGGCTAGTTAACATTGGTAAAAATAATTTTCTATAAGATTTTTTAGCTTATGCAGGACATCGTAATGTATCAGAAGAATTATATTTATCGTATTTTGGCCTCATGCTATCAAATTATGATGATGACAGAACATTGGTGATGAGAGCACAATTTCATAAAGTTGTCATTTGTTTTAGAATTATTGTACTTAAATATTGAGGTCATAGCATGAAAACAAAGAATTGAAATTTTGAACAATCACTGGTGATGGTCTGAGACAACACTAAACACGCTATTGAGACTCATTTTACTATTATCAAAGACATTTTGAAACGAAACTAAACATATTTTTCAATTGATCACCTTCAGCACGAGACTGCGGTACTCCAGGAGAACTGAACAACGGGTGGCGCAATCCCGGATATCGGTTCACGTTCCCCAGTCGGGTCACATACCACTGTAACGAGGGGTATGAGCTTGTAGGCAAAGCCTTCCGGGAATGCCAGGCCAATGGTGATTGGTCGGGGAGTGTGCCCGAATGTATACGTAAGTTCCGGTTGATTATACCCGTAATGCAACTGGTGTATTAGTGTTTTTTTAAATTTGATATGTTGTGATTATGAATAAATGACAGCTGAAGACAATTTCAATGTACGTGTATGACATCATCTTGAGAGTTTAAAGTCTCAAATTGACGCCATTGAAGTATATCATCTTTAATCAACTTATACGTGCTTTTGCATGTTCAATACATTGATATTAGTTTTCCATTATATTTTTCTATGCAAGGGTCAATTAAACAAACATCGCGATAGTTAACGATAGGCCCACTTTTGGAATAGCAGGGTTGAAAATTGTTTGTCCTTTATGACATCAACTACAACATTACTCCCGGTATCCTACACAGCCATCAACTGTAACGAGCTGGGCCCACCACTACACGGCACGATGATAGGCTCGGGCACGACATACGGATCCATCATCAACTTCGTGTGTAACGACGGCTTCAAGGTGGTGGGGTCGGCGGAGAGACGGTGTCAAGCAGACAGAGAGTGGAGCGGGCAGGACGCCACCTGTGAAGGTCAGTGAGTCTCAATGTGGCAGGAGAGTTGCAGAGGGAGTATTGGGACTGATGGTCAGGGTGGTCGAGTGAGTGAGTGAGTTGGGGTTTAACGTGTTGTCAGCAATTTTTCAGCTATTCAACACGTGGATGTTGCCATTCAAAAGAGAGTAGATAGATCGGGGAGTTATTTTTGAAATCGCTCGTTGAAAGGCTCAACCCTTGGGGTCCCCCCACTCTTTCCAATCGGTGACACCATTCTGGCCACACTCAAGATTCCCGTATCAACCTTGTAGCTTGCAACATCCTTCTTCTTGATACTTAATGGTTTAGGTGAATCATTCACTTACCAGTATAAGAACACCTAGCATAAATATTACCCTTTTCACTCCGATATTTAGTCTAGGAAGGTCTAGTGGAGGGTCGCGTCAGCCGACCTTTCTGCGACCTATGACCTTCTAACTTTAAACCTGTGAAGGCAGACTATTGTGGCTTGGTAAGATTAGTTTTGATTGTTTAATTGGACACATGGGCTGAAGCGACCCTTTCCTAGACCTTTCTAGGCTCAATATGGGAATGAAACGGGTTATATTGAAGCTAGGTTTACTTAGAGTGTCCACTTACGAGAGTCTACTCAAAGTGCAGAACTTTCCAAACAATATATCAACAACGTTTTACTGAATCTGCTACACCATCAGTAAAATAGTAAACGGTGGTTCTCTTGGATACAAAGACCTCACCAACCTTTCTAATTGTCTCCTGCAGAGATCAACTGTGGGATGCCCGGGCCTCTCTGGAATGGATACCTTGACGGACACAGGACTACAGTGGGCGCCGTGTACTTCTATAGGTGGGTGGTCAAGTGCAGTCAATATGCTATACATTTACTAAATGAGTTTTCGATTCAAGCTTTTGTAGTATTTCAGTATATATCACTGATCAGATTACCTCAGTCTTACCTCAGTTGATCAGTAAACCGATCTTGCAAAAGGACATGATAACCTGTTCATATGAAATTTAATCTGAAGTCCTGTTTGAAGTGGTATCGTTATACAGAGATCTCCGCCTCTGTTGATGTATACAAGAACTATGATTGAGGAATAACCACCGAAGCCCGTAGAGTCATGTTCATTTAAGATCTGCAGTGATTTTTGGACTTTAAAATTTTAGAAGACATTTAAGATGTAACGCTTGTCAATATTGCGGACATGAGGACAAGAATAACGTCTTAATTGAAATTGATTTCCCACAGGTGTCTTACAAGGACCAAGTTTACCGGAGCCTCGTTTTCAACCCAGTGTAAGGAGAACGGTCAATGGTCTCATGATCCCCCGAAATGCCTGGGTAAGTCTTAAAAGTCTCGTTTATTAAAGGCATCGTAACTTATGCTGTTATGCTCTATACTGTATGCTATTTACAATAATAATTAACTTATGATATATGTCCATGTGCGTTAACAGTTGAATGTTCTGCCGTTTCTGAGCATAGAATATGTTAAAGGAACACACATTATGCTGTTTGGGTAAAAATACCGAACGTTGAAATATTGAACTTTTTATCAATTTTAAAAGACCGTTCTGATACACTTTAAGTTAATTTAGTTCAATAAAGTTAAAGAGCCGAGGCACCAGGTTTTATAAAAAACTGGACAATAGCGCGTCAAAGAGTCAAACGAAAGTTTGAAAGCTATAGAATTTAGGACGTTCAATTTTGAATAAGACAACGTGTACGTATGAAATCAGTTTCAAAACATTCGATTATCCCCCAACATTGAATTTTTAGGTGAATTTTTCAAATAATGTTTTTTTAATTGATGAAATATACTCTATATCACTATAAACAATGTGTCTTCTACTGAAGAGGGGGCAGGAATTGGCCCAGAAAAGTCGTGAGAAATCAATAAAGAAGTTGTTAATCATAAAATTTGTCTTGATTTATCACACTAACTTCTAAATGCCTTAGAAGAATTTTAAACAATGTGTCATTCTGATTCATACCTTGTACCTCCAGGCCAGTGCCAAGTTCCATCTATTAAGAACGGGACTCTGATGGCGGGTAGACCAGGGGTGTGGGTAGACCACGACACCGTCATCAACTTCCAGTGTAAGAATGGACTCGTCCTCAACGATACACGTGACTTCAAGTGTAACAATGGATCCTGGACGGTAGTGCCGCAGTGCATTCCTTGTGAGTAGTCAGAGTTCCCTCCCCTGTCCGATTATCTCCCGTGTACGTGTGTATAATTGCTTGACTCGTGATTGAATTTATTTGGTTCCGCTGAAATTGTTATGTCTATGATATGCTTGAAAAACATTTATGAGTTTTTATGAATTCCTGCTTCTATTTGATAGAAAACTATTTTAGGTGTGGTCCCTATTCAAGTCTTCTTACTCATACCCGTGTAAACTCTTATGATATTCGTTAGTTTTCGTCACTGTATAAATTTGTAATCTATGGGATATTCATTGAATATTCAATTCCAATTGTCCTCAGGCTTATAATGTTGATTGAATATATCAGAATTTGTATATGAAACATGTCATAAAGAGTCATAAAACATCTGTATTTATCACACTACTTTCTCTTTGCGATTTTGCCGATTTCGCAACGGCGTTTGTACTAAGCGTCACCATAACGCATGTATATGTTACCAGTATGAGAGCTGAATGCAATCTCACTGACATATTGACGACATTACCCCTTGTTTCTCGCTACGATTCTGACAGAGTACTGTTCCAAATTAAATAAATTTGTCTTAAGTGAAATTTAACCAATTAGTGAGGAGACAAGAAACCAATCGTCTAAAAATCATAAACAACAAATATCATAGATTTCGGTAAGATGTTCTGTATAGATATAAATTTGTCATTGACTATTTCCATGATTGTTTCTACCTCAGCTCCCTGTGCCTCCACCCCACCCCACATACAGAACGGACACCGAGTATTCTTCGGGCTGCGGCACGGAGACAAGGCGCGCTACTTCTGTATGGAGGGCTTCCGACTCCAGGGCAACAACCGCTACCTCTCCTGTGACTATGGGAAGTGGTCCGGACCCAGGCCGTATTGTGAAGAAAGTAGGTGGAAATAGTTGGTGTGGACTCCTTGGAAACTTCCATGTTTATTATACTACTCAATTGAATATAAGGAACATCTGCACATTTTCGTTATGATACTTGACATGTACTAGGACCGCCTGGTTTACGGTACACATTTCAATAAACTAACACTTATTTACTGGCAATTTGGAAGACTAAAAGCAGAACGTGATTCACACATTAAATTGCAGAAGACAATTCAATAATATGCCACTATTTACACAGAACCCTTCTTAAATCGTTACAGTGTACATTTTTACTGAAAGTGGGGGAATGTGAAAATTATAACCAGTCTTCTCTCTTCACTTGGTTGCAGATTTTTGCGAAAATCCTGGTGAAATTACAAACGGCAAAGTTTTCAAGAAAGGCCAAGTTGGAAAATTCATGTTTAAGAGTTACATCCTCAGAATCAAACATGGCGACCGCTTGGTGTACGAATGTCATCGCGGCTACAAGCTACGGGGTCCCAAGGGGTCCGCCTGCGTCAATGGAAAGTGGAGCCCGGATGAAAAACCCGATTGTGTCAAATCAAGGCATCCGATATTCCACAAACTATGGCGTCCAATTGAAGAAAAGGGAAACTAATTTGAATACACTTTTTGAAACCTGGTTGTGATTGCGTCCTTCTGAAGTATCGGAAGAGAGTTAACTGAAGTTGTGTAATTTCTATGCACGTTACATAAGTACTGATCTTGAAAATTCCCATGTGACCTTAACCTTTGAACAAGTGAACCCTGGGTACCTAAGTTGGTATAAAACCGTAGGGTATCCAGTGATCCTGTCGATCTTTTTATTTGACAGTCGTTATGCTTTAAAGATGATGACAACGATAATGATTATGTTGACTATGATGATGATTGTGACGCTTGATACGACGTTGATTGAGACAAAGTTTGCAGTTAAATCAAGTTGTCTATAAGAAGAAATATGTTGTTGTTTACGTCTCCGGCGTCATAAGCAATAATGGGTGTATTGTCACGTGGACACTGTTATACGAAAGCTATACCATGTGACATTATTTGCCTTGTTTGTAGGTATTAATGTTATTTGAAATATAGACTTGTACATTTTTTCAGATATTAATTGAATTTCATGTTTGATGTCCTTAAATGATATAGCGTGTTTGAAATGTTTTTACATCATCATATTATGCATGGTAAATTTAACAAGATTTAAAATTGAAAACATTCAAAAGTATATCTCGTCTATTCATAATACATATCAACATAAACGGCAGTCAAGGGGATAGAGACGTCGTCTTCTGAAAAATCTTTAATTGCTTTGTTATTCAATGAGGTTATTAGCATATTTTACTATTAAAACATCACTATCCCTGTGCAAATGTGCAATAGTAAATACATGCATGTTGTAATAACAACAGAAAAAAGTGAGCGTGGCTCACAAATGCCCCCGACCATGCATCCCTGATCAACTGAATTAATATTTACAAGCCATAACTTTGATATCCCATTAACCAGATTAGAGAATGAATAAATGTAGTTTCGCAATTGGTCCGAGAAAGTCTAATCCTTTATAATGACTTGTAGTTTATACTTCATCTCTCACAATAAGGTATTAGACAGGTGCATATTTGAAAAGATCTGAATGAATAGTTTTCTGCAATTGGTCGGACAATTTCTGATATTTCTGAACAGCGCAAGAATACATTATGACGTCACATAACGTGTGACGTCATACAAAAGAAATAGTTCTGCTTCACATGACTACTAACTAAGTACAAAACTTAGAAATTTGTCGAAATTGAGAAATAAACAAAATCTATTGTAAATGGCACTGCACCCCTCCTGGTATGTTAGAAGACATGTGCAAAGTATGAAAGGAATAAAATGGATTTCTGCAATCGGTCGGACAAATTCTGATGATGGAAACTAAGTTTGAAAACATTGGATTATTTTACTGAAACAGATGAATGGTTTTCCTTCAATAGGTCCCACAAATTCTGAAATTGGACACGACAAAGTACAAAACATGAAAATTCGATAAAAATGAAAAAAAATACCGAAATCGGGTGTTTGGGCACTGCACCCCTCCTAGTAGGGTAGAAGACATTTGCAAAATGTTCAAACAATCGTATGAATAGTTTTCCTGCAATGGGTCGGACAAGTTCCAATATTGGAAAACGATTATTTCAAAACATGGTCATTTGTAAAAAATGAGAAAATAAACAAAAGTAGTTGATTTTTGGCACTGCATCCGTCCAAGTAGAGTAGAGGACATGTGCAAAATTTGAAAAAAAATCGATGAATAGTGTTTGCGTAATAGGTCGAACTTAAATGCCCTCAAACAGACGGACGAAAGGAGGTCGGAGGTATAATAACAGTTTTCGGAAATCCAAGTGTAACGTTACTGTTTTTATCATTCATTTACTAACAGAGTTGTAGTTCTTTTTACGTTTGTGTATTGTTGTTAATCGTTTAATTTAATCTCTTATGTACAAACACTAAATCATTTTAGTAAAAGAACTAAGGTGATTAGATATACTTGAAGTAAATAGTAAAGAAGCTTTGTTTTCGTGATAATTTGTTCCTGCAATAACCCAATCTCATTAAATCAGATCGAAACTACTCCTACGTCGCTACATAGGAGTAGTTTCGATCTGATTTGAATGAGATTGGCAATAACCAGGCCATAATTAAGCAGACAAGAGCACTTCTATGGATGAACAACTTCTTTATTTGACAAAAGCGACGTTTCGGTATAGATCCTTATCATATCATATGCTTGAAAACGGTATCTATATAAGAAGTTGTTCATCCATAGAATTACTTTTGTTGTCCTTATACAATCAATGAAACTCAAACAGCTCAGGAACATTATTGCGTAAAAAAAGTAATATATATATAGATAAAGATCACAGTTTAGTGTATGTAATATTCATATTATTTCTATCATAACGCGACAAAGAACTTTGCTTAAGCCTGATCCTGTTGATAAAATAGAAAACCATTTGGTATGATAACTTGTGTGTGTTTGTAACTGTTTTGATAGTGAATCTACTTTCAATCGACATCACATGTATAAATACTCAGACTATCATATGCGTATGTAGATTCATTTTGATGTTATATTTTGCATTATTATTCAATTTTCTAATTTTATTCTAAGAAATAAATTTTTGAAACACTGATAAAATGATTTGTTGTGTTCCTTTCAAGTCAGAATTAATAGACCTTACATGCAGAAAATAAATATTTCATTTTAGCCTTTTTGAAAGATTATAATCATTGGTATTAATTTTATGAAGTTGTTTTGTGAAATGGGTGATTATATAATTCATAATTTACAAGTCATCATTGGTAACAGTGTAAAACGTTTGCAAGTGAAGGAAAGAAACTATAGTGCCGTTTGAATCCCTACCATTTTGTCAGTTTGCCTTATGTAAAACCCGGAAAAGCTTTAAAATCTAAATATAGCAATCATCTCTCACTATTTGATAGACGTCATCTCAATGATTTATGAAGGACATAGCCACTTTTACTAGAATTACATGTACCTTACAAAATATATGATCATTTGCACATAAAAATAATGAAAGAGAATGAAAAACCGTTAGCCCAACAGGTAAAATAACAACAATACTGACTGTTTTAAAGGTGTAAGAGGGACACATTTATTTTTTCTTAAAGTATTTTGCTTCGCGTAAGAGAAACGGCATACATACGGTTCTTAAAGGGGCAGTAGCACGTTTTTAGGGGGGATCTAAGTTGATGTCAGGAAAATGAAAATAAATGGTTCCAATTGAAAGACAATGTATTAAAACTAAATGGAGCATTAATAATTCAAATATATACTGTAAAGTTTAGCCATGCGATTCCTTTTTCTTACACAAAATGAATTAAAGGTGTTCACATAAAATGGCCGCCAATGGATTTTATTTGAATCTTCATACTTTGTTCTCTGACTATGGGTGATTGACTTGTGTAATGAGATTTTTGAAACTGTAAAAATAATATATTTAGCATTATTAGTCAATTATCAGTGAACATTTTAAAATTTAAAATTATCAAAAAACGTGCTACTGCCCCTTTAAGGGGTAAAATCAAATAGTGTTGTGAGAGAAAGGCGACTTTGAATCATCGTGTTAGTACATTTTGTGATGTACAGAATTACTTACAATTCCATGAATTCGAGCATCATATGCATAATGTTTATATCTCCCCAACTACACTACGGTCCCTGAACGTGTTCTAAAGATTGACCCAAGAATGAAATGAAAAATTTTTAAATGAGAATATTTGATAATTGTCAGATGTAATGAACATAAAAATGGAAGTCCAACATGGAAATAAATATGTTAGCGAATCTTGGCTGGAGTACGCTTGAAGAAGAGCAAATATGCATTTTGGACAAGTCGACTCTCAAACCTCCTCTTGAAGACAAAATATGACGTTTTCTTTACTTTCAGAAAGGTGGACAGATTTTTTTTTAAAATTCAAAAACATAGTTAAGTTGGCAGGACATGAAGTAACTCAGCTTCAACCATATCCACTACTTGTTTATGAAATAATCTTGAATTTGAGATGGATCGTATCAATTACCCATTTCACAACTACCAATAACAACTGTCTTTTCTCAGAATAATGTAACTTGGTTTTTGACATAAAACTACAACAATTTGATGAATGCAAATATCCAAAAGATGCGAAACGTTATCAGGATGAAACGTTCTTTCCTTTACTGCTAAATTATGGTTCTATCATACCATACGATTATTTCTACAACCACATCGCCTTCTTTCTTATCAGGCACCTTTTAAAGCTGAAAAATCGTTTGGGGGCTTAACTTTTTTCCACATCTATATATTTACTACAGCTAAACCGATCATAATTTTCAAAAAATAGAATTTTACAATAACAAAGCGTCGTAAAATGACTGAAAATCGCCTATTTTTTATTTTTACCTCTTTAACTGTTCTATGTTTGAAACGTTTGAAAATTCTAACCAACATTTGCTTCATGTGACATGATTTTTAAATCATTTCAACAATGATAAAGGCTTTTATGAAGCATAATTATATGCATATGAAACAAATATTTATTTAACAACTTCTCATTGCTTACCATACGAGTCAACGCCGGACATATTGTGTTATTTGGCCATTTGAATATGAATGACTTTTTCCAGAATGTAAGGTTCCTAGCAATGTTATTAGGGACTTTTGACCAAAAATTACTTGCCAAGTATTGAATAAGTGGCTTGGAAAAATATAATTTCTCACATTTCTGCTTTAATTATTCACTTTAATTTCTCATTACAATGTGAGTTTTATTTGCACGAAAGTTTTCCAAATTAATAAATGGAATTATGGAAAAGATGCAAATTTGTATTTGAATGAAATTGTCTAACCTTGTAAAACAATTGATTTCAATTTTATCATATTCGCCTTGTTTATTAACACATTGTTTTCGTTCTTATCAGTACGTATTCTTTCCGTCTTCATTTCTTTAGTCTTCATAAAACAAAATTCTCTTAATATCATGGTTACGTAAACACTTTTATTTGTGTTGTTAAAACTATTCTACATTTCTTTCACTAATTTTAACATTGTCGTGATAAATACTCTTCACTTTCTCTTTGAACATCTGTTCTGAAGTCACACGTAAGCACATGGCAGTGTACAAATGTATCCAAATTTGTCAACTAATCTCACTCAATTTCCAGATTATCTTTAAACAACATTATATTTTAGATAACATTTTAATATTTCATTAGTATTTTAAATCATCATTAAAATCGTATATCATCACACATGCTCATGCATCATCCAGGTACATGTACTAACGGATAGCAGAAACAGGTAAACTTCATATTTTGTATCTATTTTCGTGGTGTAATTTAGTTAATTGTTGTAATGAAAGCCTGAAGTTACTAATGTGTATATCATTTATGTATTAGTCTAAAGGTATAATGCAAACTTGACACGAGTGTTTAGAAAGGAAATAAGGATTGAATTAAGTACATCCAATTCAAAAAGCCTCATTTCTCAGAAAAGACACGGTCATGCAAGGACCCATTATGTTTCAATTATTGTTTACTATAATATAGAGCAATATCACGATCAGTTTGGATTAAATGACAATTATTAATGTATTTGCCATGACACATCGCTCATTACGTATCTCTTTGGGAACTATTTTTTAATTCTTTGCCTAATGTGCATTTATGTTTAATGTGAATTATCGTAGTTAAAAAAATTGACATTATTTTACTAAATTATTTCAAGATTTTATTCTAAATCAAGAATTTGATCAGACAATACTATGATATAACAAGGCAAATGCTTTGCTTCGCCGATACGTGAATTTTCAAGGCTACATGTAAACCCATGGGCAAAAGAAACGCTGGGTATTTTTCAAACGAAGGATAAACAAATAATGCATGTCGTGTAATTGCAATGTCGAATGTGTTTCATAAAAGAGTATTTTGAGAATTATCTCTCATAATTTCAGCCATGATTGCATGACGTTTTTTGTACTGTGGTTGTCTAAACACTGTTAGGGTGCGAAAATCGCTGTTTCAAGTACTTTTTTTGTAATAAATATTTTGAAATTAAATTTGAATTTTGGAAATGTATATGAGAAGGTTATTTGAGATGTGCAAAATGAAATATGCAAAAATGACCAATTTCGCTCTCCTATCTCGCTTAGTTAAGGAGATAGCAAATTGGTGATTTTTTGACACGCGTTTGGAAAGGAGCCATGCAAAGTCATCAACAGAAAAATATTCAAACAAGGCAAATATAATATAGTTGACTTTTAAGGAAACTTTGCCACTTTCTTTCATTCATATTGATGTTACATGGAATAAAACATCATGACATTTATGTTACCAGTGTTTCTTTTGCCCGTGAGTTTATGTTATATTTTTTTACAACCCCGTACACTGAAACCATTGTTTGTAGGAGAATGTTACGGGAAACTTGACAACATGCATGTTCACTTGAAACTGTCATGTATTTACAACTCAAGGCCCTTTAAAACAAAATACGCACGATCATTTACAAGGTTCACATCACTAGTCTGGCATCACAATCAAGACTCAAGAGGCGATCTTTGTGTTTCTGTCAGCTGTCAGATTGACGAATGCCTCTAACGAGAAGCTGGAACTAGTCGGCTATTTGTCTACATCTGGCATACATCAGTTCACACTGTGTTGAGGCAACATTGTATGCTGAATACAAGTTTGCCACATTAGAATATACACTTACCTATTAAGTTAACTACGTGAGCGCTATACAGTAAGGTCATGAATTATGTTTTGCACTTTACTGTGGTAATATATTATATCGGAAAAGTCATCTCACCATGGCAGGTTTATTGGGAATCCGTTACATAAGAGACGAGTCAGTCAACATTATTAATTTCAGAATATTCGTTGAAAAAAATTTAGGATAATTTGCCGGCTGACGTTCTGTAAGCGAATTAGAGTTTCTTACTCGGAAAACTTCCTCTGTTGATCCAGATGCTGATGTAAGTGGCATTCATGTACGTTTTTGAAGTTGTGAGGTGCTTCTCAAATTCTTCGAAACCTCCAATGAACAAGATCTGTGTGTTTTGGATATTGCACCTTACACAATCACATCGTCCCAACCACATCTTTGGACTTGTGACACCAAGTATTGCAAAAATGAAATTTCAAAAGGAAAACAATCATCAGACACGTTATGTTCAACTTGTTAGTAATGACAAATGAGTGATTCATAACTGAAGTAAATTTCTTAAAGTTTCTTAGGTTCACAATTGAAATTTAACAATGCTCCTTCATACCATTGTGTTTTTTTAAGCCACCCAAAACAGGGGCAATACACTGGCCTTCGTGATCGAAAATAGACCTAGTCAGTCATCCAGACCCTAAAGCAAACGTATTTAATTGATGACCAACCAGGTCTAGAAAAGTATAGCTCGCTCAGCTTTAGCAAGTATCTTTTGGGCTCCATTTTGTGATAATACATGATTTGTTTAAAAATATTGTTAATATTGAAAAAATACTTCTGAGACTAAATGTCTAATACAAACCTAATTGAAACGGTTCGGTAGAGGTTTTAATCAAATCAGGCATGTTTTCAATAATCTGTAGAGCTATGGCAAGAGAATGACACAAGTTTGTGACCCGGATGTAGAGGAATTGATGCACTCCTCTTTGGCTCTTTTGGACGGAAGTGGCCTGCAGGAACCAACTAATATGGCCCAATTTGTGTAATAATGAACATTCGGACTACTTCTTGTCATTGTTTCTGCATAATAATAACCTTTATACCATGTGAAAGTGAACAACAAAATTTGAAACAATGTGTGCCTTTGGTTGGTTAACGGTTCCACATGATCGAGGGCTTACTGTCACGTGAATTTTGCTTTAGATCTTTTGTAAATGACGTTTTTAAAAAAACCATCTTTAAATGGTTTTCAAACAAATTGAAAAAAAGCATTTGTGATTTTAAACTGAAACAATCAAATAACAATGACGTTTTGGACTATTAAATATGTTTTTATACAATCCAACAAACCTAAAAATCACGTATGTATGTCCTTTATGGGAGAATATTTTACATGTGGCACAAACTTATATCATTCAGGTAACTTTTGAGAAAATGAGAAATAGAGAATCTCACCCAAGTGTCTTCTGATATCAAATATATCAACACGAGTTGATTAAAGTTACAAATATCCGAGGCTTGCCGAGGATATTTTTACTTTAATCAACGAGTGTTGATATATTTGATATCAGAAGACACGAGGGTGAGATTTTATTTATCATCCAAATCATTTTTCAACAGTTATTGGCAAAAGAATGAACATATCTGAACACAAAACTGTCATTAGACTTCTTGAACAGTGAGGTCATTGCATTGTGACGTCATCAGCATTATGACGTCATAGCATTGTTACGCTATGAACTTTGTGACGTCATAGTATTGTCATCTGTGTTCTAAGTGATGCCAAAGCCTTGTGATGTCATTTAACTGATGATGTAATAGGATTATGACGATATGATTGTAGCGATATCTACAATGTAGATATCGCTTGTAGATATCGCTTGATCTCAGAAAAGCGATATCTACTGTGGTAGCCACTTTTGGATGATAAACAGTGTTACATGTACTCCCCATTTATGATTTCTGATAAACATTTATCTTATGAGGAAACAATTTTATGTGGTACATCTTCATCTCCAAGGTAATATCAACACATATATTTTGCAAACGTAAATCATCACATGTTTACTTAAGTATATACATTGATTAATTGTACATGAATCATATTTGAGATAACAAATTAGTAAGGTAAAATATCAAAGGGGATACTAACTTCTAAAATTGTTCTAATTATCAAAGATGCTGAGTGCTTTTCCATATCATGATATGTCATTCATTTAACATTTGGCCGAATGATATAACATTGAATAAATGAATCGCGTTTTATTGATTTTAAGGGTAATCTTAAATGACAAACCAATATGTGGTTTAAAAAGATGCAGGTACAGGTATATACATAGAGGCACATCACAGAAACCAAAATGATTTTGTGTGTAGTTTGGCCTTGTTACTTAATGGTAGTGTGCTCAACTTTTAGAAAATGAAGCAATATGAAATTTAAAAATTAGGTTTCCTACAAAGGTTTTTATGTCACTAAAGCGCTGTTTCCCGCAATTGTCAATGGTAGTAGTTTGGTGTTTTAACTACCTTTCTTATCTTGGCTCTTGGATTTGTTGGTTAATTGACGCAAGATGTTGCGTTTTGGCAATCTGTTCGAGATCATTTGGCATTGCTGCGTTGTAGAGTAGGTTTGATTTGAGGTTTGACTTTAAGGTAGGTAATTGCGTTTGTTTAATTTTGCCATGTCGGGTTTAGAGATACAGCTTTTGTTTTAAATTACGTTTTAATAATTTCCAAACCCGACTATCATAGAAATGTCGTTTCGAAAGCAGACTTTAACATTTCGAAACTTAAGAGAGTTGCATTGTTACGATTGCAATATTTAAAGTTTCATCTCTTCATAACTTCGCCTTGACTATTTCTGGAATTCGGTCAAAATGAGCGTGAAATGAAAATTTGGGTAAAGCTATGCAAAGCCATTTACCAAACCGAATGTTGGCTGGCTATGTTTAAAACATAATATTGAGGACACATGTTCGTACAAATTGAACACAATTAATGATATATCCTGCATCATAAACTTGATGGTGAGAGTATAGACAATGCAACCGTCTCAACAAGTCCATATAAACACTTTCAATAGGATACACAGAACTTTCAGTTTAATTCAATGTGCCTGAGCAAGGGAGGCAACCTACTTCATGACAAAACCTTGCATTTTCCTTCTCTTATCCAAATCAATTGATTTGCTGAAATAAATCGTCCCTGAATTACATTTGAAGGTCAAATAAAGAGAATGGCAAAATAATTGCATTTTGTCTCTGAGAGGGGCGAACGACAGTCCTGAAAACCATCGGTAGATTAAAGTCCCTCCTGGAGCAAGGGCTCTGGTGGGTAACATTTTGTTTCTCCAGATTCATCATTTATATCTTTAAGTCCATACGGGTCTCACGTCTGTTTGTTTTACTCGATGACAGTGCGCGAGGGATACTCAAATGAAATAAGGATTATAACTCACGCTAAGATTAATCGATGTTCAAAGGAATAAAAGTCTTGAGAAGAAAACCAACTCCGAATCACAATACCAATATTGGAATTTCATCAGATACTGCCTTCAGGTTTCTGTATATTTAATTTAATGCCTCTCTTATGTTTTCGATGGAATGGTTAAAAGATGTTTTCTCAGAAGAGCATTTGAAGGTCTGAAAATGGTTGATAACGAATTTCTCTAAAATAGTTTTAAACTTTGTAAGTGTTGAGTATTAAGAGGATAATTATTTGTTTTAGGATAAAAACGAATAATAAAGTTTCAACGTAAATATACTTATTTTTTCTCCTCGTTTAACTGACTTAATCGCGAGTTGAATTTGTTGTTTAAAAATGTCTGTTTGTGTGTAAGCACTGGCAAATGTAGTATATCATAGCTGCATTCAAAATGTTATGAATTTAACATGACTTTGAATGATTGTAGCTTTGACATAATTCATTTTCCATTTTTGAATACACAAACTGACGTTGATTCTTATAAGTTAGAGCCATATATGGAATGGACAATCGGAGTGATATGAATCCTGTTTGCAGCGACTAAAACACTGCAAAACTATTACATATTCCCATTTTAGAAACAAACGTGTTAACGTTTATTCAAACATTGCCCGTGACCGGTATCCCCATACGTTGTACTCAGATATGCTTAATACCGAACTAAAAGGACAGGGATCAGTGTTTTCTTCCCTTTACATTACATTAGTCATGTTGGCCGCCATTTCATGATTATATGTAAACTTTCCAGTGTAGAAGTTTTTGTTTATAATCTTTCGACACTTTTGATATCATTTTTGATTTACCAAAATGTGAATTACCTTAGCCATAAATCGTTGACGTAGCCCAAAGACATTTAAATGTTATTCTTATGAATATTTAATTAAATTTTTAAAAAATGTGTTGTCAACAACCAGAACACTGTACAAAAGCAAGTCGTCTTTGCATATACATCCTGTTAAGAGTCCGGAGAAGAAGATAACGGTAACATTTAAGTAATACAACGATGTAGTTTATAACGTCAGTTCAGTTTGAAATGTCCGATGACAGGGGTCACAATGTTGCGTCTCTCACTGCAGACTGGCCATGGGCTAGGAGATAGCCAAGAAAAGAAATTGGTGTGAGTTCAAAGTAGAAGTTCGTTCAGGTCGAAGTTACAGAGCCTAAACTGGTCGGGCAAATCTGCTTTAATTTGGTACCAGGTACAACATGTTATAAAGTAAGAAAAAGGAATACTTGAACAAAACAAAGGAACAAGTGTGTCAGCAGAAATGAACATATATAATTACTACAATGTCTGCCAGCTGGTAATGTGCACGTTAATCCGGACTACTAACTCACTCCTTTAAAACACGGCAATGGGCTAGGAATGCATGAGCACTGACATTAACGATGATAGGTTGACTTGAATGATTGCTGCTGTAGGTGTACACGCATTAAACAGACATTAAAAATGACATCAACATTTTAACAAATGTGATTAAGGAATAAACAGACATTTTGGGAAGACTGATAAGCTTAGACATTACCTATTTAGTGACTACTGTGAGTTATCAGACATCGTTCGGGATACCTGACACGATTTGCCTCGAGGGAGATGACTGTGTCTTGGATTATGACAAGTTCATGAATAAGATGCATGAGTTCATTACATGTCCTCACCCCGGAGGCTCAAGTGGTTTTGTTATTATCATCGATAAACTTTTCTGAACGACCTACGAAATATACGTTGCGGTAGATCTTTTGATGAAGGGTCATAAATTTCTTTTGAATACTGTCAACTAAAGCTCAATTTCTGAACATAAGCATTTACACTTTATTTTGCCTGCTTCCATAATTATTGGTATCCTTCTGTGTGCGTTTTATTTACTTATTCAACATTCTAAGACGCGAAGCGAGAATCTCGTGTCGCCTTAAGCAAATTGTACTTCTGTTTACCGGTGCAGTACGAATGTATGGAAGGGGATGTATGCCAAAAATGAATTCATGTACTTTCTTAACTTGCAAGATGTAACATGTCGTTCTCAACCATGCAATTCTTGAAAAGACAAGTCCAATCGTGCAAAACTAACATTTCAATCCTGTAAAACTCAACTTGCTGTTCTCAACATTACAAAGTTGAAATGTAATTCTAGAAATGTCAAAGACAATTCCCGATTTTATATCTTGAATAAGAGACATATTTACAATAAGCATTGCTGAAAGTAACGTTTTACAAATGGAAAATTAAGAGTTGTAAAATCAGCTGTTACAAACAGACTTTTGCTTTTCGAGTTTTACACGATTTCGCATTGACGGGGGATGTGTGCCAAAAATGATATGCTATGCTTGATTCGTTAAAGCAGACATTTGACCTGTGCGCGCTGATTCTGCAACAGGAACGAAAAAGGAACACGTTTACTTTTTGTAAGCGGCTGACCTGGCTAACCGAAACTAATACCTACATGACAGATTAACTCACCAATATACGTATAAAGAGTAAGCAGGAATATATAGCGTTCGTTCTGTCCGTCAATCCTTCTGTCTGACCGTCAAAAAACCTGCTAGCTTCACCAAACTTCATACACTTATTAAACGTGATCCCTAGATGTGCCTTTCCAGGGTTAGACTAACATGTTATTTTTGTTTTTGCAGTTTCCATGGATATAGGACAAAAAGATTATGTAAGGAATAAACTCCGAAAACTCGCCAATATTTGCGGGTTAGGTATCGTCGGAGGCCGTTAGGCCGACGATGATACCTGACCCGCAAATATTGGCGAGTTTGAGGAGTTTATTCCACTTAAACCTAAATTCGTACATATTGGCGTGCTAGTTTTGTGATTACCGCATCTACCAATATTGGCGTCCTACATCTGATGGCTGCATGTTGAAGCGCGTGCATAGTAACAAGTGCACGAGGTTCATGAGCTCAAGGAGTATTGGACAGGTATAAATACTCGCATATTGCTTGCATTTCCTGTCAAACTTTAGGCATCGCGTGTGACGTATGGAACAACAGATGAAATCTCTCGCCGTCAGGTAAGCTTTATGATATTCCTCGCTTTAAAATCGTCTTAACTTTCTAAAAAGCATTTACTGCATTGCTGCATTTAATTTTATAATCCATGAAATTCCCCCACCCCCAAAAAAATTAGTTTGTGCAAAATGTATAACCAGATCCAGATCCATTACTCAACCGATTATCAGTAACTAGAAGACGAAGTTATCACGTATTGCGCTAAAAATGCATTCGGCCATTTCAGTACATTTTTGAGCATCATTGCCATGTGGGTAGGGAAAAGGTTCAGGTAACTTAAATGAAGAATTTAGTTCTTTGTGATTGAAAAAAAATACATTGCAAAAACATGTCGTGTAATATTCCTTTTCTTTTTGTTTTTATTTCCATTATTTGTTTTTCTTAGAACTTGCTACTGTCCCATAAAACAGTTCTTTACCATATTTGATCTAAAAAGCTGGTTTGAAACACACTGATTAAAAACTAACTCTTGTTCAAATGTCATTAAGCCATGAAAAAGTGCGATTCCTTACCATTTAATATCAATCAGATTTTGTATTAGTAGCAGTTGTATTTGGTAATGCAGCGAGGGATGGATTATTGTATAATGATGAAATATGAAATGATGAACTAGAAAATAGATAAAGAAGTGTTGAATTCAGGAATGCATTACATCTAGATATCTTTAGAGCAACCCTAATGTAAACGAGTATTGCATTATCACAGCTAAGTAAGCTAACAGATATCTAAAATAGTTGAGAAATGGTTGTTAAGTTCAAATGTTATTAAAACATTATAAAATTAAACATCAAAAGCGAAATCCCCCATGAATGTTAATACTTGAAACTGCAATCATACGGTAGATTACAATACCTATTCAAAACACAAGGTACTTATTGAATTATTCATTTTTTTTCACAATGATTACCGTTAGCAATCTTATATATAATGGTTTTAGGTGATATGTTTGATAGGTTTTGTGAAGGGCAACATCATTTCAAAAACGTTTTTATTTCGTTTCAGATTGAAGAGATTCACCAATGCTCAGTCTTTAGGTGGATGCTGCAAGAGGAAAGATTTCAACAGCGTCCACTTCGTCTCAGAGCTGTTAAACTACATCTCAAAATGTTGTAAATTGACAAAGAGATTTTCATTTTACTTCGAAAATACAAAAAAATCCATTTACATTGTTTTTGTTGTATCTTTCTATCACAGTATCGCACGTGCTAGTGTGGGGCACGTTTACACGTGCCGCCAATACTACAAATCAGGTCGCCAATATTACAAACTAGGTCGCCAATATTACAAACTAGGTCGCCAATATTCAAAACTAGGACGCCAATATGCAGAACTAGGACGCAAACGTGCAGGAAAGGTCACCAATAGGACAGCTATATTGGACTGTAATTTTACGATTATATAAGCAAAATACACATAATGGCACTTAATTTAGGTTTAATCGATAATAAATATATTTGTCCAGATCATATTATCTGAAATATTCATCTCCGCTTCACCCCATTTGCTACACATGTCAATCATCATTTTGGATATGCCTTTTGAAAGTTAAACGATATGTTAATTTTCTTTTCTGTGGTTTCTTTTGGGAAACATGACTAACAAAGTTACTCAACAAAACTATTTTGTCCTCAGCACATCTCGTAGAATATTCACGAAGACTACCTCAAACTTGAAAAAAAAGTCAACCACTAACCCTAGATGTACCCTTTTAGTAGTAAAATCTATTAATGGAGATAATTAATTTGGGGTTTCAGTGCAAAGGAGACTGACACAATGACTTATCTTTAAGACTGTATACTCAACTATCATAAAACTTCAATGTTTATCAATTGTACTGTTTGAAAGCCTTTTTTTCAACAAGTTGGGGAGCATGGCTATGTGAGCTCTACTCGGATCTTCACTTGTTGATTAAAGTAATCCAAAATATTGTTAATGTTGTGAGGGCAATATTTGTATGCAACTTTATTGGCATTCTCTCCCCACAAAGGCAGATCAAGTCATGAAATAAGATACAGCCCGTTCTTTTACGCCGACTTTGTGGGATAAAATTGGAGATGCCTGATTTGAGGCAATCAAAATTATTTTTGCAATCAGCGAACGCTGTTTTAAAATCCTCAATTTGGCTATTGATTCATGGTGATGTATTGTTAGTTGAACCAAGATTTCCGTGCGAAAAGCGTTTTCATGTGATTAAGAAATTCAAATGGATTGAAATGGAAAACTGCCAGAACCCATTGATTTCGGGTAGTTAAAACAGAGGCTGTATCAACATTTCATGACTTCATTTGCCTATGTCGGGAGAGTACGGAACATTAGAGGGGACATTGAATCATAGTTAGTCATAGCCACGAGATATTGGTTTAAACATATTTTATTTCACAAAATGAAATAAGGATTGGTGAACAAGCCATTGGGCTTATTTGAACACCGCTCCTTTACAACGTATAATACATAACATGACAAGCGACGACAACGATGTTGGTAATGATATTATTGAAAAACATATACAAACATGAAATATTATTTAATCATATCTTGCAAGCAATACATTCAGTTGAGTGTGTCTATCTACCCATGTGTAGCAAGAGATATATGGTAATTTAAATCTTTAAGAGTTTTTTACGTCATTTTTAAAACGTTGGGTTTTATTAATGAAAATGTGAATTGAATCAAGAATTTTGAGATTTTCAGAGTGGGTTAGTTCTTTGTTTCCATTTAGAAGAGTATCAATGCTATATCCGTTAGTGTAGAAATGCAAATTTTGTCTTAAGTGGTCATAATTATGGCAAGTAAGAAAGTAGTGCAAAGCGTTTTCAGTCTTATATCCACAGGAGCAGCGTGGGTTATCGGATATATGTCGGTTATATCTATCGGACTTCAGGTTGCTACAACCAAGTCTTAGGCAGCAGTGAACAATTTGACAAAATCGAGTTCCGTAGTTTAGGTCAAAATATAACTTAGTTTCGTTTTTATTGATCAAAGTTTTGAATTCTGTTAGAGAACAGGTCTCTTTGAAATCTGGTAATGCGTTCCATAGATGTATGGTATTAGGTAAAACTGATTTAGCGTAGGAAGTAGTTCGACTGTAAATTCCCTTTATTTCAGAGTTATTTCTTAAATTATAGCTTGATGTTTCGGAAACCGAATTTGGGATCAAATCACAAAGATAGGGTGGGAGTTCGTTATTGAACATTTTAAAGGAAAAGGTTAATTTTTGACAATATCTTCTACTTTGCAGTGACTGGAATTTGGTTTCATTATAGATTTTGTTGTGACTTGTACCACGAACAGCACCGCATATTGTTCTTAGGGCATCAAGATGCAAATTCTCCAATATTCGCGATTGTTCATGTGTACAAGTATCCCAAATGTGCGAGCAATAGTCGAATATCGGTAAGATATAAGACTTATACATCGTATCCAATGTTTTACGCGATAGTCGATATTTGAAACTCCTCAGACAACTGATCATAGGGCGAGCTTTCCGTACAATATCATCAATATGATTATTCCATGCACAGTCGCTTTGGAGTGTTATTCCTAAATGTTTATGACTTTTGACTTCCTTTATTATTGTTCCGTCCATGAGTAGATTAGGTTTTACTTCCCTAGTTTTTCGCGAAAATTGAATAGATTCGGTTTTGTTGGGGTTAAATGTGACCTGCCAGTCCCGGGCCCATCGTGATATTTTTTCTAAATCATTGTTAAGACAAGCAGCAGCAACTAACGGATCCTCAATGATTACGTACAGCGAGGTGTCATCCGCAAAGAGACGAATATTACTGTCAACATCACATACAATGTCATTAATGTATATCAGAAATAAGAGTGGTCCTAGAACTGAGCCCTGTGGTACTCCAGCGAGGACAGATTTCTTATCTGATCTATACCCGTTAATTGCAACCCGCTGTACTCTGTTTTCTAAATAACTTTCAAACCACTTTAACAGTTCACCTTGAATACCATATGATTCTAGTTTATGAATAATTCCTCTATGCCAGACCTTATCAAAGGCCTTACTTATATCACAGAAAACTGCTCTAACTTCTTTCCCTTCGTCAAGAACTTTAGCTATAAAGTTGTATAGAAATGTTAACTGGTTTGACGTGGAATCCCCTGGCATAAAACCGGATTGTAAGTTTGATAAGAGGTCGTTGTCTCTTAGAAAGTTGAATACGTATTTAAACACACACTTTTCAAAAACTTTGGATAAGCAAGATGTGAGTGCGACGGGACGGTAATTTGAGCATTCATGTACGCTCTCTTTTTTGTGAATAGGTATAACCGATGCTTCTTTCCATGAAACGGGAAATACTGACTCGTCAAGTGATAAATTAAATAACTTTGTAAGTATTGGTGTTAAACTATTTGCAATGTACTTGAGTACTTTATTTCCTATCCCGTCGGGACCAGTTGCTTTCGAGGTGTCTAGTGATAATAAAATATCACGTACGTCATTGCGGGTTAAAATGATTTTAGTTAAGGTTGACTCATTGCGAATTTGTAATTCAGGAAGATCTCTATCTGGATCTTCAATAGTGGACTGCGCTGTAAAATAGTCGTTAAAAACATTAGCGATTTCTTCAGGGTTATTATAGACTGTATTGTTTTCAATGATTGTTTGGAATTGGTTGTCATCTTTACGTGATTTTATAAACGCTTTCGTCAGTCGCCACCACGTTTTTGTACCGTGCGAGTTTTTTACTGTGTCTTCGATCTTAGTAATGGATATGCGTTTAGCAGTTCTAATAGCGGAGGTAACTTTATTCCTTGCTAATCTAAAATCAGCCCATTTCCCGGGATGGTTTGTTTTCTTTGCAATTTTGTGAAAGCGGTTACGTTTTCGAATCAAAAATCTTATCTGGCTTGTCATCCAAAGCGGGTCGGCTGGTCTAATGGTGACAATCTTATTTGGAATACATTTATCACAGATATATTTTATTATGGATGTTAAATTGGATGCAACCTGGTCCGCATCTTTTGAAGAAAATAGCGCATCTTCGTCAATATCGTTTACGCTTCTGTTCATACTTACTGTATCAGCTAACGAGTAGTTATAAACTTTTCGCTTGTAGTTTCGATTAGACGGCACTGGTTCCTTAATCGATACAAATACCGGACAGTGGTCACTACAGACAGGGTCGAGGACCCCTGATTGATTTACAACATTATTATTTGAAACAAATATCAGATCTAGCAAGGTACGAGAATATGGTGTAATTCTCGTTGGTTCAGTTATAATCTGTTTTAAATCATACATTAATTGGATGTAATCAATTTTATTTTTATTTACTCGAAGGGCGTCAATGTTGAAATCACCGACAACTATTGTAAACATGTTTTGGTCGACTGCGTTACCAATAGACTCTTCAATTAGATCCCAGTACGCGGCGCTTTTATCTGCTCGGTAGATGGATCCTATAAGGTAGGAACGGTTTTTACATTTAATTGTTACCCATATTGCCTCAAGGGCGGGTAATTCAAGGTTATCCATACGGTTGGCATGCAGATTACGTTTTATGTAGATAGCAACGCCGCCGCCACGAGTTTGTCTATCTTTCCTGAAGGGAAGGTGATATCCGGGTATTTCTACATCAGTACTGGGGATGTCTGTGTGCAACCAAGTTTCTGTTAAGCATATTACATCATATGAGCGAAATTCAGCTTCAAGTAAATCGATCTTATTCTTCAGACTACGAACATTTAAATGTATTATCTTAAGGTCATGGAAATATTTTGGTCCTGGATTTGGATGGATATCACCGCAGCATAGAAGAATGATAGAAACAAATATTGATACTCTAGGCCAGTAGAGACAGAGGAACTTGAAACTTCGTACAGTTTTCATAAAATGAACAGAGGATTTTGAGTGTAGTTTCATAGCAAAGGAACCCACTGCCTGTCTGTACTGTTCAATATTAACCATAATCAAATATCAGACATAAAGTCGTTACAGGGAGGGCAGTGGGTTCCAGGGTAATGCTGAATGGGGGTAGACACACACAAACCGAACTTGGGTAACTTATACATTTGAACATGTTTGTTTTTCCATAAAGATGAAACTCAAATGGGTTGAATTGAAAACAAAAGTGCAAGAAAAGTAAAGAAAAGTAGATCATAACTATGATCTAAGAGATTCCTAATGGAAAAGAAAGTATATAAAAACAAAGGAAAAAAAATCTAACGGCGCCCTTATGGGAGGAAAGAAAGTGATAATTATCATTATTGAAAATTAAAACAAAACAAAAACCAAAACAAAGACCAAGGCAAAACCCCACGATAATTTAGCGTAGTGTCTTTACTTAATAGCAACAACCATGCATATCAATGACACGACGTATATCCACACACACAAACTTTAGCACACTAAATATATCAAACATACACGCACATTCATATCCGTAAGTTGACTGCTTAACACAAGATCACCACACGCAATGTATCTTTGCATTTACATTACAACAAACGCCAAAGTACATTCACATTACTACAACACACACGCACACCAATGTTCATTCATAACACACGCCCACGTACATTCTCATTACAACAACACACGGCCATGTACATGCATACTCAATACAGCGGCAGATGTACATATCAAAGGTTATAATTTCATACCATTACATATCCCTCAAAGAGTCATAAACATAAGAACGTTAAAAAACATCTCAGAGGCAAAAAACGAGATATTAAGTTGTGTTTCCAAAAAACGAACTCAGTATGCACAAATATTACATTGTCAACCAAGTATATTTAATTTGGTTACTCTATAAAGTATTCAATCAAACAGAATTTATCAATAACCCATTAATTATTTCACAATCACTTAAAATAAACATGCATGTTATAACTATGCATGTGTAATATATTATACAGAAGTACCACTCAAAATCCTTAAGATTTAACATACAATGAATATACTTTTACAGTTTTACATGTTGTGTATATATCTTTTGCTTTGCTGAAAGTTTAACTCATCAAAATTAATGTTATAAAGTAACTATTTATCGTGCATCTATATCATGTTTTTCATCCAAGGACCATTTTCATAGCATATAAAATATATTTATCTTTGAAAAAGAATCAAACGAACAGCATGATCTTCTATGCATAAATATCACTTGCATTCTATAGAATATACATGTGCATAGTTTGCATTGAATACAGAATATCAATCCAAAAGGCTGGCAGCTATCTATCTGCACAGCATGCATCTATAATTATCTAATGATTTCATCATTTTACTAATCCAAACAACCAATTTTCTATTATTTAACGTACTATACCGTCTCCGACTCACTGTAGCCCATTGATTGCCTATAAATTATCTCTCGACCCATAACGCAGAAAAAACAACACGGGAGTTACCTGCATATCCCCGCCGCGCCACCTATGGTCACGTGACCAAAACCTCATTCCAATTTCCTGTCGCTCAGTGAACGGTCGTGTTTCTGAGCGCTCTCGAAGTTATCTTGCCTTGGATTTGTATTAAAGTTATACTTCTTATTTTCTCGTTCCCTTATACTTGGGAGTAGGGATTCGTTCTCCTAACTCCTGGTTTGCTTCCAATTTGTGGATTTGGAAGTTAGTGTTTGGTTTCTGCTGTGTGACAGGCAGGCTAGTCAGTGTCGCGCTACCCTGCTTGGGTCGCGCTGCTTGTGTTGCACGTGCTTGCTCGTGCTTCTCGGCTAGTAAGTCTCGCCTCCGTGTACCTGACCTTTGACCCCAGGCGTGTGCAGGCAGCGTGCAGCTTGACATCCGTTCTGCGGGGGTTCGTCTTTGCTCCGCTTTGGTTCACCGGGCGAGTGACGGACTGGAGTGACGGGTCCACCTTTCGTTCGGTGGTCCACCCTTCGTTCGCTGCGCGGTTGCTTCGCTTCGCTCCGCCTTGGTTCACCTGGCGAGTGACGGACTGGAGTGACTGGTCCACCTTTCGTTCCGTGGTCCACCTTTCGTTCGGTACGCGGTTGCTTCGCTTCACTCCGCCTTGGTTCACCTGGCGAGTGACGGACTGGAGTGAAGGGTTCACCCCCCGTTCGGTACGCGGTTGCTTCGCTTTGCTCCACCTTGGTTCACCTGGCGGGTGACGGACTGGAGTGACTGGTTCGTCCACCACCCTTGTCGCGGGTGCTTCACTTCACTCCACCTTGGTCCCTCGGGCGAGTGGCGGACGTGAGTGACGGGTTCGTCTCACGTCGTGGTTCGCGTTTGTTCCGCTTCGGTTCACTTGTGACGGGATTGTACCCTGGCTTCTGTGGACGTTGTGGACTTCGGAAGTCGGGGACCCATGATCCCACTCCCTCTGTCGCTCTTGCACCTCCACTTGTTCTTGGCAGGACAGGTGCGAGGAATGTGAATCCCTCACTTCGGAGGAAATCAGAGCGTACCTTCGAGCTCTAAGGAGGAGCGAGAGGGACGCCGTTGCGTCGAAGCATAGGGTGCGGACCTTCGGGAACCCTTCGGCTTCGTCCACCATCACCTCCCCCTCGGAGGGGTTGATCATCTCGGAGGATACGAGGGAGTTTGAGACGGAAGGTCGGGACTCAGAATCGGACAGGTGCGAGTGTGGGGGAAGGGGCGGGAGCCCTTCCCCTCCCCCTACCCCACCGTTCCTCTTCGGTGTCCTCCGTCCCCTCCCGCGCGTCGCCCCTTCAGGTGCGGAGGAAGTCAAAAAAGAAGAAGAAGAAGTCGGAGGAGCGTGAACCCTTCGACCAGGCCGCCTTCTCCGCAGAACTGCTTGCGTCGATGAAGGACATGGTGTCGGGGATGCTAGACGCCAGGGGAACCGCTCCCCCCGCTAACGTACGTCGGGAGGTGTCTCCCCCACCCGCGGATAGGTTCACTCAGGAGTCCCCTCCACCACGCTCTGGCAGTAGGGTCACTCTCCTTTCCCCGGAAGTGTCCCCCAGTGACACGTCAAACCCCGCCCTGTCACCTCACTCGGACCACCAGTTCGTGGACACGACGGACCCCCCCTTCATTCCTATCACCGAGGGTGGGGGCGGGAACACATCGGGTCTTGTGGCGGCCGATAAGATGGAAGCGGTGGCGGAGTGGGCTTCTCTTGCGGGAAGCGGACGATTCCCCGTCATCCACCAAGCGGGCTCGTCTTGAGTCCTATTGCGAGGATGAGGCCCCTCGATCCGCGATACAGGTCTTCCCCCTCCATCGGCTGTTTGACATGGCGGGGAAGGATTTCTGCTCGGCGATTTCAGCTGCCGCGCCGGGGAGACTCATTCCTCCGCTTGTACTGACGGACCGTCAGCGGTCCACACTCCCGGTGGCGGACCCACCGATTCCGCTCAACCCTCCCACCTTGGATGAGGACATCAGGCGGGTGGCCGCGCCCTCCGCGGCTCACCACGTGTCGGACGCCCATCTTGTCCACCTGGACAAGGAGGCCAGGTCCATCCTGGGGACGGTGAATTCCGTCGCCCATGCCTGTAAGGCGATGACAGCCTTCGCCAGGGAGGCAGAGATGGAAAGGGGGGCCCCGGCTCTCTACCGTGCGTTCGGCTCCCTAGCGGGAGGATTAGCACAGGTGATGTTGAGCGCAGGACGCATCTCGGTGGGGATCACCAACTTGTGTAGGGACAGGTTCGGACGGACCAACCTCCCCGTCGGGATTCGCAGCAATCTCCGTGGAGTGTCGGGGTCAGCCCACGCTCTGTTTGCTGGGGCGATACCGGAAGCCCTCCGACAGCGTCAGGAAGTCCAGCAGCAGGACCTGACCAACAGGCTCGCGGGAGAGCGGAGGCAGGGGTTCAACACGCCTAAGAAGGGGAAACCAACGTCCAATACCCGCCCTCCCGGTACGGGGGGGGGGTGTCGTGTCGGGGGTCGGGGAGGGAGAGACTCGGGCAATGTCTCCGGCCCCTCACCAGGCAAACGTACTCCTCAAAAGAAATGGCCCAAGCGGGGGAAGGGTGCCTTCACCCCGAGGAAACAGTGACACATGGCGGCCGCCCCTGCTCCCCCCACCTACAATTGTTCACTGGGATGGCCCTGTCGGAGGTCGTCTCGGCCAGTTCGCGGCAAACTGGAGGCAATTAGGATTAGATCCCTTCGTATGTCGGATTCTGGAGCGGGGGTTTCAGATACCAGTCTTGTCTCCCCCTCCGCTCACCTGCTCCCCAACGGAGCGACCACTGGCAGCTGACAAGCTTGCCCTCACGTTGGAGCAGGTGGAGATTCTCATCACTGAGGAGGTGGTGAAGGAAATCCCGCTCCAGGATCTCAACCCCGGGTTCTACTCACCCGTGTTCATTCGACCCAAGAGATACTCGAAAAAATGGCGGCTCATTCACGACATGTCGGTGTTCAACCGCTCCTACCTCGTACGGCCGCCATATTTTCGTCTCTTGACTGTGTCGTCAATAATGCTATTACTGCAGCGATCGGACTGGATGATATCCCTGGATCTTCAGGACGCGTACTTGCACATTCCTATCTTCCGGGAACACCGCAAGTACCTCCGCTTCGTCCTGGGGGGGCGCCACTTCCAGTGGAACGTGCTCCCGTTCGGGATATCATCCGTTCCGTGGCTATTCACCAGAGTGACTCAGCTGGTCGTCCAATTACTTCACCATATCGACGAACAGTTCGCTATGTACCTGGACGACGGGTTCAGTCACCACCGCTCTCCCGCGGTCCTCGGGGAGCAGCGAGACTTCGTGATCCGCCTGTTCAGGAGGCTGGGGTGGCAGGTGAACCTCGACATGTCAGACTTACAGCCCACCACCTCGCTCACCTTCCTGGGCGCCAGACTGGACACCGTTCAGTACAGGGCGTTCGTTCCCCAGGAAGGGATGGCCAGGATAGACAGTCTATTGGATCGGGGACTCAGGGGTCCGCTTCTGCTCCGACAGTGGCAGCGGATCTTAGGGTTACTCACCTCAGCTCAGGACCTCACCGCGAGGGGACGGCTGGAGCTGAGACCTCTTCAGGTTTTTCTAAACCCTCACGTCAGGGAGGAAGTGTGCAGGCACGCATTCCCGCTCCCCCAGCAGCTCGTCCCTCACCTAGCCTGGTGGAGGGTGGAGGCGAATGTCAATCTGTCACTGGTCCGCTCTGCTATGGGGACAAGTGCTACTCGTGCACACGGACAGCTCGACGGCGGCGTGGGGGATAAACAAACAAGGGTCGACCAGGGCTACGGCCATCAGACAGACAGGCTGCACATGTCGGTCCGTGCGGTACACATACCGGGGGTGAAGAACGTCCTAGCGGACGCTCTTTCCAGGCCGGACAAACCACCGTCCACGGAGTGGAAACTTCTCCCCCAGGCGTTCCAACAAGTGTGCCAGCACTTCGGAAGACCACACATAGACCTATTCGCGACCCGGCTAAACCACCAGCTGCCGGTCTATGTGTCTCCCGTCCCCGATCCCAGGGCATGGGGCTTAGACGCTCTGTCGTGCGAATGGGAGGGGATGGACGCCTACGCTTTCCCTCCCCCGAGCATTCTCACTCAAGTGGTGGCAAAGATCGAGGCGTCACGGTCGATTAGGCTAATCCTGATAGCTCCCTTCTGGCCAGCGAGGCCATGGTTCGTACCCCTGCGGAGGATGTGTCAGGGGGATCCAATCCCCATTCCTCTCAGATGGAATCTCTTAGTGAGCGAGCTAAGCGGGCGGGTGCACAAGAACCCGCAAGCACTGGACCTTCACGCTTGGCTTGTCTCCAAAAGGGGCTGAAACGGGCGGGCTACTCGGAGAAAGTCGCAGCCGCGGTTTCCTCGGCCCAGCTTGTCACCATCCGTAAGCTGTACGACGTACAGTGGGGGTCATTTGCCACTTTCTGTGCAGACAAGGGCTGGGATGTCCAGGTAGCGATCGTTCCCCAGGTGGCAGAGTACTTAGTGTACCTCCGGGAGGAGAGGGGACTTAAGGCCTCCTCTATTAACACCCACCTAGCGGCAATCATGACGGTCTTACCCAAGCGGGACCCCGCGTTGGACATCTCCGTTCTCAAGGAGGTGATCAGGACCTTTCGTCAGGAGGACGGGCGGCTCAAACCTAGACCTCCCGAGTGGGACCTAGCGATTGTCCTCGAGCATTTATGCTCGGACTTCTACGAACCCCTGATGGAATCCATCATTCTCCGACTGACGGTCAAGACCGCCTTCCTGGTGGCGATGGCTTCGGCCACGCTGGGACTTGCTCCGGACCTTGTTTGCAAGAACCAGGAGTCGGACGAACGGGGCAGGGTATTCCACATTCCCGCCCTCTCAGAGTCGGTCTCTCCCAAGGATGAAGAGAGCAGACTCCTCTGTCCGGTTCGAGCTCTTCGGGTTTACGCTGAACGCACGCGTTCTCTCCGCCAGGGGAGTAGGAGACTTTTCCTTCCTCACTCCAAGCGCAGCACGAAAGGAGAAAGACAAACGTCTCTTGGGTGTCTATCTGCGGTCCGCTATCCTGGATGCCTACAAAGCCAAGGAGTTAGCCCCGCCGGCTCGGACTAATCCCCATGAGATCAGAGCGATCTCAGCCACTATGGCATTTCACAGCAACATCGCCGTAGCGGACATCATGGTTTTCGCTAACCACTACCTCCGAGACGTGTCCACGGAAGACCTTGCGGGCGTGGCCAGGCTGGGGCCACAGGTGTTCGGGCAGCATCGCACTGCGGGTGCGGCTCCGCCTAGAGGGGTCTCAGCTCACCAATAGGTCTTGTTTTGCTTTCTGTTGTTTTTCAATAAACTTCGCATCACATCTCTGTGTGTCGTTTGTTCTTTCTTCCGGCCGGGCAGGCTTCCCTCCTTAGGAGGGGAACTGGGCACCCGCCGTTAGTTAGATGTAGTTGGGGGAGTAACTGCTCTCCTGCCGCCTCGCTCTCGCAGCCCTCCACCCTCTGTGGTAGTCGGGGCTACGGTGAGTCGGAGACGGTATAGTACGTTAAATAATAGTATGTTTTTGAGTAAACGTCATTATTTGTACTTACCGTCCATTTCCCACCCATGCCTCCCCTCCTGCGAGTAGGTTCGCTCTAGCGTCCACTGGCTCCAGGTAGGTTGGATGAGGTTTTGGTCACGTGACCATAGGTGGCGCGGCGGGGATATGCAGGTAACTCCCGTGTTGTTTTTTCTGTGTTATGGGTCGAGAGATAATTGGTAGGCAATCAATGGGCTACGGTGAGTCGTCGACGGTAAGTACAAATAATGACGTTTACTCAAAAACGTACTATTTTATTAAGTATAGATTTTCATAGCAGTGTTTATATTCAAATGTTAATAGAAGTTCATGATATAAAGATGTTCATCCGTCATAATACATATAGAGGCGGTCATACCGTAACATACCAAAACCCGTTATTAAGTACACCCTATATTGTAATAGATATCAGACTGTTTCAACAACAACTTCTGAAGGTATAAGCGCTTTGTAATATATTAGTATTTCTTTTATTCAAGAATGTGCATGCTATCTTGTCATAAAATGAGCTTTAAGAGCTATCATAATTTCTCAGCTATGAGCCGTTTTGGAAAGTGTAATGGAACGGAATAATAACCAGAGGGATATGGCGCGGGTTATGGTTTGGTATACAATATAATAAGTTTATGCAAACAATGGATATTTAGAGGGTACGGAGGTTGGGGTGGTAACAGTTGGGTATACGGTTAGGTGAGGGTTATTGAAACCGAGGTTTACAATGAGAGTTTGGGTTGAAGTAGGTTTAAGTAATTAAGAAGCTTGAAAACATAGAAAGTTTCGAAAATTCGAAAATTTTCTTGTTTCTGGATTTTATCTTTTTTAAAATTGATACAAGTCCATTTGTATGTGTTGTTGACCATCTTCCTACTGACAAAGGTGGTTGAAACACAAAGGTTAAGGGCAAGGCGAAGTATCAGATAGGTATGTATTAAAGTGTTATACCGGTAGTTATGATACATGTATGCACGTTTATCATAAGTGATTGTGGAATTTTATTATGGGTTATTGAAAAATCATTTTTAATTTAACTCACGAGAGAGTAACCAATTCAAATATACTTGGTGCATTGCTGGACAATGTAGTATTTGCAAACTGAGTATGTCTTTTGGAAACACCATTCTTTGTTACAACAAATCATGCGTAGTGCTCTTTCATGTATCTCGTAAAATGAAATATTAAATAAGGAATGAGATATGAACGACAAACAACGTAGGATAGGTTTAATAGACTTAATATAACGTTTAATTCAAATAAAAAGGTCTTAAACAACAAAATGGCCAACTAATACTTAAAATCTACTGGTTGTGACCACGATTTAAAAATCTCAAAATAAAATTCATTTAGTGTCCCTCTACGGTTCCGTACTAGAGAGTGCTATACTGGTACTTAAATATATCACGTTTTAGAAATAGAAATGCGATTTTTTATGATGACTGGCCCTTGCTTTAATGTTTGAAAGTGAGAAGCACAACCACGATATTTGTAAACTTAAACAAATCAAGTGAAGTACATTTAAGTGAATGTAACTTAAAATTGAACAAACTTTAACGAAACAAATTTCTTAATCTATTTTTCAATATAATATCGCAATGAAGAAAATGTTTAATTTTAAAAACATGTTAACTCTTACTAAAAGTGGTTATTAAATAAATATATATACCCAACTATACATAGTTATCGCTTCAAATTCAAATAATCACTTAAATCTAATACAAGAATATTAATTCGATGCAGCCTTACATTTATTGTCATTTAAGTTGACTATTTTGGTTTAACTTTGATGTCCATTCTTTTTACAAAATTCAACAATGGTCAAGAAGCAATATCTGGAAGTTATTCTGTCATTGAGGTATTTGTTTCGTTAGCCAGGTCAGCCGCTTACAAAAAGTAAACGTGTTCCTTTTTCGTGCCTGTTGCAGAATCAGCGCGCACAGGTCAAATGTCTGCTTTAACGAATCAAACATAGCATATCATTTTTGGCACACATCCCCCGTCAATGCGAAATCGTGTAAAACTCGAAAAGCAAAAGTCTTTTTGTAAAAGCTGATTTTACAACTCTTAATTTTCCATTGGTAAAACGTTACTTTCAGCAATGCTTATTGTAAATATGTCTCTTATTCAAGATATAAAATCGGGAATTGTCTTTGACATTTCTAGAATTACATTTCAACTTTGTAAAGTCAAGAACAGCAAGTTGAGTTTTACAGGATTGAAATGTTAGTTTTGCACGATTGGACTTGTCTTTTCAAGAATTGCATGGTTGAGAACGACATGTTACATCTTGCAAGTTACGAAAGTACATGAATTCATTTTTGGCACACATCCCCTTCCATACGAATGGGTCCCTTGTTTGAAAGTGATGGCAATGTGACAGACAATTTTAGGGAACTTTAATTTGGCTTTAGGGTTGCATAATCCTGAGAGGCTGAGAAGTAAAAACGGAACTAGGGTTATCCTTAATGTGTTTGGTGTTTAATGTCCTGATTGTTATTGTTTTTTGAAATGGTGACACGAATTCTGCGTTGTGTCTGTAACTTCTGAATTCTTGTGAAACCTAAAGCATTTCACATGGACATTATCAACTATATGACAATAGAAATTAACATAATGTATTTATTGAGCAAACAATTATTCAGCATGGTCTGATAACGTACATGTGTTGAGGTACACTCCAATAAATACCACCTTGGATATATATCACCGCATAGGGATATTTTATCCAAATATTTTTCTTCTACTATGGAAAGTTCATACTTGTAGATATTTGGTTCCATTAAGATGCATGTATATATGACGAGGTATTGTAAAATATTATTTGTACCAACAAATCCCGTATTTAAAAATGACTTTCGAGATCTACATGTAGTCTCATATAAGTGATCGTGCACTTTTAAATTAAGAAAAAAAGTAAAGTATCCCGATGGGTCTTTTTGTCTGATAAGAAAGAAGACAATATGGTAGTCGCAATAATTTTATTATATGATAAACACAAATAAAGAAGTTTAGAGGAGAAAATGTCACGGTTGGCATCTTTTCGATATTCAAACTCTTGAAATTGTGGTTATTTTATGTCATGAAACATTATTCTGATAAATTAAAGTGGGAATTTGTAAGTGTGATATTTGGTAATTCGAACTGGGCAAACTTTACTATCGGCAACAATGAATCTTCAAGGTCGCAAATTCTGTAAAATACACATATTTAAACAAAATGACGTAATAACAAAACAAGGTCAACGTCATCTGCAATTATCCTTCAAAATCATGAAGAATAGTTTACTTAACAGATTGATCTCAAAAGATTGAATTTTCCAACTTTATACAAAATTCCAAAATTACAGCCTTTTCGTCATTATTGACAATAAGTGTTTCACACTAGGACGGCATTTCAACTTCCTGTGATTCCTTATTTTGCAAGCCAACACATGATTTGATCGGAGTGAAAGTCAAGTTGGTAACACAAATGTTTTTGGGGTAAATTTGTATCTGAAACCTAATGTTTATTGGGTAGTTATGGCGCTGCAGTCATACTTACTTTTAGTAAAAATTCAGTAGTAATTTGATAAACGTCAACGTCAACGTGAACGATTTTTCTTTGAAGAAAGCATTTCCAAAATCTACATTTTTCGAGTTAAGAGTCATTAATTCATTCCAAATATCGTAACTTGTGATTTTCACTTGAGTTTTTAAATTTAGGAGATGCTTACTTTTTTTTCTTTAAGTATATATTGCCCTTCATGAAGCATCTTTAGAAATCATAAAACAGGATATGAATACTAAACCTTAATATTGATAGGTACATGTAAGGGATGTTTTGAGTGATCATTTTATTGATATTGCTGTTACTATCTTCACCGACAAGCCAAATAAATTATCTTGCAATAAAGAAGTTGACTGTCTATAAATCCTACGAATTGCACATCTGCTTATATCTCAAGGATTCGTGTACTGCTTTTTGTCTCCATAAAGCTCTTAAATTGTGGAAAGATTGGAAAGTCTTAAGAGCTATAGAAAATAATAGTACGTTTTTGAGTAAACGTCATTATTTGTACTTACCGTCGACGACTCACCGTAGCCCATTGATTGCCTATCAATTATCTCTCGACCCATAACACAGAAAAAACAACACGGGAGTTACCTGCATATCCCCGCCGCGCCACCTATGGTCATGTGACCAAAACCTCATCCAACCTACCTGGAGCCAGTGAACGCTAGAGCGAACCTACTCGCAGGAGGGGAGGCATGGGTGGGAAATAAAGATTGGTGAGTCGTCGACGGTAAGTACAAATAATGACGTTTACTCAAAAACGTACTATTATTTAACGTACTATACCGTCTCCGACTCACCGTAGCCCCGACTACCACAGAGGGTGGAGGGCTGCGAGAGCGAGGCGGCAGGAGAGCAGTTACTCCCCCCACTACGTCTAACTAACGGCGGGTGCCCAGTTCCCCTCCTAAGGAGGGAAGCCCGCCCGGCCGGAAGAAAGAACAAACGACACACGGAGATGCGATGCGAAGTTTATTGAAAAACAACAGAAAGCAAAACAAGACCTATCGGTGAGCTGAGACCCCTCTAGGGGGAGCCGCACCCGCAGTGCGATGCTGCGCGAACACCTGTGGCCCCAGCCTGGCCACGCCCGCAAGGTCTTCCGTGGACACGTCTCGGAGGTAGTGGTTAGCGAAAACCATGCCGGACTTCCAGAAACAGCCCGACATGATGTCCGCTACGGCGATGTTGCTGTGAAAAGCCATAGTGGCTGAGATCGCTCTGATCTCATGGGGATTAGTCCGAGCCAGCGGAGCTAACTCCTTGGCTTTGTAGGCATCCAGGATAGCAGACCCCAGATAGACACCCAAGAGACGTTTGTCTATCTCCTTCGTGCTACGCTGGGAGTGAGGAAGGAAAAGTCTCCTCCTCCCCTGGCGGAGAGAACGCGTGCGTTCAGCGTAAACCCGAAGAGCTCGGACCGGACAGAGGAGTCTGCTCTCTTCGTCCGTGGGAGAGACCGAACCTGAGAGGGCGGGAATGTGGAATACCCTGCCCCGTTCGTCCGACCCCTGGTTCTTGCAAACGAAGTCCGGAGCAAGTCCCAGCGTGGCCTTACCCCCATCCCTCGCTTCAAACCGGAGCAAGTCGGCCTGAAGTGCGTGTAGCTCTGAGATGCTGGCGGCCGAAGCCATCGCCACCAGGAAGGCGGTCTTGACCGTCAGTCGGAGAATGATGGATTCCGTCAGGGGTTCGTAGAAGTCCGAGCATAAATGCTCGAGGACAATCGCTAGGTCCCACTCGGGAGGTCTAGGTTTGAGCCGCCCGTCCTCCTGACGAAAGGTCCTGATCACCTCCTTGAGAACGGAGATGTCCAACGCGGGGTCCCGCTTGCGTAAGACCGTCATGATTGCCGCTAGGTGGGTGTTAATAGAGGAGGCCTTAAGTCCCCTCTCCTCCCGGAGGTACACTAAGTACTCCGCCACCTGGGGAACGATCGCTACCTGGACATCCCAGCCCTTGTCTGCACAGAAAGTGGCAAATGACCCCCACTGTACGTCGTACAGCTTACGGGTAGTGACACGCTGGGCCAAGGAAACCGCGGCTGCGACTTTCTCCGAGTAGCCCGCCCGTTTCAGCCCCTTTTGGAGACAAGCCAAGCGTGAAGGTCCAGTGCTTGCGGGTTCTCGTGCACCCGCCCGCTTGGCTCGCTCACTAAGAGATTCCATCTGGAGGAATGGGGATTGGATCCCCCTGACACATCCTCCGCAGGCTGTCATCGCCTTACAGGCATGGGCGACGGAATTCACCGTCCCCAGGATGGACCTGGCCTCCTTGTCCAGGTGGATAAGATGGGCGTCCGACACGTGGTGAGCCGCGGAGGGCGCGGCCACCCGCCTGATGTCCTCATCCAAGGTGGGAGGGTTGAGCGGAATCGGTGGGTCCGCCACCGGGAGGGTGGACCGCTGACGGTCCGTCAGTACAAGCGGAGGAGGAATGAGTCTCCCCGGCGCGACAGCTGAAATCGCCGAGCAGAAATCCTTCCCCGCCGTGTCAAACAGCCGATGGGGGGGGGGAAGACCTGTCTCGCGGAGCGAGGGGCCTCATCCTCGCAGAAGGACTCAAGACGAGCCCGCTTGGTGGATGACGGGGAATCGTCCACTTCCCGCAAGAGAAGCCCTGCCCACTCCGCCACCGCTTCCATCTTATCGGCCGCGTCCGAACCCGATGTGTTCCCGCCCCCACCCTCGGTGATAGGAATGAAGGGGGGGTCCGTCGTGTCCACGAACTGGTGGTCCGAGTGAGGTGACAGAGCGGGGTTTGACGTGTCACTGGGGGACACCTCCGGGGAAAGGAGAGTGACCCTACGGCCAGAGCGTGGTGGAGGGAGACACCTCCCGACGTACGTTAGCGGGGGGAGCGGTTCCCCTGGCGTCTAGCATCCCCGACACCATGTCCTTCACCGACGCAAGCAGTTCCGCGGAGAAGGCGGCCTGGTCGAAGGGTTAACGCTCCTCCGACTTCTTCTTCTTCTTTTTTGACTTCCTCCGCACCCGAAGGGGCGACGCGCGGAAGGGGACGGAGGACACCGAAGAGGAACGGTGATGAGCGGAAGGACGAGGGGTAGGGGGAGGGAAAGGGCTCCCGCCCCTTCCCCCACGCTCGCACCTGTCCGATTCTGAGTCCCGACCTTCCGTCTCAAACTCCCTCGTATCCTCCGAGATGATCAACCCCTCCGAGGGGGAGGTGATGGTGGATGAAGCCGAAGGGTTCCCGGAGGTCCGCACCCTACGCTTCGACGCTACGGCGTCCCTCTCGCTCCTCCTTAGAGCTCGAAGGTACGCTCTGAATTCCTCCGAGGTGAGGGATTCACATTCCTCGCACCTGTCCTGCCAAGAACAAGTGGAGGTGCAAGGGCGACAGAGGGAGTGGGGATCATGGGTCCCCGACTTCCGAAGTCCACAACGTCCACAGAAGCCAGGGTACATCGCTGACGATACCCTGGTTCCCGTCACCAGTGAACCGAAGCGGAACAAACGCAAACCACGGCGCGAGACGAACCCGTCACTCACGTCCGCCACTCGCCCGACGGACCAAGGTGGAGTGAAGTGAAGCACCCGCGACAAGGGTGGTGGACGAACCAGTCACTCCAGTCCGTCACCCGCCAGGTGAACCAAGGTGGAGCGAAGCGAAGCAACCGCGTACCAGCGGGGTGAACCCTTCACTCCAGTCCGTCACTCGCCAGGTGAACCAAGGCGGAGTGAAGCGAAGCAACCGCGTACCGAACGAAAGGTTGACCACCGAACAAAAGGTGGACCAGTCACTCCAGTCCGTCACTCGCCAGGTGAACCAAGGCGGAGCGAAGCAAAGCAACCGCGCAGCGAACGAAGGGTGGACCACCGAACGAAAGGTGGACCCGTCACTCCAGTCCCTCACTCGCCCGGTGAACCAAAGCGGAGCAAAAACGAACCCCCGCGGAGCAGACGGCAAGCTGCACGCTGCCTGCACACGTCCCACGCGCCGACCCAGGGGTCAAAGGTCAGGTACCCGGAGGCGAGACTTACTAGCCGAGAAGCACGAGCAAGCACGTGCAACACATGCAGCGCGACCCAAGCAGGGTAGCGCGACACTGACTAGCCTGCCTGACACACAGCAGAAACAAACACTAACTTCCAAATCCACAATTTGGAAGCAAACCAGGAGTTAGGAGAACTCCCAAGTATAAGGGAACGAGAAAATAAGAAGTATAACTTTAATACAAATCCAAGGCAAGATAACTTCGAGAGCGCTCATAAACACGACCGTTCACTGAGCGACAGGAAGTTGGAATGGGGTTTTGGTCACGTGACCATAGGTGGCGCGGCGGGGATATGCATGTAACTCCCGTGTTGTTTTTTCTGTGTTATGGGTTGAGAGATAATTGATAGGCAATCAATGGGCTACGGTGAGTCGGAGACGGTATAGTACGTTAAATAATAACTAATTTGTGAAAGAAAATAAGGCTATGTCTTGTAAAGCATGAGAATAACACGCCTACAAGTAACAAATTTCAAACTTCATTACAGTTTACCTTTTTAGTTTGTTCAATATCCACCAATTATTAAAATGATATACCACTATTATGATGATGTTTTGCTCGAGACATAATAACCTCATTGCGAAAATGAAATATGGTTAATTGGGCTGTTTCTTTCAGAAAATATAAATTGACGACCCACCTTATCCATACATTTTCCGCATGACCGAAATTATTCACTTGCAGAGATGCGATGAGAGCACATGATCCATTTGCAGTGCCTGTTTCTGTGAATAAGGACAATCTATATGTGAAATATACCAGTTTATATTTCTTAGACAAACGATTTTTCTTTATTACTGTCAATAATGTCGTGACAGAGAATGCCAGTAAAACTGGGCATTTACGTGTTTTAAATGGATTTAGTGTAAATTATAACATAAGGGCTTTTCACTTAGTTATTTTTAACGACCGGTCATAAGGAGGACTAATATTATTGTCTTAATGTCCATGTAGTAAAACAAATTCTTCATTTGAAAATCACTTAATATTGTTTTATAATAAAAATAGTTTTAAGTACATACATGTACATGTACGTTTAAACATATATGTGACCATGTGATTTACATAGAATCTGAAAAACTCATTGTCATAAACAATAGTCTTAAAGACCTTTTGACAGATACCATACACATGTAACAGGCAATGTATACATAGTTGACAGTAATATTTCTTTACGTGAATTATCTCGCAATTGGAGTATAATGGATATAAAAAATAAAAAGGAAATCCATCTTCGAAATCATGCAAATTACAGTGTAAAAATAGATGTTGTACTACTTTAGTCTTATCTTTAAGGATAAAGCTTTGATCAAATCGGGTTTACCTTCGCTTAATAAAATGCAGTCTTAACCCAAAAAGAATTTCATCCACAGTACACCGTTAAACATTAAACAGAACGGATTTTGAGGTTTATGACATTAAGCCTTTAACACCTTGTAACACTTGATTTGACACTAAACACAACACCTCTTTCATATTCTGGAACGACAAAACGCGTTTTCATCCATCATTATGGACTGTAGGTTTTATGCAAAATTTATTTTCTTGCAATCCGAAGGCGGTGCATTTTTCGTTGATAAAAAAAACTCATCTCTATCTCCTACTGGTTACGCTTGCTGCATTTTCAGTAAAACCTACATTGACGAAGTAAAGACGCCATGGATACTTCTAATTGGGCAATATAGTTTAACTGCTGTATGCAGGTTAGCGTAGAGGGGAAGGCTGATGTAATACAACCTTTATGCCCCCCGTCCACCGAACCGCGACCGATATGCGACAGAGTACGATCGCCGCGATCAAGCCGGTCGCACTGGTCGCAGACATAAATACTTGCAATTTAAAAAAAATATGATTTTGCGGTTCCACCAAGCCGGCTATACGATCCCTCTACGACCAAAAAGTGATTAATTTCTTTTTTTCCGACGAGCACATTGAGACAGAGTTGAGACTGATTCGAATTGCAGTATAGATCGCATGTCGGTCTCAACATAGTCGTACTGAGATACGACCGAATTGGCGATTTTGCATGCGAGTGGTTAGGATCACCGCGACAGTTTCGGCGATTGCCATACGATCGCCATACGATCGCCATACGATCGACTTACAACCAACTTGCGACTAGTGAGATTGATTTTGCAATCGAGTGCGACCACATTACGACAGTTGCGAGTCTTGGACGACTCCAGTACGACCATTTCGACTTTTCACAAGACCGCATTAAGACATATGCGACCTCGACACAACCTTTTCAAGACAGATCGGGACCAAAGTATAAAAAGGACTGCGACCAGCTGCAATCATGGCATTCGGAGTTTGATTAGCATACAGATAAGATGGAAAATGAAATGGCCCTTGTAGTTGCTCTGGTTTCTGAAACCAGACAAGAACTACAGTATATCGGCGACTACACCTTAGCTATGATGAGACACCATCAACGAAGGAGAAGGAGGCGTCGACGGCATGCGATTTGGGTACGGAGGCTGTATGTCTACGTGAGAGGTAGACGGCCCGACCACGTCTTCTTGTGTATTAGACCTCTCTTCTAATACGGGTGTAACTGACCTCTGGTCACCTTCTTTTGATGTCACACGAGTCGGCTGATTAACTTTCTTCTGAGTTGTTCTCTTCGTTCGACCCATGATGTTCAACGGCAGTACTATTGATAACGAATTTCGATGGATGTTGACAGCTAGGTGACTGTTTCTGCGACTGACCAAAGACCGCCAGTTGTGGGTTTTTATAGTCCTGTTGCCTGTCGCAATGTCGTTCAAATCAGTCGCATAGCGCTCGCAGAAGCGCTCGCCATTGGTCGCGAATTAGCGCAGGAACACTCTTGATTGGTCGCTTTAAAAGACGGATAGGAATTCGCACTCGCAGTGGGGTCGCAATGGGGTCTTGAAGCGCTCCCCCCTGATCGCATTATTTGATCGCCAGTGATAAATAAGCACGAGTGCATTGCGAGTTGACACGACCTAGGTCTGAGTACATGCGACTGACACACGACCGTACCAAGACCCCATTGAGACCAATGCGAGCGCTTTACGACCGAATTTGAGAGCAAGTAATCAATTTCATCGATCGCAGAAGTTGTGCGATTTTTGAAAACGGACCATCGAAATCGCAAACCCCCCTACGACAATATGCGACCAATGGAGAGTGTGGAAGATATTTTGTGCGAGCATGGGGATCTTCCCAAGACTCCAGTGCGGTGTCAGTGAGAGTGAGTGAGAGTGTGCACGACCGGGAGACAAAAATCGGTCGCAGTGGGATCGTATGCTCGGTGGAATGGGGGTATTACTTAGCCAAGTTTTGAGACTGTCTGTAACAAAAAAAATAAAAACCTAGGAAAGAAGGGCATGTTTCTGCAGATGTTAACTTTATTATAAAGTTACAGAAAAGGAATTTATAAATATTGTTTTCTCCAAATGATCTTTGACTCATAAAGATCTTTGACTTAGCGATTTGAAAACATATTTAATTCGATGTTAACAGTACAACTCGATAAATAATACGTTTATATCAAGGTTCATATTGTTCATTGATGTATAATATATGTATGATAATACGATACACTTATATAATACCAGTTAGAGCCATATATGGAATGGACAATCGGAGTGATATGAATCCTGTTTGCAGCGACTAAAACACTGCAAAACTATCACATATTCCCATTTTAGAAACAAACGTGTTAACGTTTATTCAAAAATTGCCCGTGACCGGTATCCCCATACGTTGTACTCAGATATGCTTAATACCGAACTAAAAGGACAGGGATCAGTGTTTTCTTCCCTTTACATTACATTAGTCATGTTGGCCGCCATTTCATGATTATATGTAAACTTTTCTTGCAATCCGAAGACGGTGCATTATTCGTTGATAAAAAAAACTCATCTCTATCTCCTACTGGTTACGCTTGCTGCATTTTCAGTAAAACCTACATTGACGAAGTAAAAACGCCATGGATACTTCTAATTGGGCAATATAGTTTAACTGCTGTATGCAGGTTAGCGTAGAGGGGAAGGCTGATGTAATACAACCTTTACTTAGCCACGTTTTGAGACTGTCTGTAACAAAAAAAATAAAAACCTAGGAAAGAAGGGCATGTTTCTGCAGATGTTAACTTTATAATTAAGATACAGAAAAGGAATTTATAAATATTGTTTTCTCCAAATGATCTTTGACTCATAAAGATCTTTGACTTAGCGATTTGAAAACATATTTAATTCGATGTTAACAGTACAACTCGATAAATAATACGTTTATATCAAGGTTCATATTGTTCATTGGTGTATAATATATGTATGATAATACGATACACTTATATAATACCAGTTAGAGCCATATATGGAATGGACAATCGGAGTGATATGAATCCTGTTTGCAGCGACTAAAACACTGCAAAACTATCACATATTCCCATTTTAGAAACAAACGTGTTAACGTTTATTCAAAAATTTCCCGTGACCGGTATCCCCATACGTTGTATTCAGATATGCTTAATACCAAACTAAAAGGACAGGGATCAGTGTTTTCTTCCCTTTACATTACATTAGTCATGTTGGCCGCCATTTCCTGATTATATGTAAACTTTTCTTGCAATCCGAAGACGGTGCATTATTCGTTGATAAAAAAAACTCATCTCTATCTCCTACTGGTTACGCTTGCTGCATTTTCAGTAAAACCTACATTGACGAAGTAAAAACGCCATGGATACTTCTTATTGGGCAATATAGTTTAACTGCTGTATGCAGGTTAGCGTAGAGGGGAAGGCTGATGTAATACAACCTTTACTTAGCCAAGTTTTGAGACTGTCTGTAACAAAAAAAATAAAAACCTAGGAAAGAAGGGCATGTTTCTGCAGATGTTAACTTTATTATAAAGTTACAGAAAAGGAATTTATAAATATTGTTTTCTCCAAATGATCTTTGACTCATAAAGATCTTTGACTTAGCGATTTGAAAACATATTTAATTCGATGTTAACAGAACAACTCGATAAATCATACGTTTATATCAAGGTTCATTTTGTTCATATGATGTATGATATATGTATAATAATACGATACACTTATATAATACCACCTCTATCATTGATAAATTACCCAGATTAGTGTATATGGTACTCATAATGATCAATTTGAATAGGTACTAAACATAATAATGGTACGAGAATAATCATATTAATCTAGGAGAAGGTCGCGAAATATCCCAAAGCCAGATCCCCATATCGTCAAAGCCACAAAAAAAAGTAACACATTAATTAATTGGAACCAACGACATCGCCACTTTTGTTCACAGAAGCCGTCTTCTCCGAGACAATAGCAATGTAATTCATCGTTCGTCGGATTCAAATTTACATCCTTCTTCAGTTTCAAATTTGCAGGTTTGATTTTTGCAGCTATGATATTTGCAGCTATTCCGTACAAAATCACAACACCGGTGAGTGCAGTACCAAAAATCATTGTGTTACCAAAGAATTCCCCTGAAATAGAAAAGGCACATTTAGAATGATTTGGGGAAATAACGGAAATTCAAAATATTTGCCTATTTTGTACAAAGTTCGGAATAATTAAGATTTGGTTATGGGTTTGAAGTTACAATGTTCGTTTTATAACAATATATTTTTTTTTAACATGTAATGAATGAGATCGCATTTGCAAAACAATAATGATAATGATCCCTGAATGTCAACTGTGTATATAACCGACCACAGGAATTAGCGAGGTGTACGGCGGAGAAATGTTGCTAGCGAGGAGCCGGAATCGAAAGTTAGGTAATATTTTACTTCATAACTTTCAAATAATCAACATCATGTGGTCATTTTAGCACACATACTTAGTAAAATGTATGTGCTTGTCATTCTGTATCCAAGGGACAGTAACAATGACAGTTGCGAGTAATGCTGTTGTTAGTAACATATTTGCTATCTCTGACTATGAACAGGATATGACATTAAATAGTTATGTCTCGGGAAGCTATTGACATGATAATAACATAGAAAAAGTTGATGAAACGGCGATGATTGCTTTTTTAGTGATCCCGTTTGCGATCACGCTCCTCGCTAGCAACATTTCTCCACCGTACACCTCGCTAGTTCCGGTGTGCGGTTATACACAGTGATGTCTGATTAAGGCGATGTTTCAAAGCACTTAGCAATGAGATATTCATGAAATACAAACCAATAACGTTTGTACTGTCATCTTTAAATACAGATGGAAGAAGGCTTGTTAGAACGCTGGAGTAGAAGAGGAGCGCCAACATCGATGACGTCAGGAAGCCGAGTCGGGTAGACGTGTCGACAGGGTTGATGAGAAAGACAAGAGGCATCAAGAAGGAAACACAGGTACCAGGGATAATTATAAGAATCCAATAGAATCTTCCATAGCGATGTAAACGGAAGGAATATATGACGTTTTCGTATTCAAATCCATAAATTCCTGAGACATTGGTGATCTGGACACTGGTGTGGACAAGCTCCCAGGTATTGTCTTTGGTGAAGCTGTCCAAGTTGACAGGATGATACACATTGTCAGGGTTTGGATTGATTTCAACAAGCTGCAGTTCGGAGGACGTGTGGACCCAACTTGTGATATTGATGGTACAGACCTGGGTGTCAGAAGGGAATTTGGAGATGTCGATGTGACAACTTGTGGTAGGCGAGATCCGGGTCACCCATGTCACCCTTCCGGTCGAGAAAACTCTCATTGGTAGGATGTTCTCCTTCATGATAACCATTGACTCTTCTATCCTAGGTTACGAGAATATGAATAATTCCAGATTAATACCATTTCTCCTACTTCTCTAGTTTAGAGTATGTCAATCTTTTTTAAATTATAATCTAAATTTACGGAATCATTACAAACCAGGCTTATCCCCATTAGGAAATAGACGTTATATCATCATGTCATACACAATTTATCCCAAAGAACTTGAATAACTTACGCGTTAGTAAGCAGTAGTGGGGGAGTCCATATTTCATTCTTGTAGAAGATCATACACTCGTGTTCATTAGCTCCCGAATTCCAGGAGAGCCTTTGATCAACCCATGTCTATTAAAACCGATGGCAGCTCATAAGACTATAAAGTAGCATAGCATATATTTACATTGTTTCTACTTTGATATATACGTATCAGACCACAATATGTTTATAATTATGTTCGACTCAATTAAACTTTTTATAACTTTCCACCAAATATGCAAAATAAATAAAGTTTCACTGTTAACAAAGAATGTAAAAGTGTAAATGTGATTGGAAAAGTCTGTTTCCAAGGTTTATGACCTATCTATCATAACCAACTAAAGTTGCCTCTAAGTTTAAAAAATGACCTGATCGTGAGCTTATAGCGGTACGTGTTTACGCTACCATCAGAGTCACGTCTTTAACCTTGATAGTTTCTATTTTAATTTGTTTGGTAAATATAACTTTTCGATCAAATATAACGGTGACAATACTCAATGTATTGACGCAAACGACATATTTAACGTCGCTGATTTATAGATTTATGCTGATATCATCAAATAATTATTGTGACCTTTTACCTTCTAGCCTGATACTTTACATTTATCACAAACTTGAACCGTACTATGAACCGAAGAATATAATTATTTAAAGCCTATCGTGGCTCCTTACATACTACGAAGACCGCCTTTAATGAAATTCGGTTAACCTAAAGCCGAATTTAATAACAGCGGACATGCGTTTGTCACAGGAGTTTGTTGATCGCTTTAGTGATTGGATAATGCAGTTTTCAACTGAACTAGCTAAAGTAGATAATAATCATAAGCACTTTTCGTTGCCTCGTCATGAACGCGAGAATATAGCTTTATCTTCAACACAATGACCATTTGCTGCTTTGGTTTAAAATCAATTTAATCGTTAGTAGTGTTTATGTTTACATAAATCATTTAAATAATAATAATAATAAAAATAATATTATTAATAATAATTTTAACGCCTAGTATCCAGTCAAGGACTGCTCAACGGCGATACAATGGCTGTACAAACGTCTCGCGTGACCATATAGGTCTGTACTTTCCCAATGTTCAGGTACCCATATGTACACAGCTGGGTGAACTGAGTGTAATGTGGATGAAGTGCCTTGCCCAAGGACACAACACAGTGTTAAGCCCAGGTTACAAATTTTTGGTGTCTCCACCGGGATTCGAACCCGGGCCTTCGGCGTGACAGGCCAGCTAACCACTGCACCGCTGTGCTCCACATTTCGCAAAACAGTGGCTTTTTTACGTCGATAAATGCACAGCTACTAGGTCCAATACATAGTTACATGAATGGTTTGAGGAACTAATTACTGTCAGAATGCTGAAAATTTGACACACGTAAAATATCCAACATCATAAAAGGAAACAATACCATATCACATTTCAGGATTAATCCGCACTGGCTTTAAAGTAACCGTAGAGGTAATTGAAACTCTAGAGCTGAGCGGAGTTGAGGTTGTCAATATATACAGCATTATATTGCAACGTTTATCATCAGAAAGAGTACTTTAATCCAAATTTTCTCAATTTTGTCAGGTATACATACAAGGTTGTGTACAAAGTGACATACACGGACATAAGCAATTATATATATTTATACAGAGTCAAACATGTACAATGTTAATTAAAATTGTCTAATCATTGTTTCTAAATAGAATGTGTAAAATAGACCAAACTTTCAAGAAATATGTTTCCTGGTTTTAGTCCATGTAAATATATTTGGTGATATTATAATACTGTATTATTTGTCTTTGGATAAAAGAAAAATTAGTGTACATCCTTTCTTACTACATTTGAATATGATGTTCTTAACTAATATGAGCATAGAATTAACTGTATAGTTATCATTCCCATTCACTCCAAACACTGCTTGAGAGATTGTAAAACTAAGTTGAACATCTACAGTATTGAGACACATTTTCAACTCACGCCATATATTTTGCACCTTTCTACACTCCCAAAATATATGATAAATAGTTTCGTCAGATTCTTTACAAAAGGAACATACTGTAGTGAGGAATCAACATACTTTATTTTATAAATAAATTTTTCATCCAAATTGATTGAAATAATCTTTTTTCATAAGCATCTATTACAAAAGAATAGGGTTAAACAGTTGAAAATACGAAAATGAGGCGATGATGGAGTTCGAAATAAATATGACTAATGAACATGTAAGGTCTAAAGATAACACACCTGTAATTAATACGGCTCATGCAGGCTTTATAACCCTGCGACATATATACATAAGAGAAGTGTCCACCATATCTTTATCTACCATGTTCTCAAATGATATCATTGTATCTTATGTCTTTAAATGGACAATCGATGATCTTGACACCAAATGTAATGCAACGTGTTCTCAACAATCATTACAAAATACTACTACTACTACTACTACTACTACTACTACTAATAATAATAATAATAATAATTATAATTATAATAATAATAAAAAAAATAAAAAAAATAATAATAATTATAATTATTATTATTATAATTATTATTATTATTATTATTATTATTATTATTATTATTATTATTATTATTATTATTTATAATAATAATAATAATAATAATAATAATAATAATAATAATAATAATAATTATTATTATTTATTATAATAATAATAATAATAATAATAATAATAATAATAATAATAATAATAATAATAATAATAATAATAATAATAATAATAATTAGTATTATTATTAATATTAATATATTATTATTATTATTATTATTATTATTATTATTATTATTATTATTATTATTATTATTATATTAATATTAATAATAATACTTTTTATTATTATTATTATTATTATTATTATTATTGTCAGACGAGTCAACATGCATATGATACATGTTCCATAATAGTTCTGATAGAATGCAAAACACTGGATCTATATAAATATTTAGAGGCACAAGTGAACGTAATGCAATACCTATGTCAGGTAAAGATTTATAATTAAGTTAGCAAACCTCCACGAAGGTGCTGTGAACCGTATTTATGTTTCATTGAACAATTACTTAAGTAAGTAAATGGCGGTACTAAATTGTTTATTAGCTTTTGCAAAAATGGACAAACGACATTGATTGAAGGGTTTATAAGGAATACTTACCAAGATGAGGAGAAACGTAGTCCCAAATTCTTGTCTCACCATGTCCTGTGAACATTAACCTATGTAAGTTATTTAAACGTTAAGACAGTATGTGATTGAATAACACAGAGAAAGCATTCTGTTAATGTGAGAGTATAAAGTTGTAGTAGCATTCCCATCTAGATATGTCCATAATATATTGCTTTGATTGTTATATGCAAATTTGAGTGATCATCTATCAGTGATCAAAATCAATTAAAAATTATTTTATTTCATTTGGTATACAGACAACCTCTGTCACATCAAACATATACTTTACTCATTGTCCAAGTAAATTACAAGACGGAATCACTGAAATGAATTTCTTTTAAAACCTCGTACCCAAAAAAAGTTTAACATACCAGTTTGTTGATAGACGTCAGTACCATGTCAACGCCAATAACCGTCGTCTCGTTCGGCCGGGTGTGAATGTCACTACGGTTTAAAAGCTCTGCTCGAAGCTCCAAGTCGATGAGACAGGACGCTATTCAATAACAACAATTGCAACAACAATAACAACGATAACAATAAACATTATTCATCTCAATCATCAAAACATACTTACCCGTCCCTGTTAAGAGCAGTATAATAAGTATAGTTTTCATTCTGTTTCGGAGCGTCTTAGGTGCGTCTGTTATGTATGATGACTAGTATCTATATGACACTCTCGTGGAAGATACTGCAGTTGTGAATTAATTACGTGACATTTAACACTTTCGAGAAACACATGAGCACGTGAAAGCGATCACTGTAGTCACATGAAAAGTTATCACATGATGATATCAATCAAAATGGCCGGTCGAAATATTGTTCCCCAAACATTGATAAATTACGAGATTAAAATACAATTCTTTTTAAACACGTGTTCAGCTGTTTATGAATGAATAGTTTGTTTTATATTTCATTTAACTAAATAAGTCATAGCAGTTGATCTTGCCGATCGCAAAATGAATAATTATCTTAAAGTAAACAATCGTGTGTAAAAGTAAATAGCAGATTGAGAGGACGTATCTCGTCAATTGTTTAACAAATTGGAACATACAGTATGTTCTATGTGAAGCTAGAAAATAGGACACCAACACAAGTTGCAAGATATCGATTTCAAAGTATGCCGAAACTGTGTCAACAACACCGACTATGAATGTAAGTGACAATGACATTTATCATGCTTACTTATCACGGGTCGACTTAGACGGAAATTTAATGAATTTAAATCAAATTTCTACAAAGGCAGAGCTTGAAGACATTTTCAATGATTGTAGTAAAGATAAAAATGATCAAAAGCAAGCACTTTCATTTTGTACTGATGAAGATATCACAGGATAAATAAAGACAAATCAAAAGGTCAACACAGCCCAGAGAACTATTATTGAGAACTTTGACAAAATTAATGGCGATGGAGAACGACAACCTGAGACAACTTCTATTCCACCAGACAACTGTGCAAAATTATTTGTGAATTAACATCAATGCAAGAAAAGGGAAAAGTTCCGAATATGAACCTTGCAATTCAGTAATAATTGACGTTGATTTCACTATATGCAGTCATGATAATGACTTATAGCAATGACCCTTTAGTGTAATAATGACATATTGCCATATAGCTTATTAATCTTTATTGCGATTCATCCAACTCTCATATCATAAATATGACGTGGACAGAGAAAAATATAAAAAACTACGTAAATTGAGAATTCGATAACGAAAGCATAAACAATCTGACATTCAGGAAGAGGATTGTATTTAAACTAGTGTCCAAAAGAAACGATACCATACAAATCGCACAATAAGTCAATCCATTGCAGATTGATAAGACTTAAACATAGTCTTATAGACTTATCATTTCTTCAGTAGTCAACTAACTTCTATGCAAAATTTTGAAACATTATCTTTTCATATTTGCGAGGACCATGTATTTAAAAAAATCATCGATCTGGGATCTCGAGGCGAGATAGCAGGGAGAAATTGGACACTTTCGCTTGTTTTAAAACGTTCTCGAGCATTGAAGCGTCAACTAATTTATGTCAAATAAAGTGCATTGTATCAACAAGATTGTACTCTTACTTAAAATGTCAATACTTTATCAATTTTATAGTGAAATGACAAAAGTTCTGTGCATAAAACAACTTAAAATTTCGATTTATGCACCCCATGTGCGTTTGAAGAGACACAAAATCAAAAGTATCTTTTCCTGAAGAATGATAATGTGTTTACTTTTTTACGGGACATTTGCACACATTTGTTAGGCACACTAAAATTCGACCCTGTCAGGTAATAGAGTTTTGCTTCTGAGGACGTTGAAAACTTGGTATCGTTTCTTTTGGACATTAGTTTAGTTCAAATAAAAAATACAATATCAAATGACAATAAATTAAAAATGCTTATAGTCAATGATAAAGAGGTTCTTTATACGAAAATGCCAAGATGTCTTACGTATACAGTAACAGTGGATAAACTGGTAGAATAAACCTCTCAAAAACATATTCGAGTTGTTAGAATATCCATCATTCAGAGAACACTAATATACTCTCTGTTCGTGTTGCGACAAAATAAATGCTACCTAAACGCAATTTGATTTATTTCAATATTGCAGTTTGTTGGGAAATAAAGTACTGAATTCAGATAAACGTGTCTTCAAAAATGCACCGCTAGCTTTGGTGATGAATGGAATTTGTATCAATTATGGATTTAGGCTAGTTTAATTTCAAGTCTTGATATTGCCGAATTCATTTTGAAGTGAAGGAATTTTCTTGCTCATTAACAATTATCAATAATCCAAAAAGCGTTGGGACTTTCTTTATCTCCAAATGCCACCGCGCTACATATCCATTCATTGTGTTCATATTTATAATCTTTCAAGCGTGTGTAATAAATCAATACATGTATTGTTCACGAGTATCCTTATATTTTTAGGTTTTTATGATAATTTCTATTGAGTTGTCTTCAAGTTAAAGGTTTCTAGACATAAAATGCAACCACTTCTGAAACTTTCGACTTTGTTAATGCCCTTGAAAACAGCCCACAAAGTCCAACCATAGCATAAGTCTGACGAACCCTTTCCATGTATGTCTTCAATCAAGATAATGGATAAAAATAGCTGTAATATTTACGAAACCTAATTATTACATGACTGATATTATTTATTTATATAAACAAAACAGATACATGTAAACTAGTGTCCAAAAGAAACGCTACACACATGTTTTCCAAATATTTTTTGTTACTTTGTTTTCATTTTGTATATCAGGTATACCAAATACTGTGTATTTGATCGAAAATACCAGGAACATGCCATCACTTCCGGTTAAATCAGGAATTTTGTAAAAAAGGAATTATTGACTGTAGCAAGTCTTGCACGTTATTGTCATAGCAACAAAAAGAACACCAAAGAATACCATGTTTGACAGTCAATGAAAGAGAGAGAGCCCTTGGAAATGACCCACAAGAGGCCTCACACGCCGACGTCGCCAGACCATTTGGTTGTACGCGCATAACAGGCCGCAGATAAATGTATCGATTACGTCAAACTGGTTAGACATCAGACATGCCCAAGATCGACAGACCACCCTTGACCTCTGCCAGTGAAGACCACTACATCCGGTTATAACACTTTCGGAACTGCGCCATCACAACAGCGTCAACAGTGGTTACAGCACTGGGTAACAGATTCAGTCGATAGACGTGTACCGGATACTGCGCCAACATGATATCCGGCCACTACATGGTTCCTGATAACTGACAAACAGACTGATGGCCAGGCGAGTTAGCCGGTGGCAGAGTCGCGACTGGGCACGACCCGATATGAACCCAATCGAACATTTATGGGATTATCTCAATCGGAATGTCAGGTGTCGCCTTGTGCGTCAATCCAAAATCCAGGATGTTAAACAATGCCCCCTCAACGAATGCCAACGGATCACCGCAGACGCCCTCAGACGTTTGACAACGTCAGTCCGTAGACGTGTTTGCCTGTTTAGACTCTTATGGTGTACATACCCGTTACTAACATCACTTTGTAACATGTATTGGGACATTTATCCACGCTTTCGCGTTTAAATGATTTTTCAAATAGTGGACCCCACCCATCTTTACAGGCTTGTCCTTCCGGTTATTCTGACTTGATTAAAATGAAACTTTATACACATTGTGTGAAAAGGACACTCTTTAAAGTTAACCCAAAATGATATTTCTATAGGAGTTTGTTTTTAATTTATGTCGATGCTAACACGCGGTAGCGTTTCTTTTGGACACTAGTTTAGATGGATACATCTTAAACAGTATTCCATCATTGTCATGTAAACATAAGATTGGTGTGAGATCGAGATGGTTAGTGAAGGTGGTGAGATCGAGAAAGTTGGTAAAGGTAAGTACATCGAGAAGGTTGGTGGAGGTGGGTAGATCGAGAAGGTTGATGGAGGTGGTGAGATCGAGGTTGGTGAAGGTGGGTAGATCGAGATGGTTGGTGGAGGTGGGTAGATCGAGAAGGTTGGGAAAGGTGGTGAGATCGAGAAGGTTTGGGAAGGTGGTGAGATCGAGAAGGTTTGGGAAGGTGGGTAGATCGAGAAGGTTGGGAAAGGTGGGTAGATCGAGAAGGTTGGGGAATGTGGTGAGATCGACTAGATTGGGGAAGGTTGTGAGATCGAGAAGGTTGGTGAAGGTGGTGAGATCGACTAGGTTGGGGAAGGTGGGTAGATCGAGAAGGTTGGTGAAGGTGGGTAGATCGAGAAGGTTGGTGAAGGTGGGTAGATCGAGAAGGTTGGAGAAGGTGGTGAGATCGACTAGGTTGGGGAAGGTTGTGAGATCGAGAAGGTTTGGGAAGGTGATGAGATCGAGAAGGTTGGGAAAGGTGGTGAGATCGAGAAGGTTGGGGAAGGTGGTGAGATCGAGAAGGTTTGGGAAGGTGGGTAGATCGAGAAAGTTGGGGAAGGTGGGTAGATCGAGAAAGTTGGAGAAGGTGGTGAGATCGAGAAGGTTTGGGAAGGTGGTGAGATCGAGATGTTTGGGGAAGGTGGTGAGATCGAGAAGGTTGGGGAAGGTGGTGAGATCGAGAAGGTTGGGGAAGGTGGTGAGATCGAGAAGGTTGGGAAAGGTGGTGAGATCGAGAAGGTTTGGGAAGGTGGGTAGATCGAGAAGGTTGGGGAAGGTGGGTAGATCGAGAAGGTTGGGAAGGTGGGTAGATCGAGAAAATTGGCGGAGGTGGTGAGATCGAGAAGGTTGGGGAAGGTGGTGAGATCGAGAAGGTTGGGGAAGGTGGTGAGATCGAGAAGGTTGGTGGAGGTGGTTAGATCGAGGTTGGGGAAGGTGGGTAGATCGAGAAGGTTTGGGAAGGTGGGTAGATCGAGAAAATTGGTGGAGGTGGTGAGATCGAGAAGGTTTGGGAAGGTGGGTAGATCGAGAAAATTGGTGGAGGTGGTGAGATCGAGAAGGTTGGGGAAGGTGGTGAGATCGATAAGGTTGGGGAAGGTGGTGAGATCGAGAAGGTTGGTGGAGGTGGTTAGATCGAGGTTGGGGAAGGTGGGTAGATCGAGAAGGTTTGAGAAGATGGTGAGATCGAGAATTTTGTAGAAGGTGGTGAGATCGAGAAGGTTGTGGAAGGTGGTGAGATCGAGATGGTTAGGGAAGGTGGTGAGATCGAGAAGGTTGGGGAAGGTGGTGAGATCGAGATGGTTGGGGAAGGTGGTGAGATCGAGAAGGTTGGGGAAGGTGGTGAGAAGGTTGGGGAAGGTGGTGAAATCGAGAAGGTTGGGGAAGGTGGTGAGATCGAGAAGGTTGGTGGAGCTGGTTAGATCGAGGTTGGGGAAGGTGGGTAGATCGAGAAGGTTGTGGAAGGTGGTGAGATCGAGAAGGTTGGGGAAGGTTGTGAGATCGAGATGGTTAGGGAAGGTGGTGAGATCGAGAAGGTTGGGGAAGGTGGTGAGATCGAGATGGTTGTTGAAAGGGTTTATATTGAGAAGTTTGGGGAAGGTGGTGAACGAATAAGAAGACCTAATTGTTATCGTATATCGCACACAGTTAGTCAAATCACTCTTCAGCTGACGTGACACGAATTGTTTTTATTACTTTCAGAATTATATATGATCAGATTTTAAATTCATTCGAGCTCTCTTTAAATGTTATTAACGAAATAGTTGGTATTGTGAGATGTGATCGTTGATATAAAATGGTATGTTATAAATGCTAAATTTAAGACATACCTGAACAGAGTTTTATAAGATAGCCACGGCATTAAAACAATGGCGAACAATGGGACCGACGATGTGCTCTATTTGACGATACAACCATGCGCGAGAATAATGACGTCATTTCAGTTATTAGAAAGCTGCTTATCAATGACGTCATCATTGTCAAGCCCAATGATCAAACTTGAGGGGGCATACATTGCCCATCATGACTGACTCGGTGTCTGTCGACTCGAAACCGAATCACATGTTATTGAGAATAGATATTTTGTGCAAATAATTATACATTTTCAATAAATAAACTCCACATGCATAGCAGATGCTATGTTGTATTCAACGATAGATGCACACCAACTCGTCTTCTATTTCTTAATTAAGAAACATGAAGTTTTCTGAGAAAAGAAGCTGTCTAAGCGTCCTTTTGACATCCCTATCGAAAGTTGATGATGGGGCAAGCTTATTTTTGAATTGTTCCCAAAATGACTGACGTTATTTAGCGTGTTATCATCCCACTTGCCCCTATCCAACGTAGGCAGTTGTGTTGTTTTTAAGAATCCCTTTACTGTAACCATAATGTAATAAATGTTGCATTTTGAGCATTTCTTTTACGCAAAATGTCATGTTGTGGCAGTTGTACCGCCAGTAATACGGGAAAGTGGACACGTGTCATTGTAAGTAGATTAAACAGTAAGTAAGCTCTGACGGCGTCTTTGACCTGTGTGTTGGTGGTTACAATAAGTGAATTGCTCGAGTATGAGGTAAGTAAAGGATTGACTAGGTTGAGCGTGCTCTACGCTATATTTCGGCTGTTGTAATGAAAAGAAGAGCAGAAAGATGGGAAAAGGAAAGAAAAAATAGATAGACAGCGAAAAAACGAAATTAAATGAACCAGCTGACATAAGAATTAGCGATACGTAGAAATGAGTCCCACAATCCTCCACACCAGGATATGATACTACATGTAGGTCACGTTGAAGTCTCAAAATAAACATAAGTCTCAGAGTACTTAAAACCCCGTTCAACTGAAGCAATTTAAAATTTTTGAAACACTATGAGTTGATGTGAAAGAGGAGGTTCAAACGGAATTGGTGCATGTTTCATGACGGAATTTGTGCATGCCTTATCAACAGACGCATTCCGTATAGGAGGACCTTGCGAGAAAACATACGTTCCACAAATATTTATACATTCTTCAGCCATGCCATGTAACTGTATGTAACAACAACAACAACAACAACAACAACAACTTGAAAACAAGATGTACGGACTTACCAGATCGCCAAGGCTTACTAGCTAAGAAACTAGGTAAGAATGTGTTGCTCTTAAAGTATAAATAGCTCTTATTAGCTCTTTTGTATTATCAAACTTCATTATTGAGATAATAATAATTGTTGAATTATGTATTTTATATCCTCAATGTAATGTAAGATCCATGTTGTTTTCAGTTCGAGTTGGACACTTAAAATACTTTCCCACCAATCTTAGCTAGAAGGCGCCGAATTATCGGGATATGAAAATCTGGACTGAATTGACAAAGTTCAGTTAAAGTTAATGATATAAGCTGCAGGATTACGTCCGTCAACCCAAACGTTATGGTGTTTGGCGAACTCGGAAGGTTTCCGCTTAAAATATATGTAGTCTAAATAATGATAAAAATTTGGTGTAAACTTGAAACATCGGATGTAACATGATAAATTTTAACAAATAGTATAGAACAAAATGAAGAATTTATTGTATGCAATCCAAGGTCTTGTGTCATTAAGATGTTTTTAAACAATGTTCATGTTGTGTTATGACCCCATGTATTGTTGTACTACCATATTGTTGTACTGATATAAGGACAATTTCTTACAGAGCTGGCAGTGCTATGTCCCCAGGATTCCTAAACAGTTGTATTATTTATTGATCAAAAGTTCATTATGTATTGAACAATATACTTTACTGATCTTTAAAGAAAGAAATTAAGCACCCTAATGATATTTAGCAGCAAAATGTGTCTGATAAGAAAGAACAGAATTAATTATATGATGTGATAAAACCATATTTAGCCGGTTAAAAGTGGAATATTTCATTCAGATTATGTTTACCATCTTCACATTCAGAAAATAGTGGCATTTGCATGTCAATAAACAAGTAAAAGTATCCTTAAAAATAAAAGTTGTAATTGGTAGTTGTAATTTTGGCAATTCCATTCTTTAAAGCAAACTGGTCAAACTCTAGTATCGGCCTTTAGGCAAAAGTCACTAGTTAAAAAATGAATATTCTTCAAAGTCGCAAATTCTGAAAACACCCACTCAATTAAAATGGCCTCAAAACAAAGTATGCTTAGTGTCAACTGTACAAATCCCTCGTAAGGGAATTTATTTCAAAAGATTCCTTAATTTATTCCAAAATCGTATGATTACAGCCTTTTGTCAATAATTGACAATAACATTTCGAAATGGTGATGTCATTTCAACGACCAGTAACTTTCTTATTTTGAAAGATAAAACATTGTTTGATGAGTAAAAGCCAAGTTGATAACACAATTTATGTTTGGGATATCTAAAACCCAAGTAGTTTTGGCGCTGCAATCATACTTAGTTTTGGTGAAACTTCAATACGTACTATTACAAGTTGAATCGTAAATTTATAAAACGTAAACATTTCATGAGTGATAAATTCATTAAAAGTATCGTAACTTAGTTATAGCATCACTTTGAATTTTGAAAAAAATAATTTGCGGGGTGGGGGTAACTTTCTTCTTTATCTATATATTTACCCGATTGCTTTTCAGGACAATTGACCATTATTTACCTATCAAAACTGGCTGAAAATGTACTTCACGTGAAAATGACTTTCATCAACTGTTCCAAAATTTAACTTTTGATAATATCAGAATAAATAACATACATGAATATCTGTGTTTTTCACCAAACATTCATAAAATGAAAAAGATGGTTGTGTTCTAAGAGACATTTTTAAAAAAATTGTAAAAATCTTAACTGTAAAAACGGCTGTTAAATTTTATATGATTAATATATTTGCATACTACTACAATCAAATGCTCTAGTACCACCTCAATAAAGAATACAAAATAAATGCAGAATAAAAAAATGTCTTCTAGTTAAACAAATAAGGGGTCAGTGAACCAAAAAACGCTTTTACGCACAACGTGCACTTTTTCGAATAAAACCTCACATATTTGATATGATAATAGACATATAATACTTCCAACCACCTTTGCTAAATAGGATTTCAGTTCAAAACAATTATGGTTTACCTGAATTGAATTCTTTAAAATGTCAGGAATTATTTCCAGAACTGTGAGATATATATCAGATTCATAACACGCATTTGAGACATCAATTATGTATAGATACTAAATGTCATAGCCATATAGATATATCGTGACGTCAATCAATAAAAGAAAATACCTTTCTATTAATGTCTCCATTTTAAGTGACAATATTGAAACTTCCCACATTTTATTAGGTAATATTGAACTGCTAAGCTTACGAAAACTGACACGTTATCTGATAGGCCGAATAGTAAAAATATAAAAAGTTCAAACCATTTGAAATATATAACATAACAGGTTTAAGATTTTCGCGATAGTTTCTAAGGATGTTCCTTGCTTATTACTTTACATATGTATGTACAATGTACACAATTTTCGGATAATTGTTGACTAAATGACTAAATAGTGTAAGTACTGACTTCTTCGACATTGTCAGATAATAACGACTAATCAGTCGAAAAAGCAAGGTCGAATTTTGTTTTGAAAATGACGTTTTAACGTATCGGATTACTTGCGTACTTCGCATAAGAACTTTAGGTTTGAATTTCAACATTACCGGTTTCTTAAAAAAAATCGTTTTTGGGTTTTGATAATGTATGCCCATTCGAAATGCCTGTCAAGTATAATCTATAATTATTGTTTATTCAATGTTTTTTTATTTATGCTGAAGAGAGAAAAAAGGAAGGTGTCTATTTTACGATAAGTCGATCCTTACATTACCCCTTTTATTCGCGGATCTTGTAACTTTAACAATTATTAGGTGTTATATACACTGGCAGTCAGCGCAAAGAATCAATTTAAAAGAAAGCCTAAGGGATTAATAAATATCGTAAACCTTTTATATTGAGCCATACATTCTCTAACATACTTAAGAATATCAACTTCCAGCAGGGTTACATTAAAGCACAAACCTATTTGACATGCAAATAAAAGATTTAAAATGATGAGGCACTTGATATCATCAAATCAACTCATGGCGGAATGCATCTACACATTTGGACATTCGCCGCAATCGCTTCTGTTTATAAACCCATCCCCCGATGCCATTAGATGAGACCAAATTACACAAGATCCGGAGCGCTTAAGCATACTTCTAAATGGATGACACACAAATCTCAATTAACGGGCGGCAGTCACAGAAACAGTTGAACATTATCGACCAAACAGCTGCCTAGGACCATCTCATTGTTGGGATTCGCGTCTAACCTGTCACCGTTCCGATAGATTCCGAATGCAAGCTTAAATCGTCACGTGACCGATATCGATCACATGACTTCTATCCAGAAGTCTCCCACATTACCTTTCTGTAGTATAGAGCTTCAAGCACGGACGTATCACTAAGCCTTGTCTTTGGCTCAGTTTAGAGGTAGCAACTCGCACGGAAAGCTTCACATACACGGTGCTATCCACAGAAAGGTATGTGCACTTCTCCGAAATATACTTTAATTCTTCTCAAAGTACACCATGCATATTCCTTGAAAGTCCAGAAATTGATTAACAAAACAATCTTTAGTTAAATTATTGACATTGTTCTTTTCTTGAGCTCCTAATCACGCATGCTGTTCATAAATAATTGATATATCTTCGTGATAAAGACAATACTTAACTGAAAAGTGCACAGAAGCGGGGTGTACTTTATTTCCACGCTTCAGCCATGGTTGAGAAAAGTGTAGGTGATACCTCGTCATATTCTTGAATTTCTTCAAAGATGAATATAATATTATCATCATCCACCTCTTACACGAGAACATGCATATTGTGTTTTATTATTGTCTTAAGATATGTCCTTTGGTTTTAAGATTTGTTTGAGCTGATTTTGTTTAAAGATATCTACGATTTTGGACATGTGAAGTAATTGTACTCCTTTGTGAGTCACACGCATGTTTCCAAAAAACAAGCATGAACAGGACGTTTATGCATCTTCAAGAAATGATGCATTAACGGACAATGGGACAGTTTTGTCTAGCGCCAATACTTCTTAATGCACAAATTCCATTGTATTTTCTGAAGTGTTAGTATTAACATAAAGGGCTTTGTTACATGTTGGTAATACAGTTCATTTTAATCAATATTCATAACATAAATCACGGAAAAAGTTTGTTAATGGATTTTCCTTTTTTTTGCACAAATCCATTAGCTTATTCATTGATAGGGATAAAACATGCAGTAAACTTTAGCATGAATTAATTACCATTCTGTAAATTGATTTTTTGATATTATGGAAATATTTTGACATTTCATATTCATAAATTATTTAAACAATTTTCATCGACCTACGATAAGAATCTGAAAGAGTGTGGTTGATCTTTGCAATGAAATAATACTGTTTTGTCTCAAAGTGTCTCTGTTGAAATACTTAGAGCAAGACATTCAAGCTAAAGTTAAACACGAAATTCTATGTTTCTTTGTTCGTGTACATGGGGTAACATTTCTAAAGATTTAGAATCGAAAAGTTGCACCGAATACACCGATTTAAATATCTGACTTTTCAGATACTTTTTAATACTCAAGTGGATTAGGCTCATTGTCATTCAAATCCATTGTTCCTTGTCAGTAAGTCTGGAATATTTTGATGTTGTTTTGTTTAACTAGCGACTGCGTACACGTAAGAAATCTACTGACTTCATGTTTCTTAAGACTGATATAGTACCTAGTAGGAACACTTTGTAAAGTTGGAGGGGGCACACATATATTTTTGCTGATTAGAAGGGTGGAGAGTGCCGGTTCCTAAGCCTATTGTCCTTTGTAGCAAAACGTTATATACACTTTTATATGAAATATATTTGCAGGTTTATATAAGTTGAAATTGATTGGAACCTATATTCGGAAACCATACAGATATATTTTGTGAAAATCGTCAAAATTCTTCAGTCTCCTAATAAAGTATAATCGTGTGCCTTCTTTACTCTCGATTATTTATGTTATAATATTTAAGTCAATGCGATAACAACTTGTTAAGGGGATGGAGGTATAGCATGTTGATCCTTTGAAATGAAATGCCATCTTACGATGTGCTGTGGATGTAAACCCCTTTTTAGAACTAGGAGCATTTCAGGTTCTGAGGAAAGTGCGAAGTATACACGGTTTATTAGACTGAAATAGATAACGCCAAATAAAGTTAAATATGCCGATACTTGTTGTCACACTGAAATATAGTTCGTGAAAGTTGAGTACATTGATTTATTACCCATATGGTTGAAAATAGGTGGTGACATATTTTCAATATGAGCACTAGTGCACATATCACTTTTGCCTAGCAACGATTGTTGTAGCGCGAGTTTCCGTATTTTTCACCTGTGACGTCATAACACCATTGTTCGTGACGTCACTATAGCAGGCCATCGCAAGGGAAGCAGCCCGCTTCGTGGATATTTCTAAGATGGTAAAATGGAATAGAATTGGTTATAAAGAAATTATAACCCTCCGAAGTGTGTCAAATGACTTTAACGAAACTCTTGCAAATTTGTGTATAACCCTCACTCTCGCTCGGGTAATACAAAAATTCACATTCGTTTCGTAAAAGTCATATGACACACTTCCTCGGGTAATAATCTCTATTTATCATTAAAATATTGTCTTACTTAAATATGACTTGCTGTATTCATCATCTAATTAAGGTAAGAGACCTAAGGAGATATCTATGTTTACTAAGATTTAATGCATTACCATTAAGATGTAACACTATATGGAAAGAAACTGTTGGCTCTGATATTATTTGTAAGATGTGTATTAGCGGAAGTACTGAAAACGAGGTACACTTCCTTTTTGAATGTAATAAATATGCATTACTCCGGGAGAAATATTTACCTTCATGGAATACATTACCAGGTAATTGTAAATTGATAAAGCTTATGACTTCTAATGATATGGTACTTCTACTGAATTGCGCTAAGTTTATTAAGTCAGCCCTTCAATGTCGATCTACTGTATATTGACAGTTCATATTGCCATTGTATTGTATACTATATCATCATTGTTGTATTTTGTACATGGGCCGATAGCCTACAAACTGAAAATAAACTTCTTCTTCTTCATCTAAAACATTCATGAAGGGACTTCAACGTACGTACCACGAAAGTCGAAATCATCTTTGTTATTCAATCCAAATAGAAAAACTGAAACTGCAGCAGGACTAAATATAGGTCATTGCATCAGAACGTTATGTTACCATACGGCGGAACCTTACCTCCGCCATGGCTTTTGTCTTTTGATTGTGTTGCAAGATTAGATTGCAGAACATGAAATTAGAATATCTTCAAATTGTATTTTCAGAGTAATGTTTAATTCTATAACTGACCTGCATTCTTGTTTTCACCTTCGTTCCAAAACAATGAGTCCTTTATCATGGGACAATCTTTGTCCGTGGTATCTCTATGATAAAAATAGCTTAATTGAAGCATTTTATCTCCTCGTGTGGCGAATCATATTGTGAAAACGGAGCTATGGTCTTCTTTATTATTACAACTTGACTATTTCTAATACCTACTTTAGGGACTCGTTTATGTTAAGATAATCATGGGTAAGAAGATAACTGTTGTCTTTGATCGGAAATTGTACAACACTAATAGCTTCTTGAAAGCATTTCTCCTAAGGTACTGAGAGAAACTTTGTGAAAATAGAGCGTTGATTGTTCCATGTTATACCTTGACAGCTTCCAATACCTACTTAAAAGACTTATTAGTGCTGGTATAATCACGGGAAAGATGAAGACTGTTGTCTTTGGTATCGTAATTTCGCTTCAAGAGCCAGATTCCATAGTACCTGATTACAAAGGAGGAATTGGTCCTAGTGTCGTCTGTCACTCTAGTCGGGGTGAAGGAGAACAGTTCATTTTCTGCTTTGCTTTAGTTTGATGAAATCTCTCGACGGGAGGTAGTTTTTGCAGGTTGTGATTGATTGAAAGTAATATCTCGACGGCAGAGTGAACTTTATCTCTGTGAATGAAGACGTTTGAGATTTGATGCAAGGCAGTGGAAGAAGCAATCTGTCTTTACCATATAAGGAACTCTTGAATCAAAGTTGACCCTGCAGTGCTGAATGCTTTACCCTTAAATGATGACTATGCTTCTGTTCATCTGCTTTACTGTCATGCCTAAAGTATATGGCTGTCTATATTAATTAGAGCTCTTTTAAAGAACAGAAATGATAATAGCAACACATCATCAACAATGCAAATTAAGAAACATTGTCATATTTGGAATCAAACGTTCTTATACACGATGTCGGCGAATCAATATGATGTTGGTACAGTTACTGCGGGCGGTGGTACCTGACTGATGGCCTGGGTTCGAATCCCGCAAAGTACAAGGGTGTGGGTTCGAATCCCGCAAAGTGCAAGGGCGTGGGTTCGAATCCTGCAAAGTACAAGGGTTGGTACTATGGCAGATAGTGTGAATTCAGATATAACGGCGTTACATTGGTTCACTATCTAAATGACATTTATGTTATTCAAACTTTGGTTTATAAGAATCTGACGTAAAACTTAATTTATACATAAAGGAATGTTTTTGCAAAATTTTGCTATTTACGTGAATCCAACAAAAAGACCAACACGAAATGACTAGCTGAAAGAACATTTACAACTTTAACTTCATTTGAAAACCTGACTAAACTCAATTCCAAAACAATTACAAGAAGCAATATCTTGAGATTATATGATCGCCTCAGGACTCAATAAAAGCGACGGAATGTCAAGAGGATATAATGTCACAGATTCTTAAATTTATGAAGTAGGCAGATTTCCCATGGGCGATTGTATGAAAGTGACCAACGTGTAAATACATTTTACATCTCCCTCTAGCCTTCTTCTGATTAAAGCCATCAGACCACAAAAGCTAAAATCGATAGCTTGCAACTATAATAAAATACTGCCATTGTGATCAAAAATAATGTCGCCTTCGCAATCACAGCTATTCGATTGCATAAATACCTGTCAATTCAGGTCTTAGCGATATCTCGGATTTCTTAGATGAGTTCTGAAAGACATTGGGACAGTAATAATGACAGACGAGGCCATCACATTGTAAACACAATCCTTCTGTAAGTCCTTAGGGTAATAGTCTCACAACTTCTTAACTGAGATTTCTATAAAAAATGTACCGCATTGGTTTATGTTTTTGCTTGTGTGAGCATTTCAGCTGCGTGTTTAAAAGTCAAGTTTTTGATGTAAGAAACTTTTAAAACCGTTTGGTGTATCGAAACAGTAATATATATTTAGATCTCTAAGTTGTGCATGAGAATCATGGATGTTTTATTGCTATTTGCGTTAACGTTTTTCTTATTGGAGACATTTAATTATCTTTAATCTTGAAGTAATGAAGTTAATAAATTAAGTAAGGAAATAGTCAGTTGCGGCCATAAAAGTCCGTTTCCAGGTGTCACAGGAAATCCATTTACATGTTTCAAATGATTCTCCATTCCTTTGTCTAATATGGATTACATTTACTGCATTGTATGTCTCAGGTGACAACTTTTATAATTCAATAATAATGACCACCGGAAATTTTCTGATTTTCATTGCACTATAACAACATAACCAGATTATACGCCTGCTTATATAAAAATTGTACATGTTGAAAAGAAAGAAAATTATAAAAAAATTATTTTAAAAAAAACATAACCAGATTGCAGACTATACAATTCTTTCCTGTCTGTCCTACAGTGCCTGAAGATAATGTGTGCCCCTACATTTGAAAACAGATAGAAAATAGATAGCAATGTTTTGATGCAAAGTTTACTTTTAAATAATTAGTACTGAATCTGAAAAGTATATGTGCCTCTGAGTGGTAAAACTCGCTCTTGCTCACGTTAGAGCAGCAGGTATATATTGTTGCATTAATACTGCATTGAAGACCAATACACAAAGTAAGGATGGTGTGATGTTATTTCATTTGACTCACAGCATTACAAGTCTGATCTAAGCCTGGTTATTTGGTAGACGTCTAATCCCAGACAGGGAATTTCTCCGACCCTAAGGAATTGTATCCACAGAATTGTTTTTTCTTATTAACGATAACACCTAAGATCCATTTTGGACATGTTTTCTCTTCCTTTGATAAAGAAAACGTTGCATGGGAACCGATACTCTATATTTGTAATTGAAAATTTACTAAAGAAAAATATTGTTTTTAATGTCTATGTGTTGTTTTACTAGTCCAAACGTTCATAACATTAGCATTTATGACAATTGGATTGTACTAAATGCGTTAATAAAATTAGGAGTTAAGTATGTTTCGCTTTCAAAAGAGTTGAAATGGTCCAAAGTCACATACAGATGTAGGTCGATTTTGAACGGTTTGCGTTTAGGTTTCACCTATAATTGCTATGTTTAAACATTGTTTTTTCACCATACAAGCTGATGAAATTATTATGTGCAGTTTCAACATGTAAGACATTTGCCACAATTGATGTAAATTGATATATGTATAATGATCTTCGGATTGATATCTGGATGAAATAAAGAGATTTATTCATCCATCAGCAAAACAATTTGATGCAGTTATGAATAACCCAAACGATTACTACCGTAGAACCTTGACATCGACAAGGAGACTACATGTACGTACCTAACTTCAGACAAATTGTTAAACTTACATCGTATGGAAACCTAATGAAGCTAACCGCACATGATTTAATTCCTCCAGCATATGTTATGGCCTGCCATTAACACCTTCATTGTCAGCCATAAGGCTTTACTGCTTCTCGAAAGGACGCTATAAGCAATGTATGACACATCAATACGACATTTCAGATGATATTCTGAAAATGTTAAAGACATTAATCCCTGATGAAGGGTAGTTAGGAAACCAATATTGAGTTAATTTGTCATTTCATATTTATTGAAAGACGATGATTGGCAATGTTTTGCTGAGATTTCGCGTGTTCTAGGGCTAAGAGAGTTTTCACGTGATAAAGTTTCAAAAGAAAACCTTTACATTTAATAGAACGACATTTTAAAATGAATGTAATTTAACATTTTCAAAAAGTCTTATTTCACTACGTTGCATTTTCCCCTAATAGCATTTATCTTATTTAGACATCATTCTCAAATGTCAGCAAATGTTCCTTTTTAATATGTAGTACTTAAGCAACTGCAATTCGTTAACTGTGTGCATCTGTTTCTAAGGCTTTTAACAGTTAACATGCTAGTTGCGGGTTACTGTTTGCATCTGTTTCTAAGGCTGTTAACAGTTAACATGCTAGTTGCGGGTTACTGTTTGCATCTATTTTCTAAGGCTGTTAACAGTTGACATGCTAGTTGCGGGTTACTGTTTGCATCTATTTTCTAAGGCTGTTTACAGAAACCAGATAGGATGCAGCAAGGCAGGTAGATATCTATTGTTTTGAATGGAGAAATGCTTTTATCCTTTATACATAATGAATGAAAGATCATGTTGGAAGCAGAAATATGCTTATCTGTTTTCTGTGATGGGATTTCATGATTCGAAGTCTATCAGATCCACGGCGAGAGAGCTTTTACTTTACTTTTCATTACAGTACTTTTTGACACTAACGAGATCAGCTATATAGCTACTGTTAGAGGTTCTGTATGTAAACTAGCATGTTCGTGTTCATTTGAATAAGGAGGGATGAATGATGTTAATGCAAATTTGTAGAAACTAGTTACAAATTTACAGACTGATATGTTAAAACAAGTTTGGTCGTTAACTTTCCAGTGTTGAGACCAGGATATCATCGGGTATACCTACATGTGTATGTAAAGTCAATTTAGTAATTGAGTTTTGACTTTCAACGTACGAGGCAATCACATTGCCTCTCTGTTATGTCATGACAATATCTTTATTTTCTATAAAACTATTTTTACAAAAAGATGCTTCAATGAATAGAACTAATATTGATGAGGTTGGTATTGCTGTATTCGTGGAACTTCTATGTCTCATTTGTGTCATACAAAAGGGCATCACTTCTCTGTTTTTATACTAAAGTAATGTGGAGCAAGCTTTCAATTGCAAAGTCTGTTTACAAAGGGCGTTATGTGCAATACTCTGTCTCAAGGGAACACTGATTCATTGTGCAAATAGTCCTGATATCAGCATATGACTACTTGTTACAATGTTACATCTATTTCATCAACAACACTATTGGTTTTGTGAACTCTTTCAACATGTTTTGTACCTTTTTATAGTTATGACCATTTTCTATTCTGTTCATCTTCGCATCAAATCTGTAAGGCCCAATGACATGTGGCACGGCATGGTGTCCGACATCCGTCCATCAATCAATAAACTTTGTGCATTTTCGACTTCTCTAGAAGCACATGGGTTATAACGCTGTAAAGATTCTGAGACTAGTGAGGACTATAATTTATAGCTTTGGTGACCGTGTGACCCTAATGAGAGTCGCAGGGGTACGCCCTTAAAAACCCTTAGACGGGGCTGCTATCAGTTTTTGTGAAGTTTCCATCGCCGCCGCCGCCGCCGCCGCCGCCGCCGCCGCCGCCGCCGCACTCGTACTACTAGCTATAACTTTTTTCCACTAAGCTTTCCAGAACTCTTATTCATACCTTATAACTCATACCTTGGGGGAACGATTTTGACACGTTCACTTTCAAGGTCAAAGATCAAGGTCACGAGATATGTATTCACTCTAAGAATTCCTTGTAAACGCGATAACTTGAAAAGTTTTTGTGCTATGAAGCTCTAACTTGGTATATATCATCCTTGGAAAAGTAAAAAAATTTGAAAAGGTTTTGGCTACAATCCGTCAAAGGTCAAGGTCACAGCAAGGTCATGACGTAAGCATGTTTTAGCGAAAATGCTTTATTTTAACTATGAACACTTTTAATCAATACATGATTGTTATACTCAACAAAAAGTGTTCAATGATTGTGTGACCTTGAAGGTCAAAGGTCAAGGTCATGAGATATCAGTTATTACAACATGCACTAAATTTGGGTATAACTTTATCCCATTTAGCTTTTCAGAGCTCATGAACATGTCTAAATGTTAATACTTCCAGGGAATCATTATGACATGTTCACTTTCAAGTTCAAAGGTCAAGGTCACGAGTAATAAAATCACCGCAAAATTCCTTGTAAACGCGATAACTTGAAAAGTTTTTGTGCTATGAAGCTTTAACTTGGTATATATCATCCTTGGAAAAGTAAAAATTTTGAAAAGGTTTCGGCTACAATCCGTCAAAGGTCAAGGTCACAGCAAGGTCATGACTTAAGCATGGTTTAGCGAAAATGGTTAATTTTACCTATGATGACTTTTAATCAATACATGATTGTTATACTCAATAAAAAGTGTTCAATTATTGTGTGACCTTGAAGGTCAAAGGTCAAGGTCATGAGATATGAGTTATTGCAATACCTTGTAAACACAATAACTTGAAAAGTTTTTGTGCTATGAAGTTTAGATTTTGTATATATTATCTCTTGAGAAGTACAACATTTTCAAAAAGTTTTGGGTACGAACTGTCGAAGGTCAAGGTCACAACAAGGTCAACATATATGGAGAAAATGGATTAATTTAATTTTTAACACTTTATCTCATTACAATAATGTTCTACTCAATGAAATGTGTTCATTGATTGTGTGACCTTGAGTGTCAAAGGTCAAGGTCACGTGAAAATTCCCAATTTGGTGAGGCCTGTAAAAGGCGGAACAGGGTAAGGCGAAACCCCAAGTTCCGGGGCTGCTCTGCTTTTGCGGTATCCCGCAAACGCTAATCTAGTTTTCTTTTCTTTTTTTGAAGCAAATGGCCTAGAAACTGACATTTTGTGTAGAGACTCTTAATAGTGAATATTATAATGTACAGTGTTGGTGACCCTATGGCCCCTTAAAGGGCTTTGTGAACCTTTTCATCCTTTACCCTAAGTTAACAATTGAATAAGTGAGCAATTTCCATTTCTGAATTGATAAGCGAGGGAACCACATTGGCCACACTCTACAGCAAAATCAAATACGATGCCTGCTGAGCTACAGAGCCAATGGCTCTATTTTTCTACAAATTGAATACAAAGTATCAATATTCAAGTCTACATGTTCTTGTACAACTACTTTGATTTTATTTGGCAATGATGGACTAGTTGATTTTCCAATGTACGTTGCAAGAATTATCGTTCCAAGGGCTTTATTGATTTTCCTTTTTTTATTCTACAGAGATATGTTTTATTGGCGTTCCAGTCCAAAGCACAACTCACACTCTATTTCTTTGTTAAAACATGAAGTTGATTGTATCCTTCTTTGATCAGGCACTCTTAAAACAGTATGACAATACAGAGAATGAAACCAAATGATGTAGGCACAATTGTTGCAGATGTATGAACCATGGTTAAGTTAGTAAAAGGATTTAAAATTATGTTAATTAATCGAATGTCTCGGTATTAAATGCTTAAAATAAAGCTTGTATTCATGTTCTGAACACATTCATAAACTTAGATCTATATTGTATGTGCTGTTCACAATAATACTTTTAGTGCTTATACGTGTAAGCAAAATGGAAATATCTGATAGTATATCAAGGTTACTTTGGAATTGTTTGCAGGGACTGATATTCAGTAGAAACTTGGTAGAAACTCACAATGAAATAATTAGCCAAAGAACTGCTATTATAAGATATGCAAGGGCACTAAGAACACAAGACTAGAAAAACCCTGTGGCAACATTGAAAACGGAACATCTCAGATGACATCAACTTTAGTCAGTATATTATATTCGTATCAAAAACATACTTTATTTATGACAATTTTGTTTTGATATATAAATATATTAAGCTCTCATTAGGGAAATACCAATATTTCAGCATTTTTATCGTAAATGTACTATGACAAGCCGTTATGGTCCCCTGTTGTATGATCGTAAAATATATCGACGATAAGGGGAAATATAACATGATTGAACAGTGACAGCGGCTGATGTACAAACATGTCTCTGATATGATAAAATCTCCATTTGGCAAGGAACAAGTGGAACTCTAATTTTAGAAAGTTCATGTAGCTTACGAGAAAAGGGTTTTGTAATGTTTGATATTTTAGTGGATTTAATCATATCAATAATGATAATATAAGTCATCAATTTCTTGTAACTAAACATCCTTGAACTGTTGTGGTTGACTCCCTGGTGCAATATGAACCAGAATAAAAGTCAAGGAAGTCAAAGAAGTAAAGACAACTACTACCTTCAGAACTTGTCTGATGCAGCTGTCTTAGTTCAAGGTTACCAATGTCCTCTTGTAAGTATGGGTCCTTAATCTCATCATCAGAGTTCCCCTTTAGTACGTTGACTATCATACAGTTTTTGAAGACATTAAGAATGTTCAGTACTCAGATGAAAGGTCGAACTCATAACCATTTAAAAATGAGAAGATAAAACTAGTGTTGTCTCTGTAGGCCAGTGGTAGATTTAGTGGTGATTGAACGTGTCTCCTTACATATCATCAAAAAAAAACTTTACATTTAGGAAACATTTTCATTTGTAGATTTTAATGATTGAACGTGTCTCCTAATAATTCACAAGATAACCTTTTACATTTAATATTATCTTTCATAACTAGTGAATTGTACAATGAATGAATGAATGAATGAATGAATCTCTTTATTTCCTCCAGATATCAATCCGAAGATCATTGTACATATATCAATTTACATCACATAATTATGACATGTCCACAGAAAATGATATGTACAAAGCAAGGTCAAGAAAAATATCTAATATGTACATTTGAGCGAGGACGACAAGGAATATAGGTATTTACTGTAAAGGATTATCATACATCTCCATGGCATTTCATCTATTTGGTTAGTTATAGGTAATTCTCCTCCAGAAAAAAGAGAGAGCATTTCATCTTCTGTTAGTAGTTCAATTTGTACATAAATATCAACATCAAAAAGATCTATCAGTTTTGAAAATAACTGATTCTGTTGAATCATTAGGAATATATTACATTGGTCGTATTTCGAAAAGAAAGAATGTAAAATCACGGTTTACCATTGTAATCGAAACTTAACACTTTATCAAATTGTCGCGCCATTATGGGCAAGACACACCCTGGGTATTCTAATCCTGTTCAAATTTAATCACATGTGATAAGTCATCACTTGTCACTGTACTTTTCATATCTGCTTCTCATAACTTGTGAGATTTGTGGATATTTGTATTTTTCAAATTATGTTGTTGTTAATGATAACCTTTTGGCCTACATGATATTGGCATCTGGGATAATTACTTTACCATGCATGTGCTAAGAGCTGGTAACAATAGGGGTTTCTATTATATATTCCTGATGTTTTCCTTTATTGATGCATAATCAATCGTCAATAAAGGTACACTTAGAATGTGCTTGAAGAAAACTGTCCTGAACCTTTTGTGCTCTGATATAAAACCAAAGCGATTGTGAATACAACCTACAGCCCAATGTATAGCCCCGTACCAACTGCTAATGAAGTGCGAAATAAAAAGAAAAGGAAATGAGGAAATTCCGTGCAATGGAGCAATAGATTACACACAATTGCATCACCCTACACCTGTCTGCCACCTTCGAGAGAGTTTATCTGTGTTGAGCGCATTGCTGCTCCTTATTCCTAACAAGTGCTTGATTTTTTTTTTTTTTTATTGCAAAAGCCAATCATTACTTCGTGTTGTCATATTAAATCTGATAAAGTGTCTGTGTTGTGCCATGCTACACATTGAAATAGAATAGTGTAATTAAACTGATTTTATTTGATTATTTGGTAGAACCTGATATTATACTTACTACGTAAGTTAAATCAATATTGAATAATAAATCATGTAACTTAGAACGTCAAAAAATAGTTAAAACTCAAAATTAATGAGGTGATATCATCCTTAAAACACTATCCAACATCTGAAGACGTACACTAAGTGCAAACAGTGATTTAATTTTTTAAAATCAAGCTATTGGAAGTCCAAACACATCCATTATTTTCACAATGAAACAGCTAAATGGCTGAAGTAAACAAAAGAGACATTTTTACAAAATTAGAAATAATGAAATCTCTCGTAACATCACGAATAACGTAAAAGACATGAACAAAATTCAAAAACTATATTTAGCATCATGTACATGTTAAATACCAAGCAAAAATCCCCGTTTTTGCCTTAGGTGATCACTTCTTTGAATAACATCCTAGAAGGTTGTGTGATGCACAATAAAGACATTTCATATGGATGGACAACTTCGTTATTCTATTTGTGACCTACATAACACCTTCTTTGGTTACAGTTTTATTTATTTACTAAAGCTGATATTATATGACATTATGTAAATCCCACGAGTTCATGTTGTTTTTACTTAGACTGATAATTTGATTATTTGGACATACATAATACATGTTCAATTTCCTAAAGAGTTTCTTAATGTTTTCAAAACCTTACTTATTTTAGATTGTGGTAGATGTGTTCATTTTTGAGACAACTGTTTACCTGTCTGTCAGTAAACGACACGAGAAGAACGGTTCCCTCAACAACTTTTGATCGATCCACACTTAAATAAATTGTTATATCTTTTTTGTTATTATAAATGTGTGTAACAATGGAAATATGTCAAACTCGACAGTTGCAAATGTCCTTATTATTTGCAAATGGCTTACCATTGTTAACTTATGAAATAGCTTTTGAAAGCACTTTAATTATTCGTTTTCATGTTCTTATTGTTACAAGGTCACATGATAATATTTTGGACATACTTACCATCACACTTTCATTGTATACGGGGATAATTAGACAGTGTAGAGAGGTAACAGATAAATATGTTCTTACCAAATTCAAATTCTTTTCTCTCTATTCACCACCGACGGTGGTACAAGAGCATAAATATATATACAAGCAAAGTAGATATATACAATGTGAAGACAAAGACAATGTGGTGTTTCCTTAATTCAGAAACAATATTATGTAACTAATTCAGATACAATATTACGTTATTTTAATTCAGAGACAATAAATGTTTCTTTAATTCGGAGACAATATAATGTTGCTTTAATTCAGAAACAATATAATGTTTCTTTAATTCGGAGACAATATAATGTTACTTTAATTCAGAGACAATATTATGTAACTTTAATTCAAAATTTCTTGCTGGTGATTAGTTGCATACGTGTTTTGCCTTCTCTCATTGATCTGCTGTCATTTGCAAACAACCACCGTGATCAGTTGTTTATTTTATGCTCATCATGTTACTGATTTCATTTGAATTCGTTGATTACCATATGTGGCTTTTATGGACATTTAAATATATATATAATGTATATTTGACATTAGCGGTATTCAGGTGTACAGAAGCATATATTCAAAATGAGTGTTATAAGAATAACAACGATGATTTCCTCCTCCCTCCCTAAGGATTAAGTTGTAGGAAATCATCGATTTTATTTTTTAACACTTATTTTGAATATATAATCATTATTAGTTTGGGTTCTTTCTGCAGTGTTAAGTTGTTGTCAGTTCCATTTGCATGTCCCAATGAAAACAAAAGCTTTCCTTACTGATGTTTAGTAAAAGCAATACATGATGTGATGTCTTTGCATGTTTATCACGTGAGATTAAAATTTTATGCAATGTTTTGCTGTCCTTTATTTCTAATACGTCTGCATGTGTCTTCCGGTGGAACATCCTCCAATGATACTCTAGGTAGACCAGCAGCATTAATATTGCAATGAGTAACAATATTCTAAGTGAAGATGGTGTGATGTTATTTCAATCGACTCACGGCACTGAGGATTACAAGTCTGCTCTAAGATTGGTAGATACGATATTGCTCTCCCTGATAGTCATGTCTGCATCCCTAAGGAAATGAATTATATTTTTGCCTAGAGAGTTTCTTTCCACTGACATTTTTGCACTGATGGTGTACTTTTTTCATTTAATAAAAAATACGTTGCTTAAAAAGACATACTCTACTGATAAAAGAAGCAATAGGTTGATAATGTTTAAGTATTCTATCTAGTTATCTCACTGCTACTGTGCCTTGACCGAAAATAGAAATGAAAGAAATTAGTTTACTGAATTCAGCCCGTTTGTTAAACATAAAGGGAATGCAAACCTAATGAAGACTAACGCTCTGCCTTCTGTCTTCCCAATATCGCTCTCACTCTTCAAGCTACAATGCATTCTTAAAATTACGATAAACTCAAACGTGACAGCGTATGAAAACATTTCAGATCAAATACTGGAAATGTTAAAGACATCAAGGACTGATGAACAATACTACAGAAAACAATGTTGTCTTAAATAGTTTAGACTGGTAAGAGTTAATTTGACAATTTGGAAACACAATGATTGACAATGTGTTGTTGAGGTTTTGACTGCAGCATTTCTCAGACCTTCTTGTAAATGAACATTTAACTTTAAACAGAAAATGATTAATATTGTATCCAGAAGTGAGAATAATTAACTGAAACAACATTATAAGATAGTGCCACTATCAGAATATAAAAGTCATCAACTGTTTTGTTTTTAAATTTAAAACACTCAACATTTCACTTATGCTTGGATTGTACACATTAGACAGTTTCTTCTTCTTTATCATTTGACTTTGACCTCGAAAATTTGTTAACTATTGGAAATGCTACCTAAGGTTTACTCTGTGTGTGTTACAGTGTGATGTCTTTTCTAAAGCTATTAAGCAGGAACCCCACTTGATGTACTGCTAAATAAGATTGAGAATTTATCGTTTTAATGGTTAGTTCCTTTTAACACATATGCATAATAAATGAAAGATCAGTTTGGAAGCAGACTTACCCGTATCTGTTTTCTGTGATGGGGCTTCGTGGTTGGTTAGATGTCTATCGGGGCCAGGGCTTTACTTTTAATAACTATTTGTCACTTAAGGGATTGGCTATTCAGTTATTTTTCAGATATGTAGTACGTGTAGTACATGGCCACGTTCGCTATCAATCGTGTCGGGTTACGCATTTACAATGTCCATCATCATCTTAACTGTATCTCTTTTGTATCTACTTGGCAATTCAATGAAGGAAATAAAGCCCCTTAGATGAAAAAATAAATGATTTTAGAGATAAGATAAGATTTAAAATTTAACGAGTTACAAATAATTAATTTTCTAATTTGTCGATTATACAAGATAATTCTACGAAAGATCAGATTCAATTACGAGCACCTATATCAAACAGTTCATTCAGTGTTTAGGTTCACTGCAAGGTGTAGGGTAACCATAAAAGACCAACTTGGCAAACGAGTTTTGACGTTTTAAAGTAAGCACTAACGATGATGTGCATCTGTCCGATATTCTTACGCTTTCTGTTATGTGCATGCTACTTACAAGGAGTTGATTAATGAATTCTACTTCCACGAGTGTAGTGGAATCGTCATTGGCAATATCGGACTTGCACGGGTGTGTGATCGCTGCCACGTTTGCTAGCATCTGGTTCATGGTCTGGTCACTCTCGCCAAACTTCTGCCTTTGAAGGATTACAGTGTACTATAGTATATCTCAAGTGAACACTGATTCATTGTCCGAATATTTCTGATATGACTAGTTATTTCTTTGTTGCATTATATAGGTAAATATCTGCAAATATTGCAGTTTGGTTTCTATTGCAAAAGCAGTGAATGACACAAACAGATTATCCGGTAGAGCACATTGGGTGGATAATGAATTTTGAAAGAAATATTCAATCAAAAGCACGATAATAATCGTTCAAAATCCTTTGAACCCCTTTTCAAAATTTGTAACCATTAGGTATTTTATTCAGATCGAATAGAAAAGAGTCAATGCTGATTCAAGTTCAATTATCATTTGACAATGATGAAGTATTTTATTTTGCAATAGTCGGTGTAAGCTTTATAGTTCATGTTGCTTTATCGGTTTTCAATTAAGGATTCAACAGAGTTATGTTTTATTGATGTTCCAGTCCAAAGCACAACTCACGCTTCATAACATCCTTGTTAGATAACCCAGATTGTTACTACATTGGTCTCGTGCTCTTTCAGAATCAGAATGAGACCAAATGGTGTAGGCGCAATAGATTGATTTTCTGAATTGACTTGAGTTACATGTTAAAGATACCCAAACGATATGAAAATTATGTTAATGAATCTCAAAATATGGTGGGAAGTTTTAGCCCACGGTCTTTACGGCCACATATCGCCGGTCATCCAACCGGAACCGGAAGTCCAACCGTCACGCGACTTACCAAAAGAGTATATAAGGAGAGACAGAATCAGTGCTTCTTTAGTCTGACGAGTTCAGATCAATGGACGAAACTAGTAACTTTAAGCAATAACCACTTGCCCCTTTGCCGTAGTAAGGCCAATATTGTCTTACTCATATGTTAATGAATCGTCATATGAAACATTTTCGTGAATTGATACCACAGAATCCATTTAACTGGAACTATCTCCCTACTTAATGATAAAGGAAGTAATAAGTTTGGCAACAATTTTAGAAGTTGTGTACATGCTTTAAGCAGAAAACATCTCTTAGGAATAATATTCAAGAGCTATATTTCAAAATGTACATACCATATACAATGCAAAATGAAAATATCTGTTACAGATGCATACTTCTTTATTTCAATTTAGGATATTCCTTTTTACAATTGTACAAGTCGATACTCCAGGGACTGATTTTCAGTAAGAACAGGGTAGAAGGTCACCATAGGCTGAATAACTTCAATTTTAGCACAATACTGTAGGCTGATAGAACGAGATACCTGATGCTGGGACATAAAAAATTCTCAGTGTTATGACTTTCCTTAGTACATTGCTTCGTATCGAAAGCAAGCTTTATCGTTACAGTTTTTCTTTAGTATGTATACAAACATATAAAGCTCTCACGAGGGAAATATTGATACTTGCATTTGTGTCGTAAATGGACTATGAGAAACCTAGTTTGTTCCCTGTAGTATGATTGAGAAGTATATTGATGATGAAAGGTCGACTACCTATATAACACCACTTCAGGACAGCAGATGATGTACAGATATTGTACTATGATTAAAACTGCATTGATTCCCCACACGAGGAACCGTTATCTGGATTTTGTACATGTATATGCAGCATGTTAGAGAACGGTTTCGATGTGTTTGATAACTGAATAAATGTGTTCACAACGCTTGATGAAGTCTTCATATTCTTTTTCTCTTAGGTTCAACTACCTTGTGCAATTTATTGTGCAAGCTATTTAAAGAGTCTGGCAACAATCTTCTGCACCCACCGTACCTTTGTAACTATCTGACAAGCAGTTTGTCCTATTGTCTAAATCAAGGTACATGTATTCCCGACCAATGTCCTCTTGTAAGTATTGGTACCTAACCTCGTCGTCTGAATCATCCCGTGTAATCGCATGAACTGAATGATGTTATCAGTGTTGTCTCCGAAGCTCAGTGGTAGACTTTGATGCTGATTAAACACGTCTCCTTAAGAAATTTTTTGTTTCATCTTCAGAGTGTTGAGTCATCAGGATGGCACATTGAGCCCATTATCTAATACAGTTACATTTACTTAGTTCACGAATTTCAGTGCTTTGAGATAATTTCGCATTACGTCCTTGAGGGGGAAAATTAGTTTTAGTATATAGAGACGATTGTCGTTGTCCTGACAGTTGTCTTGTTTCTACCTTACTTCTTGCACTGTTCTCCGTTCTTACTTGTTTTCATTTAAATCAAGAATGACAGTTTAGGATGTTTTGAAACATTGACACTTATCTGGTCTTCGGATGATGAAAGGGTGCCTTGCACATTTATACTCCTACTCCAAAACTAAAGGCTATGAAGTACCGATCATACTTGAAGTTTGATACATAATCCTAGGTTTCAAGTTTATTCTTAAATATTTGTTTTAATAAAAGTCAGCTTATATTTCCTGACATACAAACCCGACTTTACGTGTAAACGATAATTCAAAATCCAAAAACAATGTACTTTATCATCATTTTGCTTGTTTCGAAATAAGAATTTATTATTACAATCGAGTTTTAAATTATAAAATGTAATATCAATCTGAATTAATGAAGGATTTCATTCTATCAATTTTATTTCTAATATACTCCAATCTAGTTTGTTTTAGTTTCCCCTGAGTGCGATAAATCCCCTTAGCATTCTCTCATAAACTCGCATAATGCGTGCAGCTGATATGCATCTTCCTGTTAGGTATATCAGTTTTTCAAGAACTCAAGTGACCTGAATGTATCGTTTCATTGGCGGACAGAGCTACGATATTAATGATTTGCTACAGATTAGTTTCACGATATGTTCTTACAACTGATGAGCCGTATATCTATAACAGCTAATTAGTAATATTATCATCAGACAAAGAATATCATGTTGCCTACTCTCAGCTCCTGGAACTGTAATTTGAACACAAATGTTAATCACGGTGTACAACTGTAATCTCATATTAACATTACAACTAATTGCGCTTATTAACAAGGCTCACGCTTGGTTTACCAATGGAGTGCAGGAAATTTCTGTTCACATAGGAATGTCTTTCTGTCTTGTCTAACTAACTGTGACTAAATGGACATAATTTTAACATTTGTGACTGCTTAATGTTGAGTTTTGTTTGAAAGTTTTTGGCAAAAGATGCATACATATTTTTATGGATTAAGTTATTGAATTAGGCCTAATGCTTTGCGTCTTATTATCATTATGAATAGCGTAACATAATCATGTAACAGATATGCAGTGTTACCATCAGTTTGAAATATGAATGCTGATCTGCTTGACCGTAAGCTGGTCAAATTCAGTATCATAATGACGCCTTCAGTATGTGAGGTCTATCTATGTACTGATGATCCTGCTGACATTGGCCTATATCCTCATAGATCAGATGATGTTCGAGGAGCATGTCAATGTCAGAATCAACGCCTGATTCCATGTCTTATGGCTACGAATGTATAGATGTAAGTTTTTACTTCCTAGTATCATCATTGACATGTTATTGAATCTTTCTGATGATACAAACTGCATGTAACTCTTGCTTTAAGTTCAATATATCATAATGTGAAAGGTGAACGTGGAATATATCGTTGAGAAAAATAGATATCAATTTTATTACTTTGTAACACAAACAGTTTTCATCAATGAGCGATAAATATGCTGATCATGCATTTATTATTGTCAATGCTAGTTATCTTTTACACGGGCTATGCTTTTGGTTATGTTGTTTCATTCTGCCTAATTGTTGTTTGCTCAATACTTCTACTGTATGGTATGGGACATCTTCCTACGCAGAGCCTAAAAGGCCAGTTTCCAAACTGTCAATAAAATGACAGTTTGGAAACTGGCCTTTTTGGCTCTGCACCTTCCTACGCAGAGCCTAAAAGGCCAGTTTCCAAACTGTCAATAAAATGACAGTTTGGAAACTGGCCTTTTTGGCTCTGCGTAGGAAGATGGGTAAGCGATGATATGGTTATAAACAATATGAATAAAAACAATCAATGAGAGCATGAGCTGATTACATTGATTAATTATTAATTCTTGTGTCAATAGCTATCACTGTAATAACTGTTTTCACACGTTATGAACCATATTGATTCGATATCAGATATATGAAGTGGTGCTATATTGCTAATTTACAGTGTTTACGATGAACAAAGCTTGATGATCACAAAACTGAAATTTTGAATTTGAAATATATTTAATGCCTTATAGACAAGGTTATGACTTCCGGTCTGGTTTATAACCTTGCGTTCTAAATACAGCTTTGGCAAATATCCAACCTACAAATGAAACAAACATTTGCATGATTTTCTTAGTTTCATGACAATGGTTCAAAGCATGTGTTTAACAATCGTGATGAGTACAAATATATCCATCACCCATGATTGCATTCAAAGGTTGATTTCGTGCAGTATTTCTATCAACAGATGTGAAGTCGTTCTGTTATCTTGATGATGATTTTAATGGATTTATGCAAAAATCTAAATCGCATGTAAGAGAGTTTCTTGAAAACCTTTTCAACTGATACTATAATTAAATATATTAAAATCATATTTTAGTTAAATGAACAATGACGTTAGTATGGGTTGGAACAGACATACCAGTTAATACATATGATAGAAAGAAGAACACAATTAAAACTGTCAAGTACAATTAGAGCGTATAAGTTGAAAATTGGTAGAAAGTGTATGGTCAATAATAAGCTCTCAATTGTAAATTCATGTTTCATTAATCTTAAAGACCGCTTTATTTTGACACTTTTGTAAATATTTGTTTACTTTCTCACTTTTTGGTGAAAAGTAATGTCTGTGTTCGATCAAATGTGTGGTGTTAAGATACAGACAGACATGTACGTGTGTCATGATATACAATTTATAAATTATATATGTAAAATTGTATGTATATTGGCAAATAGGAGGAATGCTGTTGATAACTAGTTTGAGTCCTGTCTGATTCAAAACGTCTTCACTATGTATTAAAGGTTTTTCAAACTTGCTATTGAGAATAATATTGGCATGAGGGTGTGAATGTTAACATATTTTGGAAAAATGTTTCAATTTTTCGTAAAAAGGGATGACCATTTTAGAAAACTGTTTAAAATTCAAACTTGCCTGTCTTGAAATTCAACACTATCATTTTTGTCTTTAATATATTTTGATATCGATGCATTATTAGATAGGATATGTCGTTTACTTATTGGTGTACAAGTAAGAGCTTATGGGTTATCATATTTGGATCCATGAAGCTCCTAAATACATAAAAGCATTTTTGTGTGTATCTTTTTGGACTTTTCTTATTGAACTTAAACTTTTTTGTGCCTTATGAATCTGCAATATGATAGAACGGAATCTTCTACACCAAAACAGAGATAGAAAAAGCTTCAATTCAAATATGATATGTAAAGTCTACACATGTTTGCGGGGGACATAGCTCAACCAAGCTGTTTGTTACTGCGAATCTTCGGTTCTATAAACTGCAATTGTAACCCAATGGTGATATGAATACCAGTTCATTCTGTTAGCAATATTACTTTAGACTAGACACAGTAATATCCGCACCAAAATCGCAAACTTTTATCTTAATGACACATACGTTGGCAAATCAAAAGTGGATGATTGTGTCTGAGATTAGAAGTATTAAACAGTGATTGACGGCTTTGAGTGGTATGCCTTTTTTCACTCCTTATGAAGAAAACTGATATGATTTACGAGAACGTATTTAGATTTACTGTGTTCGAAAAGTGTAATGAAGTAAAATTGGCAATGAAGACTTATATAAATACATACTGAAATCAATGTCATACGCCAAATTATTAGATTTGACTGTCGTAAATAAACTCTTTTTATAGATAATAACCATTTTATTATAACTTCAAATAACTGGAATCTCTTTCTCAATCTCATATTGACTTTGAATTAAGTCGTGACACGTCAAAACGAGATTTCAGACCTTATCTTAAAATTGTTAATGACATCAAGGACTGAATAACAGTAGTTAAGAAAGCAATATTGTCATACCTAATTTGGCACTTGGCATTTAGTAAAAGACAATGATTGAGAATGTGGAATTTCTCTTGCAAGTGTAAAGAGAGCTTTAAGAATCTCGAGATTAGATAACTCGAAGCCAACGATCTTTGTGTTTTAAATTTTCATATTAAGAGGAACAATTAAATCTAATCAAGGAGATGTAATCCTTTTACCGACAGTTTAAAGCTTTTTTAAACGTATATTTATCCAAATGACTTATATTGATTATTCGTCTTTTTCAAAACGTTTTAAGCCTGGTTTATCTTTTTGAACAGTGTGAAACATCTTACTCCTTACATCTTACGTTAAGAGTGTAATGACATGTCATGTTGTGATTTAAACAATAAGAGCTATTTATCAAGCGATTAAGCGGAAATCGACTTAATACACCAGTAAAGGTAGAGATTTGGTTTGTTTTAATATAGAACTGTCTTTAACATATATCCATAATTAATGTAAACTCCTTATGGAATTGAAATAAATTGATAAAGGCCTATTTTTGGGTTGTCTGTTATAATATTGCATCAAATTGACTTAATTCTTTCAGTTATCAATGCAACAATAAGTCTGAAATATTTGCACATATTTGCTATCGTTTACCATTTGTGAGTGTTTGAACACGTTGCAAATGCAGACAAAGCAAGCATATGGATATTTCCATAGCCATCGCTTTATTCATGTCCATTCTTTGTTTCATTTGTCTCATCAAATCATAAAGCATCACTTTTCTGTTGTTAAACCACATCAATGTGTTTGATTGTTTAATCTGATTACCAAGTGACGTTGTGTACAATGGTATATCTCAAGGGAACACACATTCATTGTTGTAACAGTCCTGATAGTCACCATACGACTACTTGTTACATTGTTATAACGTTATGAGGTGGATAATGAGTTAATTCCCTTAGAAATATTTAATCAACAGCATTGATGTATTTGAGTACTCTTTAAACATGTTTTTCTACTTGTTTATGTTTTTGTTGTAAATCTTGTTACTAAATTATTTTTAACAAATCTAATTAAAAAGCAGGCAATACCAATATGCCTACATATTCAACTATTTTCAAATTTTCAAATGGCAATGTTGAAGAAGTTACTTTTCCAATATTCGTTTCAAGGTTTATAGTTCCAGTGGCTTTATCGGTTTCAATTTAGAATTCTACAGAGTTATGATTTATTGCTGTTCCAATCCGAAAGACAAATCACGCTCTGTTCTCGTCGCATCCTCGTTAGAAATTGATATTGAACTGTTTTGTTTACTATTGTGATCCTGCTTGTGCTCTGAAAACAATTTGAAACAGTATTTTCATGTATGTTTGAGACATTTCAGAAAAAGTTAGATTCCGTCAATATTCACAGTATAACACCAAAACAAAAATAATTATTTAAAAACACGTCCGTAGCATATATATATGATATCATAAATATATGAAACTGTTTATGTTCCTGTTTGGAATTGTTTGCAAAAATACTCAAGGGACTGATAGTCAGTAGAATCATGGTAGAACGTCCCAGAACTGCACTTGTCAGCAATGCCTCTAGAAAGGTTGAAAGGTCAAATGACGATTAAAATATCGACGGTAAACCTGACTTAACTGAACAGCAGGTGATGTACACATATCTAACTATATGATTTAATTTCAATGTGATCAGCGACAGAGAGAACTATAATATGAGTAAAGGTATAGAAATAAGAAATTTCTCTCTCAGATGGAACATCGATCACATAACATTTTTAGAAAGCAGAAGATGTAATCAGTGTTTTCTCTGAGGCTCTTGAGTAGAGTTTGATGGTGATTGAACTTGTCTCTGTATGAATTATCCAGCCACATCTCGAGAGGATGGTATCATAAGAATGGCAGGTTGAGCCCATTATCTAATACAGTGGTATTTACCTAGTTCACGGGTTTCAGAGCTTGCAGATAACTTCGTTTGACGTCTATAGCCCCCGGAAAATAACACTTGGATGGTGTTTGCACAGACGATAATGGTTTGCTCTTCACGATGACTTTATTTTAGCTTTGATTCTTGCATTATTCAAAATTCCTGCTTACCTCTTTGTTTTGTTTAAAATTATTTTCAAAATAACACTCATATTTCATTCAAAATGGTTTCAATGTACATGTAGTTGGAAGAAAGATAAATGTTCCTTTGCAAACTTTGTACGCGTACTTATTCATTACAGGATATACTTGAACGCGCACGCTTCTATTTTTTATTATAATGATCATGTCAAATTTGTTATTAAAAGTGTATTGATAATAAATTACACTTAAGCTTTTATGAATATTGAAAAGCAAACTCCTTTTGTGAGCAAATGATACTTCAAAATAACAATATTTAGTTTATCTTTAATTTGTGTTTTGGAAACGAGTAACTCGTTATATTAATCGATTTCAACAACATTTGATAGTATCAACCAATAGCAATATTAGGATTTCATTATAACAATTGGATGAGACCTCTGATATACACTGATCTACTAATGAGAGTAGTTGTCTAGTTTTCCCCTGAGCATGATAACTCGCTTCGTCCTTTCATCAACTTTCATATTGCCTATGGCTGATATGTATCTTCCTGTTACTAGGTATATCAGCTAGACAGGTACTCACGTGACCCAAAGATATTGTTTCATTGGTTGACAGGAAGCCAAACAATGATATGATGCCAGAGGGACTCTCAATTAATGACATGTTATTCAAGATGGCAGTTTAGTTTGAAGAAATAGTTACAAGACTAATTAGTTGTATATTGACAATTAGTGGTAATAATACTTATGGAAACGGATGAACTTCGAGTTTCATGTCTCTAGAAATATAATATTTGCTTTATGTAGGGAATGGTGGGCTGAATGAAGAAATATTGACATTCAGCCAAAGGTTGATAGAGGAAATTAACAATCACCAACGTCATGTCACAAATTTACCAACAACTAATAGTTTCAGAACACATATAAATCCTTGATGGTTGAAACTCTAGATGTAATTTAACATATGTACTGATCAGCGTCTCTGAAAAATAATCATAAAACAGAGATTAATTTATTTAATTTAAAATGAGCCTCAAACAAGTTCCTAGTATGTAGTTCACTGACAATCTAGACCTGTTTTATAGAGGTTGTATACTAGATTCTGGGTGTCTGACTATATAAAAAAAAGAACTGACATTTAACATGTTTTCCCTCTTTATGTATGAGAACATTATTGCAAATGAAACTAAAATGTGGTTCCGTCTCATGATTTGTTTGAAACCCATTGTTAAAGTTCATGCATACATGTACCGGTTTACCTTTTTGTTCGTTATACAGTTTATCAATGTATTTGTACATTCAAAACAAATGCTAATCACGGCATACAATTTAATCAAATATTAATGTAACGTCAAATTGTCGGACCCTGATTGACAATACTCACGCTTAGTTTTCAATTGGACATTCTTTTAAATATTGATGTGTCCTATCTAACAAAAGGTACTGGAAGCAGGTAACAACATGACTTCTGCGTACTAATGATACATATGTACGTTGTTTTCGTAATTAAAACAGAGACAGGACTATGAATATGATCATCGAGACATCATGGTTTACTATTGCTTCCAATTTGGGAATTGTGGTGTGATCAAACATTCATTCAACTCCTCCAATGCCACATGTACGGTTACCAAGCTTACATCAAAAACAATCTCATGGATATCTTGACACACGTTTCATTCTGTGAATATAGAGCTATCATATAAATTCAAGATATATAACATCTACATGTCAAGGTATTTTTTATATGAGACTTTCGAGGCATTTAATATTCACCATTGGTCATCAAGTACACAATGCACCCTGTTTTTAAAGAAGTGTTTCTTTTCATGCTTTGGACATTTAATGTGAACTATCTTTAAACATTTGTTTTGGAATAACATCTTAACATGTTCGTAGGTTATAACTCCATACACAACAAACATGTTCAACCGCTGTTTTTAAAGAAGTGTTTCTTGTCATGCGTTGGACATTTTAATGTGAACTATCTTTAAACTTTTGTTTAGGAATAACATCTTAACATGTTCGTAGGTTATAACTCCATACACAACAAACATGTTCAACCGTACTGTTAATTAAGTGTGAATAAAAAACCGGATACAACTCCGTGACTTAAAGCAATAGATTGCACACAAGGTCACCATTCTTCACCTGCCCGCCACCTTTAATAGAGGTTTCTTTATTGGACACGCATTGTAGCTCCTTACTACAGCAAAGACCTTGTCATTGAAGGTATATTTCTCCCTGAAAACCAACCAATACTATATGTACATGTAACCATTGAAGGCATCCCTGGAAAGAACCATAATGTAACAAAGTTGTTAAATGGGAAAGTGTCATTATCCACTCTAAATTATTCGAATGATTCCGTAGAGAATATAATAACTAAAACAATGTTCAAATGAAATTATTGTTTATCGAGAAAGGCAGATTTTGCTTAAAATGTTTGTGTACCGTTGGAAGATATTCACGTTTAATATACATCCACGCATGATCATCATTGAAGTTGTTTAAAGGGGCAGTAGCAAGTTTTAAGGGGGTATATAAGGTGATGTCAGGAAAATGAAAATAAATGGTTCCAATTGAAAGTCAATGTATCTAAACTAAATGGAGCAGTAATAATTCAAATATATAACGTAAAGTTTAGCCATGCGATTCAAGGTGTTCACACAAAATGGCCGCCAATGGATTTTATGTGAATCTTCGTACTTTTTCCTCTGACTATGGATGATTGGCTTGTGTAAAGAGATTGTTGACACTGTCAAAATAACACATTTAGCATTAACTTGCAAGTATCTGTGAAAATATTAAAATATAAAATTAACGTGCTACTTCCCCTTTAAAGGGGCAGTAGCACATTTTTTGATAATTTTATATTTTAAATATTTCAGTTATAATTGTAAGTTATTGCTAATTGTATAATATTGACAGTGTCAACAATCTCATTACACAAGCCAATCATCCATAGCCAGAGGACAAAGTATGACGATTCACATAAAATTCATTGGCGGCCATTTTTTTGTGAACACCTTTAATTCATTTTGTGTAAGAAAAATGAATTGCATGGCTAAACTTTATGTTATATATTTGAATTATTACTGCTCAATTTAGTTTAAATACATTGTCTTTCAATTGGAACCATTTATTTTAATTTTCTGGACATCACCTTATATTCCTCCTAAAAACGTGCTACTGCCCCTTTAAAGTGTTGTGCATTATGACAGATCTAGTACTATTATCACATCTGCTGTAGCGCTAATCATAGATGTTCGAGAAAGAAAAGTAAATCAATCAAAAGAAAGACCACATGCATTAAATCGATAAATCCTCATCATTTGTTCTGTTTCTTTGGTTGTCTTAATAATATGCCATCTACAAATTGACAGTTACATTCCCTAACTTGATTTGTTAATTATAAGATAATGTTGAATTCCCAATACAAATAAGTGCCTGAAACATTACATAACCTTGCTCATTTTATGATTAAGGTTGGATGATTTATATGATTGATAAATTATATATATTGAACGAACTTATTTAACTTATTATGACGAACAGACATTCTAACTACATTTCTAATTGAATATGCTTCCAACCATAATTTGAATTTTTTACTCAACTTAATTCATAATTGATCTTGTATGTACGTGTTTATATTTTTATTTCTCTTTGTCCCTGCACAGTGTTTTGTAACGATAATGGTTTTAAAAAGATTATTACCTACAACTGCAAGCTGTTTATTACGTGAAGTTGGAGGTAAATTACACCACGTGTATATACAACAATCCAAGATCATAACAAACAATTTAAAATGATCAACTAGATGAGGACACATAACTGATTTTGAAATCTTTTCAGAAAATTATTTCGGGATAAGAAAATAATTACTCCATGCCAAAATGTGAAGGTAAAACAATATACGTTAGAATTGAACTTTACACATATTTTCTTCTTACCATTATTAATAATAATAATAATAGAATAGTTTATTTACGTGTCTTGAGTTTACAACCCCAGGCCTATTAGGCCGACAAGACACCGTTACATTGTACGGTGCTAAAAATTCATAAAATAAAAACATGATACATAAATTTAAAATTGCATTCATCTGTACATACATACACAAATACAAAACATTCAAATCTGCACACCTCATTAATACATTTGTATCTACATTACATACTTACAATACATACAAAAATGCACACACCCAAACATTAGTACATTAGTTTGTTAGCTCGTGCGTACAGTACATACATACACACACCCATACGTTAGTGCATTAGTACATTAGTACATACATGTATACATTACATACATATAGGGACATACCCATACATTAGTACATTAGTGCATTAGTACATGCCTATACTACATACATACACGCACACATATGTTAGTACATTAGTATATTAGTATGTACATACATGTATACACTACACACATATATGCACGCATCCACACGTTAGCACATTATTGCTTACATTGATACTATGACACTTGCACACATGCACACATGCACACAAGCACACATACAACATGCACACACATGCATTCATACATACACACTCACATGCACACATACATTGTAAATACATACATACTAAACCTACATTGCCTACATGCATACCCACTACCCATACACATATACATACACACACCTACTCACACATACATACTTATACATACAAGCCGGTACATGAATATTCCTTGTACAAGTCAAACACAATATTAATTTACATAGATATAGAATATTCTCCCATACACAGTAACTGTTTTTCCAACCAAATAATCACACAGACTCAGATTCACTCTCACTAACATACTCACACAGACATCTCGGTTCACACTCCCTGATATGCCAATACAAACACCCCGGTTCACTCTCCCTGTTACATTCACACAAACAGTCTGATTCCCTCCCCCTCATACATTAACACAGACATACAAGTTTACTAACATTCTATCAATACACTTACACTCTATTTGTCACAATCATTCATTCAAGTATATCCTAATATATACTATATTCCATACATTCACATAATATGATACATATCTTATAAAATTATAAAATAATAAAAACAGCAGTAAAATGAAATTAATGTACATGTTAAATTGTATATTGCTTATATTGTAGATAGCCTATTATAAAGCTAGTCGTCGCTTATGGTACATTTGTTGTATGCACCGGGCTAGTCCAAACTGTATTTCTTCTGTGTTCATTAGCCAGAATAACTTTTCAGGGTTGTCCAATTTAGAAAAAGAGTCTGTCATTTTATCACATGAAGCAAAAAGCATATTTCTTAAGTCATCATAAAATGAACATACCAGTAAAAAATGAATCTCATTTTCTACTTGATTTTTATTACATAATGTGCACACACGTTCCTTTAAGGGAGTAATAGGCTTGGTGTATCTTCCTGTTTCTATATTTAGAGGCAGGTTTCCACACCTCAGTGATGCTAGTAATCTTCTTTGTTGTCTTGACAATGGTATTTTCAGATATGCTGATGTTAGAAGTTCTTTCTTAAACAATCTATAGGTTCTCAACTTGTTACCATTAACTGAATTAGTTTTATCATTGAATAAATTTAAGTTCCAATTCTCTCTATCCCATATGTCTAACACATCTAAGGCTTGATTGAGGAAAATGGATCTACTGGTTGCTACACAATACTCCAATACATCCTGGTCTCCATGAATCTGAAGTTTCTTCAAATATTCCAATACTCTATGATCCCATGAAGATTTCCTCCTGACTGACCATTTGTGAATAACAGCAGGTATGGAATCACTATCAGCTGTCACAGTTTTATGGAACTGTCTGAGCACTTCTATCTTGATCTTGGTGTATGAATTCCTCCATCCCATGTCTCCTCTGATAGCTGTGTTAGAACTATTTTTTCTTACTCCCAAAAAGAATCTTATAGCCTTATTTTGTATATAATTGATTTCCTTGTACATATTCATGCCCCAGACAGAAGCACTATAATTGAGGATGGGTTGCACATAGCTGTCAAACAGCTGGGTATAAACAGAGTGGCTTAAGCCACCAAGAGCATTAAACTTGGTCATCACCACTCCAAGTGCTCTATTAGCAGATTTACACACCTCTTGCACAGATTTTTTATAATCACAGAATTCATTTATCCACATGCCTAAATATTTATACTGAGAACAATATTCTATTTTCATATCATCACAAGTGAACATCACAGTTGATCTTGTTGCTGATACTGGTCTGCAGTGAAGAATCTTGGTTTTTTCTATATTTATTTGGAGGTTCCATCTTTGTGACCACTCATGGAGGTGATCAAGTAATTTCTGTAGTTTGTCTTCATTTGGTGATATAAAAACAATATCATCTGCATAAAGCAAAATGGGTATGTTGATGTTATCAATATCAATTCCACACTTCAAATGTTGCACATTATTGGCTAGATCATTAACATACATGGCAAATAAAGTTGGTGACATGCAGCAACCTTGCTTTACACCTGTTGATACATCAAACCAATCCGTTCTGTCAGTGTTGACCTTAACACAGCACTTGACATCCTGGTAAAGAGATTGAATGGCATTCAACATAGTACCCTTTATTCCATAAACATTTGTTAGCTTATACCACAGTAGGTTTCTATTCACAGAGTCAAATGCCTTTTTCATGTCCACAAAACATGTAAATGTTCCCTGTCTTGACATTTTCCTGTTGTAAAGAATTTTAGTTAAAGTATGTATATGATCTTGACATGAGCGACCTTTTCTAAATCCATTTTGAACAGGTGATAATAAATTATGTTCTTCAAGCCAGTTTGATATTCTGTTATTAAGCAATTTTGCATAAACTTTATATGGGATACAAAGAAGTGTAATTCCTCGATAATTCATAGGGATCCTCGGGTCACCGCCACCACCTTTGGGAATTGGACTTATAATTCCTCTCTTCCATATAGTAGGCACTAACCCAGACACAAACATGAGATTGAACATTTTATGGAAAATTTGAACACATGTACTATTTTTAACAACTTCAGCTGGAATGGTATCAATTCCTGGAGATTTATTATGTTTCAAAGACCTAATAGCTTCAGTGACTTCTTCAATGCTTATCGGTCTGTTTAAATGGCCAGATTCATTTGAGTTTAAGTTCTGTTCTTTATCATAAAAGTCTTGATAGTAGTCTGTTTGTAATTGTATATAGTCCATATTTGCCACAGGATTTAACAGAGATGCAAAATCATTTTCCCATCTTTTCATCACAAGTTCATGATCAGTTACTGTGTTTTTATCTTCTGTTATTATTTCCTCAGGAATCATAACTTTCCTCTCATTTTGTATCCCCAGTTTTCCAATATCTTTCCAAAAAATACTTGGTGTAGATAGTGAATCAGTGATTTTAGTTTGTTTTTCTTTTTGATAAATCCTTTTGTGTTTGCGATGGAGTTTGTCAAATTCCTTCTTTGTTGTACTGTAAATAGCCTTCAGTTCTTTTTTCCTCAAAGATGATCCTTTGTACTTAGTCCATATTTTCTCTTTCTCTCTCACAGTGTCCCACTTCACTTGAAGTTCTTCACACCAGTATGGTTTGGCTCTTGATGTCTTTGATTTCTTAATGTCTCTGTTATAATAACTGACTTTGTGGCTTAACTTTGAATCCATTTCTTCTTTAATGGTTAATAATAATTCATCATATAGCTCATTTACCCCTTCCTGATTCACAATTGTGTGCTCAATCTGTGATATCCTATTTTGTAACAAAATCATATTTTCATTGTTCAAGAGGAAATCACTTGGAACTTCTTCAGTGTTGTATTTCACAAAAGAATTATAAAGTTTCCCTTTATTGTCTGCATGGCTTTGATTTTCTTTATTTATTTCAAAATCTTCTATTTCCCAAGTCAACACTGAGTGATCTGGTAATATAAGTGGTGGAGTTAAACCAGCTTTTGTTATTAAATCAGTAATTCGATGAACTGTAAAATTTTTCACATGTTGACACTGTTCATAGGGAGTTAAAACATAGTCAACCACAGATTTTCCTTGTCCACTCAAGTATGTATAGTCTTGGGTGCCTACTCGCCCATTTAACATGCACAGACTTGAGGTTGTCATGAATTCTATCAGAGATTCACCATTAGAGTTAAGAACATTGTCAATGATCTCCCTTAATTCCATATTGTCTACCCCTTCAATAATGTCTTGTACATCTCCACATCTTGAGTTAAAATCTCCACTAATGTATATGATTCCTTTTGTTTGATAAAAGTAAAACTGTTCCAGAAGATCATTAAGAAATTTCTCATTATCAATCATCCGACTTGTTCCACTTGGGGGTAAATAAACTATACACATGTACATGTCTGGCTTATTATTCCTACTTATATGTATCCACATTATACCTTCTGAGTTAAAATTATTTAGCTGATTCACAGATTGAAATAAGTCTTTCTTAACCAACGGCGTTTCATAATCACTCAATAATGAGAATAATCTTGGTATGTACTGTACATTGTCTAATACAAGTCTTTAGTGGCGTCGTTCATCATTTATATGTAATTGATTATATCTGATATATGCAATTCATATATTCAATCAGATGCATATACTTCGAAAAGATGAATTTGGAAGGTCCCTTTGTTTAGTTTGTGTAACACAAAGAAACAATAAGAATCAGAAACGGTGACAAATATCCTAATGGTGTATTCAGAAATTGATTTGCCCGGTGGCAGTCATGTTCTGAAATTCTTCTACGTTTTAAGAAACCTCCAACGCCACCAACACAACGCAGAAAATAATCAACCTATAACCTGCCCTCTCAATCGGATGAAAAGGTCATGAAAACATGAAAGCTAAATGTTTATGACAACATGAGCCGATTACATTGATTAATTATTAATTCGTGTGTCAATGGCTGTCACTATAATAACAGTTTTCACGCGTTTTGACAGCCTCTAATATTGATTCGGTATCAGAAATATGAAATGGCTAGAATTTGTATTTACAGTGTTTGCTATGCAGTTTGTTTGATAATTTCAAATATGAACATCTTATTAAAGTAACAATGTAGATATTGTTAATGATATTTTTTATATGATGCCTTGGGGCAATACATGTACGTCATCTATAATGGAGGTGTGACATGATAAACACTGTTATGGCGTCTCGTCTATGATATTCGCTATGCAAAGAGCTAAGCCGAGTACTCTATAACTGACAGAAGGTTTTGCATAGTTTCTGAATTTCATCAATTGAACCTTGGAACACCTGTATTGTGTAAATTCACAGCATGTAACTTGGTAATGTCAAGGAAATGGAGTTGACAAGAAATGTCACTGGAAAACAAACTTTCCATAAAAAGGGGACATTAATTTATAAAATGAGCTAGAGCTAGCAACATGGCTGAATCCTTGATGTTTTATTATCTTTTTGCTTAGAGTCCTCGAAATACTTTTTTCCGTTTTATATTTTGATGGAAATGTCTTTAAAAGAAAAGGCCCACTTGGCCAATAATCGTATGAGTGGTATTATGGTATCGTAAAGTAAATGATATATGTTGATAATATTTGACATGATAACATTATATACATGTACATTGTAGGTACAAGCCCTGCTTTTGACATGGAAGGTTAAGGTTACTAAGACACTCAAAAGACTCCTGCAAAGACGCAACAAAGTTCTGTCATGTTACAAATAACACTTCTAAATCAAATTTCATTCGAAATATCAAAAGCAATAATTGTCGTCAACATAATTTTTATAGAATATATTATGTCTTTGTAAAAACAAGATCAAGCTTGTTTCATGTGTCTCATTTAACAAAGTAACAAAGGCCCTTTATAAATTTTCACGATAATTCAAATGGTGAAATGGAAGGACATGACTTGAATAATGCATCATTTGTTTAACGTTTCGAAACCTTAGTGTCTCTCTTAATCTCATACTGCTTCCACAAACTGACAGCAAACCACAGAATGCATGAAGCATCAGAACGAGGATGCTGACGACACCAGAGACTGATTAAGGGCAGTTAAGAAACCAATACTGCCAGTGCTAATTTGACATATGATATCTATTAAAAGACGATGACTGACGATGTATTGTAGAATTGCGCTTGCATCGAGTGCAGTGAGCTTTATGAATCTCTTGAATACTGGATGTCAACGACTTTGCATGTTGTGAACATCAATTTCATGAGAAACCACTCCAGTTTGGGAGAAGAGATCATCTGTTCTTTCAACGATACTTAAAGCTTGCTAAAAGCTTCTGAAAGTACAAGGCTTTGTATTGATAATTTGACTTTTTCGAAAGCATATTTAACTTGTTTTATATTTCAATTTTAAGGTGCGAACATGTTCGTGTCTTTCTGCAAATTGCTAAAAGTTGATGATAATACTAAAGTTTCCTTTTTGGATCTGACGATGTGTGAGGTATTTTCTAAAGCTGCTAAGCTGAAACCAGAGTCGATTCATCACTGAAAAAATATAGAGTTAATGGCTTTTGTATGGTGAACTGCTTTTAACCTACATGCATGATTAATGAAAGCTCCTGTTGAAACAGAAATATCCTTATCTGTTTTCTGTAATGTGATGGATTCGATGTCTATCCGGACCATAAAGAGCTTTTATTTTACTTTTCATTCCGTTACTTTTGATAAGACAGAAATGGGTTATTCTTTTGGCGCAGAGGTGTATGTGGAATGTTTGTTATCTTTGATTTGGTCCTGTCAAATGCTCAGACAACCGCTTGCATTATGGCTCAGCATCAATGGGTGCTGCTCGCTGGATATGTGGGTTGCCTACTCATTGTTTAGTACACTGAGCTTTGAGAGGCAATGTTATAGATATGAAATATAGTTGAGAAAAAAGTGAACGATGCTTGTTCTTATTTCATGGTAATAATGTCTGTAGCACTTTGTGGTTTTGATTCAGCGCATTAGAAATATTTCGTTATTTTTATGTTATCATCTAGGGTTATAAGTATGTAAAAGATTCCTTATCATCTTCACTGAATCTTCTCGCTTTTTGCTACCTTTTAATCAAAAGCCCTGCAGGTTGGTGTAATGAGGTCACTTGAAATAGTTCAATTATTGAAACCAGTTACTACCTTTCTTCAAAAATATATTTTGCACGGTTTCTTATTGAGTTAAAAAAGAACATGGTTATCGGGAAGGTTTATCGAGTTGTCACGTTGACTGCATGAATGAAACTATTTGATGTATACACTTCTTACACTGTCATAAAAGAAGTGATTACTTGCATACGTCTGTTACTTAATATGCTCGACCTTGAATTGTGAAAAATACAATATCATCAAAATGGCACCAAAGGGTTTTAAATGGTATAAGGTGACTTTAAGATTTGTAGGTTTAACCTCTGTTCGTATTGCGTTTTTAGTCTGAAATCTACATGGATATGTGACTAGAATCTAAACTAACATTTATGACTTGTTTCGTTCACCTCATTATCATGTATGTCAGTTACAATTGACATCAGCTGGTTGTTGGCCTCCTCGGCCTATATAATCCCAAGAACTTATATTTCATATTTCCGAAGCCTTTTTATGTCAGTTTCTAACCAAAACAGATACGAAAACAGCCTTTTGTAATTACTCCCCACATTTTTTAGTATTCTCGTTCCAGGACTGTTTTATCAATTTGTTTTATACAACAATAATTATACATGTAAATTGTACGTATTTGCCGTCATGTTGGTCATCCGGTAGGGGAAAATGATAGTTGTTTGTGCAGAATACTCATGGACCGGTTTTATACCCAGTTATTGCTGAATTGGTGCAAATATTTCTTCCTTTACTTCACTAGCTACATAACAAGATTCAACGAATCTATCTACATAATTGCAAAGCAAGAATTTGCTTGTATATTATTAAAATCAAATGCAATTTCTGTTTGTCCTTTATTCCCAAGGATACATAAATGTTATTTCCAAACAGTTTGATATTCAGCATACGACTGGTGTTACATTATCACGATGTGTTTAGTTCAATTGCTGCATAGATGACATACTTTATGTAAATATGTAAAGGTAAATCTCAGTTGTTTCAACAACGCATCACAGACATCTGATCTGATGAATGATCGACATTGCACATAAGAGTTAATGTTATACCGCTTGAAGTGTTCAATCCTACTTTTTATCATTACATCAAAGAATTGTGAAGTATTTCATTTTCCAACACTCTTTGCAACGTCCATGATTCAACTTGGTTTATCGGTTTTCAATTAAGGATTCTGTTCCAACTCATTCCAGGGTTATGTTTTATTGCCGTTCTAGTCCAATGCAAAAGTCACGCTCTATCACATCCTCGTTAATATTTGATATTGATCCCGTTTTCTGTAAAATGTTGGAATGAGACTCTGACGTAGGTACATTTTGAATATTTGCTCTGGTTTGTGTACCACGTGAAGAATTTACTTCGTATGATATATGAAATTACAGCATGGTATATCACACTGAAGAATCAGTTTAATTTGAAAGGAAATTCGAGGGCTTCTCTAAAAACCCTGTAATCGGCTTAGTTAAAAATGATCTTATCAATCAGAAATTATCTTCAGATCTTGCGTGGGACTTTTGGAGTTTACCAACGTTGCAGAGAAAGATGAATAGAAAAAAGATCGCTCGCCATTTTTGAATTAACTTTAATCATTGCAATTGCCATAAGACAAGTGATGCTGTTCTTAGTTCTGTATCAGATATATTATATTAATTTCCGAATGTGAAATTTGATACCAGATTATCTTGGTTGAATACTTTTTACCTTTAGAAATGATTGATGATGCAATTAACGCTGTTAATTCTTACGTCAATGCGTAGCAAGGAATAGCAGTAAAATTAGTAGCACTGTCAAGACATGGGAACATTGATGATAATGGAATAAAGGTTATCAAAAATCGAAGACTTAGAGTGAATATTGAGACAGAAAATATTAACTGACTCATTTGACGTGTTTTAAAGAAATCTGTTTCCGTTGGTGATAATTTATGTAATCATAAAATATGGTATTTCGATGCCCTGAGGTATAATACATGAAGAAGGATCTACTGAATGTGTTTTATATGGACGCTTTTAAGGATCATATTATTTCTTAATACAATATCTACTCTCAAACACATTGGTTTGCAGATTAATGAATTTTCTAAGCTGTGTGAAGAGTCGATAATATATCACTTAATCGATTACCCAGTAAGCTGATGAACTTGTTATCCATTGAAGACACCGATAAGCAATGTCAACATAGTCTAGACAATATATTGAATTCTCCATGACACGATGGAAAAGTTCAGTTAATTGAATTTGCAAAAACAAATATTTTCTTTCTAAAGTTGATTCTACCTGGAGGAGCAGTCGGACTTGAGGCCAAATCTGTAATAAAGACCACGATTTTATGAAATAGGAAAAGAAACATTTTGATTTCATCCTCATACAATTCCGAATTATATTCTTATAATATGATTTCAATGAGATTCTGCAATAATTTGAGGCATTCATGAAAAAGTTTCGTTCTTCAAAAAACTTTCACAAATCCTCTACAAATTATAGAATCGTCATTATAAACAGTTTAGTTAAATAGTCTAGAACAATTTCAATGTCGTATACTCGGTAACAATTTTGACCAGTTTGACAGTTCTTGGAAATTAATGGTTAATAATGTCAGTGCTACCATCCCGCAATTCTCATGAAATATGGATCAACTACAAATCATCGACAAATGTCGCAAATAAGGACTAAATAAGTACGGATCAACCAACGAATTGTCCTGACGACGATTTGTACAAAAGTCCCCCTGTTTGTTGTGATTAGGGATATTTCGGGTGGAACTAAACTAGGACATAAGTATCTTGTGTAGAAGGTATCATGGAGAATAGCATGATCATGGTTTGCTTTCTGTCTTGACTTTCTCATACAACACTTTTTAAATTTATTTTATTGTTGATATAGGCAATTTTCTTTCCTACTTGTTGATGTAGGCAACATATATTTAAAATAAATTCCCCAGAAAGGTATAGACATTGTACAATTAAAAGACTAATTGCACATTTTATATAATTTACGCATAAGTTTCTTTTGGACAATTGCTACTGCGCATCCTAACAGTTTCAGTAATATGTAATCTATAGCGTGCTGCTACATATACAAATATAAAAATCTGCAAACATTACAATGAACAAATATTCAATTCACAAAATGAAAACATGAATTCTTCAGAGGTGTGTTTGTCATTATTTATCATATGTATTAACAAGATAAAATAGAGTTTCTCAAAGTATCATTGCAATCGTTTTTGCTTTCAAAATATATAAAGAGCAAACAGTTTTCCTTTTTCTTGGTTCGTTTTTTATGTTAGAAACTCATTATTTCTAATATAGATAATAATATCCAATGTTAGCAATCTGCATTAGAGAAAGCGTGATAGGTGAATGCTAGCTCTGTTAGCACTATACACTGATCTATTAATGATTCGAGGAGTAGATATATAGTTTCCCCTGAGTACGATAACTTCTCATAGGTCCCTCATCACCCAACATATTTTCTATAGCCGATACGCATCTTCCTGTTTCTAGGGATATCAGCCTGAAGGGCACGCACCTGATAAGAAGATATGGTTTCATTGTCTGTCATGATTTATAGATAGTGGTGTGCCATTGGGAGGTTCACGTAACTTACTGTCATGCAAGAGGTCAGTTTTACGTAAGATAAATATTTTACAAACTTACTACTAGTATATCGGTGACAAGGTAGTAATGATATTGCTTGGAGAGAGCATGGTTTCAAGTACTCATATGATATGTAAGGCAGTTTTGAGTCAGACAATCTGCTGTTGAAGTCGTTTACTTCCTCTTTGTACTCAATCTAAATTCATTTAGATCGACAGATCCATTTCTAAAAACAGTAAGACTTCATATAAAACCTGTTTATCTACATTTATTTAGATCGACAGATCCATGTTTGTTAAAACAGTCAGAACTTCTTTAAAACCTGTTGATCTAAATTTGTTGAGATTGCTTTGGACTTTATCATCAGCATCCGTGTATACAGAGCACATCGTTTTACCTATACATACAGCAGTGTACTTTTATATTATATTCCAATAGCAAGTCTTAGTTTGACATTCATGTTCAGACCTGAATCTACTGCTACTGATGTGAGAAGAAATCACAGGAAATGGGGAAATGCCATGTAGCAAAGCAATAGATTCCAGACAATTGCATCACTCCTCACCTGCCCGTCAACATACATAGAATTAATCTGTATTGAACACGCATTGCAGCTCTTTACTTAAAACATTGCGTTGTCGTCTGATTCTGCAACTCAATCTATGGGATCTGTAGTCATACGTAATCGTATGTGAGGTGTTGTTCAGTTTAAATTCATTCTATCAAAAGAAGTTGTGATCAACCGTTTTGATGTCCTTCCGTGTATTACTTCCGTTTAAGAACGAAGACTTATGTAAGGTATTATAAATGCTTATAAAAGTCTTGTTTCCAACAATAGATGTTCGATGACAAAAAAGTATAGAAACTACAAAACTATGGTTCCGAAGTTAACGCGAAGTTTCATGTTGATATTTAAATGACTTTTCGAAAAGATATCGTATGAAACACGTAGATGTGACCTTATTTGTCAAGCAGGTCTCGAATATCAAATGCAAACATCATCCCAGGTGTATGATACATGTATATGTGTTTCTGGTGTAAAACGGGTGATAGCACCAAACCAACGGTATAATGGCTATGTAACAGCTTTGTGGATTTCCTTGTAAAATCTTTCTCGACAATTTGTGTTATTATTTCTGGCTTTATTTGCAAATTACTTAAAACTATGAATTATTAACAGCTTATTATTTCATTCGCATCAATCTTCGGATTCCAACTATGAATTGCATTCGTTTCTTTTATTCACAAGTTCTTTGTAATCCTTCATTATCGATGTATTTTGTAATTTGCGCTGTTTTTCCTTTTCTAAAATTGTTTTCTTTTAATTTTCTCTTCCATTTCCAAATAAATGCATACAACCTTTATCATCAGAAGCTTTCATTGATTTCTTTCCGCACGATTTAACCAACCTTTGAGGATACAATTCATGTCATTTACAAATGTTTCAACACCCTCTAAACATTCAAGACTTACCATTATTGCCTTCATTTGTCATCAACAAATGTTGTTTCATCTTTTGCATCATTTATTCATCATTACATGCCGAATTTTTTTTTATCAAATTATACCATATAACCTTTTTAAAGAATATTTTCCTTCTCCGTTCTACATTATATATGTAATCTCTTTACAGTTTGCAAATTCTGAAAATTTCTCTTTTTGCTAACAAACTCTTTTATTGCAATCTCGCAAAAAGGTTTTGACCATAACTTTAGAGTTAAGGAGTTGAGCCTTTCATTTCAAAACAGAGCACTCATAGTAATGTCAAGTAAGTTTAAATGATTCTGAGAAGAGACCACGTCGTGACAAACTTTTCAATAAGAATACATCACCTCTCAATAATTGATTTAGTAAAGTAATTGGATTTGCCAGAAATACGATTTATGCTTATAGGAAGATACATTGTCATTGGCATAGTCAGCAGATATATTATCAGCAATTTGGTAACACTCTATTTCAGATTGCTGACACAAGCATTAATTGCCATTATTATTGAGTTTAAGATGCAGCCTAGATCGGGTGTATATATATCACTGGCTGCGATTCAGATTTTATATCTGTTGACTCTCAACACTTGAATATTGAAATTGAAAAAAGTTTTCTTTCATTGTAACTTATACAACAATATCTTTCCGTGAACTTTATATCGAACAACGATTGCGATTATTATCAACATATCCATAAAATACATCGGTTTCAAAAGTTTTCTTTTCCATTTGGTTCATTTGTAATCATATTATTTCATTCATATATAATAATGAACATTGATCAACAGTTTGTATTTTATTTTCATTATTATCGCCTATAGATTAGTAGGATGTTCATCAAATGTTGTCATCAACAGTTGCTTTTTCCTTTATGGCCAAACCCTTAAGGGGGCAGTAGCACGTTTTAGGGGGAATATAAGGTAATGTGAGGAAAAGGAAAATAAATGGTTCCAATTGAGAGATAATGTATTTAAACTAAATGAAGCAGTAATAATTCAAATATATTACGTAACATCAAGCCATGCGATTCCTTTATCTTACGCAAAATGAATTAAAGGTGTTCACACAAAAATGACCGCCAAAGGATTTTATGTGAATCCTCATACTTTGTCCTCTGACTATTGATGATTGGCTTGTGTAATGACATTGTTGACACTGTCAATATAATGCATTTAGCATTAACTTACAATTATCAGTGAAATAATTAAGATATAAAATTATCAAAAAACGTGCTACTGCCCCTTTAAGATATTTCTAATGTAACTCGTCTTCTTCCATTGCATGTTGTATGAGGGATGTTGAGCAAATGAATGCAATGAATGTGATCTGTCCTTTATTGAAGGTTAATGAGAGAGAGGGTTGTATCTTTATAATGAAAAACAACTAAATATGACAATCTGTGAGATTTTCATCGAATTTGAGTTGCAAACAAATGCGGTTTTATAGAAAGGTATATTAATTATTGTTAGATCAAATGAAATCTATTTTCTTCTAAGCTCATATCATAACACTATAATCAATGGTTTTAAACTATTCATATTTGTTCAACATGACAATATGTGAAAATAAGTTTGGTAATGATATATACTCATTTCTCGTCTCTTTCAAAAACAGACCAAAAATCTAAAATTAAAAAAAAAAATTCTAGTTGAAATTATAATGTTACGCTGGTGCTACGCTTATTGATTTACTTTATCTCATCCTACGTGTTATTTCCGATGCCACTATATTCAAGCAGCTGATCATACGTTCAAGTCGTCATTAACAGTTTTATGTCGACATCCTTATATAAAATATCATAGCTGCAATTTGAATTTATGCTGTTGACTGTCGTAACGTTAATAACCAATTAACAGTTTAAGCGCAAATCAATCACTGATTATTTCCACGCCTGCCCAATTCTGCATTTGTAAGCGTATAAAAACGTTATAAGAGCGCAGTAAGAACGTACGAGGAACTCTGATGACGACTTGTAAACGCAGACAACGCAATGGACGACGTAGTTAAAGGGGCAGTAGCACGTTTTTAGGGAAAATATAAGGTGATATAAGGAAAATGAAAATAAATGGTTCCAATTGAAAGACAATGTATTTAAACTAAATGGAGCAGTAATAATTCAGAAAGATAACGTAAAGTTTAGCCATGCAATTCCCTTTCTTACACAAAATGAATTAAAGGTGTTCACATAAAATGGCCGCCAATGGATTTTATGTTAATCTTCATACTGTGTCCTCTGATTATGGATGATTGGCTTGTGTAATGAGATTTCTGACACTGTCACGAAAATACATTTAACATTAACTTACAATTATAAGTGAAAAATTTAAAATATAAAATTATCAAAAAACGTGCTACTGCCCTTTGAAATACATAGGAAAACAAACAAGGAACGCGGATGCATTGGAAGCGTAAATGTTGAATTGAGAACGGAGCTGAAACGAGTTTCAAACTACTTGTGATAAAAATATGTTTCTCCCCGGGGGCGCCACGAAGCTTTTGGTTGAACTTTGGCTTTATCAAAACGCAGAGCAGACGCCGTGAGAACGCATGTCTAATGTCACATAGGGTTACTACACTTACACCTTTAAATGATATGTGAAAGAGATTTCAGGTACTTTGTCAGAGACTGTAAAAAGGTAGAGCAGAAGGAATTCGAAGGTTATGGCCAATTTCCCTTTTAAACGTAATCTCACAGATTGAAGTGGATGTAGACTTCCGGGTTTCCGTGGATGATCCGGCCATACAAGACGCTTCTAAGCATAGTAATCTCTGAATCTAAGAATGTCTGACAGCTTTTAAAACATTGAAAGTTTATAGGCATTATCAATAAGATAAGTGATAATAAATTACAAATACGATCAGCTAATGTAATTGCACTTAAAGGCAATTTTTGGAATGATATCAGATTAACGTTTATCAAAGGTTTATAAGCAGATTACTGCTTTCAAGATACTTAATCTTTCGACAACTCAAAGACATTCCAAATAATAATATTGTTCGTACTACGATTCACAACGCACAACACACAATGCAGCTGTATGTCCATAATCCTAATCAATCAATTAAGTTTGTGTGAACTTTCATTTTTATCTTATTTAATATTTTAATTTCACCCTTCTATGTACATATACGTGGTTTAGATTCAATTGCGATCAGTTATACCGTTTAAGTATACCGTTAGCTTAATGTCAGAAATGAGAACAAACTGTAATTTTCAAGAGTTGGTCTCTATTTTATCGATTTCTGAACTTAAATAACTGCAAGAAGGGAATATAATCACTTAAATGAGATTGCTGTTCCAATACAGAGCACCTGCATGCTATCACTTCTTTTTATCGGGTTTCCAATTTCTGCTGTTGTTAAAATTGTTATCATTTTACAATTATGTAAACCACATGTGGCTTAAAAATATTTTTCATTCGTTATTGTACAATTAACACTGATAACACATGACACCTAATTGTGCTCAAAATAACCTTGTAAAAACACAAGAACAATAAGACCATCATAGAACACGACAAATATAGCCAATAACATTTAGTTCATCACATATATTAAAAAATCCATCTTCGGCAATACAGAACACAGAACAATCCATGACTTTGTTCATCTTCATATGAATGTCTTGTAAAATTACCTTAACGCCCCAAATGTTATCTCTGCATATTAACTATGCAACATCATGATAAAAATCAAGGTTACTCAAATATGTTGGTAACTTTTATAACTGCATGTATATAACGTTATATGTTATTGAGTATAGACATGTCATTTAGCGCCCAACTAATTCTGTGTTGCTGTGAACAAAAACGATATAACACTGCATCACATGAGGAGTGGAAGTTTTAGGTGTACATGGATACAAAAGCCAATTACAAGGCAAATTATGATGATCATTAACAAATTGCAATTCAATCAGTCTAATGATGCAAAATACGAGCAACTAATCGCCCAAGAATGAAGCACTACCGCCAGTAGATAAATAACATTAATATCACATAATACAATGTACCAACTTACCATTTCTTTAATTTACACAAGAAGATAAAGAGGTTCATGTACATGTACCTGTTAGTCAAGGTTTTGATAAATATTCTAATGATATGTTTAACAGATGATGTTTGGTATAATCTGCTGTAGTCTTTGTTGTGATATGATCGATAACTTTAATACAAAACAACATCAATCAATCACATGCATTGTCATTGAGATGATAACGTCATGAATAATATAAATCTCAAACGTCAATGACAAGATGATTTGATTATATTGATTAATTATTTAGTATCTTGTCAATTAGGACCAGTGTAGACGTAGTAGATACATTCACTCGTTTTGACAGCTCGTAACATTTATTCGAAAACAGATATATATTTGTAATGCTTTACATTCTTAATGCATATACGTATTTTGCACATACTGGAAGGTTGATACTCCCTCTATTGAAAAATGAAGAAAAGAGTTTCCATTTCAATAAAGTACATAAGTACATCATTTTCATAAATGATGCACATATGATTATGAATTCTCAGCTTTCTCAAATGTTTATCTATGCAGTTTGGCTGTCCACGATAACAAGGTTGTTTATGTTTGTTCTAGGTCTTATTTCCCTAATAGAGAAATAAAGAATAGGATAGAATTGAATCTAATTACTATTCCCTTTTCCTTATGCATATGGAAATAATGTCATTGCTTTGAATTTGTGTTGAGTCACCCGTGTATTAGTCACTGTTAAACTTTGCTTTTGCTTTGAAAACAGGATATATTTATATTATAGGGCCACTAATCATTGTGAATTGTATATTGCCATGTCAACAGTGAATAATCTCGAAAATACACGTATTCCTCGACAACTAATTTGAAACTGTGTTTTCTATTTTGATTTTGATATCGATATGTTTATTCAAATCCTTGACGTAGTTCAACGGTTTTGCTCCTGAGGGATTTTGCTTGTGTAGAGAATCATACCTTGCCATGGCACAGGAAATAAGACTATTTGTTACATGGGCACAGCATATAAAAGGCATCCAATGTATCCACCAAAATGGTACCTAAGCAGGAGATGAATTCCTTCCTTCATGATGTCATCTTTTGACAAAGAATTTTATAATATCAAGTTGGATTCTTCTTTTCAATCGCAGCATTATAAACGTGAATGTATAATATATTTCTAACCAAATATACTATTACATATGTCCATATTTACTCAACTCAAATAATCTGTACATGTTTTGTGATTAAAATGATATACAGTTCAATCATCAAATTCGAAAATGATACATTTTCGTCTGATTACTGAAAGCTGACAATGAACGATTTCATGTATTTGCTGCAACAAATCAAATATTTCATGGAAACTTTTCTTTTTGTGAATGACAGTTTCTTCTTTGAAGATTTGAAAAAAGGGGAAATCGATGATATTCAGATGATTGCGTCATATTGACAGTCGGCTTAAGCGTTTGATGTGAGAAAATGTAATTATAGAAACTGCATGTTTCATTACCTCTCGTTATCTAACAATTAAAACCAAACACATGCCTGCAATCATTCTCGTATAACGTCAAGCAGAAATAAGGCAACCAATCATGGAACGACGTAGCAACATTTCAAATCTATTCCAAAAATTGATTTAGTATTTCATGACGTAAGTAGCTTATGATATCAAGTAGCGTCAAAGGATGAGTTACATATTCACAGTGTTAAAATGTATCAACAATGTGGATGTATGAAATGTTGAACTGTGTTATTGGCAATTGGCAAATGTAACAATATTGGTACGGCAAATACTTATTGAAAATCTACTCATTTCAGCACGTTTGACACCTAATATGTGGGCATGTGATATCAAGAGAATGTGATGTTTACGGTTGATAATAGTGTCAGTGACCCAGCATGATGATTTGCGATATTTACAAGCAGGGGGATAACTCAATTGCTATCATCATTTGATAAAATTGTAAAACTACATGTATGTTGATGCCGTTCAACACCAATTATATTTAGCTTGAGTCAGATTCTTATGCAATATACTGATCATGGATATGTCTCGCATTTGTTTGTTGTCAATATCAATAAAACAACATCTATTGGAGTAACAATGACCCGGCCAAATTGTTGGGTACCAGTTTATGAAATGGAGACACTTCACATTACAGCTAGGCGTTTGAGTGACATGCATGTAGGTTAGAAATGTGACCAATAATATGCTTCTTACAGACACAGGTTAATTTGTCAGACTAGATATGAATTGCCTTTGCAAAATAAAGTCTTCAGGCACCGTAAAAAACAAAAGAAAATTGAGATTGTTCACAAGTTGGTAGTTAGTATTTTGAAAGCCTTACATATGTTAAGGTGAACTGTATGAAAATATGTGAATATAAAAGAGCGAATACATTGCAATCTGATGAAAATCGACTGTGCTTCGAGGGAATAGAGTGTAAACATATTATCTCTAGTGGGGTTCGAGCCTCACGGGGTTCGTACCTGACCCAGCATGGTTTTCCTCTCTTTCACAGTCTGAAGGCACCCAAATTACCCGCATGTTCTGACGTAAGTTCATCTAGCCAATCACAAGGACAGCGACAAAAGCTTTCGATATCAGAGCTAGGGGCACATAACTCCTGTGAAATCCCTTTTTTACATGATCGCCGCCATGTTGGTTTTTTGAAGGGACGATGTCATTGGTCCGCTTGTGACTATGTTTTGTCTGCGCTAAACTGGTGTTGAACAAGCCACTAGCTTGGGTGCTTTCAGACTGTTGTGGAGAGGAAAGCCCCGATACATATTTTGTTTTGTTTCCCTCGAAACATGGTCGATTTTAATCAGACTGGAATACTTTGTAGTGTACATGAAACATTGAAACATTATTCACTCGCTTCAGACGACGTTTCAGTAAGAGGTTCCCAAGAGATTAACTGCCAAAAACAGTTCACAATGTTAAGCCACCATGACTATGTAAATAAGCAAGAGCTTGTTTTCATGACAATGACCTTGTCGATGAATATTCTTGCAGGTAGGGAGTTGAATTATGTACTGTTTCTATTCAAAGCACATACATTCCTAATGAAAAGAATCTTTCGTTGACAAGAAAAACATTGCAAAAAGTCACCAACAGCAGCTAAAATATATCAATTATACTATCATTAGAAATTATTGTTAAGAATTCACCTAAATACTGTAGATGTGAATGAAGTTTACAGCTTTCCTCATGACAAACATACTATATACAGTTGTTTAAAGGAAAAATAAATTATTTCGGACATGTTTGGAAAACAAAGGCAGTGGAGAAAAATGAGTTTTGGATAATAAGAGCTAGGATATCTTCATGTTACAGAGGAAAAGAATACAGCATTAATAATGTGACCTTTCAGAACATTGATATCATATGTATATCTTTAATATTATAGGTTACTTTCGATTAAATCTTATTCACATATCCATGAAGTTTTGGTTCTCATATTGATAAAGTAGAATATAAAAAATATGACTATCGAACAGAAACACGATTCTCCTTCGGTGCATCAAGAATACGAAACTTATTCTACATTTCGTTTCGTTTATACACACACCACAGGGCTGTTCACTGCTCTCAGTGTCTCCAAATCTTTCAGAGTAACGCAGATAGTACAGCACAATTTCGTCTTGTTCAACAACAATTATGTACCAAAGTGAATTAGAATGTTACCTCTGTTATCAACATCAAACAGTCTAGACAAGCTCAAATACAATAATCTCTCCGCCAAATCCTGTGTAAAACCTTTTAGGAAATTGATGAAGTTAAACATTCGGCCATTATCTATATTGAAGCTCTCTAGGATGTAAGGATCTAGAACGTTCTTCAAAATTCTTTAAAAATTATGATTAAATCTGCTTTCGTGTAGATGAGTGAAATATGATTAAGTTTATTTTTTTAAATATAATGTTTTGACAATATATCTTTACACCATCACTACATCATTGTGAATTTGTTGTAAATTGTCTGATATGCTTTATGAAATAAAGATAAAACGTAATTTCATGTTATGAAATAAAGATGAAACGTAATTTCATCGTATGTTGAATCCTAAACCAAAACAATTTTCCTATTGGTTGGGAAAGAAGGTCAAGAATGTCTCTCGAAGCATTGTGATAAGTACTTTACCATAAAGTGTGAGTACAAAATTTTACATTATTTTTTTTCTAAAAAACATGATCGCACCCCAAACTATTTTGATGTACTCTTCCAACGTTTTCAAGAATATACATAGATTGACCCTTTCCACAGATTAGACAAACTCAATTTGGATGATACATTATCATGCCGGAAACCTTGTCATATTTTCATTTCTGCTGGGGAAGCCGATATAGCAAGAAAAGCCAAGGGCTAAAACAGGAATCACTTCCCTTGTTAGATTTGTTGACACTCGGTGACATTTGACTCTATTGTTGACAGTGGTGTCTGGGCCTCACTGAGGATTAGGACGTGGAGACAACGGAGTGAAGTGTCTGTCGCTGACCTTTGGTAAAAGCTGATAACAGTTCTGACGATTTTTTGATAATAACAATTATTGATTATTAGTATTTCTACACAAAAAGAAATATTCCTATACACTGTGAAATTTGAAACTGGGAAATTTGGAATATGACATAGTTACAACGCGTACACAGAGACCATCTCTAATAAAGTTGGTTGACGTGGCGAAAAGCAACTGAATTAATGAAAGGTATGTCTGGGGTAAGGATTAAGGATTAGGCTTTTGATGAAACTGACATCAGTACTTCTGTAAAATGACATGTTGATGTTAGAGGGACTGTTACCTATGTTCAATCCCTTACGTTTGAATCGCACCAATCAATCGCCGAATAACATTGATAGCCTCTGGAGACTAAATATGTAATTTTGAAAATCCACATCACATATCCTTTTGGAAAATTAGCACTTTTAGAGGGATATAAGGGAATAATCCAATTGCTGGCAGTATATAATGGCATTACCTGAATGATAATGACACGTTGGTGCACTTTGAAGCAATAAAATGAAAATATATTTCATACTCGTAATTGACGTTTCGTTCTGATAGAGAAACTTCTGCCTGTTATGTACCAAGAATATGCTAGCAAATATGTTCTACGAAAATGTATTTGCAAATACTGCAAATCGTCTGTTAGAATTGTTAAACTACGGTGAAATTAACATATGTGATCACTAGTTATTTGAAGCATAATTTAAAAGAAACACCTTATGTGTCAGGTTGCATTAAAGGGAATAGCTTAAGGTTGTATGATATGTAGTGTTTCTATATACAATATAAATGGTATCAGTTGGTTTCCAATCTTAGACTATATCATGACGCTGATGGGGGTTTCGGACGTTATGCTGACTAAGGAAGGAAAACGATTTCACCAGGCGGGGATTTCAAATCAATCAATTAAACCATGATGTTGTACGCCTTGCACAAGTAGTATGAGTCAACACAAACAACACACAGAGATCTTACCTCTGATACTAAAAGCACATTAACTAAATACTCAGAGGATGCCAGGTTTATGACACAGTTAATAAATGATTGAAGATAAGGCATCATGTTAAAAAAAATATTGATCACTTGTATCTCAGTCGTTTGTCATAATTGGCCATAAATAATTTTTTCCTTTAAGAAAGTTTTAGATATCGAAATGTCAAGCCTTTTAAGGATGGGTTTATGTTTCATCACAATTATCTTACTGAAATGTAGTTGGTTTGATTAAAAATGTTCAGTGCATACGAGGAGTTGACACTTAAGGTAATTATTTGAATATATCGTGTCAATATTTAGGCAGAACAGGCCAGAATTTAGACTTTTAATAATTTTCCCTATAAGCAAAGTAAATAAATCGTACACTTTTTTATCAAAATAAGTTCGATAGACATTGACAGATTCCAGAAGCAAAGTCGTTTAATCGACGTTGATTACAATATATGCAGTGAGTTATGAATTGAATATTTTCACAAAGATACCGAAGATGCCAATTTCAAATCATCATTGTAATTATCGTTGTTTTCAAAATGATACCTTGTTGACGCTAAAAAGAAGTTATTATCAGTGATTATGAATAATGACACTATTTGATGTTAACAATCTGCACAAGTGGATGCATATCATTGTGTCAAGGAGTATGTTATGAGTGCAGGCAATGTTTACTGATCTACTAATGAAACCTCGAGTAGATGTGTAGGATCCCCGGGGAACAATGGATCCACTTTGTTCTCTCATCAACATCAATATTGCCAACAGCTTATATGCATATTTTGTTACTAGGTATATCTGCTATACAGACACTCATGTTACATAAATACATTGTTTCATTGGTTGTCAAAAGTCATACAGTGTGTTAATCTACATGTATAGGGACGCTAATGTAACCTGATGTCATTCAAGATAACAAATTGTATTTAGAAATATTCCTAACCGCCTACTACTAGTATATCAATGACAAGGAAGTAGTAATAAGGCTTTTTTGGACGGTTGTAATTATGGTTTCCAAGGATAGGTACAAAAAGTGCCAGAAATTGTAGTCGCACAGCCTGTTGTCTTCCTTTGAACTTTATAATTACCAACAACACATGCTTCAAAATCTAAGCTCGCAATACAAACACAATAGCTCACAAGACCCACACTTGGTTTACTCATTGATTTGATCACAATCCGGTAGATATAATGCTGGAATATGTTATGTTTCAAGTGGCACTACATACTAAATAGATAATTGTAACGGGGCTAAACTAAATCTCTCATGAGCTGTTTGAGTGGCATTCTAGAAGTTGATTGTATAAGGAAGACAAGGGTAATTCTATGGATGAACAACTTCTTTATTGGATAGTAGCGACGTTTCGGTATAGATTCTTATACCGTTTTAAATCTCACATACACAAGGGCAATGTTAACAACTTTTCATGGTGAATGATCCTCTTAAAGTAATTTACATATACTTTAATGAAGACGTTTGTCTAATAATATAAAAAAACTAAAATTAGTAGTGTTTGACTGTTATCTAAGATAGGACATTTCCGGTCAATAATACATGTAGCGAATGATAACAAAACGTCCATGGACAGACCAGAAGCTAAAACTAATTATGTGAGGAGGAAAATCCTAGGTTACGATAAAATAGCAATAGGTTGGACACACTGCATCACCCTTCAACTGTGTGCGACCTTAGATAGGGTTTATTTTCATTGATCACGCATTGTGGCTTCTAAATCCAAACAAGAGCCTGACGTTTATTGCTGTTGTGAAACTCAATTTTGTATTCTGTAGTAATAAGTACTCGTATAAACAAACGGTTTGCGAAATGTTGTCCACTATTAAATTTATGCTATGAAATACGAAGTTGTGACAAACTAATTTGATTTTCTGATTTTGAATTTGATTGGTAATTCATTGTTTTATACTTCTGTGCAAACAGGCAAACCGTGCATTGTCTTGTTTTTCTTACAGCAATAACTTCTCATTGTAGATGATATGCGCATATTCCTTTCCAAATCGAGAACGATGTAAAAGAAAAGTAACTTATAGACAGTACCATAGAATTGAACTCCTTAATAAATATGATATCATCGTATGTGACCTTATTCCTCACTTTCACTCTAGATCTCGACAGTTACCTCATTATCTTTTGATGCAACTATAAACTACATGTTTATAATGGACGATTGCATTATCCATGTTTCTCCTTTTCTTTTACATTTCTTTCTCTATTCTTTATTCTTTCATTCTTTTGCATTTCCAAATGAGGCTTTTGATGAATAGCATATATGTTTTGTACAGTATATGTGGGTAAGGTATACGCTTATATTCAAAGTTCTTTCTGTTGTTCCCGAAATATTCAACATTAACGTCATTCTTAAGACTTACAGTGTTGCAATCATTTGTCATCAACTACATGTACGTCATCCTTAGATGTGTACTCTTGTCCATTTCACAAATGTAATCTAAATTGCTGCTTTTAGCTGACAAATTCTCAAATGGTTTCTCTGAAAAAGGTTTTTAACATATTCCAAGAATTGAAACGACGAGCCATTTTCTATCGTCACTCTTAAGTATTCTACAGTGGTCGTTGGAAGAGCCATGACCATTGCAAGTAAGACAAATTGCGACTCAAATGGGTCGCTAGAAAGTTTTTAATTTACCACAAAATTGATTCAAACCTATGGGACGATAAAATTGTCATTCAAATAGTCAATATATGTGGGAACGTCATTTGGGAACACTTTGGTTTAAATTGCTGGCACAAGACCTTTTTATCATGGGTTTCTGATGCCATTTAGATTGAATTCTATTAATTTCAGTAACAACTTTCACATTCCACAACTAGTCACGCATTCAAGCGTTTGCTCTATTTATCCTTGAAATGTGCAAAACAACATTACAACCTTCGTCGTTTTAAAAGTAATTTAGAATTCCTTTTTCTATCAACACAGCTCATTCCAAGGCTTGTGTATTGTATAATTTATTGCTATCAGATAAGAATCCTACTTTGTTGCTGACTTTGTTTTGAAATAGTTAATTCCACTCTTTTGCTAGAGGGGTAATAATATCTAAAAATGACCGAATGGGGTCATTTCATTTTGGTCATGCTTCCATGTGCATGTAAGTTTATAACAATCGGCAGAGAACTAGAATATTGGTCTTGAATATTTGAAATGGTGTACCTCTTCTCGGGGAAAAGGTTTGAACTTACGTCATTTAGACAGAAATGCTAGGTAAATCTCCCTTCGTCTCTTCATGCTGTTTCATAGATGGATACGTGAGAGACCCTAACGATGTAGTACAACAGCAATATTATCATCATTTCCTCTTCTCACATAAAACCCAAAATTTAAATGGATTGAAGTTTCCGGGCTTGAGAGAAAGATTCAAAACATAGTAATCTATGAGTCAATTTTGTTAAATCCTTTATGAAATTGATATCATATACCCTTTATCTATATACTACCTGGTATCAGGTAACTAAACTTATCCAACGATCAACGGATCTCATTTAACTGAAACACAATTTCAAAATGATATCTCACTAGGGTTTAATAAAACTTTATTTGCGGTCTAAATATTACGATGAAACGAACTTCGGTCATCTTCAACCAGAAATTTTAAGTTAGAGACAGTCATATAGAAACTTTTTCTACAGATGCTATGCACATTAATCAACAGGAAACAGTAGATTCTAATAAAAACCTGTAATCGAACATGGCTTCAAGAAAAAGAAAACAGATTGTACTTTTTTCGAATAGTTCTACTGATCTGAAAAGATTTAAATATTAAACAATAAAGTTAAAAGAGGTATCAATTAGTTAGAAGAGAAGTTTGACGGGGATGGGAAATATTCATGATAAATATGTTTTATTTATACATGCCATTTAGATGAAATATAACATTGTAATATTTGTAAAAGCACTATCTGCCACGAAATAAATTATTGTACTTTTTTGTAACAACAAATTTACTCAGTAGATGGTGTTTTTCAAACTTTAAGAATTTTAAACAAGTAATCACTCTGACAAAGCTCTTTCATCTTTTTCATTCACATTTTCTGAAACAATAAATAACAATTTGGTTATTTTTCACAATGTCACGCCCCTGACCTTTGTCTCTGTTAAGAGGATGAGGACGACTTTATCGTTTTCCCTAGTAAGTGTGATATATATTTTGTGCAGGATCTAACTATACATGTCACGAGAATGTCCTACAGCAGTTGCTGCGTTTTATATATGCAAAATATTGATAGATCCATTTGAGTATGAGCCTGAATTATTTTGATTGAGATGAAGAGACAAATGTAACAAAAGTGGATAATGTTCATATTTCTTACATTTCTATAGAAAATCATACAATTCGTATCAAATCATTTAGGTTATCATCGTCGAGATGCACAAGTGGATCAGATAATCACAATTATTAACTTTCAATTTAATATTTTGACAATTTTTTAATTTCCTGTGATTATTTATATTTTAAATATAATTCAATATAAATTCAATTGTACTCATAAATGAACATGTTCATGTTCAAAATGCAATTATGACAAATCTTAGTGTATGCCACATAACCATAATCCCAACATGTTTTTCTTTCTCCTAACAACATAAAGACTGAAATATCAGCCCGTTAATGAGCTCTTCTAACAAAGAACACCTGCAAGTGATCGATAACGTCTAATGGTTGCGTTGCTGTCAAAGTCAAAATTGGAAAGAATGTTAAAATTGTATAAACAATCGAACGAAAATACAGCATCATTATCATTCGTTTTTGTACAAGTAACACTGAAAATAGCACTAAAGTGTTTTCAAACCGCATCTGGCAGAATCTTTTACAAAATCAAAGGACAAGAACAAAACATTTACAGAATGTATGCATCAAAGCCAGGACAATAGTTACATCAACCTTCCTCCTACGTTTGCAACCAGTTTTGTGTGCACTCTAGCCACATACATTGAACTTCAAACACTCCTACCCCTCATTTTGTTTCAAGACATCATAAAACAAGAAAACAAAACCAACCCAGCGTGATACATTTTACTATAACCAATAACGTTCTGTTTGTTTTATTATTCCCTATGCAATATATACATTGTATTCTATTTGTTTAAGAAATGAATTTCACAATATAGTTGTCCACACGGTTATAACCTGTTTGAAACTTGTAATATAAACTTGTATAATTGGCGAGCTTGCCGAGCCAATTATGCAAAAGTTTATATTACGAGTTTCAAACAGGTTATAACCGTGTTGACAACTATATTATGAAATTCATTTCTTATAATTTCACACTTTGTATTTAAAGCCAGAAGTTGTTTTTATATCATTCGAAATGCGATTCTGTAGTAACTTCGAAGCTGCTTGTAGCACTGACCTAGATATCAGTTAGACCCAGGCGGGTCTCTACCGGGTTCAAGCGCATGCAAAAATAGTTCATAACAAAAAAGGAAAAGCTGCACTTCTTTATTCCACAAATAATCCTTTATGGGTATCATAAAATGTTTTGGGAAAAAAACTAAAAAATATGTAAAGTTTGATTTCAATATTCCAAAATTAACAATTTGCACTCGCGTATTGATACTGTCCTGTATCGAGTGTGGAGTATCAGCTCTAAAAGCTCGACGTGCTTGGGAAAATTGGGTTGTTTGTTTGACAATGAATGTATAAACATAAAGTTATTTAAAGTCCCTCGAGAAATAATGCCAATTGCAGGCCCGCCTATGTTAGACACTGTCATTGACAATGACGAGTACATGTTTTCAAACACGGCAACATCGTTTTGATCATCGGGGGCCTCGAAACTGTCTGTAAAGAGCGCGCCACGACACTATTAATTTGTTGTGTATGGAATGGGGTGCCTTGAAACTGTGTTGTCGCAAGTCAAGTCATTCAGAATGGAGCTCAACTCATGCTTTTGAAATGATGTACATAACATTGTTTAACTTTGCCCACTATCCTCATTTCTGTGACTGGAGATGAACATGTACAACTTTATTTATTTACAACTTAATGTTTTTTCTTCAAACATCAAAAACAGATTATTAGGGCGAGTGTTGCTAATAAACAGAAAAATAATATTTGCAAAAAGTGAGTCTCAGTGATGACCATCAAGACTGGGGTCAGGCTGGAATGTGGCTGTAAGATCAGGGGAATCCCCGAGAAATGTAGTTCCGGCACGATATCGTATAAACTTCATTTACTGAAAGTTATTTTGTATAACCTGCGGTTAAGGGTTCATTGAAATGTATACCGATCACATGACCTTGTAAGATCCAATCAGAATCGAGCATATCGTTTACATTTCAAAGTCTGAATTTATTCCTGAATAACCTTAAAGGAGTTTTGATTGATTTCCCATTACATTATCTTTTCTGATGAAGACTGACCCTCAAGACACAATATTAGTCCAAGAATTAAGAACAAACAGATGCGTTGTTATGTAAGATGTTGATATGATATAGTGTTACGGTATCTAACAACCATGTGATATTTATTGAGTATTTGAGTGTCTGATTTATCGCCTTACTGATATCATGCTGCTGTCAACTTTGACATATCACGACATATCACGTGGAGGGTTACATTAATAGTTGTACACGCGTACAATAACCGATAACAGGACAGGCAGGCAATTGAATCAGCCTGATGAAGCTTAATGTATGCAGTGTAAATTTTGAGTATGATATCGAGACCGAATTATCAACAAAATGTGAAATTGAATTACCATTCCGTTAACTTGCAGTAAAACCTTTAAATGTTTATAATATTATACAGTGACACAGGTGCAATTAATATCCTTCTGATACATTTTGCAAATGGTTGACCAATGTCCATTTAATCTATTGACAAATCCTACCTTTCTTTAAGCCGCTAAACTCTGCTTTGTTCTGTTTATTCAAGACCTACAATACAAAACAACACTGAAATAACCAATAGCATGCACTCTCGTGGGATGATAACGTCGTGAATAATATGCATGTCAAACGTCAATGACAATCTGATTATATCGATTAATTATTAATTCTCTTGTCAATAAACTCCTACTGTAGTAGTAGTTTCCATATTGGTTCAGTATCCGATATGTTTATGTTTATATACATTGTGTATTCAAAGACATGAACCTTGTGCATACTAAAGGTTCAATATTGTTATAAATGTAGAACTTATGTTATAATGTCGTAATTAATACCAGGGTTATCAAAAAGGTTACTTATGAAACCATATATGATAGATCTCAAACACATGATCGTAAATTAAGCAGGAGCCTACATAAATATCAAATATATAGTTTTACAAGTTAAATCATTTACTAATTACAATTAAGATTTATCAATATGAACTTGCACATACAATGAGTGACATAAAACCGAGAGCACAACCATTGAAATATCCTTGGTCATATCAGTTCGTTTTTACTTTGATTCACTTCAAACGGGATCCAATCATTATAAAGTTAACGGATTCCATGTTACCAGTGAATAATTGAATTTACAGTTATAAGATTGCATTACCCCAAGAGATTTGAAAATTTACGATTTCGATTTTATGTTTTTTAATTCAGAGCATTGAAGTTGTTCAACAAAAGGATCTGGTTACGTTTTGCTTTAAGTGATTTAAAATGTTCTTGTACACAGCACAGACCTTGCTCTGGAGATGTTAATTAGATTACGGGGTAACAGAGGAAACAAAGAAGCCACACCAACCAAGCCGGTCTTTTAGAAGGATCGCAAGGTGCTTTTGTAGGATGTCACCTATTGACAAATGGTTAAACATATAACATTGACTTTTCAAGTTAATCTTATTATGATGAACTAAATATATATGTTAATTTCTTACCAATCATCCTATGTTGTTCGTTTCTTAATATTCAGTTTTACCAGTGTCAAATGAATGTATTTACCAAGAGAGGCATATTTACTTTAAAAGACATATCTCTTTATACGTTATATTGATCAGAATTAATACGCTAGTGTTATGCTGTTCTCGATGTGCCTCACGATAGTTTGTTGTCAGGATTACTTAAACCAATACAAGTATACAAGTACGTGAATACGAATAATCTTGCTATAAGACTGGTAAAACAAGGCTGGTACAGAGACAACAACAGAGACTGGTCGGCTGTAGCACAGGCGTGTGAGTGACATAAACAGGTTAGAGATCAAATGACCAATAATAAGCCTTGTAAAGACCAATTGTGAACTGCATCAAAATAGACAAATTCCCTTTTGCAAAATGACGTGAGAGTTAACAATGGAGACGATTTTCACACAAGCGTGTCGGCGACATAATCGGGTTAGACATCATATGCAGTTAAACTCATGCATGTGCCACACGGCCTTGTGTCTTGTGAAGAAATTAATCACTCCTCACCTCAGACGAGGTTTCAGCAAGTGCTTCCCAAGAGGTGGTCTGACAAGAGCAGTTGACGGTGTAGCGCCACTCTCAGTGAAACCAGACTATGTAAATAAGCGAAGTGCCTGCACTCATTACAATGCCTCTATTGATGAAGATTATTATAGGTTGTGTGCTGTCTTTATGCAAAGCACATACATTCAAGAAGAATAGAAACTTTCGGGGACAAGAAACCATGAATGCAAGCAAAAGATTTGTGTAAAATTGTATTAAGCCAGGCAAACACGAGATGAATCATTAATCATGCCATCACCTGGTTCAGAAATCCACGAGAAGCTTAAAAAGCTAAATATTCTTTTAATACCTTCTTTTGTAAGGTAGTTTAAGAAACATATTTTTGAGCTGTGTGTTATATTAATTGTACTCTATCTTGTATGAGAGAAAAAATGGCAGTAAAGACAAAATAGATTTAAATAATAACACTTGATATATCAGAATGACAAGGCAAAACATACCACCATTTTTTGATTGATATTATAAATGAGCATTCTTAGCAAATTATATGGAGAGAGTCTCACCCAGGTGTTTTCTATTATCAAAATTGATATAATCGTTAACAGTGTGGGCTTAGAATTGTAACGTCATCAGCATAAAGACGCCATACGATTGGGGGTTTATCAATTTGGAGACGGCGTATTACCGCGAGGTCTGTTTAAACTGCTTTCAAAACCTTTAAATGACATTAATTGATCATGTAATTACATAACAATTTGATTGTGACAATAGCTACAATATAGATATATATTCCAATACCTTTCAGTCCAAATTCTGAACATGGATAATGAAACATATATTGAATATTCGGTTTTAGTGATGCACAAGCATTATGACGTCATAGCATTGTGGATTCATTAAATTTGAGACGGCATATTACCGTGAGGTCTGTTTAAATTGTTTTGAGAACCTGGTAATGCCATTAATTGATAATGTAATTCCAGTATAATAACTTGATTGTGGCAGTATAAATATTTGCAATATAGATATAGATACATATTTCAATACCATTCAGTCCAATTTCTGAACATTGATAAGGAAACATAAACTGAACGCCAAAAGAAATGTTACATCTCTTCTTTTTCTTCAGACAAAATAACGAATAAAATTTTCCACAAACATGACTTATTTCCTTTTTTTGAGAATGTGCATTCATTATCACAGAAAACAAAGTCAGTTTGGTTAAGTTTTACAATTTTCACTTCAATTATTGCATGATCGGAAATAGGACAATTGACCCCACCCATGAAGAACTGGAGATAACGTATTTACCATTAAAGTCACAGGTCTGCTATTTTAGCACAAAACACTAAACTGATGGAGTGTTACAACACATCAAAGCAAATTCCTCTGAACACGTCACTTTATATGCTTTTCAAATTCAAAGAGGTGTAACATTTCTTTTGGCGTTGAGTTTATATTGATATTCGGTTTTCGTGATGCACAAGGCGCGATAGCTTTACGTCTTTCCCTTTGGATTACACGGTAAGTTCAGGGCGAGTTCGACTTGTCAATCAGCAATTATAGACCAAAGTGGATTCAAATGTCACTTATGTTATCAACATCAAACAGTCTAGACAAGCTCAAATACCGTAATCTCCGCACCAAATCCTGTGTAAAACCTTTTAGGAAATTGACTAAGTTAAACATATGACCATTATCTGTATTGAATTTCTTAAGGATGGAGGATCTTCGGAGGTTCTTCACGAGTTCTAGTATCGTCGAAAATACTGATAATATCAGTTTCCGTGTATATGCTCGAAACATGATTAAATCAAAATGAATCAATATTATATTTTGCATCAATTTGTTTTAACCATTTCTATATTTGCTTTATTAAAAATATCAAACATCATCCCTGTTTCAAGACGCAAAGTCAGAAGTTGAAACAAATATGATGATTTGAACTACCTGTTAAAACATATGATGTTAACTTAAAAGTCATAAACAACACGGTGTGTCAAGGACATAGATGAAACAGAAGTACAAAAAGTGTATTTCGAGAACCTGTTAATATTAATTTCCTGAATTTGAAACGACATGGTGTCACATTTATAATCATTGGACAAAAGTTAATAAAAATTGCAGATTAATTGTTTTTTGATATCGGTATATCATATACCAGCATCAGTATGTGCTCTTTGAAAACGGATATGACAATAATAACCAAAGACGGATATGACAATAATAACCAAAGACGACACCAAAAACACTATACTGGTGAGGTTAGTTGACAAACTGGGACAACTGAAACTATTGTTTACAACGGTACAACGTTTTTATGGGGAATATAAGGTTCCATCCTCGATAATCCAGCGCTTTCGTTCCGATAAATCTGCACTACAAGCCCTGGAAAACTTTACGGGATTTTACCTCAAACCCAATTACCTCCCTTTGCAATGACTCAGCTAAACGCTTGTTTGTTAACAAACAATTGGATCACTTCTAAAACCAGTTTTCTACCTCTAACTATACCTTTCTTTTCGTCGCTTCCCTCATCACATTCGTTCCGTTTCTCCCTGATCTGTCTACTCTATTTTGGATGGCACCATCCACGTGTTAAATAGCTGAAAAATTGCTGACAACACGTTAAACCCCAACTCACTCACTCACTTGATGTCGCGAACGGTTGAGTTGTTTACGCACTTGGTGTCGGCTTTTCGTTTCTGATTGGATAACGTGTTCGTAAAGGGAGGTAATTGGATTTGAGATAAACCCCCGTAAAGTTTTCCAGGGCTTGTAGTGTAGATTTATCGGAACGAAAGCGCTGGATTATCGAGGATGATTAGGTTCCAATTGAAAAACAATGCATAATAAACTAAATGGAGCAGTAATAATTCAAATATATAACGTAAAATTTAGCCATGCAATTCCTTTTTCTTACACAAAATGAATTAAAGGTGTTCACACAAAATGGCCGCCAATGGAATTTTTTGTGAATCTTCATACTTTGTCCTCCGACTATGGATGATTGGCTTGTATAATGAGATGTTTGACACTGTCAAAATAATACATTTAGCATTAACTTACAATTATCACTGAAAAAATTAAAATATAAAATTATCAGAAAACGTGCTACTGCCCCTTTAATCTAATGGAATGTTATCATAAATGATACTTTCACCACCTTGTATATAACGTCCTCTTTGACAGGCTGGTTTGGAGTCAATATCTAAAGGGAAAAAAACATTATACTGATAAGGTTAGTTGACATAATTTGAGTCCTGACTCCATTTTTAACAACTGTGTCTTCTCTATTGTAATGGAATATTATCATAAATAATACATTGACCATCTTGCATTCATTTCGTCCCTTTTGACATCTTAGTTGATAGTGATTGTTCTCAATATCTATAATACAAACACTGTACTTGTGAGGTGACTGCTGACCCAATGGTTTACAACTGTGTCTTAGCTGGACAAAGGATAAAGAAAGCTGACATAACATTATACAATTATTGACTTCAGTTGAGGTGAATCCAATGGTTTATTGACCTCGGAACAGTTATGTTTACCGAGGCGACAGCCGAGGTGAACATAAGTTTCCGAGGTCAATAAACCATTGGATTCACCGATAACTGAAGTCAACAACTGTTTTATTATATGATTTATGAACGTTTCAGTTATTTTGAAAACTATTCACTTATTTTAAGTTTTTTCGGAAGCAACTCTTTACGGCGCTCCTCCTAGTGGCGATCTATTTTTAGCTCCAGGTCATTGGATTGTTATGTTGACCTCGCGTGACGTTTCCCGCGGTCAACATAAGGTTTGATCATTGTCGGTGACCACCTTCCTCGACCAATCAGAAGACAGATCACTCGTCCATCATATAATAAAGTGACTTGTTGTCTTATAAAGCAATGCCTATATAAGTCCAGATTATGTATTTAAAATGGGAGTTATTGAATGTTGTTTTTCTAACAACAAGAACAAAATTATAGTAGAAAAACGTTAGAGAAGATGAATAAGGTACTGTCAAACCAGTACACAGAGTAGAAATCTGTTTGGCAATCTGACAAGTAGCTGAAGTATGTCTAGGATGAGGATTATGGAGGTGGCTGAAGATGAATAAGGGAGGTATCATTACTTTACATCAATTCTTCTGGTAAAGCTTATGCTGATGCCCTTCTTGTGGATAGTATGATTATAAAAAATGAAGAAATTGTTAGATTGATGTGTCTGATGTAAATCCAACTGCGTTAGCGTATAAAAACCAAAGCTTCGACAAAACATTGATGACTAAAATAGTTTATACAGTATAAATTGGATAAGCATATATTCATATCACATAACTTACGATAATTCGGCACTTATCCAGGCAATTACGCTATAGAAATATCTGTATGTATCATATATTTTAAACAAGTTATTTGATAATAGATGTTAAACGGCCAGTTACACTTTTAGGTACATAATGACCCCACGTACATAATAACAATATGTTACCTTTTGCGATTCTATGTTTTGAAATCAATCCTTGAAATTTCAAAACAAATGTACCATAATCAGTTGAATGAAATTCAGATGAATGAAATGTGTTCGCACAAACATGGCATCTGATGGGTTTTGCGTGATACATGAATACTCTATTCTACGACTGTACATTATTAGGTTGGTTCATGAGATGTGTTGTTCTCTGAAGATAAAACACATTGCATAACATATATTAATTTGGATAACTCTAAAAAAGTCTTAAACATTGCTAATGATACATTAATGACGTAGACAAATTGTGGTTATAAATTAGCAACATGAAGCTGCATTCCCTGTACAAATGTTAGTGGTAGTGGTAGTGGTAGTGGTAGTGGTAGTGGTAGAAGTAGAAGAAGTATTAGACGTAGTAGTAGTGGTGGTGGTAGTAGTAGTAGTAGTAGTAGTAGTAGTAGTAATAGTAGCAGCAACGGCAGCGTCAGCTGTAGTAGTAGTAGTAGTAGTAGTAGTAGTAGTAGTAGTAGTAGTAGAAGTAGTCGTTTAGCTAGTTTGTTTCTGGGAAGGGACCGAAGAAAGTTGTCAACAAGACGGATTGTTTCCGCTAATACTAAAAGCTGATAAAGTGAATAATGTCCGAGAGGATGACAGAGACACAGGTGTTTTTACTGGGACAAAATACCTTAGACTCTGTGGTTTAGGTCTGTGTCTGGAAGAGGATTTAGGACGTTGTATTTGAACACATTGCAGATGTGCCTGATATTTACCTTAATTGTTCTTTAATGATATGTGATAAAGATACTACTGCTGACCAAATGCTAATTTTCACAACGAAAATGAATGCTTGGTTATGCTTTTTTCGATTCACTTATATCTGTTTTTTCGAAGGCGACAAAACATTATTGAAATTCTTACATCACATTGATGTTATTTTCCGTGTTTTCGTTAAATGCTGATAGTTATCATTTAACGCTAATGATCGGTTAGCAATAGATATCGGGTATCGAGCATCATAAAATGTTCTACGCGTGTTTCTAGCTAGTTTCCATATTTCAAACAGGAACTTCTGTATAGGTATACCTTAAATCTTGCTGTTTTATTTTTTTCAAACCAAAATGATATGTTTATACGCTTCGTAGAATAATCTCTTACGACATCCCTTCTAAATACACTTTAGCTAATGATACATGCTGGATTTATAGTTACTCGTAAATTGTCATACAATGACATTATCTGAAATGGTACAAATGCTTATACTTTTCGCCTCAGATTTCTTACATTCGAACCGAACCCCCATAGTCGAGCAACACCTACTGTAGTAAGTATTTGCATTGTGAGTCTATCATCCCGCCAACCAGGCTTCCAAATATGGCTGAAAAAGTATTACAACTGGATTTTAGTACTTCATCATCAAAATCAACTTCAAACTCTGTATGAAATTGTACAGCACACGTCCCTATATCTCTTTAATGTTCCACGTGGTGTTTTGAGATAACAACAATAAGATAGAAGCCTTTAAAGTGACACTGGTCATTTTTCATGCATGTTGAATTAACGCATTATCAAAAACAGGAAGTTCAACAAATGTGTTTGTCATCCAACAAAAAGCATGATCAATAGAGAGCTCTGGTTCTGGTTTGCTGCAGAGTGACAGCCCATTGCACATGTATAGAGAACAGACATGGCTATGACAGAGAGAATTTGATTATCCCGATACGAAAACGATACAGAACGTTGTTAAGATCATACATAGCCCAGATCTACAAAGGATATCAAAGAGGAAGAATTATGCACATGTCATTGAAGTTTGAGTTAAACTTTTCCTATTGACAGGATAACAAGTAGAGGTGACATTCAATTCAGAAATAACTGTTACCTTCTATTGACCGTGATAGCAATTCTTTTGGACATTGTTTTATTTACCAAGGATGCTCTATAACTCATTTACATCACGATTCTTCCTCATTCGAACCTTAAACGAAAACAGCGTTGCTGACATTAAAACAATCTAAATGTACTGCTGTTTCTGTTTTGTTTCTTATATTGGATGGATGTTATCAAGATTTCATGATAATTGAGTTTGACCAAGTCTATAAAAACTGCCTTCATCTCAAAATTTGATTGAACATATTTGTTAAAAATATAATGTTTTTTGTTAAATAATCTGGCGAGAATACTTCAATGTAACAAATGAAATGCATAATTGTTTCCAATAAGAATTGCGAACCAGAAAGAACCGATTATCACGAAATAGGTAATGTATATATAATAAGTAAATAGTCCTTTATGATTACAGAATAGTTGAAAGGATACGAAACTTTAAACGAAAACACTGTTATTTTAAGAATTCCTTTTACGGTCTTCTTGACTTTACAATTTACAAATCCAATCAAGATATTTAGGAAATGGAATTTTATTCATTTGGTATGCCTTTGAAATGCGTTATGAGTTCGAAAACGGAGTAACAAATTAATCATTACAATGTCAAAAACGTTCTTCTTTGATGTATTAGAGCATTAGCATAAATTATACTTAAACCACCTTTATTCATCTTGTCATCTTTAACTGGTTTTTATTAGAATCAATATCTATGATAACATTCCAATAGTTTGTCGTAATCTCCGGAAAAGTAAATCAAATTTACATATTGCAGGGCAATTTTTTTGTTACATTTAAAGGTGTCCTTAAAATGCTCCCTTTCTCTAATGCAAATGACTAAGAGGTGTGCATCTCAAATGGCTTCCAGTAGTTCTTGCTTGATACTGTTGAATATTATTTTATGAATTCAAATAACTGAGTGACAAAGGGCGTTGTCTTTAAAGGGCATTTGGACGATTTATATTTTTAAAAAAACAGGAAAATCCTTTCGATAACTTCATTATACGGAAAATCAGGACGCTCTGAGAAAATTCTTACTTTTTCTTTTGGAGGATTGAACAGAACCATTTAAAACATGGTTTAGTAACTCCAAATTTACTTTTACGAACAATAGTAGTTCCCCTCCTTAGGTGATCATTGCAACTCATACAATTGAATAAAACACTATTTCCCCGAATAATCGCAACTATATCCCAACTAGCTAGGTTGGTGAGAATCAGGTAACACAACTATATCCCAACTAGCTAGGTTGGTGAGATTCAGGTAACACAACTATATCCCAACTAGCTAGGTTGGTGTGAATCAGGTAACACAACTATATCCCAACTAGCTAGGTTGGTGAGAATCCGGTAACACGCTTTGCTATTGAGTGTGAAACGAACCACAAACGACCGCTGATCAAGTGACATATTGGTCGGCAATGATGTTACACTTTTACTGACTAGATTAATCAAGCACTGCAGGAGGTCACGTGACATGGACGCTATTGGATTTATGGGATGAGGTGGAAAACAGTGATGTGACCCTGGGGTGTTCATGTCTTCAGATCTCATTAATGAACTGGCAGATACACAAGTAGTGCAGGAGATTCCAGAACACTCGGCTGTTACTAACTGATTGACGGAGTTCACTCGGGTTGGCTTCTGTAGCCTGATGCTCTATCTAATCCATTTGGGTTCTCATTCGAAACATTAAAACAAGGAGATCCATATTACTAATGAAATTGGTATTTTCAGTTGATGACTGAATTGTCTCTCAATTTATTCAAGCGAAGGGTATTCACTGTTAAGAAAGTATCCTCTAGGGGACAGAATGTTTTGTGATATTATATTTAGATTGATTATTATGTCTCCCAATGAAGAAATGTGTCATTTTTTTCAAATTCATATCTCCATAACTAATTTTGTTCGAATTTTGTTAATCACTATGGGGAATATAATCCAAGGTAACATAATAAGTATTATTCCTTAATGCGATAAGCAGTATCAAAACACATATATATCTGGAATTTGTATATGAAAGGCATCATTTTCAGTGCCAAAGAAAAAGCAAAATACATGTTCATACTTTCATAGTTCATACTTATTACCATATTGTAAAGTTTGTATTGCTAATCAAGTACAATATTATATGTCAATAAATCATGAAATGAATTTCATAATGTGTTTTTCTACACGGTTATAACCCGTTTGAAACTTGTAAGTTAAACATGTATAACAGGCAAAGCTTGCGCAGGATTCTTTGTAACATGCCCTAAGCTTCCACATAAGTGCCTCTTTCCTCAGGTGAGTTAACTGAAAGTAGTTCACAGAAAAAGATTAAAAAATATATTATTTTGGTACAATTCTACTTCAGGTTTAAACCCACTTATAAATATCTGGTCCTATCTTAACACTAAAATATATATGTGAAAACAGTATGTTTTGTTGGTTTCAACACTGCTACATTGTTAAAATAGTCCTTCATTCACATTGAATGACCTCCACTTCAGGGTTCATTAAAATGTATAGCTGTCACATGACCCTGTTAGGGCCAATCAGAATAGAAAAAAATATGTTTTCATTTCAAAGTCTGAATTGTTTTTGCGTGGTTCTGCGTTTAGGAGTACCATATCTAGATGACATGCGGCGTTGTTACAGTTTAACTAACAGTTCGTTAATTGACCTATTCTCAATTCACACTGATTCCGCTGAATTATATAACCCACTTTAAAGTTCCTTGTTTATGTAAACTACTAAGCACAATCATGTACATCATGTCTGCAAACATCGTGTACTTTCATGTATTTGTGCAAAGTATTGTTTGAATCAAACCTTGATATTTGTATTGTTATCAGGTTACTACATCGTTTGCATTATGTGTGTTCATGTTTAAAAGCTATGTTTCAATGCAGTGTATTTAGATGGATAATATGTTGGAATAGTCAAACATGTAGATTATGCCACGCGTCCTATTCAATGTAATGTCCAGTTTGCGTGTTTAGAGCTGCAAACGTGGGAAGTAATTTCCGCCTCTTACCTATATAGACGGGAGATAATCCACATTATCCGTCCCCTTATGCCGAATCAGATTCGCCTTGATTACAAAAGATATTGGAGATGTTTTCAAAACCCTTCACTTGGAAGTTCTGGCAAAAGAGCTGGTCTCAAGTTTTATTATCATGTGTCTTAGAAGTTAAAACAAGTCTAGCCATAATTACAAATGTGAAGTGCGACCATTCAAAAAGTACTTAAATAATTAGGTGGAAATCAGGAATAGTAACCTTCGTTGAATCAACAATCAGATGTAGAGTATATGTCAAGATCAATTTTACCTTACTTGCATTTAATTCGCTTGTCAGCAATAAACGTAAGTTCAACATGTTCCTATAAAAGAGGGTACAATTGTTGAAAGAGACTCCCCTTATTTACCATAAAGTGGATATAGTCACCTATGTAGCGGAAAAAAATAAAAAATAAATTTTCAAAAAGTTTCCATTGATAATCTGGTTATTAAATACATTGTGGGCAGTGCCTTTGTTGAACAAAATATATGTTCTGACAACTTTGCAATAAATCACAAGTCATAAACTAACAAACAAACCAGTATCTATTAAATTACAAAAATGCCATTTCAAGCTCATATTAAAACGTATTATCTTCTAAATATCTGTCTAAGATGCCAAATGAAATGATGTATTAGCAAATTTCGAGAGTTATTTGTTTTGTAGAAACCTTACACTTCGTGAGCAACTAATTCGTGATAATCTTCGATATATCTTCGTGATAAATCCAGGCTATGCATATGTTTATTTTATTATATTCATGATGATAAATATCGACATTGGGATTTTATTTAACTGGTCTCAGAGTCACTAAAAAGTTTAAGTGAAAAATGGTCTTAGCAAAAAACTCGTTTGCCTGTAAATGTTTCCATAACTCAGATTTTAGGGAAGAATGGATCATTAATCTGTCTCAGCAAACTCTTAGCTAAGAATAAAAAGTATACAGCTACATGTACCATACAGATTTTATAATTATAATCTCCAAATTTCCGTAATTCTTCAGTAACTGCAAAAATGGAACAATTCTATTACTGAAAATGGATCACCTTAAATATCACATTTAATTGTCGATAATAAAAAATTCTCTTGATATCATACATCTTTTGATATCCATTCTTTTAATGAAAATACGTTCATAGACTTAAATAGTATTATTCTCTTTTCAAATAATATTTCTTTTTTTTAGAATCTACCACATTGATTGCTATTTAAAAAACGTAAGATCCTATTCTGTCAAAACAAGTTTTGTGTGTAAAACAATATACTTGTTGATGTTTTAAAGAATGACTTTAACTCCCTTTATATTACTCATCTACCAGCAAAGTTAAAAGTCACTTTTAATTAAAACAAAAAGTCACTTCCCTGTCCAAATTTGCATTTACCTTGTCAGTTCAAAACAAGTTGACAGAGGTTGGTATTTTTTTAATGAAAAGCTTTTTTTATGGGCAACATGAGGTAAGAATTGAAAGAACGCCGTACGGGATTACAATGGTATGTATGTTGTACCAGTAGTATGTATTAAACACTAATGAATAGGTAACACAGTCTAAAAACCCATCAAACTGAATATGTTGTAGACACTCTCCAATATTTCCTGATATTCTCACAAAATCTACCACAACAACAATGTTTTCTCGGAATAAAGCTGACATAAATTTGAAGGTATCAACGTTGATGATATGAAATGAAAAAATGGTGTCATTTTGTGTTTTTGTGTAAAATTGTGTCATTGAAACAAATATGTTTTGAGAAGAAAAGCTGTGCAAAAAATATCAAAAGCAATGGCGGATAGAAGTCTTCAACTTTTTTATCTTTTTCTTCATTAGTGCCTTCGTTTTTACTTCAGAAGAGTATTTTGTTAACTGTTTGCTAGAACATGTTTCTGGAAAAAAGGAGATACATATATCTTTTTTTTAAATCAAATATAAGTACTCGCGATGTTCTTTGAGCGGGACGTATGTCTGAGAGTGTTATAATTACTATGTCTTTACACTTCGAATAATCCGATTGCAACACTGCTAAAGTCAGATAATTCATTATCGATAAATGCGTGTGAAAATACCATGTCAGCTTATTGATAACATTTCCACAACCGAAATCGATTTTAAGCAATAAAATGCATGCCATGTTTCCAGATTATTATGATTGCGTGTTGGGAACTAATCACCTATTCTAACAGTACATACCTTTATTGAAAGTATATACCATTGGAACTATTCCTAATTAATTATATTCTTTGTCCTATCGAAATTGAAACGACACTCTGTTTGTTAACATGATTATTGTGTGGAAGTCATTAGAATCAAATTGATTCAAATCAATAAAATCGTGCTGCAGAGTACGGCAAATATTGGACGTGTTCATTATTAAATCTCCCTAGGGTAAAGATCTCGTTTCCAACCTTTCAACGTTTTTATACATCCCATTGTAGGAGCAACGTATAACTATTTTGGGGACATCGTTTTTCCATTTGTGTGTTTTCTGTATTATGCAAGTATATTTTATTGTCTTCATTTATCAATAAAACAGGCAATTTTATTTTACAGATCATACCAGCGGTTCCAAGTAGAAAGCTCTCCGACTTTGGAACGTTCACATCAAGGTATGTTCTGATGTATATTTATGTTTTTACCATGACATAGTGTTGTTCATTCACATCAACTTTGTATAATATATCGGTTTGTAACATGATAGATTAAATGCTTATAATATGTTCAAACTGAAAAAGGACAAATTTCTGTTTATTTCATATTGGTCACGGACATTACAAAACATGCTGCTGAGATATACCAGTGGCATTATCTGATTCACGATGTATCTAAAGTATTTTTTTTACATCTAAAACGCAATGTTAATTGTACATTACTTTGTGAATATGTATGTTGTTACAAATTTAAGGTGATAAACACATATCTTTCCCAGCATGTGTTATGGCACCAGTGACAGTATAAATCCCAGCAATACCTGGTTTATACTGTTATAACGTTTATTCTCGATTTACAAAAATGAGCAATTTTCATTAATATATCTTAACTAAGGAAATTGCATTTTTCCAATACTTTAGCGGGATCGCCAGTGTTGTTCAGATCTGCAATGGGATAACGACTCAAGATCATTGATCCTGAAAACGACTGACTTCCCCTATTACATTAGTGTCACGTCGAGCGACTTAATTAATTAGTTAGTGTAATATGTTGTAGGCAGCAGCTGTATAATGCGAATAAACAAGGTTAATTTACACGCTATAATCTTCTCACCGTCACTTATACCCTCTTAATTAGGTAATTATAGGGTTGTTGATTATGTTAGGAATCCAAGAAGAAAATGAGTCATATCATCATTAAAATTATATTTTAACTGATCCTCCGTGCAAGAGTATTTTAGTAAATATGAATTTTCATATGAATTGTCCGAGTGAATTTAAGGGTAGTTGTGGAACCAAGCTTCCATAAACAAGGGAAACTATAAAACTTGTACAATCAAAATATATGTTTTTTTTCAAGCCTAGTGATCTATTGTGTTTTCACTAGATTGGACTATGCATGCTTGTCCTATCTCTAGAATGTTGGTGTTCTATGCCAGTTTCTAAGAAAACGCATTAAACCATATAATTACCTAACTTGCTTATTTCTAGAACTATTCAATTTTTGATTTTGTATGTGATTTGTATATCATTAAAAACTTTGTAAATTTTATAATCATGTTGTTAACTATACATGTTTATTACTCTCCCGTTGAAGATATTGCTGTTTAATAAATCAACCATATTATAACACTATGTGTCATAACATCGCGCGCTGACCGAATGACGTGACGTTATGATGACGTCACAATTGTTAAGTATGACGTCATAATGTCAGCGGGCCGGCCGCGACAGTCATGTTGGCGACTTTCTTTGTATTTTTACGATGTTATTAAGCAAGTAATAAATAAAATACTAAACTCGGTCCCGTTTCATAACATTTTTATGAAACTCGTGAATGGTATAGGTATTTAACTCGCTTTCGCTCGTTAAATACCAACCCATTCACTCGTTTCATAAATATGTTATGAAACGGGACGTCGTTTAGTATTCTCTATTTATTACTCTCCCGTAGAAGATATCACTGTTTAATAAATCTACAATGTTATTACACATTGTGTAATAACATCGCGCGCTGACCGAATGACGTGACATAATGATGACGTCACAATTGTTGAGTATGACGTCATAATGTCAGCGGGTCAGCTCGTTAAATACCAACCCATTCACTCGTTTCATAAATATGTTATGAAACGGGACGTCGTAAAGTAGTCTTCATTTATCACATTTAAGCAATGTAACTATTGATCGTACTTTGTCAGGGTAATTACTAAATAGATAGTACTATTCACGTATGTCCGTCAAAGTTTTTACCGAAACGAGAATTAATGTAATATAGCATTTGTAAATTGTATAAAGTGGAACGATCATGCAAACTTATTAGTGCAATGTGAAGAAAGCAATTTTTAAGTTCTAGAAATAAGTTAATATTTTGACACAGAATTTGAAATAATTTGGAATGAGTTAAAGTACATTGTTAAAATTGTTGGGGTCATATGTGTGACTAGCATCTGTCAAGAACATTTCAATATTTATCCATTACCATACAGACGTTAATGCAATAAGTATGAGCTGTGCTTCCGTCGGGTCCACAAGATAATCTTTTCTCGTTGCAAACTCTCGAATAAAGGTATTCTTTTGGGATCTTAAAAAGTTTGAGATCATAAAAAGTTGCTTTTACTCATTCCACCTTAGTGAATGGAAGAGTTTAAGCCAAATCGAATTGACTTGACTGGCAGACGAATTGCACTGCCCTTTTTGCCAAGTTGGAAAGCTGATGGTTACCTTATCGTGTAGGAAAAATAGTCCGTCTCAACGTCCAAGACGGACAAATTTGGTTAAGGACGGACAGAAAAATGCTATAGTCCGTCCTTGTGTCGGGCCAAACAAAAATTAATAGCCGACGAGATGGCTATTTCATAAGAATTATTTTGTTATGACTTTTCATTTAAATCCTATGACATCGTCATCGTAACATATCTCAAACCGGAAGTACCACGGAACGTCGGAAGATTACATTATATATCACTATTTGACATGCCATTCATTTGTAGGTATTTTGAAAAACATGCAATAAAACACCACCTTTATAGAGAAATGAACATGTTTTTCTGTAATAGTATTTGCTTTATGCGAAATCCTCAATGCATACGATCCCTCGGTCAGCATTGAAGAACAACACCAGAAGAACGGACTGTAAAAGGCACTCTATTTTTTTCAGTTAATTCAAATAAGCAAATCTCTTTTTACCAAACTATGCATCCTTGATAAGAAAATTCTGAACTAAATCAATCAAACCAAGTGGCTCACGTGTTTACTGTCTTGACCTAGTTCAAGTTATCATTGATTTACAGTTATGATAAGTTTTCCTTTGCACGTTGTTCGACTCAAGTGGGCATTGACATTCATTACCATTGTATCATAACAGAAAAAAACAAATTATTTGTTAAATAGCAAAGTTAAATATTCCATCCATGCCTGAACTTTGACAATAGGAATATATAGATTTGTAGATGAAGACATAAGATAGAACACTGCAACGTTTCAATAAATATACATACATGTGTAATATCAGCTGAAAAGGATAAAACAACGTATTAATTTCAATATCAGCTGACAAGGATATTACAACGTGTCAGTTAATAAACATACACGTATAATATCGTCTGACAAGGATATTACTACGTTTCAATTAATATACATACATGTGTAATATCAGCTGACAAGGATATTACAACGTTTCAATTAATAAACATACACGTGTAATATCAGCTGACAAGGATATTACAACGTTTCAATTAATAAACATACACGTATAATATCGTCTGACAAGGATATTACTACGTTTCAATTAATATACATACATGTGTAATATCAGCTGACAAGGATATTACAACGTTTCAATTAATAAACATACACGTGTAATATCATCTGACAAGGATATTACAACGTGTCAGTTAATAAACATACACGTGTAATATCAGCTGACAAGGATATTACAACGTTTAAATTAATAAACATACACGTGTAATATCATCTGACAAGGATATTACAACGTTTCAGTTAATAAACATACACGTGTAATATCAGCTGACAAGGATATTACAACGTTTCAGTTAATAAACATACACGTGTAATATCATCTGACAAGGATATTACAACGTTTCAATTAATAAACATACATGTGTAATATCAGCTGACAAGGATATTACAACGTTTCAGTTAATAAACATACACGTGTAATATCATCTGACAAGGATATTACAACGTTTCAATTAATAAACATACACGTGTAATATCAGCTGGCAAGGATATTACAACATTTCAATAAATAAACACACACTTGTGTAATATCAGCTGACGAGGATATACAACGATTCAATTTCAATGTCAGCTTACAAGGATCATTCAGAAAGGACTTCTTGAAAAATACATTTGGTCATAAACAAATTTTGGGATTTCTACAATCATAAATGAATCTTATATTGGATCACAGGGGAAAGTAGTGTTTGTGTACGCTTGTGATTGTGTCAACCCCATTCCCGAGACAGACATAGCCTGATTCAATTTACCCACAGTCGATATTCTTCTAATCACATGTGCATCTAGGAGCAGCACTCAAGCTTCTGGTTGAATTTGCTGGTAGCTCTTCAAATCTTGATAACTGATTTCAATATATGGGTATAATGGCTGGTTATCCGTTAAAATACAGTTAGATGTACATATGTAGGATTGTAGATTTCTGAAGACGACAAGGCATTAACATTTCATTAAATGAATTATTAAGACTTTATGTATACCTCTACTTTTGAGGGAACTCGAATGGACAACTGTGTTATGCTGTTGCAAGTAAGGCTGACGAGGATATACAACGTTTCAATTTCAATGTCAGCTTACAAGGATCATTCAGAAAGAACTTCTTGCAAAATACATTTAGACATAAACAAATGTTCGGATTTACTACAATCATAAATGAATCTTATATTGGAACACAGGGGGAAGTAGTGTTTGTGTACGCTTGTGACTGTGTCAACCCCATTCCCGAGACAGACATAGCCTGATTCAATTTGCCCACAGTCGATATTCTTCTAATCAAATGTGCACCCAGGAGCAGCACTCAAGCTTCTGGTTGAATTTGCTGGTAGCTCTTCAAATCTTGATAACTGATTTCAATATATGGGTATAATGGCTGGTTATCCGTTAAAATACAGTTAGATGTACATATGGAAGACTGTAGATTCCTGAAGACGACAAGGCATTAACATTTCATTACATAAATTATTAAGACTTTATGAATACCTCTACTTTTGAGGGATCTCGAGTGGACAATTGTGTTGTGCTGTTGCAGTAAGGCCAAGGACAGTGGACAGTGAAAATGTAAAGAATCCATTTAAACATTTTAACTGTTAGCAAAAATTCAAAAACTCGCCAGATTGTGATTTGACATCAGATTCTCTTTAGAAGTTATTAAAAAAATTGTACGTTAGATGGTTTTAGTAAAATTAATTTCAGAAATTTAATTCAACGTTATCAGGATTTCAATTTGGTCAGCAAGGGAAATGCAATCCGCAAGATTAATGTTATTGACAAAACAACCTTATTGTAACTTAATATTCATTCCGTCACAAGTGCAGATTAAAGGGCACGATTTTAGCTCTGGAATCAAATTTAATGCTTGTATACTTATATAACCTGAACGCCAAAAGAAATGTTTCAATGTTGAATTTGAATATCATAAAAGGTTACGTGTTAAGGGGAATTTGCTTTTTTTGTGTTGTAACACTCCATCAGTTTAGTACGTTGTGCTAAAATAGCAGTTCTTCATGGATGGAGTCAATTTTCCTATTTCCGATCAAATTAAAAGAGGTGTAACATTTCTTTTGGCGTTCAGTTTATTTCCGGTAGCAATCTGCTACATTATGATATTCAGGTGAAGCGGTCAGTAACATGTAATGGATCATTATCACTATGATATTGAGATTTCACTAACTGAAGGTTTGCCATGGCGATGTGATTCTCTTTGTATAATGACCTTTTCTAAAATGCAAATACATTTGAACTTGTGGGTTTATTTCAGAAAAAAATCGCATCTTTATGTAACCGTTCATATTGATTTTTATATTATTGTCAGGAAAATCAATCCGTTTCCATCAGGAGACAGAAGCAGAAGAGATTGTCGATCGCATTATTGGAAAATTTTATGTTTTTACAGAAAGTTTGAAAACTAAATTTAGAAAACAAAAGAAATCGAAATGAATGTACTAAATCCAAATAATGCCCATGTGACCTCTTACTGTGGACGGTAATTTGATTACAGTGTTATTGATTTTGCACACTACGATGAAGTTGTGCACATTAAATATGTTGTTCTTCAGAGAATACTTTAGGCAGTGAAATCTTTTTGAAAGATTTATCAAATTATCTCATTCTGTCTTTGTAACTTTATGATCACTCACCAAATGCTTTTGCATTCATATCATGATCCTTGTATGCACTTTTCTTTGACCTGCACTGATACTCCATATCTTGTCAGGAAATATCACCTGAACTTGGGCTCCGTCCGTCTGTCCGTGCGTCCGTCCGTCCGAGTTAATGGGGATAGCTTTTCTCGGAAAAATAGGACAACCAAATTTGGTATGTGTCTTCAGGGTATCAATACCTTGATGGAGTTCGAAAATGAGATTTATGAAAGTATATATTACAGAGTTATGGCCCATGTAGGAAAATGTTGGGAGCTTTAATGACAAATAATTTCGCGGTGGATGTTGATGACTATGTTATCTAACATAAGATATGAAAGAATGAAATGAGAAAACAACATGAATATTGTTTCACATATATTCCATGATTAGAATAACTGAAATGAACGTTTGAATTTAGAGAAAACACTTCTAACGTTTTTCATAATGTGTACTTATGAACCTATTTCACACTTTCAATGTCTTGTCTCATAGGACGGCTTCAGCAACGTGAATAATGATAAATCTGTTGTTGATAATTAACACCTCGACTTTATATGATACTCATGATTTGTTATGAATTCCTTATATACATAACCATTTCCCAACTTAAATGTGTCAATAAAGGCTTCCATGAATAAATGAAGGCACGAAACTATCAATTTGATATTTGACATGTAATTTATCCGTATATTAAGATTGTTAGCCGAAAATTAATACGATATTCTAAAGTGTTATTTGATCTCCTCGGATATTTTAATAACATGAGATGATCTATTTATGCTGAAATAAAAAGTATTTTCAAATGTCTTAAAAGTCAATTTGAATTTGACATTTTGGAATTTTCCATCGTATCAGAATGGGTGCAGAAAAAACATCAAATTTATGGGAATCAAGCAGCAGTAGTAGTGACACGAAAAGACGTCCGCTTACGTTATTTATACGATAAAGACGTGAAGTCTTTCTAATGAAGAAAAATTCGAGATTTTTATTGAACTAGAATTCATGGACTCTTTTCTAATGTTATTTTCTTCATTGATAGTACAGTAACCAACCATTCCTTACAAACATATTACCTGTAGACATCTTTAAATAGTTTAACCAATTAGTTATTGATACTTCCTGTATTATTATGCTTCCAATGTAGAATAAAGCTTTGATTATCACATAGTGATTAGGCTGCTTACTAAAGACTAGAAATGATTCCTTGGAATATTTTGCTCAATAATGGCTTGCAAGCCGTCCTTGTCGCACACGACTAGATTTTCTCTTTTCTTTATCTACGAATAAAGTACTCGTTGCCGCCCAAGTTGATACCAATTGTGGTAACCGAGACAGGGTGTAAATCCTACACACCTAATGCTGACATCACCGAAAGCGGATTTGTAAAAAGCTATGGAACTTTTGCATAGGGTATGTACTTTGGACGTCGAATCAAGTATTTTCACGGTGATTAAAACATATAAATATGAAATCAAACTTTCGACTCGAACTGCGTGCTAGTATTTAAAAGTTGGGTACACTAATTTTTATTACTGTTAAATCAATTGAAGTTAACGAAGTAAAACAAATACTTTTTGGTGACTATGCTTAATATTCAGCAATTAATCGGACGAGTGTCTGACCAAATACCTGTCGAAACTTGCCTTTATCTTTATCTAAATGTCTATTTACAGCCCTCCTGTTTTGTTTCATATCTATTTCGTCTCTAATCAATTACATGATGTTTATTATTCGATGATATGATGAGTTGCAAAGTCATTATACACGTATATCATTTCAAATTATATTCGTTGTATATAATGAGATGGGTATTCGATAGAACTGAGCACGATGATAACTATATACTTATTACATTACATCTTCTATAAGAAGACTATAATTGTCTACATTGGTATTATGTATGATGATACAAACATGATATATCTAATGAGCGAAGGTGATCTAATATTCACTTTATGAGATGTTTGATATAGGGTTTGTATCATAACCGATTGATTTGGTAGTGAGATAACAAACCTACGTAAATGCTACGTCGCGTAAATCCATATAACTTCATCAGAAAAGAGAATAATTGAGAAAGGTATCTATATCTGAATCTGTGGTTGGCTTTCAAGGGCCTACTTTTTCGTTCAATGAACCAGCGATTGTTTCACTAGTACTCTTTTACTCCTATTTCGTTTTCGTTATCAACATTTTAAATCGTGATGGCTTATCTTTATTGAATCGTTACACTAGTATTCTTAGTTCAGTTTTTCTCTTTTAAATGCGTTGTATTTAAATTCTGCGTAGGAGGGACGTAATTACTTAAAGTTTGATGTGCGTTGTTGAGAAGTTTCAGTCACAGAATTGGATTTAAGAGGGAGAAACAAAGTCAATAACATGATTTTGATTTTATAAATACGATCGTGCCTATTTATTTCTAGGCTTACTTAGAAAAGCTTAGGTACTCATGATGAATAAACGGTATACGCCTGTTCAGAAACTATGCCATGTTTACTGCATGATATGTCCTGATAATTTTAAGTTATGCACCAGTTGTATTGTTTTGTTGAAATGTATGTTTGGTATGTATGGTTAACTGAATAAAACGATAAACGGAATAATATTAATTCACAACAAATATTAACCCAAAAAAAATTTTCAATCCTGGATAAAGGCTTTATCATAACATGAATTGTCTTCCACATTATGCAAAGCCCTTCAGTTAGTGAGCTTAACTCGTGTACAACAAACATAAATTATACTCATGACGTCCATCTTATTTGTATTCCCCTTGAAGTCTTGAAGTATATTACGCTTTATCCAAAAAATAAACCTTCTGTGAAAGTGTTTAATTATTTACATGTACGTAATCATTCATTCTAGTAGAAACAATGAAATAATTTCCTGATGGCATTGGAGTATTTGTTGGCATAAAAGACATTTTCAACCATTTCAATGTATTCCCTTGACTATACAGACCTGAATGCATTCATGTTAGGTGTATTTCAGTCGTCTCCACAAGGTTTCCATTCTTGTTGGAAGGAAGAAATATTCCTTAGAGATCATAAAAAGTTCCTTGAATTTGCTTTCACACATGCCACCTTAGTAAAAGAACAGTCTTAGCCAAATAATCAAATTGACTTGACTTGCAGACGAATTGCCCATCTCTTTTTGCCTCGTCAAGGGAACATGATGGTTTCTTACGCTGTCGGAATGTTGACATCTTAGATAAAATAAGGGGCAATTTAATATGGTTTTCGGGATATGATAGAGAAATTGGCAGTGGATTACTACCCTATACTTAGATTTTATGAACACTTACGTTATTTCTGTAAATCAATTATGACTTGATTACTTCTCTTAAGCCTGTAAATGATGGGAAGTCGAATAGAACATAACGATGAAATATAGATATAAAAGTTAGTTTGAATTAATTTATCAAGCAGTTTTGTGAACATGAAATGTGCTCTTTTGAGAATGTGAAAGTAATTTGAATACATTCAGTCTCTTCTCTTTGTGGTAGTCATTAACCTTTGCATATCAAATAAGCACTGGTAATTTAGCTAATAAATTATAGATTTTAAAGTGTACTGTTAGACTTTGTTGGACATTTGAAAATCTAGTTTCCATTGGACGAGGTTAAAAACATGAACGTGTTTCTTAAAAGTATGAATGGAACATTTTGATAGCAAAGGAACAGTTTACAAATGTTGTATTAAAAAATTCAAAACTGGCACAATTATTCAGTTCATGTGCTTGTAAGATTGATTTATAAATTGAAAAAGATGTTAAAAAGGAATGTTCTATACATGACAAGAATGTCAAGCACACCAACCTTTCGATATAACTGTCAACGACTATAAGAACTTTTGCAATCTACATTAGGTCAACAAATGTTTTGCAACCATAACTGGATCTATCACAAATCGAAAAAGAAGATAGAAAGTCATTGGCAAAGTCATTTTGGAAACGTTTGCGTTTGTGTCCAAAACTCTATTCCCTAGACAGACTCGGCCTTATTCGATTTACCCAGAGTCGATATTCTTCTAATCAAATGTACCATCAGGAACACCATTTGAGCCTGTGGTTTTATTTGCTGGTAGCTCTAAAAAATCGTGCAAACTTAATTGTGGATGTGGATATAGTAATGGGCTATGTATTAAAATATATTGAATGTGAAATAGTGTTTTTATATTATATGTATATGTTTAACTTTATAACGAGATATTATTAATTTAAATAATCTCCAGTGAAATAATCCCGAAAAGTTGTTGTAGTAATGATTTCCAGCATTAAAGGTAACATGTGAAAGGCCAGTGGAAATGTTAACAATCTGAGAAAGAAGACGTCTTAATCAGTAAATCAATACGTGTCAGAATTTGACGATAAAGGCTCGTTTGACAAGACCGGCAGAATAATTTGATATTTGTAATGTTAGATGGGTTTAGAAAGTATGAAGTATTAGCAAATTGAAATTTGATGCCAGTGGTTTTTGAAATTTTATATATCATCCGAATTTGATTTCATATTTCTATCAGGTTACCACGGGAAATGTAGTCAGCAACATTATTGTTATTAACATAAACTATCTTAGTGATACCTTATATTCGGTCTGACAAGTAGGGGTTATGAGGCACCCTTTTAACTGTTGATCCAAAATTTCCATTATGAAATTTTCAAATAAGATTTTGATGATACCAAATTATGAAATACACCATTAAGGACAAACACAGAGACCATCAAATAATTTGAAAGCTTTAGAATATAGCATGTTCAGCTAAAATCTTGTATTTGATAGCTTGAAATATTCATAATAAATTCTAAGTTAATGACGGACAGCACACAACAGTTCATTACCTCACGGGAATGGAGCGTGTACCTAATTTCCATTATCTGGGTACATGTACGTTGCGATTGGACATTCACACCTCTGATGATTTTATTATGATATGGAAAAATTCTACTTGATTTTACATTTAATTGATTTAATTCTTGTTCATGAAAAGCACAATTAACTATTCACATTGCAACATTTCAGTCTTTCTATTGTCAGGTTCTGATAAGATCATAGATGAACTTATTGTATAAACGACAATTGGTTTTTTGAATAATGAATATAAAAAATGATAATTTTGCCATTATTACTTATTCATTGGTGACAATCTCATCACTCACTATTCAAAAGCAATTTCCCATTATTTTTCAAACAGGTATCCTTAAGCACTAAGGCCTCACCAAATAAAGCTGCAAAACCATTTCGAATTGGAAAGTGCAAAGGGTAATTTATCGTATGCGATACACCGTACATCAACAATAAAACGGATCACCAGGCAGAGTTTTTATCAATAACATTATTATAAAGTTCTTAATGATGCATTGATAGAATCATACTCATGATTATGAGAACGTCATAACGGTATTATCTTTTTAGGAAATGTCAATATAAGTGTTTTTTCTTTAACTTTAGAGGTAATCATAGGTTTTTCCCCATTTATGTTTTCAATCACTTTATTGACTAAAAAGATAAAAACTGAATGAGAGGTTCAAATTGAAATATAAATAAATTTGAAATGTCACCGGAGTGTAAGTTAATTGCAAAGTAATTAAATTTCTTAGATAAGTCAAGTTTGAGCACATAAGCATATTTGTCTCTACAGAGTCCGATTTAGACAGAAATGTTTTTCACTCATCACATCGTCTTTTTACTGTTGTATATGAAGTGTTACGGTAATCATCCATTACATGGACTATACTATTCTTGTATTCAGCTTGGTATATATCAACTTTTATCTAAAATAAATCTTTAAAATGAAATATAAACTCAAGTCAGATATGAATAGATTTCATGTTTGATCTTACAAAATGATCATCGTTTCAAATATATTCTAAATTGTTATTTAATCCAAAAAGATCTTCAAATAAAACAGAATATAGTTCTAATGTTATTATGATAACATGAACGTTTAAATGATGTAATGTTGTCAATATCCCCTTGTACTGCAGAACGCCCTTCTTGAATGTTGATTCGCAGTTCAAATTTGTAATTGCAGTTGTTGAACATTATTCATTTGATGATGCTGGCGTCACCAGAAAGTTTATAATATTTAGTCAACGAAAAGGGGAAATCAGTTGATACCAGACGAATTAAATATAAAAGACTACCTAGACGGTAAAGAGAGAAAGACATTTGCTAAAAGCTTTATGATGAATTCCATCACTACATTTGTGCTATTTCGGTCTCATTAAGTCGATTATGTAGGTGGTAATTGTCAAGGTTCTTAGGTTTCCAGTCTGTAGTGTTCATTAAGATAGTTGTTAGGATATAAGTGAATAAGAACGTGTTTTCTTTCTCTCGAACTTCTAACCAGATTTATGTTCTTACCCATCTCTTGGACATGCATAAATAGTTGCATCTACACTTAATCATCGCATGACTTGTTTTCCTTTCCAACTACTTTCATAGTTCATGCATTTTTATCTTGTCCTGGTAGAAACTGCCTGTAACGATTCTAGTTTTGCATCTTCCCACTTCAAGACTTCAGCTTCAGGGACGACGGAAAGGTTCCATGGAGCTGATGAATACATTGCTCAACATTGAGACTAAAGCTCGGAAAGCGTTTTGTTGCTTCTGTGTAGTTCACATTTTCTTTCATTGCAATTGATTTATATTTATTTAATCGAAAGTGTGAAAATTATATATTGTCCATACATTGGTAAACACTTTTCAATTACCAAATAAAGTTTTAACTTGCTTTCTTTGATTAAAATATTTACAAAATTACGTATTTACTATAAAACTATGTTGAGATGGCGTCTGATGACAGAAGTTAACAATGTTTCAGGTGTTATTATCACTTTCGGATTTTAGATTGTATTGTTTCTATTGCCCCTGAAAGTAAAATTTAATGTGCAAATAAAAAAATCTTTTTGGAAGATAAAGCTGAGAACAAGAAGGGAATTTCAACTTGACCAACTCTGTGCACACATGTTTATTTCAGAAAGATAAAGTGCTGCAAGATAACTATTTATTAAAGGAAAATTATGTGTAAGGGTTTGATCGGACTATCACATACATTTTGAAATGCGTAACGTTTCAATGTAGAAATATATACTGGACTGACACGTGAGTTTAGCGCGTCGGTAGTTTGTGATTGTCATAAATTGAAATGTCTCACTTTGTGTTTCTGGAGTTTTTCTGTGATTTTAGTAAATTGTGTTATAGTTATTAATATATAAATGTTTATGAAATAAACTCGTTTGATATACTAAAAACGTACTCGTCTGTCTGTAGATTCAAAGTGGAGTAACTCCAACTTGTTTGGTTCATTTCAGTAGTCCGAACGTTTCACTATCCGAACATTTTTTGATGAAAAACGGAAGCGTTCGGATTATCGAGGCCTGACTGTAACTGCTTTGGTCATGTCCATAAAAGACTCCATCGCTTATAGAACGTCGCAGGTGTTCATAAAAAGTGCAAAAAATTTCTTTCAAACTTATCAGTTTAGTAAAAGAACAATTTGTGTCAAATAATCCAATTGACTGGGAGACGAATTGCACTTCACTTTTTGCCTCGTAGAGTTGGAAACCTGACAGTTACCTTCATGATGTTAAAGTCTAAGAAAATATATTTATTTCGGAGAGTTCGAAAAGAATGTGATTGGGAAATTGGCAGTGAATACTTATTAGAAGTCGAAAAGAAATGACAGTCAATTGAGAATGAAATATTTTGTGAAAACGATATGTGCTTGTGAAGTGATTGTGTGTGTTTGTGTACGGTATTTTGAATCAAGATGTATGTCAATTAATATCTGATAGTGTAAACGTTGCATAATTCAGTTATTCCCTAACTTTAGTTACGATCTTTTATCATTATAAGGGATAAAGACACGTAGAAGAACCTAGATGACAATACAATTTAGAACTATCATTCCAAGGTTTCTTTTTTTTAATTTCCAAATTGTTGATGATCATGTTAACACAGAGGGACTTTCAGCAATGACTACCTGTATTTTTCAAAAACAATATATTCCCAGACATATATAGTGATTTTAAGCAAGTATAAACTCAAATCAGAAGTTTTACCTAAAATGTGATCTTAGAGAATTAAATTGGTTGAGATTGGTACTTGTTCTTAACTTTGTCTCCCATACAAGTGTTATTGACTTTATATGTAGTTGACATTCATCTCCTCAAGGTCAAGTTAGACGTGTTAACTTATGACAATGAACATTTTCGTGAATTGATTCACATTCCTCAAAACTATTCAGAAGGTTGTTCAAGAGAATTTAAGTTTCTGACGTACAAGTAAAGTCAATTACAAGCGTAAAGAACAAGGAATGTGTACAAAATGTAAATATGTAAAATATGTAAAACATGAGGGAACATCGCAATTTAATATTCACGCTTCCGATGGTCCGTTCACATAATGGAAATTATAATGGATTCCAAATGCATGTTTGCAGGGAAAGGAAATTCAATGTCAGTTGAATGCTTTAAAGTATGCAGTGAATGAACTGTCACAGTTTTATGGTTACAGTTCTTTGAAAGAACAAATATAAATTTATTTTCTGGTGTTAAATATAGATAGTTTGGTTCTGTAAAGCCATGTTGAATCTTTGGAGATACATCCTGCATTATCCTACTTTCAACTACTTTGTTGTTTGTAAAATGTACATCTACACTACATTCGCAAAATTTTTTTTTTTTAAAAATCTAACTTTATGTTTTTGAACACAAAATGAGTTTACTGGTTGTTTTATATTCAGCAAGAAATGCAATAACCTATTAAGTAAAGAGAGCTTTAAAACAAATGCAAATGTAAATCTTATTTTCAATCATTTTATTTCAAGCTAATCAAACCCATCACTTACATAAGCTGCATTATGAGATAGTCAACGATCTTGTCAATGACTTAATGGGCGAATCGGCCATTTTTACGAAAGATTTGAAAGGTTGAAAACTAATTTCAGAACAAAAGATCGAAATGATTAAGTTCAGATTTGAAATAACAATTAATTTGAAATGTCAACGGATCATATTTTCATCAACGGCAGTTTGATTATAATGTGATTTTATTTTCTAGCTGGGATGAAGTTGTTGACATATATGTTGTTCTACGGAGAAGCCTTTAGGCTGTGGTGTTATTTGTTTTGACATAATTATGTACCTATCTTACTGCGTCTAACATCCCCATGGTCAGTAGATGTAAAGTGCATCGTTAATTACCACTTGAGACTATAGTATTCCTGTCATGAAGCTGGTATGAAGGTTTAACTTTGATCTGAAATGAAACGTCAGTGAATTGTGGCAGGAGATAACTAATTGATATTCAAAGGATATTTTATGACAGTTTATGTATACGTAGCCTCTATTATACTCGCTAAATTCCTATATTCAGCCATCCAATATATCCTAACGAAACAAGTTCTTCCTAAAGAGTGATATTAGGATAGTATATCTATGTTTGTCGGAAAAAAACTTTCATGTTTCCACCTCTTCATTCAAGGAACCAGCAAATGTTCAACTATTAACTCTTTATTATAATTCGGATTTGTTTTGATATCTTTCCTTATCTTAACAATCCTTTTTCTTAGCTCATTGAATTTTCTTAGCAAATCTCGAATATGTTATATTTTTTAGATTTAATGTGCATCATTCCGAATTTTCAGTCATAGAATTGGATTTGAGAGGAACAAGCTATACAAATCTGATTGTAACTTATCTATATATTCTAGTATGTGTCATTTCTATTTGAGTTTCTATGGTCAATGAACGAACTAACACCTACCTCATTTACTTATATGCCATGTACAAGTGTTTCAAAAATAGATGTAGCATATGATGTGTGCTAATAGTTTAAATTATGAATTTATCATTTATCATTTTCAAAACTTGTTGGTATAGACAGACCATTGACAACCTACCAATTAACAGAAAACAGAATAAAAACGATACACCAATTCATGCATCGATAAGACTTTGTCATATTTATGTCTACCACTTCATATCAGACTATACATTCCCTCGTGCTCTTACAGGCTGATCTAACTCCCAAATGTACACCTATTCAAGTTCGAAACAATGTTCTCATATGTATGCCAATGTATAGTTGGAAACGTTCAAATTAGGAAGTTGTTGTGGACAACATCCTTATTTTACACAGTTGTGTCCAAAGGCAAGCATTAATTATGTTAGTTTCTTGTCATTGTTATGTTGTTATGTTTAGGATTAAACAACCCCGTGACACGATTGTCAGGATATGCTGACATTAAATTCCAGCTTGAAGGAAAACCGTTAATAAATCTTTCCAGCTACTTTCGTTTGCAATACAAAGGTTAACGGTGAACCCTTTCTTTGAACTCTAGGTAAACACTTAGTACATACCCTGTATGCTGGGGATGAAAGGTTCTTTGTAGTTAATGGTTATTTAATAACTATTTGATGGCTTGGCTAGAAAGGCAATTTTACCTGATAATGTTTTGTAACTGATGGCATGTACATTGTTAATGTTTAAATATATTGTACAACAAAGCGATGCTACCATGATGCAACATGGAAATGACCACAAATCAGTGCATATATGAAATACAAAAAATGACTTGATTAATCGGTCTCATTCAGGTTGTCAAGGTCTAATGAAATAATTACATCTTTCTCAAATATGTAACCTCCATGATATAGGTACGATATAGTCATTCGGGTTATTTATTCGACCAAGTTAGAAATTGCCAATTCCAGCCTCGATACCAATTCAATTCACTTCATTCACACTCCACACTTCTCAATTTACCAATAGCAGAGAATCTTGGTTAACACGTCGGGATTGAATCTGTGTAAACATTATAACCTCGAGGGTTGTCCTCACCACCCAGCTTATCGTACTCCATTGATGAGAGTGAAGGAGAGACCTACTCTCCTGCAAGAGTCCCAATACTGAGATTAAGGCTACTCAGACATTCTGGAATCAGAGAAGTCTGAAAGAACCTCCATGACTTAATTCTGTTATCACGACAAAGGGTTGCAAGGAAAATTTCGTTCTGTGAATTCAGGCTAGGTAATTAGAAACAGTGGATTGTGAAAAAGTATCACTTAGGTGCAGCAGTAATAAATTTCGGTAAAATATGATAAATGTTATTTTGACATACTTTATTACCTTCATGCTTGGGTATGTGATTCGTCAAATGAAGCAAGAACTGAATCCTGTTGGAGCTAGTTATATTCCGGTTAAAATAGCATAGACGATGCATAGATAAATCTAAAATTACTCTATTGATTATTTCTTAACATTTGCTTATATCATACATAGAAATAATATAAATTGCTGCAGCATGGTTAACCAATGTTCTGTTTATGTATTGACTTTAATGACTAAGTTGAAGTCCCCCGCTAGTTAGAGTCCCTTTAGTAAAGTAATTTACATGTGTCCTTTAGATTTCCTGTGTTTGCATATGGATACAGTAGATCTTGTAAGTGTTAAACACAATTTGGCAAATTTCCCCGTCTAATGTTATGCCCATATCATTTGGCTATAAGTAAGGCATAGAACCAACAACAACAATCTGCCCATGCTCTCTGTTTGTGTAACAGTTCTGCTAATTTAGACAGTGATGAATAATTCTATGGAGAGTTTCACCTTTAAGCCATGCAATGAAGGCGGCCTTGAAAGAACCCGGAAGTCAGAAGAAAATTAAATATGCATACCCAAACCATTTGGCTATAAGTAAGGCATAGAACAAACAACAACAATCTGCCCATGCTCTCTGTTTGTGTAACAGTTCTGCTAATGTAGACAGTGATGAATAATTCTATGGAGAGTTTCACCTTTAAGCCATGCAATGAAGGCGGCCTTGAAAGAACCCGGAAGTCAGAAGAAATTTAATATGTAAATGGGATTGGATTATGTAAATCCTTACAGTGCAGGATAAGTGAAATGAAAATGAATATATTTGAAACCTGAATATCGAGAAATGTTAGCAGTTAAAAAGTTAGACTGTCCTCTTCTGAAAATAATAATTTGGAGATCACTGATTATTTGCGTTATAAATTCTTAAACAGTTTAACAATGTTGAAAACAACTGATAGTGTGAGATGTTTTTCCTAAACGGTATCACGAGAGATCGCATTTTATCGAGATTTGTAACAAAGAGTAGTTAAAATGAAAGATTCTGAGCAGTTTGTTTGGAGGAGGATTTAGGTTAGAATAATGTAGGTAATTGGTCGGGTTTGGTTGAGAATGATATTCAAAAGTCCTTAATCATGTGCAATAAAATGTCATTAAGCTTTATCTCTTTGGTTATTTACATTAAGTATCCATAAATTCAGAATTTCTCCCCTCATATTCAAGCAAATATTTCAATAATTTGGATTTTTAAAAGGGTAAACCTGAGCCCAAACGTAAATTTTTAAAAATTACATTAGAAGAAAAAATGACCAGGTAAGATCATTTCTGAAATCTGTCGACCTTAGCTCCCATTGCTAGGTATTTGTCAAAATGTGTTTGATATTCATACTTAATGACAATAGATAAAACGATTTCCTGAATCAACACTCTATACCAACCTAAACCTTTAAAAATCGATACGGCTTTTAATTAACCTTTGTTTTTTGTGTGGCTGAACATGTGTTTTCATCTTACCGTTAATGGAACACCTGAGTGATGCCTTTGCAAATCGGGTTTAAAAAATTCAAAGTAATTTATGAGCTTGTCAACAGAAAAGTCTACACATCGAATACCGTATAACCTCTTAATTTTTCATTCACTTAATTTCATGAAACGAAGCAAATATTTATAGACCTTGGATGTCGTCCGTTTTATCATATAGTGTACATTTCTATATTTGTTTAACACCCACTCGTTAATGATAAATCTTAATTGAAAATACTGAACAGTGGATTTGGTGTTAAAGGTTGTTAGAGACAGGTAAATCGCCAATGCTATTGAGGCTTTTATTGTAGATATTCACATTTTGATAGGAAAAGAGTTCACTTTTACAAGCCTAAGGACCTTTATGTTGTTTATGACGTCATCTGCTAATCAATCATTAACAACTGTTTTTCTGAGGCCAAGGATTAAGGGAAAAGAAGAGAGATCGCTATGTGTAATACATTAACAGACATTAATCCTACCTCTCAAACCTCTTGACATTTCTTGGTAAATCCAAGTAAGTAATTACACATCCTAAATGATATTAAAAAAAGAATATACCTGACATTTAGCCTAAACATCTTGTAGATCGTACGCCTGAGAGATACACATATTAATCTATAAACGTATTAGTCTAAGCAAAAAGAATTATGTGGATTAAATCGAGAAATGTTTTGTATTTATCTATTCGTGTCAAGTTTAAACTCGTGTTTCATGTTTCATCCCAATTTCATATAAGGACATATATCATGCCTGTAATGCGTATCGTTTTGGTATTTGTGTTAAATCTAAACGTACATGTAAAATATATATATATCAAAGGATTTGCTTAATATTTGAATAGTGTAAGACATCCATACGTTGTATTTTCTTATATTTCAATGCTTCATAAAACGACAATCACGTCTAGACACAGACTATCAATTATGCTTTAACCTTTAAAGTGTTGTAAGTGGTAAAATCTGTATATGTTGTAAGAACAGCGAAAATGACGCCTCTGTTAAAGTATTAAAACTTCATTTTAACTGTATTAAGATAAAGAGGATGACATGCGTGTGAATAACACCAATTCAATTCACTTCACTTTGTTTATGAAACTCGTCATAGTAATAACAGCGATATATGTTAAGGGAAGTTTGGTAGATGTATTATGCGATGGACGCAAATATGATGATGATGCCTCAGTCTGTTAAAGTATTAAAACTTCAATCATTTCACTAGAAACTAGCAACCATCGTTTTGACTGTATAAAGATAAAGAGGATGAGTGTTAGAATCTTATCATGTTCATAGCGACAGCAGGGGCTATATGTTAAGACAAGTTGGGTAGACATGTGATGCGATGGACGCAAATATGACATGCTCTTTATAACCGAATTCCCAACATTGAATTAAACCTGCATACTAGCAATATTATCGGCGAACCCAGACGCCAAAGCATTTGATAGTGACACCATCACTGATAATTATGTCCTGATCATATTGGATGACATTTCGGTGAGTATCTTAATAAATCATTTCAACAGCTACCTTCATATATGTTAAAACCTTGAATGCTGTAACTTATTTGTTTCACTACAAATCTTAATTTTCGTGTGAACTCAAATCTGTTATCGCTGGCAACTGACCGCCTATAAGTATGTTTGTTTGAACAATTCTAGTATGTGGTCAAGCCTCAGCTGTTTGTACTATTCACTATAATTCGGGCTAAATCCCGTGGGACTGAGTCGCTTTGACACTCAGTATCTATGAAAGACGTTATCAAAACAACAGAGTTTAGTAAATAAAATAATAAGTATAGAAATGATAAAGGTTTATGGCAGTTTCGGTACATATGCCCTTATGCCAAGAATCAACATCAAACAAAACAACAAAATTGATCAATTGATCAACGTCTTCAATTTGGAACATATGCATATATTGTCTGATGTACAGGGTTTTAGGGAAGGTCTGGTTAAGTTTACCCATCTGTCTTCAGCTTCCAATGAAACGAAAAGTATTTTGCTGAAAAATATTCTTGTTGCTTGATTTATTGTAAGGAATATAGTTTATTCTAGCCATTAGTGTATTAGAAAGGTCGCTGTATAGTCATTCCCTGTCGACGAACACGAAATGCGAAAAAATAGCTACGCTGAACATACTTATAACTACTTTATATTGTTTAAAAATTCAAAGTATTACACAAATAATTGTTAGATAGGCAGATGTGATTTTAAAGCATATTACACGCATCAATACTTTATTATTATTTATTAGGTATTATCGATGTTCTCTGCTGTACATGTAGAATCAGCTACCCTCCACGATGATGAAAAAAAGAAATGATTTGATGGCGAACACTTATAAAAATATATATTGCCCATCGCAAGACTATAGTTTTAAATCAAAATATGCAATTCTTAAGCATATTTAGTTACGCTACGTATCCATTTCCTATTCTCAGTGTGCCGCCAGTGGATGTTGCTTATACTTGTCATTTTCTCTCACGACTACCTAGTATCAGGTTTGGCAATTATATGGGTGGCCCATGAGGAAAATGCATGTTGAATACACTTATCTTATTCGGTAAAAAGTTTTAAAATTAAATTTCAAAATAACGTGCAACTGCCTTATTCTGAAGTATTCTTTGTGACAAAATAAGCAAAAAAAAACAAACAAAAACATTCAATATTACAATTATGATCTCTGTGTCATATCATAAAAAGTTATTCATTGCATGAGTTGAATTTAAGGCATCCCTTTTTTCGGAGACAAATACTTCTAAATGACCTCTGAGGTTGAGGACAACACACAATTACTATATACACAATTTCCGTGCGAGGACATGACAGAAGCTGACGTGCCTAACCGGTAGTCTTGCTCCGAGGATACTCTCGGTAAAAAGTGGAATAATGTATTTCCAGTGGGAATTCTTTCATTACTTATGAATTTCAAATATGGATAGAGTAGAAATAAAACCATTTTAGGTTTATTTTTGAGAAAATAATCAATTCTGATGTATTTTTCTTGGATAAATACCCTGGGGAATTTTCCAATCACAACAACAATTTTTTCTATATTTCTTGATTATCAACCCGTGAATACAGTTTCTTTCAAAAAGGGACTGTATCTGAAGTCAGGAATTTTTAAAAAGGAATTAAGTTCATTGTACGAAACGCTATATTTTGATTTCATGAAAATAATATCATCTGATTTATTCTTTCAGCCAGTACTTTAACACAATCATTTTTTTAAGAATATTGAAAAAATCTACTTAATTGACTTCCAGTGAGAATACCAAATTAAGTCTAAAAAAAACCATATTTTCCCAACCGTTATACTATCTCTTTTCTTATACTATCTCTTTTCTCGTTGCAATAATGGAATTTCAATCATTTTAGCATTTTTTTACATTAAGGAAATGACTTTACTGTGTTTTGGTTTCATTTTCAATAATGACGTAATATCTTCCAAAATCCTTACAATTACAACAATTTTAACTGTAAATAATGTATTTTGCGTATTCCTCGAATAATTATAGAAGCAGTTTGAACGTTTGAGCATTTGGCAGGATGTTCCTATAATTTCCAAATAGTCATTAGAAAATTATCAAATATCGCAAATTATGGCAAAATTCAACATGTCCTAAATTATCATAATTTTGTTAATGGAAATACTTCATACTAGAGTTAAGGAGTTTAAAAGATCAACTGTTCAACATTTCAAAATTGAATAAAAAACCTCATTTGCAAAATATTTTGCTTAAAGGTCCAAGCATAACCAATAAGGCTTTCAACTTGGTCTTTAACTTTCCGTTGCTTGTTTGTTGCATGACGAATTGTATACTTTTCCCTGTTTGAGAGTTGTTCAATAAAGTCCTTTGATTCCCTGATTTATATGAAGAGCATGTTCACGCATGATTTTTATGTATTACTCCACACAGTTATCTCCCGAGTTGTCTTCAAGCACCCCCTAACTTTAAGCACATGATCTAGATAGATTGGTTCGTGATACAAGAAAAAAGGATTTTGGTTACCTAAAAATTGTTTCCGATGCAAAATGTTTATCTTCCAACTACCCTTTACTGATCATGATTATAAATCTCAATGTCATTTGCGAGCCATTTATGTCATGCCATATTTGTCTGTTGTGTGAAATACAATGACATGTATCAAAATCAATAAGTCCTATACATTCGATTAATTCAAAAACCAAATCTTTGAGCATTTGAGTGAAAGAATGCACATATATATACACAATACACGTTTCATGCACAATGCATTGATTGATAACCAAAGACAGGCAACAATAAACAAACAAGTGTGTACATTAAATTTCAATATCGATAGAAGCATGACTTATAATAGGTTTATTCCAACAATATGTTTACAATACAGTGTGACGTTGATGCATTCACTTACAACACATGCCTCCTAGAATAAAGTCACTTACTCTCTTCACATGAAAGAAGCTAACAGACATCAATGTGTCACCTCGACATTACTAGCTAATACTGTTATCAGGACAATAGGTTAAAAGGGGATATGCGCTCCTTGAGTGCTTGCCGGGCAATGATTAAACTGTGTTGAGGAGAGTTGAGAGAAGAAAAATCCAGTTGAAGGTAATGATGATGGCGACTGAGGGTCCTTCACGTTACCCTAAAAGCAACGACGTCATCCGCTAAATAAGAATGAAAATTTGTTGGGGAGATTTTGTGGATGGTGATGTGGACCAGGCCCTTAATTGCGTTTGTTAGTATTCATAACTTGCCTATTTGTACATTCCAATGTAAGATAGCCAATATTAATTTGGCGTTATATCACATGGCGAACACGAACAAGGCGTGTTGAGTTGACACGTCACAAACCTGGCATTACTTTAGACAGAAAAATAGCAGGGGAGTTTTTGGTCACAAACTGTTTGCAAGTCAAAGTGTCTTCTTTCATTTGTTCCACAGATGTTTTTATCAAAATAACAACTTGATTTTTTACGACCATAAAAACTACTATCTTGACAACATGGATACTTAGAAGTAAACAATTAGGGAATTTAGGAAGACTTATCATGTTTATTCAAAAAATCGTTGTACAAATGTTTCGTAGAATAAACATGGATATAAACTGCGATAACTTAATAATTAATTTAAAGGGGCAGCAGCACTTTTTTTGATAATTTTATATTTTAAAATTTTCACTGATAATTGTAAGTTAATGTTAAATGTATTATGTTGACAGTGTCAAAAATCTCATTACACAAGTCAATCATCCATAGTGAGGGGACAAAGTATGAAAATGCGGCCATTTTTGTGTGAACACCTTTAATTCATTTTGTGTAAGAAAAAAGAATCGCATAGCTAAACTTTACGTTATATATTTGAATTATTACTGCTCCATTTAGTTTAAATACATTGTCTTTCAATTGGAGCCATTATTTTCAATTTCCTGACATCACCGTATTTTCTCCCTAAAAACGTGCTACTGCCCCTTTAATGGCTCTTTCCATGGCAGTATATCATTGGCGATATAAATCCACTGAATCTGATGATGTCAAGATAGCAACATCTCTCACATAACAAAATTGACAAGATTGACATGATTGAAAAGAGGGTACAGTTTTACATTAGCCAGTTGACTTTGAAATGTTTGAGACAGCTTAAAAAATTAAATTTGAATAAGAGGATGTTGTCAGATATCTGTTTGCTTTTCAAACTTAACATTTAGCACAAATGTGTAACAGGTACAGAAGATGCATTTACTGGAGAGATGTTTATATATGAGGACCAATATTTGTGAAACAGATCGTCTGACCACAATGCGTTTATTTCAACAAATAAGAATGCAATAAGATTTCAAAACAACCCTGTTTTTTATCCTGTCATGGTGTTAGTTTCCATTATCCTCAAGGAAAAAAAAAATTTAGTGTGCCAGGTGCTGTTTGTCATTGTGTAGTTTATTGGCTGATTTGTTTTCGTCGAGGTAGGGAACGTCATACACAATTAGTCATGCTTCCAGCTTTCCTATTGAGTGAGTCCTTTCCTAGAATGTCATTTCTAAAGAATAAAGCAGTTATTATATAATGTCTATATACTTAAGAATTATGTCAATATTTGCTAAATTTTAAAACATCCATTGTCACTAAGGAACTTTTCCTGAGGTTCCACAGGTGATCAATGCAAATGACATTAATCGATTTTATTTCAAAGACACACATCAATAACGTGTATACACATGACGAGTCCAGTTTCTTATGAGAATTTGTCCCTTGTATTTAAGCTTGGAAAGCATATACTTTGATTGACTAAGGATATTCTTCATCGCTTGGGTACATTTCTGTCATTTGTTATTTTTAAAATGTTTACTCTTTATCTAAGGGGAAATTCACTTTGCTTCACTCACACATACCAACAACAAGCCTCATGGTACGTATCACTAAAATCTACAGATCACATATACACATCAACTATCTTGCATATGGAAAGACGTTTGCTTTAACGGATTATTAAAGTTTGTTTTTTTTAAATCGAAATATTTTTTTTTTTTTTTTTTTATTCCACATTTTGTTGTGCACATATACATATATTTATACACATAGTTCATTCAAAGATACATATTGGATGTTGGATAAAGGGTACAATTGGTCTTGAGCTTCGTCTTTTTAAAACTTTTCTTTCAATGGACAAAAGGCAAAACGATTGATTATGTAAACAAGTGGTGACAACTTGACCAAAATTTAACAAACTTGTCGTACTCACATGAAGAGTAGGCTATGGCTTTTGTTATATCATAGTAGTGTGACAACTCTCTTTGAATTCTTCCAAAAGTTATATTTGACTCTTTATTATAGCATTTCAGAATAATTTGCTTGATCAACAAAGTAATAACATTTAATGGATCGTTGTTTTTTGATACATATCCAAGTATTATTTCTTTCTTTGTAAACACTATGTTTAGATGAGTATTAATATTAATCCATTGTTGGACATCTTTCCAAAGAGAGTTGATACATTCACAGTCCCAGAATAAATGTTCAATGTCACATATTTCCTTTTTGCATAATAAGCATAGTGGGGAATCAATATATTTAAGTTTGAAGAGATAGGAACTCACAGGTAAAATTCTATGTATAAGTCTATATTGAAACCATCGCAATTCAGTACATTCAGTACATCTAAAAGGCATTTCATTAATCATTTTCCACTCAGAGTCAGAATAAATTTCGTCAAGAATTTGTTCCCATTTATGATTATATTTCATTTTTTGGAAGGAATGATTTAATAATATATCGTAGTATTGTTTTGATCCTTTACGTCCAGATTGTATTTGCATATGATTGTAAGGCAGTATTGGAATTTCAGGTAACTGATCAGCATTGGGTTGAAATTTATCTAGATATTCCTTTATAGAATTTTTGAGTCCAAAGTAGGTCACCGGGTCACATTTAGCTTTGTACAAAGTAATAAATTGTTCATATGATAATAAACAGCCTTTATCAGTAATTAGATCACTCACAAATTTCACACCAGCGGAGTACATACTTTTATAGAAAACCGATTGATTGTTTATCTTAATGTTATCGTTGTACCAAATAAATTCAGAATATATGTCCCTTTTCAAGGATTTACAGTTTAATAAATATAGACTCCATGCTTGTAATGTATCTTTCCAGAACTTGTTGGTAACATTTGGAACAATAAAATCCTGAATATACTTTGAATCCATCTCTAAAATATTTGCGGGTATGATATTATTGTGAAAGAGAAAAAATGTGTTTTCACTGTAAGTGTTATATTTAAATCGAAATATGATACATAAGGTTAAGATCAAGCTCTGAAAATGAATGTCATTACTCTTTATCGATTTAGCATAAGACTTTCGTGGTAACGTGCACATTCAATTATACTTGCAAGGTTAATGACTCTATGACTCTTTTCATACTAATATTAAGAGTAAAGTTTGACAAAGGTTGATCAACTTCACTTCTGTTTTCTGATTAATACCCCTTGTATGTCCGGAACCTATCTTGTAATCGATGCTATTATCCCGTTAAAACGTCTTTCCCTTTCCTTAATAGAGTTTTAAACACATATTCCTTAAGAAAATATGCAAAGTCAATTATCCTGTCTTTTGAGATTACATGTTACGATCCGAACTAAGTAAAAGAGTGCGAAAAGGTCGCTATCAATAAAGGAGTATTAAAAAAAAACACTCTCAGAAGACTTACACTTTATATTGATATTTTGGCTTTCAATAACTACATTCTTAAGGAACAAATTTGGGAGATAAACATACTATTTGTGGAAATCAGAGGCAAATAACGGAGTTGTTTTTAGCTCTAAATATAATACAAAGTCAAACGTGTTTATCTACAACAACAACAACAAATTAAAGTTGAGCTATGTATTCTTCGCAATGGCCCTGGTGTGCTATGTCATGATGCCCCTTCCCGATTACCAAGGATTTACATTCATACGGTATTGGTTATGACGTATTTGGAAATCTTAAATGAATGCAGATCCTTTTAAAAGGAGCTCACTCTATTCATTGGACGTTAGTATTTCGCGATTTCTGCGTTTACAATATATTCTGCAACTATTTATAAACTTGTTTCTTATTATGGCAATGATGTTGTTAATTAATCCGTAGTTTACATCTTTTTGAGACCTTTTAAGCTGAATGCGATATATTTCTGAACGATGTTGCCTGAACAGGTTCCATTGTCGTATATTGTGCAAGCATAGACATCATTCTGCCGTTTAACATTTTAAAGGTTTAATTATTACATTAAACGCCCTCTGACGAGTATTTTGCATATTTGTGGTAGAACTTCATAAGTAATTTTTTTTTTGCAAGTGGTCATAAAACATTTACTTTTATGACAGACGATTGACGATCTTTCTTGCAACGGTAGAAATGTTCTTTCAATGACTATGTTTATCAAATATGATGTATTCTCTAACATCCTGCAGGAATTGATATTTATCTATATCAGTATTAAATTTTGTTTTATTTATTGTCACAAAATCTGTGCAGGATGTTTTTACTCTCCCATGTCTGTCGTTCTTGTAGAGACCAATAGTTTTACTGACAGTTTAATCTCTGAGATGACCGTTAAAGTCACCAAGGAAGTTTGTTTTAGAAAAGCAAGTGCGAAAGGAAGTACTACATTTAAGGAGAGGGTATTTTAAGTTTTACAACTTGTTCCCAACCCTTTTCCAAGTGAATAAAATATGTTTAACCCAAAGGAAGTACTCTATAGCCATTAAGTTTGAGCGTCAATGATGAGTTTCATTTTTTTGTTTCGCGCATGGTGAACAACATAACCTACTTGCAACATTGCATTTTATACTTTACTCGGGATTCCTGATCTTGGTGTACAAATATTGACCATCTTGTAGATTTATCTTCTTTTCATATCTCATGTTTTTAATCAATTTTGTATCCATGCAATTACTTTTAAAGTTCAAACTGGACAATAAATCATGATGACCTTTTTAAAGTGTGAAAAATAAATTGCTTTTTGAAGCCAGTATATTTTACAGGAGACAAATTATTAGGAGAAATTTTAATATCAATCATACTGGAAAATTCTCGACATTTATATTAAGTTCAAGTAACTACTTTATCTCCTCAAACGAGAATCAGAAATCACGATTTTATATTCTTGACATTTAGCTTGAACAATAATATACAATATATGTGATGAATCTATATCATGTGTTTATGACTTAACATATTTATTATCTATCAGAATGTTTCACTGTAATATTAACTCTAACACATTCGTTCGTGTTACATTTAAGCTCAACAATTTTAACACCTGAAATTGTAAAACTTTTAGATTTCTCTGAATCAATTTTGTTCATATGTTTTCATAAAACAAAGTTTTCAAGACTTGCCAATTGGTGATATTTCATCAGTTTCAATAAACATGATATTCACATATTTAGGAATCAAATTTAAATTAGTTTCAATAAATGCATCAACGATGAGATAAATGTCTTTGTAAAAAGACAAATGCTACTAACCTTTCTTTTGAAAAGAACAATCGTCAATTATTCAATGGTCTATCCGCTTCACATTTAAACTTGATAATAAAAAAAAATTTAGACGAATCTAAAGCTGCACTGAAGGTTCACTACTGTAGAATGACACACGATTGTGTTAATCCTATAATAAAATAATCCAATACAACAGATTCCACAAGTAAATCCTTAAATGGAATGTAGGCTCGTTTGATGTTGGTTCTTTAAGAATTCAAACACGTTTGAATATTTGAAAAAATTTACCTTGTGGAGTATTGGGACATTTTACCTTTCTGTTTCAAATGACTTATTATAGTAGATGACTGAACAATATGTTCCGAAAGCAGTGTATAATCATAGTTGTTTCTTAGAGTTTGGAAGATGAAAGTTTTGTGTTGTTTTACTATCATGAGTTTACATGACCCTTTGCACTGTTGATCGTGTTCTTACCAATGTGAAATCTGTTTTGGGAGCAAGGGACATTCCCGCTCTTTCATGATTCCATGAACCGTTATTGTCAAAAACTGTTGATTCTCAAACCCTCAATCATGGGATTCCTTTAAATCCGGCTATTGTCAATAATAATCGTCTTCTTTCTCTTTCTATATTATCAACGAGTAAACAAAATTCTTGTTTAAAAACCACAACACATGTTCCTCAGAACCGTATTGATGGTCATTGATTCAGAATGTTATACCAGTTCTAGTTGAGGTCCTAGCTGTGTCCAGTAGCTCGGGTACTTGTAGACTAATAGACTCGAATCCTAGGAGACACGTCACTATGACACTGCAACACTGAGGAGAGAAATTGTGAAATCAAATCAAGAGAGATGTCAAGCAATTTGACCAATAGTGCTCTGATGACAAGCTTCGCTCGGGTAGTTCCGTGTGGACATTAGTGATGTCAAAGTCTGCTCTCCATCTCTGTCGGTGGTCACGAACTGTCAATAAATTTGCTGTAATTTATGTTCCAAGTTAAAATCCTTTTCTAACCAGTTGCTGTGAACTGAATAGACATGAAAATAACTTAATGTCACTGTTTATTAAAGTTACCCTTATAGCATGTTGTACATTTGACATGATAATCAAAGCATAAATCTAACATCATAACACAATGCGATGAGTAGATCTCAACCATTTTGAATTATTCAACTTTGTGTTTTGCTGTGTCATGTATTAAACCAAGGAATGTAAATAGAATCTGAAACTGAAACATCAACTCCCCGTACTCCACGTACCTTGTAAGGCTGAAACTGAAGGTGACGTGTATAATTGGCAGTGTTGGCACTGGGGACATTTGAAGAAAATCGAAGAAACATCCAGTTCCATTGGGAGAGTTCATTATTCCGGAATTTCAAATATGAATGAAGTTCAGGTTAAAAATGTTAGAATTTCGTTTCGAGATAATGGTATCTGAAATAGCTTCCCTAAATTTATACCCTTGGGCATTATCCAATCACAGCATTCAACCTTTGAGCGAAAAATAGTTTTTCTTACTTGAATATACACTTTGAATTCTGAATTGATAACTTCATTAACAATGCTATAATTGCAATTTCGTTCTATTGCATAATTATTTTATGTCTACTTATAAGATCCTGAAGTTACAAGTATATCATTTATGAAGTTTCTTCTATTGGTTTTTCCTTGATTTGTTATAAAGGCTAAGAAAGTGTTATATTCCAATTAAATTTTCTTCAGTTAAATGACCATATGGATATCTATTCCACTGTGCTTAAGTTTAGTTTAGTTTAGATAATTACAACATATTTCCCTGAGGCATTTTACAAATTACAATTTGAACAGCGAGCTCAACTTGAGAATGTATTAAGCATACGAAGTCGAAATAAATTGACTTTCAAATGAACAGAAGAAACAGTTGCTATTTTGTATCCACAACTGTGGTGGTTTTCCGTCTTGTTGATGTTCCTGTAAGGGCAAGCAATGAATTTAGAAGAGTGCAAATGTCATGAAACACGCAGATTGTAGACTGCTCTCTTCCAGATTTGAAACTAGAAGTTAAAGAATGAATTACGTCTGTCCTTGCAGGAGTTTTTGCAAACACAAATATAAACAATTCACTGATTGATTTATTAGGTTTGAGCTTACATTGTTTCTGACACGACAAAGGACGATCAGTCATTATTGACATACATTTAGTTACCTTCCCGATTATTGTCAAGGCCATGGTTAAACGATTAAGAGGTCCTTTTATAATAAATTTCAGTTATCAAAGACAAACTGTATGGTTATTTAATATAAATATAAATGGAAAAACATGCAAGATGAAGATGACTGTCATCATTATCATCTTTGGTTAAGTTCATCCTTCCCCAAGACATTGTGGAATGTGAATTACAGCATTTGATATATATATCTGCACGAGTCTGAATACTTTTCTGAAGTTTACATATTCTTTTAACAAAGATTTGTATTTGAATTTTAACCCCTTTTTGGTCGATGACCCATGTTAATAGAACTGAGGGTCTGACGTCATTGTTGAAACCATCGCACGTGCAGACTTGGTCCAAGGGAAGAGCTTGAGAAGGGCATCGTAATTTGCATATCAGCTGCTCAAGACCGGAAATTAAATCATCAATCTTGAATATTTTAAAGATAAGAACATGGGCCATCTTAATGCTTGCATGAAGTTGATTTGATTAAACATTTAAAAGGGAATTGACACTCTTCTTGCAAGGTGTATATGATTTAACTGATGGAGTTTACTCAGGCAGAATTAACATGTATTCAAGCGATTGTCACGATAAGCTTTCACTTATTTCATTTAAATTCTAAATTGCCTTTTGTCACAGTGAGGTATCATAACGATAATTGCGACAAATCAAATTGAATCAATCCTTCACTAAACAAGATAGATTTTAATGCAGTTGTATGAATATGGAATATCAAAATTAAATGAAATCCTCTCTCCTCACAAAATAAAACAAAGAGTTCACAACACAGTAACACGTTTATGCATTCACTCACAATACACAGATAGGAAGGTTATAGCAACTAAGCCTCTTGACTTGAAAGAAGCTATCAAAGACCCTCATGTGCCACATCGACATTTGAAATCCTACCAGCTAATAGCATTATCAAGGCGATAGGTTAAAAGGGGGATATCCGCTCCTAGAGTGTTTGCCAGACAATGATTTAACAGTGAATTTGAGAAAAGAGGTTTTTTTTAAGGTATTCATGTTGCCGACTTGGATTCCGCTAAAAAGCAACGACTTCACTTTTAGAATTCATGCATATGTGGAGAAATAAGCTTACTTATCATATTTGATGGATTGGACAATTGACTAAAACAGTTTTTGATGTCAGTGAGTTTAGGACATGTATGTATTTCGTCTTGGTTTCATTGCACGGTTTAATAATATGTATTGCAGATGACAAGTCTGATATTTATTAAGACCATGTAACGATATAAATTGTTGTTGCTATGTTTGCCTCCTGGAATTCATCAGATGACGTCATAACTATTGTCATAAAGATATCAGGCACATTTGCAATGATAACATCCGATGAAACCTCATATTTCAGTTGATTCAATCCTTCTCACGTTTCTTTCAGTGTTATCAAAATTAATGTCTATATCAAATTGCAGTGAAACAATTGGACTTACACACAAGTTTCAGTCAGATCTGTTGGATATAGAACCAGAGGCATGACACATCATTGTACCAAATGGATATTCAAATCAATAATGCGAGAAGCTACGCATATCTTAAACAAAATATTTGGTACATAGTTTACAGAAGAAGCCCGTTGCTTTCATAAAATAAGACCATGATTGATTCCCAATGTCATTTCAAGGTCTTCCCAGGTTTCCGTTAAGTAACCTAGAGCCGCTCTACTTTATTAAACTAAGCAATGATTCAAAGTTTGACTTACAAATGTACTCATCTCACTAGACATTAAAGCCTGGTGGTCTGGCATGACAATGCGCTGATGTATTTTTCTTGGAGCGAGGATGTTAAATCCACTGTTTGACATAATCCATTTGTAGTAAAAAACTGTAAACCAAGACTAAGTACAGCTTGAAGTCTAAACTCAATCTTGTCAACCAGACATCATGAGCTTTAACGCATATAAAGGGACGACTTTCCTTTTTAAATACATCATTGTGCTAGGTGCATCCGTCTAGTGTTTCGTGTCCAGACACGTTTGGCAATTATCTAAATATCAAAAAATGACGTCATTGATATGGTAACTGTTAACACATTTTCAAAGACATTTTAATTTTGGCAATGAATCACTTTTTGATGGTTTATTTGTTGAAGTGTATTGTTCACGCAACCATATATCCGTTGAAGGATAAAACATGTAACAGTGTAAACTCCATTTTTTTGTTTAGATTTCGACAAAATTTACTAAAATTGCCAACAGCTTCGCCTTTCGCAAATTTAAGTGAAGGTCGTCTTTTAAATCATTGTGGTTCCTTTACAAAACCCATTCGATTTAAATGATTACCTTATTATTGAGATTACTTAGTCTCGCTAATATGCCTCTCAAAAAAATCTGAGTGGTCATTAATGAAGCATAGAGGTAGATTAAGTCATATATGTTGATACTACCTCTGTTTTAATAAGACCAAATCTGTTGGTTCCGGCAGTTTCCCCTGGCGGAAAAAGAGTACATCACAATCCAATCTTTATAAAATGACAACGCATCTCGCATGGAAATGGAGGTTCATATCTCAATGCTTTTGTCATGATTCGTTAGCCAAAATCATAATTTTAGAACAGTGTCGCTGATTGCACAACTAACTTTGATTGCCTCCAATCAGGCATCTCCAATTCTATACCACAAACTAGGCTACTTAGAACAGAGGCTATATCAACATTTCATGACTTGATCTGCCTCTGTAGGCAGAGAATATTAATGTAGATGCATGACAAACATGATTTAGTTGCTTTATCATTTTCTGCTTCGTTTAATCTGTTCGCGTGTGCTCTATATATTATTCAAAAGATTAAAATCGATTACTGATTAAGGTAAACTTTTATCACCTTTTTTTGCTAAGTAATTGAACATGTGGAGGTTCTTATGTAACATTTATTTCTGCTATCAGTGAATGCCATTCCAGTGGGTTTTTTTGTTACTACCTAGTATGTTTAGTAATATTTGACCTCAGATATTAATTCTAAATGTCAGTTACAAATTTTAACTCGATTTCATGTCACTTTAGTGTAGCAGTTGACAAACAAGGTGATGGCATTGGGTAGTTACAAGCTTCCCCCCTTCTTTATACTATGTAACTATGAAGGCGGAGAAATCAAGGCGTCATCTTAAAATCTTTGTTTGTTTTGCAGATGGAATGATTGGGATATTTTAATGAACCCGAGGGTCTGTGACATTAAGGGGTAGGGGGTTTGTGTTCTGATGAACTAACACAGTAATTTGGCATTTGAATAATAAATCTTCATTTTTGTTGGCTTGGTCATATACAAAAAAAAACCTTTAGGCGAAGTAGGTTTAAATGTATAATTTAAAATGACGATATCAAAAGATTTTTCATCTCAAACCTTTTGAAAAAGTTGCATAACAACAACAACAAAAGTACTTTTAAGGCACGCTACGTATTCTGGTATGGGGTGAAACTAACACAGAACATCATATGTCAGCATACTCAAACGCTAATATCATTACCTAGACAATAGGTTAAAAGGAGGATATCCGCTCTTATAGTAGAGGCCAGACAAAGACCAAACGGTGTAGGTGGATCTTGGGGGAGGAGGATTTGCAGCATATGTTGATGTCTCCTCAATACATGGCCCGATGGCAATGACGTCACAAACGCGCGAATTTTTCTTTGATGTCTATTGCTGCATTTGCTCACCCAGACAATCATGACTGAAGTTGAAACTACTTATAACTTAACTTGCACGTTAGAAAAGGAAATAACAATTCCGCGTCTCTGGATGGTTTTCATAACATTGTTTATCTTGACACAAAAATGATTCAATTTGTCTGGTTTTTGGATAAAAAAGACGTTACCTATGACCATAAATTCATGATACAGATTTGCATGCCTATGAGTAACATCCAAACAATTTTAGAAATAAGTGTGCAATTTTACAAAAACTATTTACTATGCGATAATTACATTTTAATCGATCATTGTATCCAATATTCTTTTTTAATATAAAACTCTGAGGTAATTTACGTTATTAAAATATATTCATGATCTTCACTAGGTCCTAAGCATATTGGCTTTTTATCCATGTGTGATGATGATTCTTATAAAAGATGGTAAATATTAATCAAAGCATCCTGTTGCCTTTACGAAAAAGGACCATGATTGATTCATAGTGACATTTGTTATCCTACATCGGCTTAACATAATGACGTTCTACCGTTTCATCAAACTTTTAAGTCACGATTGTGCACTTTGCATTCTCTGGAGAGAGTTCAGACCCATTAACCTCATTTCTACTACACCAGATGTACCCTAGTCTTGAGCATAGATTCACTTGTTTACGATTTTGTTCACATGATGACAAACTATCTTCGAAAGATCCCTCATTCTTTGGTTGGTGTAAGTTTTGGCAGAGGGATCTCTTTCTTGTTACAATATCATGGACATGTCTCATTGAATGAACGTATGCTTTTTTCGTCAACGAAATTACCTTATAAAATTCATTATATTTGCCGATATATCATTTAACATTTAAACAATTTGATAAAACTTTTTGTTATATTCAAACAGCTTTTTTATTAATTTTATGCCATCATATAGCCTTTCATAATATGAAAAAAGGCAAGAAGAATTTACTGAAAACAAGTACATGTATATAAGAATGTTGTAAGGGATATTTGTAAACAAACGTGTAAAGGTGTCAAATTACATTAGCATTACCCTTTCCTTAAGCAAAAACATTAAAGCACATTCATGAATTTTCATGATGCTATTGTTTAAGTAAAACATCATTAGAGGGCTATTGAGTTTTTTATATTAGGAGTATTCATGATCAATTAAGAAGATTTCCTATTTCAAAAAGTCATCTTTGACTCTGTCAATAATTGAAATGATTGAAATGCTTCCTTTGATTTAACATAAGTTAGCATTTTGTATAGTTATTTGTCAGATTTAACATTTTCAAAATGGTTATATCTAACATGATTCGGAACCAAATTGAACAATATCCTATAATACAGTTAAAAACAGGTCAATTTTTACTCTTTTTTGGCATTAATTTTATTCCGACTGCACTTATTTCTTTTATCATGACGAAAGGTAATTTTTTTTAACTCTTGAATAGAAATGTCAACAATCATTAAAACCCAATAACACAAAATAATCAAATGTAACATTTCAGGTTGAATTACTTTTTTCATTATGTATTTCTATTCCATATTACCCTCGGGAATATGAAATAACTCATGAGACATGTACTTTAACTTGGTGTTTTGAATCCAATCCATACTCGTTTTCCCGTGGGATGTCGCACTAATCAATATCGAGAGTGAATGTCAGGGAAGGAGAGCGTTTTTAATGTTTTTATATCTTGACACTTTTCTTGACAAATAATCTTTTTGATCATATGTTTGTTGAATTTTAATTTTTATATCCTCTTCCATTTCAATACATACTTTACAAGACCTGTAGCAATCATGTTCATTCTTCAAACAGTTTATGATTTGCCGTTCCTGCCATTATTTGATAACTTTTATTTTGTCTGTTAATGGTGTTTACCAAATGTAATTAAAGTGCTTTGATCTACAAAGGTATTTCGAAACTTGGACAAAAATAAACGGTTTCATAACATAAAATATGCTTTGTTAACAATCACGTACTTTCTGAAATTTTTATATTGCAATGTAAATGATTGCTCGTCACATTTTGTTTTTGAGTATTGTATTGGGAATATCACGGTTGAAAGGAAATATAGGACCTGAACCTTTTTTTAAATTGATAACTCTACACAGAACACGAAATTGTTTTAGGAAAGCACTTAGAATTCATGACAGGATGCCCTCCCTCAATACATAAAACCCATTGCATAAACCAATCGTGAATTTCAAAGGTTGTATTATCCAATTCAAACCAGCGCATTTAATACCGTGAGATGCATGTTGTTAATGGAAAACGCATTGTTACCATCTCGGTTGAATAAGTTACCTATTGAAAATCAATATCAAGACGTGGCTTGTCACGTTCATGTAACCAGATCCGTTCGGATTTTAAAATATAATCTAGATATCATGTACCATCGATGTCGATCGAATACGACATTTGGTTATTGTTTCAAGGTGAAACTATGAAATAAAACTAGTAAGGTAACTGGTATAAAAACATTGAAAATCTATTATTAGTATGTTTAAATTTATTTTACTAGTGAATCGTGTTTTATTTCAACATAAGACTCAATATTATTATCAACAATCCATGCAGTGTACTTTATATTAAAATATTTAAAACCAGTAACAACACTTACAATAACAATTATTTAAAGTTTCGAGACACAGTATCAGATTGTTTCGATAAGTGTTTTCTCAAAATACAATTAATATTAAAAAGGGGTTTAATGTTAAATTAATGTTCATAAGATGAATGATGTTTTAAATGTACGTCAAATGGAATTATGTGAATAACAGTGTGAATGACGTTCTATCGTTTCATCAAACTTTCTAGTTATGATTGTTCTCTTTTTCAAATCTCTTGAGAGTGTTCAGCCCAATTAACCTCCTTTCTAATATACACATATGTACCCTAGTCCTGACCGATTCTGTCAGATATGGAAAACACAGATTCACTTGTTTACGATTATGTTCATATGCTGACAAACTGGAGTTGGTTTTGGTTTTGGCGGAGAGGTATATATCTTACTCACTTCTCGTTAAAAAATATTGGATATGTTTATTAAATGTAGGTATGTCAAGAACATACCTAAATTGCTTTCAATGAATAAATCAAGTTCTTTAAAAATAATTTACGATTGTTGGCAGTTCCAAAAAAAAGATAACATTGGTTTGATAAAAATATAAACAGTTAAATTACATCTTATTTATCTCAAACGCTTATTTATTATATGACCTAACTGCTTCCTTTCGTGTTCAAATCAAAAATGCATTTCATATCAAAAAAGGTTTTAATGAAAAATCATAGCTCATAAATGAATGATGTAACTGTTTTAAAATGTATCAGCTAACGTAAACTCGCTGAAAATAAAGTTCAAGTTTACTTAACACTATTGCTTTTGATTTCAGCAACTTACTCAGGCAATGTGCTGAAATATTATTTATAACTAATAATTATTTGTGCCGTTTTATGTTGGTTTTATTATTTATGGCTTTATTTTGTATTTTTGTTAATAAAATATGTAGCACGTATTAGTCGATCGCATATGAATGAAATTTGTATTTCTTCGTTTCGCAATTATCTCTGATTCCTTGATTTACTTTACCATTTGACATTCAAATTTCTAATCAATGCGCAAATTCATCAATGCATTGTTTGATTAAAACTAACATTTCTGATATGAGATTTATATAAACCATTTATCCTTGAAATGCAATCATTATCATGTTTCTAAACTTTCAATTTCTTATTCTATTTGTAAAACGTTCCTTGAATGTTTTACTTGATAACAAATCACGTTAACTCTGTTTATGCTGTTTTTCTAGCGAGTTTCTATTAATGATTAATTCATTAAAAGGATTTTTCAATATTGTCGCCGACCAAAACCTGATTACAAGAAAATTTATATAAAACACTAAAATGATTGGCAAATGGTTCCTCCAGTCCTGTTCATGGATGTTTTGGAAAATAAAATAATACGAATTGCCACATGTACTTACGCATACCATACTTAAAGACTCTCAAATTAACATCCTAGTAAACGCTCTGGTAACCTTATTTGTAGAGGCGGAGTACACATGAATTTGGTGTCTTCGTTGTTTTGTTGTTTTGATAATGCTAAAGAGTTTAGGCGAGACAATTAACTTGTTGCAAATGCGGACATTGTAAAAGTGTATCATGTTTGATAAGACCATGCTTTGATTCACAAATGTCATGTTTTTGCCATTATTGAAGTGCATCATGAAACATAACTGTCAAATTCCCAAGAAAGTCAATGAACGTTGTTAAGTATTCCCTATTATCGGGGACCATGTTTCATTGTTGGTGTCGAATAACTGTTTTAGCTTTCCTTACATCGTCCAGCATTTATGATCAGAGATGTATATACGAGTCGCTAGTTCACACCTAATTGTCGCAAGCAAATATGACATTACATAGGCACTGAGCCGTTTTTCGAGTCCTATATAAAGATGTAATTCTATACAATGAGCACAACGATATAATCAAAAAGGAGTAGGCGAAAGGAATTTTTAGAACTTTTGACAAATATTAAAGCAAATAAACGAAAACATCTGGAGTAAAGTTACTGGCATACGATTATCGATTCCAAATTTGAATAGAACTTAAAAGGAAGGTATAAAGATAAAACTGTATAACGATAAAAAGAATCATTACATATTATATCATTTATCGCATTAAAAATGTTAACAGTTCAGAAGAACGATTTAAAATGTTTGGAAGTGATAACATGTCAAACACTATGGTCAGAATTTGCCATTTTCGTCAAACAGTGAAGATAACCATAACATTTTCAACATACAAAAAGTTATATTTAGTTTCCATATCACGTATAAACCTCCTGCAGGACAAATGTATGTCTATTCACGTCGCCCCATTATGTCCCACGCAAAGTTTTGCGGGAGACATATTGGATCCCTATTTCCGAAATGCTTTCGTTTTTTCGGGCCATAACTCAAATAAGTCATTTTTTTTGAAACTTGGTATATGGTAAGACTTGTTGGGTGGGGCCTTTTGCTCTTTGGCTAATTCTTAATTTTCCTTTTTTATGGTTCGCATGGCAACATTTTGAAATAAGTGCATATTGGGGATAGGGTCCATTTCGGACCAAAGCTCAAAAACTATTGCATATGTCTTACTAAACTTAGTATGTGGTCTAGACCTAGTGGTGCCTTTTGCTACTTTGGTAATTTTCAATTTTCCATTTTCTTGTTTTAAGTGGAACAATTTGAACCTATTGCATGTGTGGTTCCGGTCCACAGCTCAAAACCGTTCAATATTCTTTCACGGAACATGGTACATTGTATGTAGTTAGATCTAGTGTTGGAATGGTCCTTTTTGCTACTTTGTATATTCTGAATTCTTTAGTTTCCTGGTTTCCACATTGCAGGCAGTTCTGTGCGAGCAAGCCTCTGTTCTTATTAGCCAAGATCTCGGGGTTCCGGCAGTTTATGAGACTTAGAATGCTGTTAGACCCATAGATGAAGTGGACCTATTTCCTTCTTAGGCTGTTTATTTCCTTTTTTTAAAATTTATCTTCGTGGATGTTGTTGGCAGTGTTAAATTTGATTAAATTTATCCTGTAGATTCCAAATCTTCATGTGATCTAACAATTTAATATTCGACATTGCCATTCCTTTTCACTTTTCATTTCTCTTAATCTGCAAGATACTTAAAAGTTTAAAGGTCAAATGATTACAACACCATTTTGGAAAAATACTGTGGATTTACACAAAACTTTAACATATTAAATCCTTGACACAAGATGACAAGGGTATTTTTTAAACCTTTTTGTGAAGGTAACTTGGGAATATGGAGTTAAATCACATCGTCTCCAACTACTGAAAGCGTTAGGCAAGTACAACATCTATTAAGTGAAGTAGTGAGCTCGTAAAGAAAGAAAAGGTAGTATTCAGACTATTAAACAAAGGTAGCATTGAATTAGCGTCTAAATTGACATTCTAGTAGTTTAAGTAACGAAACCAAATATCAGGTTTATGATGTTACAACTTCTTAATTGAGTATTGGCGACGTTTTGACTTTGTTTTAATACTGTTGCAAAGCAAGCCTTATATATATGAAGTAGTACTAATTGTTTAATCAAATGAAAGGGCTTAGGGAAACATATTTGACAACAGGTAGGAACGAATTCCGGTTAACATCTTTACGGAGGCAACTTGAGAAAATGGATTTAAAATCACATTGTATCCTATAGTTTTAGGCAAGAACAACATGTATGGAAACAGTTTGATCTAAAAGGCGAGGGTGGTGTTCAGGCTTTTTGAGGAAGCACCGAATACTCGTCTTACTTTGCATTCTAGTAGTTTATGAAACAAATAACCATATGATAACAAAACATCTTCTTTGTGTATTGGCGAAGTTTCCACTTTGATATTGTTGCTGTTTCAACGCAAGCCTTAGACAAGACTGAGTAATGTATGAAATAAATGTTTTAGCAATCGAATGTTTAAGGAAAGATATTTCGTATATAATTGGGTTGGAATAATGTACAAATTTAATGTAGGTAACCAAGCAACAAAACAATATATTTTGATTATTTGCAAAAAAGCATCAACCTACCTAAGTCTGGATCTTTGTCAAGCCGTGTTTACTGAAAAAAGAAGACATATTTGAGAATTGTAAAATACCAAGATCTATCAATGACACATTATCATGTTATCAGTCACAAACGAAAATAAGAAAATAATGTACTATCAATAACTATATTCATACAATAACTGTCAGCGGAGCCTGTATGTAAGTTATATGACCACTTCCTCCTTTGAAATTTTGGGAAGACCATCATTCGGATTCAGATAACCGGCCGACTCGCTATCTGGGCGATATTCATGTGTAACCAAAACGTCCGGATAATCGACGTTCCACTGTATAAGATTTTAGAATATTTTAAGTAATAAATGACACATACTTTTTTTCTGAAATACGGTAATCACATTTTGATTTAAAATACAAATGCTTTCTCATTACATTATTCGTTGCTTAAGGTATAGAGGTTATCATGAGAGTGTGTTTTGGGATCGTAAATATCCTGCATTAGGAATAAACATTGTATTTTGCGAGCCTTGGCGAGCTAAATACATAGTGTTTATTCCTAATGCAGGATATTTACGATCCCAAAACACACGAGCATGATAACTTCTTTATCATACAATGTCATTTTAAAATTTAATTCGAAAAAATGCCTGATAATACTATTTTAATAGTTTTAAGATTCGCGCATTGATATATGCAAATGAATAGAGTAATGACTCTGACGGTGAATTGACAAAATATAATTCCTCCTTATAAATGCCTTTTATTGCCGTTTGAGTTATTTTGTCACGACTCCAACGTTTTGAAATTTAATAAATCTATAAAATACGATGATTTTAAAAATTAAAAAACATTTTAAATGGTCTTTGGCAGGATCGAACTGACGTTCTTTAATCCGACGTCATCGAGAGGACGAGTCAATCTCACCAAGGGGCAAGAGTTGCTTCCCTTCGCCTACGTGACAATGGCAGCTTGCGTTGAGACAGCGATTGAACGAACATTGATTGCCGGAGAGCTAAACTAGTTGATATTCTGTGGATTTCCGAATACAAACTAAACAATATTAAAGTAAAGAACACCGAAGATGGGCAAATGACGTGTTTGAACATGAGACTTGAACTGCCTTTGGTACCTGTGAGTAAAATTGTTCGGTCGGTTTCATTCAAATCGTGATGACAGTGTTTTAACACTGTGAAGTCATACATATGGCTAAAGACCCATGCAGTTTTGTTGTTATTTCTTAGATTAATGTTTTTGCAATGTATCATTAATATTGTTATGCCTCTCTCCGTTACTAAAGGGGTTCAAAATGTTAACGCTTGACGGTGACGTCATCGGAATTTTCGAAAGAAGTTCCGATCTTGACCTTTGAAATTTGCATCGGTATCCGTATATGACCCTTAGCCACGCCCAACGGATATCGAATATATCCGTTGGCTTTATTATGCCGAGAACACTATCCATTGTATGATGAAATGGAGTTATCCAAATCTGGTTTATTTTCTTCAAAGGTTGAGGCACTCAGCTTCATTGATTGACCCATACTTATACATTATAAATTACATACTTTGTATGCTTCTGAGACATTGAACTGAGGTAACTTCAAGGGGCAGTAGCACGTTTTTTTTAAAGTTTTATATTTTCATTTGTTCGCTGGGAATTGTACGTTAATGCTATATGTATTATGTCGATAGTGTTAAAAATCTCATTACACAAACTAATCATTCATAGTCGGAGAACGATTTATGAAGATTCATATAAAGTCCATTGATGACCATATTTGTGTGAACACCTTTAATTCATTTTGTGTAAGAAATTGGAATCGCATGACTGAAGTTGATATTATATATTTGATTTATTACTCCTTCATTTGGTTTGAATATATTGTCTTCCAATTGGAATCATTTATTTTCATTTTCCTGACATCATCTTATATTCCCCCTAAAAACGTGCTACTGCCCTTTAATAACTTTTGCAAGAAGCAAAGTCTCCTGATAAAGAAGGTAAACATTTACCGAAGTACCCTGTTGCCTTTACGAAATAGGACCATGATTGATTCACAGTGACATTTGTCATCCTATATCGGCTTAAGTTAAGTAAATTAATGACGTTCTAACGTTACATCCAACTTTTAAGTAATGATTTATCTCTTTCCATTCCCCAGGGAGATCTGAACCCTACAAACCTCCTTCCTATTTCACATTTACATACCCTATTCTTAACTATCTCAAATATCTCTATCAAATGTTGCCTATTTTTATAAATAATTTTCCGTTTTATTCATTAGACCACTGTTGATAATTCACTAAACCCTATTAGTTCAATTACCCCAATACCAATGATATTTTTACGAATGCTAAATTGTGTCCCGTATATCTGATAAATGGTTCTTATTTTACTGACGACGACCCTATCTGATTTATTCATTGTTTAACACAATTACGTCAATATTTCAAAAACTGCATACATATTTATAATGTTCGCGTAAAGAGCTACTTACAGTTTAGTAAGGTGAGGTGACGGGTTTTAACGCTTATACATGTAGCATCATTGCAGAGAGGAACCCCCCCCCCCCCCCCCACACACACACACACACACTATTATCGCTATGCACGATGTATTTGAATTACAGTATCGTTTAACGTAAGTTGAAAATCTGCAGGTGTTGAAATAATACGTTTTGGAAAAATTAGATCAAGTGATTATCTGAATAAATGGATCCTTTATTTATCTTAGCGTCCTTGTTGTCCTCTATTGAAGGCAAGGTACAGTTGGAACATGAATCTTATATATAATATAATAGCCTGTGTTTGTATATTAACGTAACATTTAAAATCACTTTCCGTGTTTTTTCCAGTAGTTGTTTTTCTTTTAAAGACATTGTTAAATATTGAAAGTGGACATTTAACCTATGTGTGTTCTTTAGTAAATGTACTTAAACTACATGTATTTAGTTTAATATGAAGTTATAATTGCCCAGATAATCAATGAATATTTTATAATGCCCTTTCTGAGGTTTAATTTGTGTGCTATTATTTTTTTCAGATTAAACATATTTAAAGTTTTCGCTTCGAATTCCAGCCTTATCTTTTGAATTATTAATCAGATGTTTCAATTATTCATGTTGGCATTTGCAATAGATATAAACTCATTGTGAAGTATGTGTAGTATTCTCATCACGATAATAACAGTTTCTAACGTAACAGTCTCCTGTTGCAGTGAGGTCTTGGAACATGCATGGTTGTCTACGATTTAATATTTTTCACAGATTTATTCTGCGTGCTCACTAAATTTACTTGTTTCGACAAAGTGCATTAAGCAAAACCTAAAATAGAACTTTTGCAATCAATAAACCCAAAAAGCAAACTATAAATCAATTGTAAACTTCCTGTTATGTTATTTTGGCATGCTGTAATTCTACCCTATACACTCTGGGGAAAACGGAATACGAAATACCGAAATACCGTTATTATTCGTCAAACAAATGGATTAAATGTTTAGAAAGGAAATAGTTTTTGTTTAGATTTCGATTTCATGTTTTGGCTATTGTGGCGTTGACAGAATACAATACTTTTAGTCAGATTTAAATATAAGTTTTAAAGATATTCAAAGAGAAATTTGACATTCATCAAACGGTCCAATAATAAAGAATGCATTAATAATAATCCTTTGCAAATGAAGCTGTCATATTAATTTACTAAAAAGATTTATTAATGACTACTTTGGTTGATCGAGGTTGTCAATATTATATTTTTCAATAAATGCTTGCAACCAATAGCAATCGGCCTCGAAATAAGTATGATTCGACATGTAACAAAGCTGCGAATTTGTGATTAAAAGCAGATTTACTTCAACCTAAAAGTAACGTTTCCCTCTTTGCATGAAACCTATTGCATAAACCGTTATTGGATTAAATACGCATCGGATGAATGTGCATTTCGATATGTTTATTTCTTTTTCAGGTAATTGGACATTTTGGGCATAACCCGTTGTAAACAGTGTCCACTGTGCATATCATTTTTAACGATTATTAGGAATTATTGCGAAACGGATATAAATGGCAAAACCACTGGGAGTCTGTAACAGGATAGAACAGTTACTGTACCCTCGGGGTAGTCCCTTGAGTTCGACCTTTGGGTCTAAGTAGAAATCCTTTGAAATTCAATGTTATTACAACATTGTTGTTTCAAGGGATTAAATCTCTGGTTTTTCACAAAATATGGAATGGATGAAATGTGTTCACTCAAGAAACGAAAAAGAAATAAGCAGCGAGTTCACTCAGAAAAAAGAAATAAGCTTAATAAGGAATAAAAAATAAGTAGTGAAATCACTGCTCTTGTGAAAACATTACCGGTCCTTTGTCAAGAACTATTCGACCATAACAACGTACCTCTCGAGATCGACCTCTGTGTTGTTACACCCATCTTGGGGTCGGACTCGCGGACCCTGACCGTACCCTCAATGCTTGAAATCTATTGTATAAACAGTGTCTATCGTGCAGCTCGAAACGATTATTATCCAATCTAAATCTTCGCTAATAAAACAGTATACACAAAAGCTTCCGATGGTAACACGGTATGATCATGTCTGTTAAATAGGTAACATATTGCAAATCGATATTAATAAATCAGCTTGTCTTATTTATTTGAGAATAGTCTGTCATTCAGACCCTAGAGCAAAAATATTCATTTGACGACCAAACAAGTCTAGAAAAGAATAGCAATTCTAGTTTTCTCCGAAGTAAAAGCATATTCTGGGCTCCTTTTTTCTATTATACATTAATTGTTTAAGACTATTACTGACACATTACTTCTGAGACTAAATGGTAGTGTGAGCGTAACCGGCCTTTGTTAAAAAACTAACAGATCTTTTAAAACAATAAAAACATTAATTGATGATTTTATTTTGATGAAATTAGAAGTGCACTCTATGATCCTGTTTATCGCAAGACTAAACTGAATGATAACGGAAATTTTACAATAGCTACAATCTATTTTTTATGTTCCAAAACGAAGACTAAACTAGTGTCCAAAAGAAACGATACCATACAAATCGCACACTTACTCAATCCATTGCAGATTGATAAGACTAAAACATAGTTTTATCATTTCTTCAGTAGTCAACTAACTTCTATGCAAAATTTTGAAACATTATCTTTTCATATTTGCGAGAAACATGTATTTAAAAATATCATCGATCTGGGATCTCCTTAACAAGGCGAGATAGCAGGGAGAAATTGGACACTTTCGCTTGTTTTAAAACGTTCTAGTGCAATGACGCGTCAACGAATTTATGTCAAATAAAGTGCATTGTATCAACAAGATTGTATTCTTACCTAAATTCAATACTTATCAATTTTATAGTGAAATGACAAAAGTTCTGTGCATAAAACAACTTGAAATTTCGATTGATGCACCCCATGTGCGTTTGAAGAGACACACAATCAAAAGTATCTTTTCCTGAAGAATGAAAATGTGCATACTTCTTTACAAGACATATGCCTGTTAGGCACACTTAAATTCGACTCTGTCAGGTAATAGAGTTTTGTTTCGGAGGACGTTGAAAATTTGGTATAGTTTCTTTTGGACATTAGTTTATAAATAACGAAATTACTATAAACACTATCAGTATGCCAATAACAGTTATTCGTGTCGTGTGAAATGAAAACCATTTTGAAAATGTATAATAACAAGTAACAGTCATCATTTCAATTGTTTTTTGCCTGTAACTACAAGATTACTATAATGCCTAAAATACAATTCGTTTAAGTTTTGAAGTCTATGATTTAAATAAGATATGGTAAACATATCCGTTGAATTCATATCAATACAAGAATTTTTATTTCTATATCATCTTTGATCTAGAAAAATATCTTCCTAGTTGACTTACCATCTGACATTTCACAATTTCTAATCTATATAATTTCAACCAACTTTTTTTCATATGACATTTAAAGGAACTAATATCATTGGCATTTTTATGCAAACATTATCATGTTCAAAAACCATTAAATATCTTGTTTATTTGTGAAACTTTCTGTAATTGATCTGCACTTACTAACGAAAGTTCATTTCTTTGATGGTAATTATAGAAGCTGTGTAATAATGAGAACAAATTTAATGGATAGCACTTCATTATTGCAAATAGTATGTGATGTTATATTAATATCTGAAGAGACACCATTCATATGCATTTTGTGCCTTCGTTGTTTTACAGAATTGATAATATTAATGACGTTATAATAATAATAATAATAATACTAATTTTAACGCCTAGTATCCAGTCCAGGACTGCTCAACGGCGATACAATGGCTGTACAATGTATATTATTACCCTGAAGGAATTGTACTTTCGAGTCAAGCTACCAAGCGCCTCGCGCGACCATATAGGTCCGTACTTTCCCCATGTTCAGGTACCCATTTATACAGCTGGGTGAACTGAGTGCAATGTGGATGAAGTGCCTTGCCCAAGGACACAACACAGTGTTAAGCCCAGGTTACACATTTTTGGTGTCTCCACCGGGATTCGAACCCGGGCCTTCGGCGTGACAGCACGCTAACCACTACACCACCGTGCTCCACACGTTATTTCTAATGCGCGTAATGCTATGCAAACACATGATTTTCATAAGCTTTTAGGAGTTCCTACCACGCCCGGAAGTATGGCCATAAAGCTTCACAAAGATCGTATACTCTCCGTAATGGAAAGCATGTTTGATTTTGAATGTTTGGAACACTGTCAAAGCATATAAACCAATTCAACTAATAGTTCCTACCCAAACATCTGATTATGTAGAGCTCCAGCAAAAATAAGACAATATTAATATCATTTTCGTTCGTTAAAGATGCATTTAATTGTTTGGGCATCATATCGATAACCAACTAAAAACGACATTATTTTCATCAACCTCATAAACTTGTAAAACTCTGAATTTATGTCGTTTTTCCTTTAATATTAATACAATACTTTATAAATGCCGGTGAAATACCAGGACCTTACAATGAAAACAAACCGTTAACCTGGTAACATTCCAATAGGTCGTGTTTCAGAACTGACGTAGTCAAACAATGCTCTGCATAATGACACGCAAGGGACGTATATTGATACTTCAAACATGTAATTCTTTACGACAAAGTTGGTGGAAGGTTTGCTTTATTTTGAGGACACAAAGGGTAGTCAAAATATTATTAGTCCGATTGATGTTTTAGTTTTTGTTCTTAATTATTGGATGATATGAAAATGAGTGATAAATTTTTAATTTATACGCTTGGATAATCTACAATGTTAAACAATGTGATATCTGGAACATGTAACAAATTAAACAAATGTTATTATTCGAAATAACTTTTGAAAAGGAATTTATACTAAATATCAGATTTGACGAATGATTGATGGTAATATCTTCTTCGTGTAACCACCAACTCAATACCAGTATTGTCCATAAGAACGTCATCCGTCACAATAAAGACGATATGCACATGAGAGTGCTGAAGTTTATGGCTGATAAATAGCTGTAATGTATAAAGGAAGAAGCAATATAACTTTGTAAACTTCTTTATGTCTTTATGGGGTTATTAACTTCGAGATAGCAGCTGATATTTACGGAATTGCAGTGATGTAGATTCTTGATCCATTGGTTTATGTCATTGCTTAAGGTTATAAGTCTACAACCTTCAGACATTGTTTATTGGCATAAAATTTACTTTACATTTAGAGTAGACGACCTCCATAATATATGCACTCTAAGTATTACACATGTAGGTAGAGACTTGAAACTTTGCTTATCAAATATACACGTGATGCCATTTGTAATCTTAATACTTTTTATTGACAATGTGGGCACAGTAAAAAACAAATATTTAAGTTATTTATTTATTTAATTGTTAAAAATGTTAGAATATAGAAAATACGTGGCCTTGTTACTAGGTCAAAGTGTCTTTACGTATCGTGAAAACAATTGTAACTGTAGAATTAACTAGGTGTAAAAAATAATGTTTAGATGTCCTAAGGGATTCATTCTATGGGTTCTTGCCAGAGAAACTGTTAAAAACGCAAATTAAATTTGGGTAGTATTTCATGACAATGTTTTTACTGCAAAGTGACAGCCCACTGCGAGAAAACAAGAGCCAAAACCATGGTACTGTAAATTAGATTGCCCAGTGTAAAAAGAAGTCTTTTTCACACAAAACTGATGCAGGATGAAGGGCTATAGAACTTAGGTTTTACTTGGTGTTATATTTAATACAATTGCCCGAAACACAGTCATAAGAACACAGTTACATCGAATGCCTTATATTTAATACAATTGCCCGAAACACAGTCATAAGAACACAGTTACATCGAATGCCTTATATTTAATACAACTGCCCGAAACACAGTCATAAGAACACAGTTACATCGAATGCCTTATATTTAATACAATTGCCCGAAACACAGTCATAAGAACACAGTTACATCGAATGCCTTATATTTAATACAATTGCCCAAAACACAGTCATAACAACAAAGTAACATCGAATGCCTTATATTTAATACAATTGCCCGAAACACAGTCATAAGAACACAGTTACATCGAATGCCTTATATTTAATACACTTGCCCGAAACACCGTCATAAGAACACAGTTACATCGAATGCCTTATATTTAATACAATTGCCCGAAACACAGTCATAAGAACAGAGTAACATCGAATGCCCTAAATTCTCTCTTATTAACATAAAGGTCGAAATAAAAATATGTATTATATATATAATATGTAATAACACTTCATATTCTGGTAAATTTACCTTAAGGTCTTAATCCTACAAATATGCTCGTCCAATAACCGACTAACGTTCAGTTACCTGGGGTCTGCTTGCAGTCTGTGTTAATACGTATTTGTAGTAATTTGGTATGTTTACAATCAAATTCAAAGGTCAATGTGACTAGTTATAAAATAAGTTTATAAACCTTATAAACACGTTAGATTGAAAAGTTTGTGTACCATGCAGCTCTAATTTTGTATAAATCATGTTTGGAGAAGTATCGATCAAAGGTCAAGGTCACAACACAGTTATGCGAAAATATATTTAAACCATCATTGATTGTTGACCTTCAAGATCACCAGATCAAAGTGTATTTAACGTTTTATCGGAATAGGTATTTGTGAACTCAAAATGATAATTTGTTTCCCAAGGATATTCTTTTGACGTGTTCACATTTATCATCAATTGAATTTCATTACTTCTTAAATTCTCTTTTGTTACATATTTTTTAGAATAAGCATATTTTGTTAAGGTTCTGTTGAAGGCGAAAACCCTCATTTTGCGGTTTTCCGGGATTACCGACAAAACACAATCATGAAGGGAGCAGGTTTGAGGGCTTGTGGATCTTCCCTTTTACATATGTACATTGGGAAAATCATATTACCTGCTACATGTGGAAGCGTATGATATTGAACAGAATCATGTATGCATTATTAAGTTTAAAAATGTTGAAATATAGACTGATCTGCAAAGTGCAAGGTGACATATGTGTTTCAATATCCATTCTATGAACGGCTATGAAGATCTTAGCGAACCTATCCATTGATTTGTGCTTGAGCAAGTGTTAAAACATAAAGAAGCATACTTCATACTAATATAATTAAATAATGTTTAATGTAAGATAATGGAGCTTGGAACATTTTCATCAATGAATATCAATTTCATGACATTTAAATTATTGAAGTTGATGCTAATAGGTGATGAATTGGAGAATAACGAACCCTTTGTATCGAGTCATATTTCAAATGAAACTTCTCAACATCCCTCTAGACAAAGAACCGACAAACACAGAAAATTACACCCATTGTAAACCAGTTATAAGTGATAATTATAATAATAACTAGGACTGCCGCGGCAGTACTTAGGTCTTCAAGATTCCTGTTTGACCTTCACATACTGTTTGACCTTCACATGCATGTTTGACCTTCACATGCATGTTTGTTAAAGAGGTTTAAACCATTTAGACCAAAACATGACTTTTTAAAATGCAAAGTTTGACCCTTCCTCCTGACCGGAAGTGACTGTTCGCGAGCGATTTTATTCTTTTAACTTAAAGACCTTGCTGATGTCTAACTGTCATGCAAAAATCATTAAGTTCTAAGGTCTGGTTTTTGAGTTATCTGCCCTTGAAGTTGGTGATTTTCAGATTTTGGTAAACTTTGAAAGGTCACAGCACAAAAAGTATTAAGGTTAGGTCTTACAACTTTACGAATTGAATAAAACAATACCTCAGCTACATTCAGTATGAATTTCAGCTCTCTAGTGCAAGTATCTTCAGAGGAGAAGATTGTCAAAGGTGGGTGGGGTCGGAAACGATGAAAATTGCACTAAAAACAAGATGGCGGCCGACGCACGTGACGTACGAATTTGCCATGATTTCCTTTTTTTCATTATTTTTCATTGCGCTTCTTTTAAAGAAAAAATTAAGTCTCTAAGTGCATTTTGAAAAAAAAATCAATGTTAAATTTTCGATTTTGGATTCGAACTGGACCTTTAATGTACGAGTCGATTTTGCCCAAAAGCTTCGCATGTCGATTCCAGGGTAAGGGCTATCAGCATGCCAAGTTTGGGTGAATTTGGAGCAGCCGTTTGGGCTGTAGCTCATCCACAAAAAAGTATAAATAATAATAATAATAAGAACTTGAAGAAATCGGATAAAAACAATAGGTCTTCACGACTTTGTCTTGAAGACCTAATAATAATGTGCATACTTATATTGCGCCTTTTCCACGTCCTAAGACATGCTCAAAGCGCTACATTAGTACCCCGAAGGAGTGTACTTTCACAGCTGCTACGAAGCGCTAATCACGACCATGTACATGTAGGTCAGTACATCCAATTTTCAGGTACCCATTTTAACAGCTGGGTGGCCTGAGTGCAATGTGAATGAAGTGTCTTGCCCATGGACACAACACAGGATGAGACCCAAGTCACAATTTGTGGGTGTCTCCACCGGGATTCGAACCCGAGTCTCCGGCGTGAGAGGCCAGCATGCTTACCACTACACTACTGTGCTCCACAAGATGTAACATTGTTTGAGGTTGCACTGTCCGGAACACACAACCTCAGAATAGGCGAACTGAACAAGTTGGAAAGCTGCTGTCGTGTAGAGAGTTACATTTTCTCCGGTGCTTGTGTTGCTTCATTAATTCCTCCTTAATTAATTAATTAATTAATTTAATTGTTTCCAAGTTTTAGTAACTTGTTGTCTTAATTTCATAAATGCATGAAAGTATAAAAACAGTTTTCATTTTTATAACTTGAGTTATATAAACTATGTTCAAGGACAGTACCTAAGAACTGTAAATGTCTTTCCACCAAAGGTCACATCAGCATAGATAAACTTATTTCAAAATTGTCCTTCGAGTACATATAAAGAAAGCTCCAATTACTTTGAATTAATAGAGATGATTTTAAAAATCACAAAATATATTGCTGCAATTTTATCAGTTTTCTGATAAGAGTAACGAATATTGCTTCTGTTTACGGCGCTAAATGAGAAAAACGTTTTTACGATTTCGGATATACGAAACTTGTACATCTATGAAATAAGAAGAAGATTACATTTAACCTTTCCCAAGAAGTCTGTTATATAAGGTAGTAGCTGTAGTAACTCTTCTTAAGGAGCATATTGGATAAAAGTAATTTCATCGAAATGAAATAAAGAAATAAATGAAAAATAATATTTTTAACGGAAATACATAGAACGAAATTAGCTCTTGTTTAATAAGTAGCAATGTGATATTTTCAGTAGGTACTGGAGGTAACAGATGATGATTCATACAGACCTGCGCAGATGTTAGCTAGCGCTGCCATGGAGTTGTTCATGTGTGTTCATGTTAAAGATAATTACATTCTAAAAACAGGTTTTGATTATAACCAGTGCCTCATGTTTAAGTTTCTGATTCTGCTTATAGCAGCTAAGTAGGACACCGCAGGCCACCGTAAGATATATCTACGCAAATTATGTTCTTTGATATCACAAGTTCTTTTTATGAAAGATTAAGGTAGATGTTGTCTGTAATGAATCTGAATCGTTGTTCTGATTAAAACCATTGTTCTTAGATACTTTGAGTTCCATGACTGCAAACTACAAAACTCAAAAATAAGTGATACAATTCTATTACTCACCCCTTGAATATATTAAAGGGACAGTAGCACGTTTTTTGATAGTTTTATATTTCAAATTTCTCACTGATAACTGTAAGTTACTGTTAGATGTATTATTTTGACAGTGTCAAATATCTCATTACACAAGCCAATCATCCATAGTCAGAGGACAAAGTATGAAGATTCACATAAAATCCATTGGCGGCCATTTTGTGTAAACACCTTTATTCTTTTTGTGTTAGAAAAAGGAATCACATTGCTAAACTTAATATTGTTTTATTTGAATTATTACTGCTCCATAAAGTTTAAATACATTGTCTTTCAATTGGAACCATTAATTTTCATTTTCCTGACATGCCCCCTAAAAACGTGCGACTATTCCTTTAAAGGAAAATGTATCAATATTGAAACACTATGGTCATACAATGACATGCAACTGTTGCTTTCGCGTCACGTGACCAAATTAACAGAGTAAAAATTAAAAATAGATCGACTTAAACCAAATATTAACATGATCGTTTGTTACAATCGCCTAAAGTCAATGTTCAACTCTAGACAGTCATGAAATAAATTAGGATCCAAGTCCAGCTTAATAATGATTTCTAGGAAAGTTCTCATTTCAGTTCTTTTATGCGATTGTAAATTTGTTAAAAGTGTAGAATTCAGTAGGTGTTACACACACCAAACCATTGACTGCTTTAAGGACCATAGGGCTTTATCCTATTGATTCTTGCCAGAGCAAGTGTTACAACGCAAATCTAATTTGGGCGGTATTTCATGACAATGCTTTGCTGCAGAATGACAGCCAAATGCGAGGCAACAAGGGCCAGAGCTATGACAGGTGCAATAAATTGGATAAACGAGTGAATAGAAAAACATATTCATTTGACGAGGAAGCAAGTTCAGAAGAGGGGTTGTAATTTTTCTGTTAAATGAGTTTGAGTCAAAGAAATATAGCCGCTGCATTAAAGGGGCAGTAGCATATATTTAGGGTAAATATAAGGTGATGTCAGGAAAATGAAAATAAATGGTTCCAATTGAAAGAAATTGTATTAAAACTAACTGAAGCAGTAATAATTCAAATATATAGTGTAAAGTTTAGCCATGCGATTCCTTTTTGTAACACAAACTGAATAAAAGGTGTTCACACAAAATGGCCGCCAATGGATTTTATGCGAATCGTTATACTTTGTCCTCTGACTATGGATGATTGATTTGTGTTTTGAGATTTTTGACGCTACAAAAATAATGCATTTAGCATTAACGTACAATTATAAGTGAACAAAATATATAATTATGAAAAAACGTGCTACTGCCCCTTTAAAGAGGGAGCAAATTGTGAAGCTTAGTACTTAGAAATAGAACAGATATGGTGATGAGTTATTTGTTCTGCTTGTAAATGGTAAAACATGACGTACCTCACACTTAAGAATTGTAGTATCCGAGATGATATATTGGTCTCGGAGAACATTTCTAAAAAACATATTAGTTTCTTATTAAATATATTATATGTACATATTGTATTTTATATTGACAAAAAAATTATATTACCAAGTGCATATAGGAGCAGATGATATTGAACAGCGTAGAATATTTTCTGATAAAGGAGGACGCTTGGTTAAAAACGAATTTTTTGTTAGTATCAGGGTTTTTTCGATGGCTTAATTGAAGATAAGAGATGCGTGTAGACGTTGATGATAAGAAATGCATTATGCGACCACAGAGTGCATGAAGTGTCCCGAGCTGACTTTGGTAGACTCCTTATAGTCTTAAAACACAGAGTTTTCTAGTTAAAGTGACACAGAGTATCTTTCTTAAAATTTTATTTGGTTTTGATAAGCTACAACATATCTAATATGCTGATTGAAGTTCATATCCTATCACTGGACTTGCAAATATCTCCATTTATGCATGATATCTCTAAAATGCTTGATTTCATGGACAAATCAAGAAAACATCTCAAATACGTTTAATATTCGAAATTATGCATCCAGTTAATCTACCTACTAGTTACAATACCTAATAGACACTATCGAATCGAATATATCTTCCTGTCAGCTTATGACAAGGTTTCAATAATACGTTTGGCGAATTTGCGCGCGTCACTCGAGCCACATTGTCCGGTTTTCGATCAAAATCCCGACTTTGAATGGCCGTATTTTCGCTCTAATGTACTGATTGACCTTTAACTTGTTATTTTCAGTAACAGTTAGTGGTTCCTGATGTAATAACATCGATTTCAAAATTTGACATATGTGATCCTATCAACATACTCTGTGTCTCTTTAATATTTCATATAAGAGAAACACATAAAGGCCTTAATAAGATTAAGAATTATCCTACGAATGAGGAAGCACCAAGACGTTCATAGGTAAACATTGTTTTGTTTACTTGTCTTCATGATGTGTATTAAATATTAAAGACATCCGCTACCGAATTCAATTTCAATGTTTTATTCGGTATAAAGGCTATAGGCCCATGTACAGATAACAATCTTAGTGTGACAGATGTATATCATGTCTAACATTTCTCAAACATAATGCTACCTTAATGAACTTAGCAATATTTAATAAAATATTTTCCTTAGTACATGTTAAAAGTGTATAAAACTTACTTCCGCTACCGACAGGGGCTAATCGAGTCATCTCTGTTACAAGTGAGGTAGTTTGTTTGTTCGAAATGATGAATCCTTGATTAGAGTGCAATCAAAGGTTAGTTGTGCAATCAGATACTTAAAATTTCAAAATTTGACTTGCTGATATTTAGAAACACGAATCCTGTGGGATGCCCGAATGATTTAATAGCTCCTTTAACTGATTCGGAATTTTTAATTAAAGGGGAAATATCTTGTATGACCAACCTTTGGCAGACATTACGTGGAGATGCATTGTTTTAGTAAGATGACTTGTGAATATGGCAACCATAATGAAAGATGAGGTGTCAATTAAAATCATCAACATTTCCTGGTACCACGAGTAGGTCTTGATGATAGTAGTACTTAGAATAACAACACAGAAATGTTATAATCAAAGATACATCTCTTCAAAAATATTCCGAAGATAAAAAAAGACAGAAGAACATTTTGGAATTGCATTTTAGAGGTATTTGTAAAATTGCTTTTTTTTTTAAGAAAACTAACTTTTGAAAGTAATGACTACTCACCATTTCTTCTATAACTCTCAATTATTCTGCTTCAGTGCACTAAAATATCTTTTTAAGTGTTTTTCTCTGAGTGAAAAGCACAAACAGAACAAAATCTAATAAAAAGTCATTGGTTGAATTTCCCTTGGCATTAGAGGACTGTATTTTAGTGCCAACGCTATCGATTAAAAAAGTGCAGAAAATAGCATCAGCAACATCATTGTCTAAGTAAAAACTGCTCATGAAGTCATAAAACTACAGAGCAAATGCCTAGGCGGGTTTTGTATATTTCATCAATGATTTCTATTTACCAATGTACGCTCTTCCGCCTTTATCACGCCCACTGAGTGATATATGTTTAGCACAATCGTTTAACAGTAAATCTATGCAAAGTAATACTTCCACTCATGATGTAGCAATTGTGTTCAGAGTGTGATAAGGATTTCATTTGCTAACTGACGGTATCAAGCACTAATAACTTATGAGAACGTTTATTCTTGTATTTGTTGAATTTACATTTCACACCATCTTAGAAATGAAATCTTACATAGTTTTTCGTTTTTAGCTTCGGTTATAATTTTTGTTAAGTTTTCACTATCTTTAATTTCATTGTATTGCTGTTGATTGTCTTTGATAATAAGATATGAGTCATACCCTTTACCTTCTCTTATCGTAATTGGAATAACGGATGCTAAATTATTTCCCCTGTCCCTGTAACGAATATAAAATATGGCATCACACGAGCAAAGAAAATAGCGATTGCAAAAATTCACGAGTCTGATGAAATGTTCCATGAGTATCTTGTTTATTTACTCGCTTACATTACAACATTGTGAAATCACCACCAGTGGTCCTGCTAAAATGCCTTTGTGGCAGACAGGACTTGCATAATTACATCACATGGTTTTGACGTCAAGCGTGAAGAGGTTTTACAACAATGTAATGTTTTTATGATAATGCAACAAGAATAAGAAGTTTTGTTGAGTTAAAGCTCCTACGACTCACTGCAGCTTATGATAAAATATGTTGAAAGATGTGACTGATATTTGATATTATGTACTGATGTTTTGTCTAATAATCGACCTGTTGAGCTTTGAATTTTTCAACAAACTGACTAATGACAACAATGATAGAACATATATTTAAGGATCAGTTAACCCATGTCTGAATAAGTTTCTTTGCTACATAATAAACTGCGATGAACGTTAGCTATTAAAATAAATAACATTTGCGATGATTAATTGGATCTATTGAATTCAAACAACATACTTCAGTGTAGTGTTCTCATCAAAATGAAATAGAATATAACAGAGTACAAATCCTTTTAGTATATATCACCACCCAACCAACCACATGGACAGCGAGCTAGGTGGTTCTGTACAGTACCTATAGCAATCACGAGAATCATCTGTCCATTTGTTTTGACCAAATGAGTTAACAAATACAGGAGCTCATCCTTCAAGCCCCTCTGTTATCGATCACTCCCTGTTTGAATCTGATGCTATCTCCCTAACAATGATACATGAATACTCCGTGCAGTGTGGAGGCCAATGTTTCAATGGTTAATTAATTAGGCTTGAGATCTTTCCGGCTCCCGTGCTTCTTCTACGGCCACATGGTTGGTGATTAACTGCGTATTGATCCAGGGGGTGCAACAGGGCGAAGGGTCAACTCGCAACTACACAAGGCAAAACAAAGAGCAAGGGATAAACATCGCAAATGAGGTTTTGCATGTTACCTTTCACAAGGCGGAAATTAAATCGTCAGTCCCATTATGAAGTGGGACAATGTCCGATTGGAAAATCTTTTTGTGAGAATAGAAATGAAATTTGATTCAATTTAGGTCTTGCAAGCCTGCGATTAGCTTTGTTATCTTCCACACATAAAATATCATTTGGTAAGATTTTGTTTGTTTTATTTGTCATGAAGTATCATGTTTAAAAACTACTGGTTGCCTGGTATTAATGAATGTATGGTAATGTCATTTGATTATATCAGACAGTAGTGGTGGTTTGCAAAGAATTAAACTTGCAATACTTTATGAAAATTTCTTACAGGTAGATTGAAAACTTAACTTTCTTCATTTGTCGTGATGAACATTCAATCATACACAGATAACCCAAATTTAAAAGTGTAAATGAATTATTTATTTCGTATCGTTGATAAAAAAAGTAAAAATGTTATCAATAACCATTCTATCATAGTTGTTAAGCCTCAAATGACATATAAAATTCATCTTAAAAGTATATCTTCGTTATGTCTCTTGTCTTATAAGTAGTGTAAATATTCAATTCATTACAAATTGAATGTGTTAATGGAAAGAAGCATTGATTATTAAAGGCGGTATAAACTTTCTTATGAACACGAAGGTCGCCCACCTGTATGACGTCACATCCGGTGTTGGAGTAGACCACAGTTCCCACCCACTCGTCTATACATTTGCCAACACAAAAACTAATCATCGCCCACCGGCATTGTCCCACTCTACAGTCACCGTCCAATAAGAGGTGACCCTAAAGTTTATTTAACGATAAAATGGGGTACAGAAGGTCCTGAAGCTCGACCAAATAAGACATTAAACAACAAAGTCCGTCCATAAGGTATCACTCACTGCAAGATATCAGGCTGGTGTCTCTGCTCTTTATAAGGAAAGTAAGCTGTAGAGAGTTGTAAGCTATGCTGTGCAAACGGTAGGACGTTCCTGTGACAAAGGTGCGCTAACATGAACTTATAGCGTGGGGGAGTTGGATATAAGATCTCGGATTTGTACAGACGAGAGAAGCGGGAGTTGTCATTCTATTGATTGTCCCTCGCTTTATAGCTGGTAAGTGAATTGCTCTGTTGCTTTTCAATCTCATCTCGTTTCAGCGTATTTGATTTTACAGCATTGCTGGATTTATCGTCTTAACCATAGTCAGCTATGTCTTTATCGACTTCGGATGGACGCGTCGTAACTAAATAACTGTGTATGTAGGTTTCGTTAGTAACTGAGCATTTGTAGTCAATTTTCTGGGTGAAATAGCCGGTAAAATCATGCAAATGTGAATATAAAGTTATTGACATGGGCAATTTTTTTTTTCAGTGACGATACTGTTCCACCTGAATTCTCACCTGGCTATTTTCATCGTCCAAATAGGGGGCGTGTTTATCGATATATGATTGTTCGGTCCGTTTTAGTCTGTTTCATTTATCATTTGTGCTTGATTTGCAATGTTTTTTATGATATTGTTTGTCCTTATAATATGGGTTTTTTTAAATTCAAATACTCGTCGTATTTGAGAGGTTGGGAACTCTCAACTTTTAATATTCTCACACAGTAATTTCCGGTAAGACCACATAAAGACAATGAGTTCATTGCAACAACTTTCAAAAAAACACCTTTTTACAAAATTGAATTTAAGTGAATAGGCTATTATTGTAATCCTATATTGAAAGCACAATTATTTCAACATCGTTATATATCATGCGTTTAGTGTGAACATTATGTTTGCATTAGAACTCTTTGGGTCAATTTTACGTCAGGTGCTTCGGTTAATATATTAATAGGCTTTCCATTTGTGTTAGAAAATGAAAGGTTAATCCCTTTCTGTTATGCTTCAGTTGAGAAAGCGTATTTTAAGTTTTGAACTTTTTTCTATATTCACCATTTGAATGCTCCTAAAATCCTTAACCATAGCTAATAATTAGTTAATGACATACCATAACATGTATACTGATCTGATATCCTCATGAGCTCATGAAAAATATCACCAGAACTATGTCTTTTATACAAGGAATTATCTTATGATTTTTTTTTAATAATGGTTGGACAAAAGACATTTCTATGATCAATCGGGGTTGAAATATTTTCATGATGTAGATTCTGAACTATTAAGTTGTTAACGTCAATTAAATTTAAAATTTGATAAGATACAAAGCCGGGGAATTATGTGTGTTAGGTAAATTCACCAAATTCAGTAAAAGCTCTTATTAAAGTCAAAATTACTGAGAAACATTCAATCATTCTTTACCCGAATAAGAATAATTACCCTTTGAATATCATCCTGATAATAACGAAATACCTTATATTCAAGAGCGAATTTAACAAAGGAATGCCACCATTTCAAAAATTTCAAAACGAATTAAAGGACTAGCTCTATCTTACCAGGTATGTAGCGATCATTGAGTGCAACATCTGCCTATTCTATAAGGTTTTGTCAACCTGCTATAATTTAGTTTTGTGAATTTGTATTATATGTACTGGAATGTCGAGTTGTTGAGTTTAAAAATACTGAAAAATGCTTGAAAATAATAAATATTAAAAAGAAAATTAAAAAATCAGTAAACTTTTGTCACAGGTGAGGGAAACGAGAGTGATTCGAATTTGTTACCGCTTGGGCATTATTTCAGCCATAAGTGACGGGGTTGTGATACAACTACCAATAGTGAAGAGTTTGTTACACAGAGGTGATACCCTCCTGGAAGACAATGAAAACACTTGACGGATTGACTTTCATTGCTGTCGACATGTCATTTGTTACGATTTTACAACAAATATTTCAGACTTTTACTTTTCAGTTGAAGGAATGATTATAAACAAGGGGCTTAGTTCTGTAGGATTTTGAATTAGAGAATTCCTTATCGTGTTTACACTCATTCCCGGGAGATAATTAAGATGATCCTGTTGTTGCAATTCTTCTTTGATATTTCTGTAAATAACATTTTCAAAAAGAATTCGATATTGATCGTTTTAAAAGAATGCATGCTTTTCACATTTATTTTTTATTCTTGTCTTTTACAGATTGAAATCATTTTTGTTCTTTTTATCAGTTCCTAAGATGAATGAGATCAGCTTTAGCATAAATAAAAGAAAGATTTACAAGCCATTTTCATGAGATTTAAATTTGAATCTTTTGAATGTTTCACTTGAGATATCGGTTATCCCTTGTGCCGCACGTTTTTCCTCATAGATTAGTATTATTAGTTGCAATAGATTTATATTTGACCTTAGATTGTTGTTTATCTAAAATTATTAATCGTCAAATAGAAACACGAGCTTCATTTTGGTTTTCATGACATATTGCTATATTCGTATGGATAAAACATAAAGAAATACATCTTTCAATATTTAGGGATATTACAAATCTTATTGTGATAACGCTCTGTTTATCCTAATGTATTTTTGTACAAATATCTTAAAATCTCTATGTTTAAAAGTATCAGGTCATTGTGCGTATTTAGTAAAATGCCATGTGGCAATATATCAAAATGGGATATTTCCACATTGGATATATTGCCTCTTTGAAAAGGTTAACAGACTGATTTGACATCATCATTTCAAAAGAATGAACTGCAAATGAAACTGATCGCTCAAGCTATTATTGTTGATTCTTTTGAAGAATGAAATTCTTTCTAGGGCATCACAAATCCTATCCTTGAATGTGTATTTGTACGTTGTAATTTGGATATACCTTGAATGAATTTATGAATATGTACATGTACAGGTATATTAGACTAAAAGCTTAAAGATGTGTCTTTGACGTAGAAGAATCATATTTCAGATACGAATGGTATGTCATCTATCACCTAAGTTATCTATAATGATTTTAGAACATTTTTCACTTGGATAAAGTAGATGTGCAACCAATTTGCTTTGTTTTACAGACTCTTGTCACCCCACGGCCTGCCAATCAGCATGAAACCGTACTATGCCTTAGCCTTATGTGCAGTCTTCGCTATGGTGCTCTCCTACACATGTGCTCAAGGTATTTATTAACACCTGTTTTAATATATTGTTTTCAATTATTTTCAAAATGAAAAACCCAATCATTTAAAAAATAACCTTCAATGCATGGTGTTAATATGTTTAAAAAGGTAAATGATATTGCTGTTTTCTCACTTGTCATGTTTTATTATTAATCCAGTCCAAATTGTTCTCAAACTTAGTTGTTTATGTCACTTCAACATTGTTAAATTTAAGACAGTCGTCTATTTCGTTGCCTTGGATAAAAATTAAATTCATATAGTCATTCTATTCAATTTTGTTGCGGTCATTCTACTTTGAATTACTTGTTGTATTATTCCTATAATGATTCAGTCTCCTTTCACTTTTTGCCTTTTGTCAAAATACACTACTGTGCCCACTTAAAGAGGCAGTAGCACGTTTTGAGGGGGAATATAAGGTGATGTCAGGGAAATGAAAATAAATGGTTCCAATTGAAAGACAATGTATTTAAACTAAATGGGGCAGTACTAATTCAAATATATAACGTAAAGTTTAGCCATGCGATTCCTTTTTCTTACACAAAATGAATTAAAGGTTTTCACACAAAAAGGCCGCCAATGGATTTAATGTGAATTTTCAGACTTTGTCCTCTGACTATGGATGATTGGCTTGTGTAATGAGAATTTTGACACTGTCAAAATAATATATTTATCATTAACTTACAATTATCAGTGAAAATTTTAAAATATAAAATTATCAAAAAACGTGCTACTGCCCCTTTAAATACACCGTGGTGGGGAACAGGGTTCACTTGACTGGGTACAGTTGTGTTTCTTCATATGAAATAAAGCTGTTTTGTTCCCCAGATACGAGTTTGTTTGAAAATGAGGAAACTACAGAAGACCAAGATAGCGAGCAAAATATAGAGAAAAAGTAAGTTTGATGTTACCGTATGGGTCTCTTGATTGTATTTTTATACGATCATTTTTTTATATAATTAATATGCAAATACCTTTATATGAGAGAAACATGCGACGCGTGTGTGCGATGATCCAAGAACGATCATCGAATAATTCTTCGATAGAACATGTATTGGAAATAACAGATCATATTTTTTTTAAACCCATTTATAGACAATTACTAAAGGAGCAAGGGTGGTAATGCAAGCACGGTATAGGGTGGTATTTCTCGCATGCTTTATCGTTGTATTCATTAAGCCAATAGTACATGCCGAAATATCACAAATGATCGTTTGATAAGGTTTGCCAACTTGTATACCATGCCAATAACATTTTTCAGCGATTAATTGTTTGAAAACATCACAGAACATATAAAGCATTTTAACTTTTCATCCTTAAAACTGTATGTACAAGTAGTTGTTTGAACATTTCAAAGTCTGTAATGTTACAAAATGACTCTATAGTAACAGTTATGCCAAAAATAATGACATTGAGATGTCGAACTTTTGTATTTAATCAAGATTCATTCACCTAAAACCTTTCCATGTTGCTACGTTATTCAGTACAAAATCTAATAACCAGTGTCTACTCCAATGCAGGTATGCACGTTTATCGTACTTCCGTGCCCCGAGTCGGCCTCGCTATGGCTGGAACAACAGAGGAAGGGGACGCTACTCTAGGTAAGATATAAGTAGATACATACAGGTTGGTAGTCAATTTGCCTTGGTTTGACTAAGTGTATCTCTATACTTCCAACAGTAGGGCACCGCTTACAGTATGATTATCTTTCACAAATATCGACGTTTGTCACTTTAGGGTTTCGGAACATCAAGATGGTAAGGGAAACTCATTGTTTCTTTCATGGACATTGGATATGGTTAACAATTATGAACTGATTTAGTGTATTTTACCAAAGTCATTGTAGACGTACAACATACAAGACCTGTGTGACAATGGTTAACCAACATAGACTGGTACCAGGTGATTATATGGATCTTTTCATGTAATGATTTATACCGGGGAAAAAAGGCAAAGTTTCTCTGATATTTAGGCCAATTTGAATATGACCTTTCATTTATTATCAACTATACTTGTAAATCGTTGTAGTAAGGAAATCCAACGTTACGATACATGAGATGAATCACCTCAATAAATTGGTCGATGACTACGAGAAAGGTGTGACCGGTGTTTATTGATAATATAAAAAGTATTGTTACTTATGTACTTAAATTTCCTCGATGGCTCATTTGGTATCCCTTAATGTAATAGTAGACATTTTATTGAATACACTTAATGTAATAGTAGACGTTATATGGAATAGTAACCCTTAATGTAAAAGTAGACGTTATATCGAATAGTAACCCTTAATGTAATAGTAGACGTTATATCGAATAGTATCCCTTAATGTAATAGTAGACGTTATATCGAATAGTATCCCTTAATGTAATAGTAGACGTTATATCGAATAGTATCCCTTAATGAAATAGTAAACGTTATATTGAATATACTTAATGTAATAGTAGACGTTATATTGAATATACTTAATGTAATAGTAGACGTTTTATCGAATAATCAACCTTAGTTTAATAGTAGACGTTATATAGAATAGTATCCCTTAATGTAATAGTAGACGTTTTATCGAATCGTTGTGCTGGTATTGCATATTTGTGAAAGGAACGTCTAAATCCAAAATAACCATTACAGAATGTTCATCTGACAGACACAAAAAGCATTTTTCTATATTTACTGTAACTCAGTTTTTGAACACGAATGGAAGTATATAGATACATTTAATTTCACTTCGATAGTACTAGTGAAGCAATTAGAGTAGCATGTCTGTTTTGCACTAAAGCACGAATAGATAAAGAAAGAAAGGGGGTTTCATATAGACATCTAGTCAGTAGTACTGTATCAAGACGTGTTTGCGCTATGCAACTTGTAGACTTACTTGGTTTTGTAACGCCAATATTTGTCTTACAATCAATATTAAGTTTAGCAGCATGCATTTTTGTTTGAAATATTTGGTTGTCGCATGTATGATTTGTGTCACCCTTACCTGAAAAATGGCAATCATGATGACTATTAATAGAAATGCACAATGTCACATACGTTTCAGATATAAAGTGAACTTTTGTTCAGTATGACAAACAAGTTCATACATGAACATGAACAATTGTTATCATGCACTCACACAAATCACTCCAGAAAGTTGTCTCATTTTCGTAAAGGGTTCATTATTACCAAAATAATCATTTTCAATAAAACACGATGTGAAATATGATAAGAGGATTCTAAAAATATCATAAAAAGGTTTGTAGAAACATCATAATTCATCATGTCTCTTAGTATACATGTATGGAAAAACCTTTGGAATATATATACGAAGGACTTAATAAATTAGTGATGTTAAGAGTTTAGTAAGGAATGCTAAGAAAGCATTGATTGAGTTTTATTTATGTCTGACATATTTTACTTTTATTATTCTTCATTCACTATTAATTTCTAATTGTTTGTATTTATTAGATACCAAAGAAGTTTGTCTCTACTTATTTTGACATTAGCATGAAACACCATTTTTCATAACTTCATTCAATTGATTGATTACTTTTCTTTCCAATATATAATGCTTGCCTAAAGCTTTTTCCATAAATACTAGATAGAGTATTTTTTTAAAACCGGCTACAAATTGTAAGTTATAACATTAATGATTATGTAAGATAACTAACTCTATATACCTAAATCTGATATATAATGATGTTTAAGTATTTTAACTTCAACATCTGTGGTAAAATAATGTTATGCATGCCAATCGTATTTAAACGCACCTTCTGTTGTTTGGCCATTATTTTTCTTCTAATCACTTGATACAATTGTACAGTTACTTACATAAGGATAGTTTCTCGACATGCAAAAATAATTTGCATCCAATTTTAATCATAAAATCTCCTTTATCATTTGACAATCCAAGTAGGCTTTAGTTTGTTATTTATCATTTCATATTAATCAGATAGGCTTTGTTCTGCACATTTTTAGTTCAATACATTTAAACGGAAAGGTAATGGCCTATTGTTCTATGTAGTAAGTCTCCTCGTTGCATATCCAATTTCAGAATTGTACAGAGATCGCGATTTTATGACTGGAAGCCATATTCAAGGTACTCACACTTTTCTGGCTACCAAATTTCGTAGTCAATTTTATGGCTAATTTCGGAATTCCTGTTAAATCGTTCACTAACTTGAAGGAAAATTAACGTTTTGGTTATTTTTGATAGTCACTCGTTATGCACGGAAAGGAATTTAATCTTCGAAAATGTTTACTCCTCTCAAAAAAAATATTATATATGCATTACTAACAATTCACATGTGGAAGTCCCATAGACAAATGCCTTGCAAAGAGACACCAATTGTTAAACAAATTCTTTCCGAACTTTGCCATATTTTTTCTTTCTTAATACTTCGTTCATTAGACCGAAAAGATAAGAATAGCAACTATCTGATATTATGTAGTGTACATTGGTGCTTAAGAATGTCACAATTGAATATATCGTTGAATTGTCGTTGGTTGAATGCACGCGTGCATCCAAGTACGGCTGCTAATTATGTCGTGGTCTTGTAGTTCTGTAAGTGGAACCAACTCACTCTTTCAGACCCTCACAGCGTTCACGTTTTTATGGGTGGCGACAGCGTTCAAGGTACAAGAAGGTTCCATCTCTCTACTTTAAAGTTCCTCCTCTGTTTTTCCTGCTTTCAATGCTACTAAGTGTCAGCTGATGTTATAAAACTATCTACTCCATCATATGTACTTTGCTTCAACATATCTTATATTTAGAGGTTATAACATGTCAATCTTCATATCATACATGTACCTCATATCAGCCCGAGATCCTGTATACGGGTCGAGTGATGATATGGGGTATGTTATGAAAAGTGATATTTTGTAACCTTTTTATCATATATTTTCTTCTATAGCAGAAATTGTATTTGAAACGAATTATAGATGAATTGTTTGAAATAGAAATGTATAGCCCAGTTATGTCAAAACGATGATGCTTCTAAAAGGGATGTTTGAGAAAGATACAGTACAATTCACGACCAATGCTGCCAAAGATGAATCTTTGCAAAGGGAGATAACTCTAACCAAAAGTGCCCTCCTCCCCTCATTCCCCGGCTGATATTGATATGAATTTGAGGACCGGTCTGATATGGCTGATATAGATGTGAGGACCGGACCGGACCGGTAATGCAAAACACTCCATATTATTGACAAATATATGATAATATAAAATATACATTTAGCAAGTTTTATTAAAAAATAAATTTGGTGTTCTGATTTTCAAACTCCATTCAGGTATTGATACCATGAAGACAAAAAGAAAATTTTGTTATCGTATCTTGAATAGTTCTTAAGAAAAACTGTCCTCTTTAACTCGAACGGACGGACGGACACACGGACGGACGGAGCCCAAACATATATCCCCCCTTAACTTCGTGGAGGGGGGAAATAAACCGTCACATCCTTGATATATGCTACACTAATTTTACCTAGATCTGGTTTAGAAAGTTAATGTAAAGTTATCAATGTGGTGTTTATTTAGGGCAACGAGAAGGAAGACATAAGATTAATTCAGCCTAGCGATCTGTTGTTACTGAACAACCCCTCCCCTAAAGTGTTCATGTCTACAAAATATATACTATATACTACTATATATCTATTTAATGACGATCTGGATAGGAGAGGGAAAAGGAAATAACTATTTTACTAAACCATTTCTGGCATGGCGTGTCCTTCGCGTCAATATTTTACTATCTCAATAATGTATTTGCAGGATAATATATTCATCTGATGTTATTGAACCTCAAATTTCATTATATGCAGGATAATAATATATCATATATATCCTTATATTATATTCATTATATAGCTACAATTTCTCTGATGAATCTGCTAAAAATAAAACTAGACGAACTAGAAAGGGGAAAGGTATATGTTACCTAGCCATCTAAGGTTACCAAACCACATAGAACCCTTCCTTCTCCATCTAACAACTTCTTTATGCCACTCAAAGAACCCATTTATATTGATTTAATCTATGTTAATATAATCGGCTAGATAAGAGGTAAATTGACGTTACCTAATCATCTCCTGTTATTTAATCATCTTTTCTATGATATGTACATTGTATCAGTATATGTTGCTTCAATAATATACCCGTAGGAAAGATAAGATAGAAGAAAGAAAATCAATCTTATCCAGTCATCTGATGTTACTCTCCCCTTTAAGGATAAGTATTTGATTTGATAAATGCCCAATTACTTGACAACCTCTCTCATCGAAAATTGAGCTAAGCTTGTAAACTTTCTTTCTAATGACATCGAAACTTGCAATATTTGTTAATGTTTTGATATTTTACGGATGGGAAGGAGAATTGAAAATATGTCCTTAAAAATGATAAGATAAATTTCTATGTCACTTTGTACCTTTCTAAGTGTTCTTTTAAAATGTTTCCTTACTTACCTTACTACAAATGAATGCCTGAAGATGATAACGAAGGATCACAAATCAAATTCAAACGTTGTACTTTTCGAATTCATAATAAATTATCTGCTAGATTTCCGCCTTTAAACAAATAATATATTGTAAAGACCGAAAATAATGTGATTAGATAATATGTACGTTTGATTCTGAAAGAACTCCCGATTTGGCAAGGAGCACTGTTTTGTCTTTCACTCTTTATTTTGTATATTAATTTGTTTTGTTTAACACCTACTTAGATACGTCTCTCCCCACAGAGGCAGATCAAGTCATGAAATTTTGATACAGCCTCTGTTCTATTACGCCGAAATCCCTGAGTTCCGGCAGTTTTCCCTGGCGGAAAAATATTGTACCACAATCCATTTAAATTTCTTTATCAAATGACAACGCTTCTCGCATGGAAAGGGTGGTTCATATCACAATGCTTTTGTAGTCAAAATGATGATTTTAGAAGAACGTCGCTCATTGCACAACGAACTTTGATTGCCTCCAATCAGGCATCTCCCATTCTATCCCAAAAAGTCGGCGTAATAGAACAGAGGCTGTATCAACATTTCATTACTTAATCTGCCTCTGTGTGGAGAAAATGACTTAGATACATATTGCCACTTATTTTTAATTCACGAACTTTTAGTTCTCTTAATTTACATACTGTATTGAAAGTGAAGGTTATTGTTTTAAAATTCCAGGTATCTTTATTCTAGCAAACTTTTGAATTTTATATCAAGCTCCAAGAAAGTAGATATATAAAACGGAATCTCAATTCTTAAAATATTTAGTGAGTTCTTTGATAACGGGTAGATTTCAATAATGACAGTGAATATATGACACGCTATTACTTTGAACCCGAGACAAAAACTGCTGCTGGTTTGTTGTTTATAAACTCCACTTCTTCATTTGAGTCGCAATATAGCATTCAACATCTGTATTCAGGTTTCATGTGCATTACATATCAAATGCGTGTTTAAGAAAGTTATGGCATTCATATAGTGAACAAATGTAAGATTGCTGTATTTGGGATCACACTGTCTCCACTAGTAAACATTGGTTTATTCATTTGGTTCGATGAACGTGAGGGATTCTTGCCAAATAAAAATTGTCAGGACTGTTTTTCTGTCGTTTCAGAAAATGGTAGTATACGAAAGACAAAAGAAATTCTATCGAAGCATCACACTTAAATCACAGTAGCGTCGTTTCGGTAAAGATTCTTATACCGCTTTCAAGCATATGCTTCTTTACCGAAACGTCGCTGTTGAAAAATAAAGAAGTTGTTCATCAAAATAATTTCCTTTGTCTTCTACATTCCGTTAGTGAGCGCTGATCGTTCCATCAGCTCATCTACTTAACCTCTAGGCATTCATATGGCAGAGAGTGAATCCCAAATATAACATTGTTACATTTGTAATTCGGGAATCAAATTTTATGAGAGAAATTTTTTTAATAGTTTTTGTGTCAAGTGAAATCGTGACAAGACAAAATTAAGAATTTCCACTTATTCCTAGCTGAGCGTTAAATTTTTATTGAAAACCGTTGATTACTATTATCAAATGCCTAATCTATTATCCAAAACTTCTCATTACAACTTTTGAACAATTCTAATCAGCACCTGTTTTATTTTCATCCTAATTTCCATTCCCCAGTCGTCGTAAGATGCCATGGGAGTACCTACCTGATCATTACTGCTTCCGGAATCGTTGCCGCTCCAACTTCGACTGTTGCAAAAAGTACAACCTCTGCAACCCCGCTGCGAAACTCTGCTACGACTGCTGGTACGGTCACCCCTGTCGCCGAAACCAAGACTGCTGCGAGAAGTACCCCACCTGCAACAGAGCGAGGAAGATGTGTGTTGACTAGAGACCCAGGAAGGGTGTGACCCTTCGGGACTTTAACCAGAGTTAACCGTGCAACCATGGTATTGCAATGGGCCGGCTAAGGGACATGCGAGTCTTAGAGACTGCCAACGACAGATAGTTCTATATTTCTGAAATTGAATTTATTTTCAAAGGAAAATATCATTAAGTCATCCCTTCATTTCGTTAACTGTAGCATCAAATAGTTGTGATGACAAAATGACCATCATGGTAGACTTCAAATTTCATTTTTGAATGGTTTTCCATATCTGCAAAGCACTGACCCCTTCAGCTTTACCAGAAATAACATCATTGGGTTCTTGATATAAGAACATTTTAGGACTATTTTACTTAAATCTTTTAACTGCTTATTCATTATACAATTGACAGCTTATTATCTATACAAGTTATTTTCATAATATACGCTAGTTTTTGAAGAACTAGCGTGTTTTTGTCTTTATGCATCAATGGTTGTGCGTGTACTGTGCTAGAATGTGTGTGTTGTGTCTTCTTAAAGAAAAGAGATTCACGGTCTATCAAGACTACATACAAGAAATACGTGTAAACAGTGATTGTAGTATGCTTTGTTTTAAAACATAAAAATCATATTTGAAATAACCGTAAACAATTTTATTAAAACAGATTTATTTACAGAACCATTTATAACCCTTTCGCATACCCTAGAACATTATCTAGAGATTATGGCCAGTTACAGATCCATCGTTTTCGATTCCAAGAATTCAACACATTCCAAAGAATTGAAATTAGGTCAAATTTCAAAGGTTGTGCTCTTTTTTATGAACACATCGAGAATAAAGATTTATTTCATGCCATCGTCTTCCGTTATTTTCATTGTTAAATATTTATTTTAACAATTTCTTCATATGTGTCCTCACAAAATGACGTTATCTTGTATATTGCTGTGACAGAATTAGTCGAAAAAGGATTACTTCTGCAAAAGATAAAAAATCCAAGACTACAGCTGCATACCATAAGTTTGTTCATATGCTTGTGATCTTAGTGCAAATATCATGTAATCTGGGTTTCGTTTTGACGTTCATAGAATAGCTACAGAACCACTTACAGAAGATCATCAATTGTATATGTGTAAAATAACCAAACAATCTTTCGGGATCGTCTTGTTAATGTCGACATTTGGCATTGCTAAATAGACAGATGGGGTCATATTTGTAAATTTCGGATTTTCTTAAATTTCGATTAAAATCATCCAAATTTGTTACAGCTATCTGCTAGGTATGATATACGAATATGTCAACGCAAACTGAATCTTAACTTATGCAGTGACATTTCATCATCGGTTTGGGTTTTACAATGATATGATGTCTCAAAGACGTTACAAATTACATGATATTTGCACTAGAGTGAACAAACTTAAGATACGCAGCTGTATTACTTGAGTATCGTAACCTCCAATCGTTATGTACAAATTGGATCACGGCGGACTATGAAAGCTTGAATTACCATCAGACCTGTTCATTGGTACCTGTTTCATATATAGATACTAGTCAATATCTCGTGCGACCTCAATTTGGAACGTTTTTTGCTCGACATTCGTATTCCTTAGACAATGGCTTGAAGTGTTCTGACAGTCTTCTCCCAAGCTTCCTACATAAGTAACCAAAACAGACTGTCGTATCCGAAATGGGCGTCGTCAAGTCTGTCTAACCCAGGACAATCAGAAAATCAGAAACCAATGCCAAAACCTCCATAAGGTATCGTGGATACTTTTGCAATACTTGCTTGTACTCCCCATGATCGATGGCACTGTTCTGTTAAACTTCATTTGGTCGAGGCCTGACTTTACTTAAAATACATCCGACACAGACCACCAGAACCCCCGGGTTAATTGAAAATGCTGTTTTGATTGTGTATGCAAAGTAAAGCTCTTGCATCTTGGAAATAAATTTTCAATGAAGATGGATTCCAGTTAGAAAATGGTTGCAGAAAACGTTGATCGTTGACATACTGCTTTGTGCATTTGTGTGATTCGTTGTAAAAATATCACACGGATAAAGATTGGCTGTGTGATTCTTTTGTTTTGAGCAGTATATTAGGGGTCACAATACTCAATAGATTATTTGCAATATTAGACATGAATGTAGCTATTCATTACTTTGCCATTCTCAGTAACCAAGGAAAGTAAGAGAAGAAACCTAGGGATTACTGTTCTCTTTACATAACGCTTTGTACTTTTCGTCATGCAAATATGCCCTGAAGTAATCCGCGCTTAGTTGCAGATAGCCAATACAATTGCTACGATGATTTGAGTCACCCAAGAGACAATGTACGAGATCGTTGCTATTTAATTGACAAACTTGGTTCATACTCAATCTTAGCTCACACTTATTCTACCTTGCGACAGAGTTACCTTTTAAAATTCAAATATTGTCGTTTCTGAGCATACGCTGAGAAGATTGAAATAAACATCAGACTACAAACACAGACAATTACATCTTGTTATGTCAGTTTTGTTGATTCCAGGGCAGTTTATTTAGGAGATGTACCTCCTGTGGTTTTTAATTTTCGTGGTCTAACGTAGATTTGATACCTGTTGAAAACCAACTAAGGCAAGATTGGCACTAACTACACCAAAAGCATAACCACTCGACAATCAGGCATTGACCTCCTCTTTGTTACATAAATTGTATAATCAGGGTAGATGTGATGCGATGAGAATTTCAGAATGTAATTCGGAGTCTGTTTTGCCATATGAATATACATTTCAGTTTAAGTAACTTAATACATTTAACATTTCTAAAGCTATTTCAAACACGTTTTCTTACCTACACTGATGAATGATAATACGTTGCCTAGCAACTGAAGGCTTACACCATATTGATTTAAATTTTATAACAAGTATAACAAGTAGTTCAGTCATGAAATATTAATAAAATCTAATATAAACTTTTCTATGACGCACAGCAACAGATATTTATGATTGATTCCATACCGGATATTAGTTTTCACTTTCTGAAATGTCAGTGGCATAAAAGATACAGATGAATAGATGGGAAATTAAACATGAACCACCTTTTAATATCATAGTATGTCGTATCCAATGCTAAGTGTTGACTTTTAATATTGTAGGCTTAAAATTGATTTCATTATTGTTGATGAAAGCTGTCTAGATGAATTCAATAATGTGATCACCAAATTCAGAAAACATTCGGATGGCGAATTTAGTTTTCATGGAAAGTTCAATCCTGACACCAAGAATAAAAAATAATACATGAATGTGGGTTCTGGTTTATTTAAACACTGACAAAAATGAAATGTGCATGGTTTGAGCAAGCAGAGTTTTCTGTTGACTGGCTTTGGCATTGTGGAACAGAACCGCCCAACAATACCGAAGCGGTATGTCCAAGTAGATATGGAATTATGCAAAATAGAATAAGTCAGTGCTGTTTAATGATCTGAAATCAAACTCATCTAACTAATTTCAAATGACAAATTGCAAATTCAATCAAACTCGCTTTCATACACGTGAGTGGAATAAATGTTTCAACTGGATATCTAATGTCATTACAAATTACTATTTACGCTGAAGGCATTGGTATAACATTGCATGGTTTGCAATTTAACTGACGAATGAGAACACAAATAGTCTTTCTACAATGCCATGCTGAAGGCATTTAATAATTTGTATTCACTTAAGAGTTTGATTACTGTATACATACATAATCTTATCATATGATTAATATTACACTTCTGTCTCTGCGAAAGGTGGTAATCATGAATATGGATGTTATTCACAAAAGATGCTAGTTTACTATAAACATACGATTCTAAGATTGCACGGTGAGAACCATTTAATTTAGCTACGTATAGCCTCGTAAATAGAGAATACAAAACGACGTCCCGTTTAATAACATTTTTATGAAACGAGTTTATGGTTTGGTATTTAACATGCGAAAGCGAATCCGGTCCGATACTAGAAGATTTGTGCTAGCATATCGGCCAACTTTTTTTGAGCCACGTATGAGGTAAACTGTCTCAAATGAACTTATTCATCATTATGACTTTCTATCTTTTGTCAATTTTACGACTTTCATAATACGCTGTTGATTGTTGGAAGAAAATCTTGTGGTTTCTTTTTTGTACATAATTCATTTTGAACAAAATGATTTAACTAGAAAATTTGTGTCCATGGGACACAGATGCCCCAGCTAATAAAAAAACTCTCAATGTTTTCAACCATAGAATTTAAAAAGAGTTGCACATCTTTAGCTTAATTTAATTTCAAACATCCACTAAAATGTAGAAAATTAAAAATTCCCAAAACATATATAAGGTGCACACCTTTAGGATACCTATAAAGCATGTTTGAAAGAATAGCGCAGTCTATCCAGTAGTTTTTAAGGAGAAGTGGATAAACAACATCCCTTATCATACCAATATGAGCTTTCACTTGCCCAAAAATTCACCTAAGTTCAACATGTCAGAAATTTGAAAAAAAAATAATTTAGAAACAAAATATGAGATGCACACCCTTAGGATGCCTAAAAGACATGTGTGCGATTTCAATTAAATCTGTTGAATGGTTTTTGAGAAGTGGATTAACAATACCCTGTATAGAGTGGGGACGTACGGACGTACGGACAACCGAGGGTAATCCAATATGCCCCTGCCATATATGGCTGGGGCATAAAAAGTAGAGTGCTTTTGTAATAATGATTGATCAAATATTTAGATAAAGAAAATGTAGGCTACTTTAAAAGTCGTGCCCTTTGCATTGTCAAATCGACAGAACCTGAATCTTTCCAAATGGTTGAAGAACTAAGACAAGTAGCAACTATAAAATTAAGATACTCTAAAATCATATTGGATTTTTCATAATATTTTTGAATGTTTACGGCAGAGGAGAAAAGTTTTTATTCAAGGGATTCATAAATGTAATTAACGGCGATTATGTGTTATGTAAAGGGCTGGTAGGGTGTAACTCGTGATCACGATATGTGTAACTGCATCGTTCGAAGGCAGGAAGAAAACTAAGAGTTAACCTTAAAAAGTTTTCCCCTTGCCGTAAGAAGACGACTCAATGCAAAATCATTTTGAGACGAAACATTATCTCCAGAAAATGTTATTTATTAACTACATTTAAGCAGAAATGAAAGAAATATTATCGATATCAAGAACGTTATTTCATTGCTCTAACCCTATGCAAAATATCAAGAGCGGGCAATCTAGTTAAAACTAGCTGTAATGATTTTGTCCAATAAGTCATACATTAAAATATTGATACTTTTGCTCATAATGTGTTAAATGCTTTATAAATCCTAAAGACGCCCGATTAAAAGAAATCAGCAAGTTCTTTTTTCATTGGATGATTTCCGCGCATGCGTGACACGGACCAGGTGGGTTAATAGCTAGATGTAACGTGACGACTTAGGGGTCGTATACATAACAGCTAGTTTTAACTAAATTGCAAACTTGACATACCTCTCCCTTTTTTAAGCAAAAGCTTAAGCAGTGCTTATGAAGAAATGAAGAAAAGGCACATTACAAAGGTCAGGGTCACAAACCGGAAGTGTTGTTTTGAAAACTACATCATCAATGGTGTCAGTGCCTCGCTTAGTCAGAGACATTTCTTCACATTCCTGAAGCATAATTTCGATGTTAAACGACTTTCCTTGCAAGACACACAACGAAACAGTGAGTGAATACTGATATTTCGTATAAATGTGAACCGATTGTCATATGCAATGATCAAGAAAGCCGCGACACAATATTGACATTTTTTTCGTCGAGAAACATTTTGAACACCAAATCTTAGATTAATAAGCTAATTATGGCAATATACATGTATGTTTTTTGGCATTTATATAGCTTGCAATTACTTTGACTTTAGTTTGCATAAAGCTACATATTATGATATTATTTGAGCAAAGGTAACATCAATGTATTCAACGAAACATACTTTTCAAGGAGCTCAATCTGCACGCTTTTTTCATGGCGGGGTATAAATAAATTCAATTTGCACGCTTTTTACGTGATTGGTTCATGGCGGGGTATAAATAATTTATCATCCCACTCAAGAGGGTGATATCAGTAGTTATCCAGGGTCACGTGAACCAATCAGAGATCGAGATTATTACATGAGGTAGGATAAGGATATTTATTTGTAGACGTAACACGGTCAAGGCACGTTTAAGCTGAACATTGTTTTCTTATTCAAATATTCCTGAGGTGAAGCTATGTATAATTTTAGATTCAGTAGATGTATAAGAAAATGAACTCGATGATTTTCCTTAAATATAGTTCCAATCAGCTGTTTCTTTGCTGTATGGGCTTTTATTATGGTCGTGCATCAATATCTAACTTTGTGTTTCAAAACGCACAAAAATGAATACAGTATTAGCCAGACATTCTCTCCCCACAGAGGCAGATCAAGTGATGTCAGGTATTATTCCTATCAAAGTTACTGTATATGGTAATCAAAATTGTTTGTATCCTTTCTATTGATAAGGTGTGAATGTATTTTAATATGATTTATGTTCTTTATTTGCCTAGTGTCGTTGGATAACAGTAAACACGTTTTTGCAAATGGGGGGTTAATGAGATTATTAAAATACTTTTGTCGTCTAAGCATCATAAAACAAACGTTGAAACGAGAATAAAGTAAAATTGTAAAACACGTGCAGTTTTATGTTCATTCAAATGATTAAAATTAAGACAAAATTCAGAGTAATGCCTGATGTACATTAGGTTCCGCCTTCGGAAAAATGTTTTCATGTTGTCCAACAATATTCAATTTGCAAGGCTTCTTTAACTTATGTACATGTATGATGTATTTCATGGGATTTCATGTTTATTTGATTATTATGTGATATTTCTGAAGAAAAATATATTTAGTTATTCAATTTAAAGCTTGTGATGTTGTGTTTTGTATGTGTAGTTTACTAGTTGAAGAGTTATATTGGTTTGAATTTTTTCAAACTCGATGACGTTTATTGGTTATTTATTTTTCCAATTTGATGTTCCCAATTAAGAACTGTTCCTTGTTTCTATTTTAAATTAATAGATTAAAACATATTCTATGTAAAAGTGGTGGCACGTGGTCCTGTATAACGCTCAGTTGACCGCTATCAGATAAGTTCAGCAACAACGGGCGCAGCTCGATGGTTGGGTGGGTAACCCGTTGCTGGATAATCTGAGAGTTTGAAGGGTTGATTCCCTGCCCAACACTGAGACATGGGTTGAGAAACTTGTGGTGTCACCCTGGGTAAGTGACTTAGTTCGAAGCGTACCTCTGTCTATCCAGCAGTAATTGGGTACCTGGTATGATACGATGGAAGTCTGAATTTGAACCTCGAGCGCCTGACAGGCGACCGGTTGTAGTCTCCTTAGGTTGGTTCTGTACTCGTTGACCAGGGGTAATATGTCACAAAGCGCTTTGAGCACGCAATGTGCATGGATATAGGTGCTTTATGAATTTTTGTTATTATTAATAATGGTTAATTTTATTCATAATTTTATACTAATTTGATAAGAATTGTTTGATTTCATAGACTTATGTCCTCTGTTTTCTTCTTTGTACAGATATTTTTGTCTGGATATGGGTTTGTAAGAGGGCTTTAACACTTTTAGTAAGAAACTCGAACAGCATTTACGAACCTCATTTAATAATCATAAAAACTGTAATTGATAATGTGCAAAAAAAGGTTTTTGATTCACCTACATGTAAATGAACAACAGAAAAATGTTATAAAAAGAAAAAAGGTATTTTCAAAGGAAGACCCTTTTAGATATTCCGCGATGGTAGAAAATGTTTTCCCCTGGGACTAAACATCTGTTGAGTTAAGAGATAAATTTCCGGGTTGATTACAACCGGACCTGACTTGACTGAACTTAAAGCAAATAAAGTGTTTCCTCGTTGAGATGTCCTTGCTTTTCTTTAATGAAATGAACTGGCAAGAGGACCCGCACCGCGGGGTTGGACCTAACAAAATGATGGACGATTGTTTATACTGATTAAGAGATTGTTTACGCCCTCTCAATAAAGATTAATACTAGGAAGTGGTGTTAAAGTAGAGGATTAGGATGTTCGTACACCAGATGATGTTATATTGATGAGTGTGAACCAGTGAGGATATGAGAAAACATGAAAATAATAATAAGTATGCATATATCTGACTCGAACAAATATACGATTTGAAGAATTGTATTCTACATTTATTACCCTAAAAAAATGTTAGTAGATGACAATGTTTGTAGATTGTGTTTTGACTGCAGACTACACTTACATGTACATGTAACTTTTCTTTTTGTTTGGTTGTCTTAGATCCTGTTTGCCTCTTTAAGTACTTTTGCAATTTAAAATAGCATAGTAAATTAAGATTAAAGTAAAACGTCGATATTGAGATTGCGCAATGAGGATAAGTATTGTGAATATCGATTTTAATCGAACATGTCCTCGAAACCTACAAGCTAACTTCATCAAAATTTAAAAATATCTTCAAATGTTATGGGAATAATAAATAAAAACCTACTTTGTTGTTGTATTCTGAGGTTCAATTGGCCGTTGGAAACAATTAAAAATACTATTTCTACTACCGTAATTGGCTAGATTATTTTGTTAGTGGATTGTTTTTTTGTCGTAAATTTAATTAAACATATATTTCCTTTGGCAATATAAGAATGTTTGAGCTGAACATGAGTAAATCGAAAGCATTTTACTATTGACAGTAATAATATCCTACAACCAGCGTTAATATCATCCAAAATATCACCAGATATATTAATATGTTTCTAATGGTAGGTATATGCTTATTTTACTCGGAAATTGAAATGATAATTACCAGTTGAAGATCAAAGAAAAGTCATTAAGGACTAGTTCCAAGTAAATGTGACATATAGACAACATCGTGTTTTGAATAGTATTTCTTAAGTATAATCAAGCTATTGTTTGCTTAATAAATTTTGCTTCGTCCCTTGCAAAAGGACATGCATTGCATATGAGACTTGCTATCAATGTAAGGGACAGGTTTAAGAACCTCATTTCATAATCATAAGAACTGTAATTGATAATGTGAAAAAAAGGTTTTTGATTCACCTAAATGAACAACAGAAAAATGTTATAAAAAGAAAAAGGATATTTTCAAAGGAAGACCATCTTGGATATTCCGCGATGGTAGAAAATGTTTTCCCCTGGGACTAAACATCTGTTGAGTTAAGAGATAAATTTCCGGGTTGATTACAACCGGAGCTGACTTGACTGAACTAAAAGCAAATAAAGTGTTTCCTCGTTGAGATGTCCTTGCTTTTCTTTAATGAAATGAACTGGCAAGAGGACCCGCACTGCGGGGTTGGACCTAACAAAATGATGGACGATTGTTTATACTGATTAAGAGATTGTTTACGCGCTCTCAATAAAGATTAATACTAGGAAGTGGTATTAAAGTAGAGGATTAGGATGTTCGTGCACCAGATGATGTTATATTGATGAGTGTGAACCAGTGAGGATATGAGAATACATGAAAATAATAATAAGTATGCATATATCTGACTCACACATATATACGATTTCAAGAATCTTCGTTTATTAAAAGTGTTAGTAGATGACAGTGTTTGTAGATTGTGTTTTGACTGCAGACTACACTTAACTGTTCTTTTTGTTTGGTTGTCTTAGATCCTGTTTGCCTCTTAAAGTACTTTTGCAATTTAAAATAGCATAGTTAATTAAGATTAAATTAAAACGTCGTTATTGAAATTGCACAGTGAGGATAAATATTGTGAATATCGATTTTAGTCGAACATGTCCTCGTATCCTACATGTACAAGCTAAATAAAAAAATATGTTCAAATGTTGTGGGAATAATAAATAAACACATACTTTGTTGTTGTAATCCGAGGTTCAATTAAAACATTAACAATTAAAAATACTATTTCTACTACCGTACTTGGTTACATTATTTTGTAAGTGGGTTGTTTTTTCCTTTGGCAATATTAAGAATGTTTGAGCTGAACATGAGTAAATCGAAAGCATTTTACTATTGACAGTTATAATATCCTACAACCAGCGTAAATATCATCCAAAATATCACCAGATATTAATATTTTTTCTAATGGTAGGTATATGCTTATTTTACTCGGAAATTGAAATGATAATTACCAGTTGAAGATCAAAGAAAAGTCATTAAGGACTAGTTCCAAGTAAATGTGACATATAGACAACATCGTGTTTTGAATAGTATTTCTTAAGGATAATCAAGCTATTGTTTACTTAATAAATTTTGCTTCGTCCCTTGCAAAAAGGACATGCATTGCAAAATTGCAATTTAGACTTGCTTTCAATGTTAGTTTTGACAACTTTTCTGTAGACAATTGTAATTTTTGTGTCATTTCATAAGGTAGTATGATGCTATTTATTCCAACTTAAGGCGATTTGAAGAACATTTATATATGTAAGTGAGATGAAATACCAAAGCGCAATATTCATTTGCTTCCATCAATGTGGATACGGTTATTGCTCCATGGACATGAAACATGAATTTCAAGTCAATGCTGCTCTGAGTTTCACATACAACATTGTTGCGATCTCCAGGCATAACAGTTGGTTCAAAGAGTGATATTTCCTTCAGCTTTTCAATGGCGCCACTTCGAAATAATATAACTTCTTTTGTTTAACTTAATGGTCGTGCAGGTGGACATTTAAATATGTTCTCCTAGATAAAGGTGTCATAAACCTGGGTAACGATTAAATGTGGTTGGTCTACTTGCCTAATGAAATGTGAATTGTATAATTGAAGAAAATTTTCCATGGCAATATATGCATATATGAAAATAGTTGAATACTGAAATCCATCAAAACACAAAGAAACCGTGCATGGCATGACGTTTGTCGTGCATTTAAATTTAAATCTTTTATCGACAATACTTTACAATAGACTTACAAATTTAGAATCTAAGACTGAATTTCAATATTTCTTCAAACACTTCTGCCTGCTTTAAACCATTGCAAAGAATAGTGACGGATGTCGTCTCTGGGTAAACCATTTGAATTTGTAAGATTCTTTATTTGTGATTTTGAAGTTTGTAGAGCTTTAACATGTGTTTATTATGTATTAGTTAAGTTTAATTTTATTCATTTTAATTACCGCAACACAGCAACAAACATTGCCTCCATTTTGTAAGAGAAACGTGAACGTTTTTGCCTAAATACACAGTTTATTGTTCAAGCAGTTATCAAAATACAGTGAAACATTCTTAAGAGTTTTGTTCTACACTGCTAAATGATTGCTATGTTAAATATTGCTAAATGCTTTCCATTAAAGGTTTTTTTCTCTTCTGTGATTGGCATTCTTTTCTTTTTTTCTCATTAACAAATGCTGTTAAAAAGAGGATTAATTCGTGCTGTTGTGTACATATTAGAATATGAATAGAGGTAAAAAAGAATTCACCTTAAGTCATTTGCGATAATACTGTCACATCTCACATCTCACCATTCCCAAATCTATTCTTTTAAATGGCATACAACTGAATAAAAGAAAATAACTAAAACAAACATGTTCTTTCAGAAACCACTTATTGGGCATTATTGGATTCTATACTAACGCTAAGGTGTAAACTGGGAGTGAAATCATCAGGTTTATGATAATATATCAAGAAAACCTCAATCTCTGAACATGTCAGAATTATAACCAGGGATTGCAATTGATTAGGTGAGCAAAGCTTCTTTCATCTCAATGTATAGATGTACTTTTCTGTCTTAAAAAGTAAAATGTTATCCAAAGAAAGAAATTATTTCTAGAGAAAGCCTTCCTAATATTTAGGTTGGGAGAAGATGGATATTACAACCGGGGCTGACTTGACTGCACTTAAAGCAAATAAAGTGTTTCCTCGTTTCTATAATGAAATGAACTGGCAAGAGGACCGGCCTACAATGGTTACACCAACAAAATGAAAATCGATTGTTTATACTGATTAAGAGATTGTTTACAAACTCTCAATAAAGGTTGATTCTAACAAGTTGTTACTGTACACGATTAGAATCTTCCAACACCAGATGATGTTATATCGATACGTGTGAATCAGTGACGGCAATTTGCTGCTACTGTCTTTGATAAATTTAGTATAGATTTTATCCTAACTTGATTTTATAATCCTGAATACATAATAGCGTTAACGAATAGACCCAAAGTTTTTTATACTCTTATCTTCTTCATGGAATCAAAAACTATAAGCTTTTTATTTTTTTCTGAGATTTTATCACCAATTTTGATATATATCAATTACACATCTATATAAAACAACAACCATGAATACATTCATTACGATCTTGAGCCACATATAACTTTCCTTTTATCAAAATTAACCTTTGCATATTTGAATGATACAAATGCGATTTAAAATCTGGTTGTAGCATAAAACGTGAAAAACATAACGTGGCAAGGAGTGATGATATTTGGTAAAGTTCCATCTACTTCTTATCATCGATTCAATTTGAGTTTCCACAGATATGAATTTTGATATTTCAGAAAATGCCATATCACTTGAACCAATATGATTATATAAAGTATCAAGAAACGTTTTTATTTAAACAACTCATCTCAGTATTTATTTCAAAAATATCATCATAACCCTCTTTTTCTGGAGTTTATGTACTCCTTTTTAAAGTGAATAATGGATTTGCTGAATATATCAACATTTATTACCGTGCCTAGTTATAAGCATATCGTTCAGGCGCTACGTGTCGTGTCGTAAACATAGTATGACATGGACACTCATTTAATATCCTGTATGTACTGATGATTCACAATAATTTGCCTTCAAAAGCGAAGCACCAGCCCTCTGGTAAACATAAGAACCCGGGCCATTTTACAGCAGATGGGGTAAATGTTATGATTTAACTGCTAAATTTGATAATGTGCTGTGACACCCTGGTAAATTGCAGCTGTTTAATGAGATCAAGTACTGCAAGGTAAATTGTTTTCAGCATTTGGACTTTTTGTTATTCTGCTTCTTAAAAGGTTTTCGTTCATGAAAAAATCAATATCATTTGTGTGTGGGTAAGGCAATATCAGAACTTTTCATTTTTACGTTGCTAATAAAACTCAAGGACTGGAAGCCTATTTGTTGTTAATAACCATCTTTCTCAAAGATATTTAAGTCCAAGAACAGTGTATCAACAGATGCTGACATATGAAAATTCATTCTGGTAATAAGACTGACGAATGACTCTCATTTATTATCGTTTTGTATCAATTTTAGTTACAGATGTACGATTATGTCTAGGTAAGGGTAAATAAATGTAATTTGAAATGTAAGCAGTATATTAACGGCGGAAATGTCACTGGCATGTGACAATTTTCTACCTCAACATGAAGTGGATTCCCTTAAAAACGACAATGTAAATTTGATGGTTTTTCACTTAGCGACTGAATGCACATATATTTGTCTGTTTGCGTGTCAAGACCATACATTAAATTTATATATTTTGCTTGATTCCAACTCTCACATTTCAACGTTTGAAAAATTGCAATCTTAACCGATAACTTTTAATAGAGAATGAAACGTGTTTATAACCTCAACCATTTAGGGATTTCATTTTCCATGAAACAAATACTTGAATAAACTTTGTTTCAAAAATCAAGTTCAAGGCTTTATATATTTTTATTTTGACCAACAGTTGCAATTGTATTTACTTGATTTACAATGTGTATTTAACCGAAACATCTCTCGAACTGAATGTAATCTTCCGATTTTTTGTATGATTATGTCTTGATATTCGTGATTGGCGCTGCGCTGTGGCGACACACATCAGAGTTGCTCTCGTCTATTTTATGTTTTTGTGACGTTTATCGTGTATTCAACAGTGATATGCTTGCATAGACTATACTCTAACATCATGTTCTTTTGTGTAATTTATTTTGCACAAATACTCTTATTTCGCTGCGTTTTTACAATTCGTCTTCAATCAGGACTCAGCTTGGGTAGCCATCATGGCACCTGGATTCAATATGGACGAGAAGACCTACTTTCCCTCAGGAGTTACACGGATATCAGTGCCTTTCAAATGGATCTACCTTTGGAATGTGATAAAACTGATTCACGGAAATTAAGGAAATTTCACAAACGAGGTAAGAGAGGGGGTGTTAGACGTCGTCTTCGATCCCGACCCACCCGTCCTCCACTACCCACAATGTTGCTATCTAACGTCAGATCTCTCAGGAACAAGCTCACTGAACTCTCTGCCTGTGTTAATTACATGTTTGAATATCGAGACAGTTGCATGTTATGTTTCACAGAAACCTGGCTAAATGACGATATTCCTAACAACACTTTAGAACTCTCTGGATTTGGATGCCCTATTAGATTAGATCGAAACAGTGTCAGCACTGGGAAGTCTATTGGAGGTGGAGTATGCCTTTATGTGAACAGTAAATGGTGTAAAAACATAGTGCAACGTGAAGCCCACTGCTCTAAAGACATCGAACTGTTATGTGTTTCACTAAGACCTTTCTATCTCCCCCGAGAGTTTGGCCAGATATTTGTCACCATTGTCTATATACCACCCAGCGCAAACAACAAGACTGCCTCTGATTACATCCATAACTATGTTCAGAGACTCGAGAACATCTCACCAGACGCCCCTAAATTCATACTAGGTGATTTCAACGCTTGCACTCTTAAAGACTCGTTACCTCATTACCATCAGTATGTACAGTGTCCTACCAGGAGATCTAAAACTATTGATCTATGCTACGGTAACATCAAGCAAGCATATACCGCAATAAGTAAAGCACCTCTTGGGGCTTCAGATCACAACAGTATCTACCTCATACCAAAGTATAGACAAAAGCTCAAAACAGGGACCATTGTGAAAAAAACTGTGAAAGTGTGGAATACTGAAGCAACCGATCGTTTGAAAGGATGTTTTGATTGCACTGACTGGAGTGTACTATTTGGTGATTGTGATGACCCCTGTGAACTTAATGATATTGTTACAGATTATATAACCTTTTGCGTGGACAGTGTCATCCCAAATCGTGAAATTAAAATCTACCCTAACAATAAACCTTGGGTCAGTAAGGAACTGAAATCTCTATTGAATGAGAAAAAGCGTGCTTTCTATGTCAATGATAGACACAGTTTGAATACTATCCAGAAGTCAATCAACGCCAAAATAAGACAATGTAAGCAGGACTTCAAGGAAAAGGTTGAGGAGGAATTTAGGAAAAATAATTCTCGCAAAGCTTGGGAGGGTCTCAAAACCATCATTGGAAGTGAGAGCCGCAAACAAGTCAGTGCTATTGGAGAGGAGTTGGATTTTCCCGAGCAGTTGAACACATTCTACTCTCGATTCGATCGCCATGACTTTTCCAGTAAAACCAATGAACTCTTATCTAATTTAAATGACCATGAAAACAGCCTTTCTCTCACAGAAGAAGATGTTAAATCTCGTTTCGGACAATTAAATATACGGAAGTCTTCAGGACCAGATGGCTTGAGTAGCAGGTTGTTAAAAGAATGCAAGGACCAACTTTGTTTTGTGTTTTGCAGAATATTCCAACTTTCTTTAGATACACATATCATCCCTAAAGCCTGGAAATTATCGGAAATCATACCAGTACAAAAGAAACCAAAGCCAACTGTTAACAATGATTTTAGACCTATTGCTTTAACCTCGGTTGTAATGAAGTGTTTTGAACGTATTGTTCTCAGGAAGCTATCCATTCAAGTCAGTGACAAGCTCGACCCTTTACAGTTTGCATACCGAGCAAGGCGTGGAGTTGAGGACGCTACGATCACACTGTTACACAACATCTATCAACATCTCGAAAACACTGGAGCTTATGCACGCATTCTCTTTGTGGACTTCTCTTCAGCTTTTAATACCATCCAACCCCACATACTCATCAAGAAGCTAACTGATCTGGATGTATGCTCACAACTCATTAGATGGATAGCATCATTTCTACTGCACAGACAACAGTATGTGAAGGTAAACAGCGTGAAGTCCTCGTTAACTATTACAAACACAGGGGCACCCCAGGGCTGCGTACTATCGCCTATGCTGTTTACGCTTTACACCAACGACTGTGTCAGCACTAAACCAAACTGTGACAGAGTGAAATTCGCCGACGACACAGCCATAGACAATCTACTCATCGACAACGAGGACTCCTACCAGGATGAAGTGTGCAGGTTCACAGAATGGTGCAGTGATAACTTCCTGGAACTTAATGTGAAGAAGACCAAAGAACTAATCATTGATTTTCGCAGAAAGAAATCACCTATATCACCCATCATCATTAACAATGAAACAGTGGAGGTTGTGGATAATTACAAATACCTGGGAACAATTATTGATAATAAATTGACTTTTACTCAAAATACCAATGCAGTTTATAAGAAATGTCAGTCTCGCCTCCACTTTCTGCGGAAGTTACGGTCATTCCACATTGATCCCACGTTTATGTCGCTGTTTTATAGATCTTGTATACAATCAATTTTAACGTTTTCTATACAGTGCTGGTATGGACCCTTGTCGCTGCAAAACAAGAATAAATTGAAGAGGATTGTGAAAGTCGCTGAAAAGATTGCCAATTTTAATTTTGAAAGTTTAGACACACTCTACATGTCATCTGTTATAAATCTTACTACCAGAATTTTACTAGATCCTACCCACGTTTTGTACCCTTGTTATAAACTTTTACCATCTGGCCGTAGATATCTTTTACCAAATGTTAAATCAAAAAGATGTAAACACTCTTTTATACCTGTCAGCATTTCCTTTTTAAACAACTGTTAATTCCTTTCTAGAATATTCATTGTTTGATGCCTGTCTTATGAAATGTTTCTGTGTACTATACAAAACATGTCATTGTTGTTAAATATGTCTTAAATGTTGTTCTCTTATATGTTCTTAACTCTTGATGTACACAAAATTCCCTTTCGGGTAATAAAGCATTATCTTATCTTATCTTATCTTATCTATTAAGTAAGTGATTAAGTATCAACGCCAAGAAAACAAGTTGATCATTTTCTATCCAAGGTAAGTGTTTTGTATATAACCACAACGGCATTATTCATTTCCTATTTTGAAAAGCAGATTTTTGCAAATAAATTTCAAAATGTAAACGTTTTCATCAATGGAATAATAAGTATTTATTACATACGTGTTCTGAATATCTTCATGAGATAATTTTGGTTATTTGAAACAAGTGTTGTGTAACCAGTTGAAAGTTATTCAACGAGTGTTGTGTAACCAAAGCAGGTTATTCAACGATAGTGACGTCATAATGCCGTTCTTCTTTTGCAATCAGCTGATCGGGTGCAACCGAACCCCCGACGCTTCAAATTTTAAATTCGTCATATTTTTTTCCATTTTCGTATTTCCCCTCAAAATAAAATTGCATCACATCAAAAATATATGTGCAAAATTATCAAAGCAATATTCGCGTTCCGATCTCGGCTATTTCATCACTAAATTAAAGAAATATCTTGCCCTAATTTAGTTTGGAAAGAGTTATCTCCCTTTTGTCAACGGACGTGTTTTGTCAACAACGGAGCTTTGTCGCTTTTGAAAGTTCGAGTGAAAGTCGATAGATCTAGTTTAGAAATAGAAACGGTTGTGATAAGTTGCAGTTTCATTTATAATACCAACACCGCTTTACATAATCAAACAAAATACTGAATTATCCGAACTCGTCTAGAAACGTTTAGCAAGGACCGGATGAACCGTTCGAAATCAACGTCACTGTTGTCAAGCTCGGCGATCTCTCTACTCAGTATAGACAATAGCGTCGTTTTTTATTGTTAAAGTATGTGCTTATATTTTGGTTTTGGATAACTCTGTCGATAAACTGTACACAATTGATTGTTTAAAAGTAGGATTTAAATTAGAGATGAAGATGAAGCTAACGAAAAACGGGACTATGTTTTTGTTTTTGCGAACACAGAGGTACCACACCAGTGTATCATTACGCAATTATGTCGCGCATTGTTTGATCGTCTTTGCAAAGAAATAGAAATTCCCTTTGTATGTAATAAATAGATTACAAAACTCGTGAGTATTGAATATCGAAAATATTTCAACTCAATATTTTCAAAGTTTTTATTTATTCACTCGCTTTCGCTCGTGAATAAATCAAAACATTTGAAAATATCTCGTTGAAATATTTTCGATATTCAACACTCACTCGGTTTGTAATCTCTATATACTTGAATAAAATGTTATCCTTTTTGATATCTTTGTTATTCTTCTTAACTTAAAATTCATGAATTGTTACTGTTAATCTATCATAGAAAGCCATTTATGTAAGTCTCACCTTAAAGGACAAAAATACATTAGACATTTTAACAATATTTGATATTATTGATACTCAGTAAATGTATACAATGTACTGTGTAATTGGTTGCTTGGTACTGTGTAATTGGTTACTTCAGATATCACGTGAATCACACCAAAAACACACAAAACAATGTCAATATGGGGTTCTAATTTGAATTTGAAAATTCATGAGCTAATTATATCTTTAACAAAAGCCATGTATTATCAGATAAATTGTTTCACGGAAAAAAACGATCATTACCTTGGAATAAAAATGTTAAGAAATGTTTCTACCCTTGATGAAACATCTGTTAACGTTATAGGTAAATACGACAGGATACGACCTGACTGCACTAAAGCAAATAATCTGTTTCTTTCTTACGATGTCCTCCTGTTCTGTAATGAAATATACTGGCCAGAGGACCGGACTACCAGATTTTATCTAACAAAGTGATGGACAATTGTGATTAACAGTGAATAACTGATCTTTCAACTAATTTATCAAGATTAATTCTAACAAGTGTTATTACCGTTCTCATACCAGATAGTGTTCGTAGATGTTTATTGTTGATTGGAGATTACATGTATATATAACTGGGGATAAAGGATTATAATGGTGAATACTATGCAAATTGATTAGGCCTTGAAAAATCTTCATTACTTACTAACGCTAGCAAGTTTCATCAAACTCGAACAATTATTTTGAGATTTGATAAAGAGACATGTTCTTTGTTGCTTTATTCAATGGTCCACGTGCACGTTGGAAACAAAATGAAATTACTATTTCTACTTTGACTGGGTAAGGTTATTTGTACATTTTCTAAATACCGTTAATATAATTAATCACATATTCTTATTGCCGATAAAATCATGCTTGAGCTGAAACTGAGTAAATAGGAAGTATTTAATTATCAACAATAATAGTATTCCTATATCCAATGTTAATATCATCTCAAAATATTATCAGGTATTAATCTATTTCTAATGGCCGGTAACTGCTTAGACTACTCGGAAATTGAAACGCTAATTACTCGTTAAAGATCAAAGAAAAGCCATTTTCAGCTAGTTGCAAGTAAATATGACATATAGAGGCTATCTCGATTTGTATGGTGTGACTACAGTACAATTAAGCTAAATAGCATTTGCTTGCGTCCTTTGTCAATTGTCATACTTCGTAGTTCCCAATTGGAACTTGCGATAAATGTCAGATCTTCAATGATTTGTAATTTCATAAAACTTTATGTAATGTATTCCAACTAAAGGAGATTTGTAGAACACTTGGTTTGTGTACACATATGAAATATATGTAGAAAGAGACTGATCAACACGCAAGGTTATATACTGCAAGAGTTTAAGTAAATGTAATACCATGACTTTATATATGGTTAGGTAAAAGAATGATATTTATGCTGTGAGCATAATACATTCATTTGTGTGATATCGTTTTTGACGGGTGGCCATTGGCGTCCACAAGTGCATTAGAATCCCCTGACCTTAACGTTTACATAAAATCATGAACATGATGTATAACACAGGTTTTATCATCCAAAACTGTGTTCCATAGGAGATATCGCTTTGACAGTAAATTTTAAACAATGCCCTGTAATCAGAAAATACATGACATCACAAACGTTCTATATCATCAGTAATGACCTCACAATGTTCTGACGTTATTAACACAAAGACGTCACAATGCCATGATGTCATTAACTAGATGACGTCACAATGCTATGACATCACTGCTGTAGGAGTTTTAGGGCTATGCAGTGTGCAAAGATGTAGATTGTTCATGCTAATGTGATGAAAAATGATTTTGAATGATAAATAGAACCTCACTCTCGTGTCTTCTGTTATAAAATTTTCTTCTTTGTACAAATATTTTTGTCTGGATATGGGTTTTAAGAGGGCTTCAACACTTTTAGTAAGAAACTCGAACAGCATTTACGAACCTCATTTCATAATCATAAGAACTGTAATTGATAATGTGAAAAAAAAGGTTTTTAGTTCCCCTAAATGAACAACAGAAAATTTTATAAAAAGAAAAAAGGTATTTTCAAAGGAAGACCCTTTTGGATATTTCGCGATGGTAGAAAATGTTTTCCCCCGGGACTAAACATCTGTTGAGTTAAGAGATAAATTTCCGGGTTGAATACAACCGGAGCTGACTTGACTGAACTGAAAGCAAATAAAGTGTTTCCTCGTTGAGATGTCCTTGCTTTTCTTTAATGAAATGAACTGGCAAGAGGACCCTCACCGCGGGGTTGGACCTAACAAAATGATCTACGATTGTTTATACTGATTAAGAGATTGTTTACGCGCTCTCAATAAAGATTAATTCTAGGAAGTGGTGTTAGAGTAGAGGATTAGGATGTTCGTACACCAGATGATGTTATATTGATGAGTGTGAACCAGTGAGGATATGAGAATACATGAAAATAATAATAAGTATGCATATGTCTGACTCACACATATATACGATTTCAAGAATTGTATTCTTCGTTTATTAAAAGTGTTAGTAGATGACAGTGTTAGTAGATTGTGTTGTGACTGCAGACTACACTTACCTGTTCTTTTTGTTTGGTTGTCTTGTTTGCCTCTTTAAGTGCTTTTGCAATTCCAAATGGCATAGTTAATTAAGATTAAATTAAAACGTCGTTATTGAGATTGCACAATGAGGATGATTATTGTGAATATCGATTTTAGTCGAACATGTCCTCGTTACCTACAAGCTTACTTCATTAAAATTAAAAAATATGTTCAAATGTTATGTGAATACTAAATAAACACGTACATATATTCCATTTAGCAATATACACTCAGGGGCAAAAGAAACGATACCAACTTTTCAAAAGAGTACAAAACAAAATCCTGTTGTAAATGAAATGCGACTACAAGCCGTTGTGATAGGCACATCAGTTGTGAAGAAGTACTCACAATTTCAAACATCAAAGTATAATACTTATAATTGTATGACTGTTCAAATAATCGAGGGGTCAAAAAACAGCTTTTTCGATGTTAATTTTGGTCATTATATTTGGAATATGAATAAAATAACTATGAAATATAAAAATCTACAAAATCTAAGATGTTATCAATATGAATAACCCTTGTAGAATTTTGCCTGTATTTTGGTTTAAAAACAAGAAAAAAGGCCATTTTCACTATCCTATCTCGTCTAGTTAAGGAGATTTTTTAACAGCGTTTTTTGAAGGCTTGTATTTCAAAAGCGTTAACGGATATAGCTCTGAAATTAAAAACTTAGTTCAGTTAGCTCTGGAATATATGAATTAACCCTGTTTCAGCCGTAACTATCAATCGTAGATTAACCTATCATGCCTTTTATATGGTATCGTTTCTTTTGCCCCTGAGTGTAAGAATGTTCGATCTGAACATGAGTAAATCGAAAGCATTTTATTATTGACAGTTATAATATCCTACAACCAGCGTTAATATCATCCAAAATATCACCAGATATTAATATATTTCTAATGGTAGGTATATGCTTAATTTACTCGGAACTTGAAATGATAATTATCAGTTGAAGATCAAAGAAAAGCCATTTAAGGCTAATTATAAGTACATATTGACACCATCGTGTTTTGAATAGTATTTCTTAAGAATAATTGAGCTATTGTTTGCTTTATAACTTTTGCTTCGTCCCTTGCAAAAAGGACATGCATTGCAAAATTGCAATTTAGACTTGCTTTCAATGTTAGTTTTGACAACTTTTCTGTAGACAATTGTAATTTTTGTGTCATTTCATAAGGCAGTATGATACTATTTATTCCAACTTAAGGCGATTTGAAGAACATTTTGTTTATGTAAGTGAGATGAAATACCAAAGCGCAATATTCATTTGCTTCCATCAATGTGGATACGGATATTGCTTCATGGACAAGAAACATGAATTTCAAGTCAATGCTGCTCTGAGTTTCACATACAACATTGTTGCGATCTCCAGGCATAACAGTTGGTTCAAAGAGTGATATTTCCTTCAGCTTTTCAATGGCGCCACTTCGAAATAAGATAACTTCTTTTGTTTAACTTAATGGTCGTGCAGGTGGACATTTAAATATGTTCTCCTAGATAAAGGTTTCATAAACCTGGGTAACGATTATTTGTGGTTGATCTACTTGCCTAATGAAATAAGAATTGTATATTGAAGGAAAACCTTCCATGGCAGTATATGCATTTATGAAAATAGTTGAAAATTGAAACCCATCAAGACACAAAGAAAACGTGCATGGCATGAGGTTTGTCGTGCATTGAAATTTAAATCTTTTATCGACAATACTTTACAAAAGACTTGAAAAGAATTAAATTTGAAACCCGTGGAATTCAATATTTTTTCAAACACTTCTGCCTGCTTCAGACAAACCATTGCAACAAAGAGTGACGGGTGTCGTCTCTGGGCAAATCTTTTGAATTTGTAAGATTCTTTATTTGTGATTTTGAAGTTTGTAGAGCTTTAACATGTGTTTATTATGTATTAGTTAAGTTTAATTTTATTCATTTTAATTGCCGCAACACAGCAACAAACATTGCCTCCATTTTGTAAGAATAACTTGAACGTATTGTCCTAAATACACAGTATATTGTTCAAGCAGTTATCAAAATACAGTGAAACATTCCAAGACTTTTGTTCTACACTGCTAGATGACTGCTTTGTGCAAAATTGCTAAATGCTTTACATTAAAGGTTTTTTTCTCTTCTTTGATTGGCATTCTTTTCTTTTTTTCTCATTAACAAATGCTGTTAAAAAGAGCATTAATTCGTGCTGTTGTGTACATATTAGAATATGAATAGAGATAAAAAAGAATTCACCTAAGTCATGTACGATAATACTGTCACATCTCACATCTCCAAAATCCATTCTTTTAAATGGCATACAACTGAATAAAAGAAAAAAACTAAAACAAACATGTTCTTTCAGAAACCACTTATTGGGCATTATTGGATTCTATACGAACGCTAAGGTGTAAACTGGGAGTGAAATCATCAGGTTTATGATAATATATCAAGAAACCCTCAATCTCTGAACATGTCAGAATTGTAACCAGGGATTGCAATTGATTAGGTGAGCAAAGCTTGTTTCATCTCAATGTATAGATGTACTTTTCTGTCTTAAAAGGTAAAACGTTATCCAAAGAAAGAAATTATTTCTTGAGAAAGCCTTCCTAATATTTAGGTTGGGAGTAGATTGATATTACAACCGGGGCTGACTTGACTGCACTTAAAGCAAATAAAGTGTTTCCTCGTTTCTATAATGAAATGAACTGGCAAGAGGACCGGCCTACAATGGTTACACCAACAAAATGAAAATCGATTGTTTATACTGATTAAGAGATTGTTTACAAACTCTCAATAAAGGTTGATTCTAACAAGTTGTTACTGTACACGATTAGAATCTTCCAACACCAGATGATGTTATATCGATACGTGTGAATCAGTGACGGCAATTTGCTGCTACTGTCTTTGATAAATTTAGTATAGATTTTATCCTAACTTGATTTTATGATCCTGAATACATAATAGCGTTAACGAATAGACCCAAAGTTTTTATACTCTTATCTTCTTCATGGAATCAAAAACTATAAGCTTTTTATTTTTTCTGAGATTTTATCACCAATTTTGATATATATCAATTACACATCTATATAAAACAACAACCATGAATACATTCATTACGATCTTGAGCCACATATAACTTTCCTTTTATCAAAATTAACCTTTGCATATTTGAATGATACAAATGCGATTTAAAATCTGGTTGTAGCATAAAACGTGAAAAACATAACGTGGCAAGGAGTGATGATATTTGGTAAAGTTCCATCTACTTCTTATCATCGATTCAATTTGAGTTTCCACAGATATGAATTTTGATATTTCAGAAAATGCCATATCACTTGAACCAATATGATTATATAAAGTATCAAGAAACGTTTTTATTTAAACAACTCATCTCAGTATTTATTTCAAAAATATCATCATAACCCTCTTTTTCTGGAGTTTATGTACTCCTTTTTAAAGTGAATAATGGATTTGCAAAAGATATTAACATTTATTACTTACAAAAGCAGTCATATCGGGGTTGATATTTTTCATCTGATGCGCTAGGGCAACATAATTATCGTCATTTCATTGTGATTTCATGTTATAAACTATGCTTTGACGTCACGGTTTGCCTGAGACGTTCCATTCTAAATTGGCTGGTAGCGGATACTCCCGCCCAAGCTGAGGAGTAGATTTTGAGTATTTTCTTTAATTCCCTTACTCAGCAAAAGCCAGAATATTATAATCGTGCCCATGACATACTACAACGACTAATTATCAGCATATCCCTCGCTCTCGTTCGAAAATTCATATTCTCAGGCAATCGTGTCGTAAACAGAGTATACATAGAACTCATTTGTATGTACTGATGAATCACAATAAATTACATTCAAAAGCGAGGCACCAGCATTCTGGTGGAAATAAGAACCCGGGTCATTTTACACCAGATGGGGTACATGTGCTGATTTAACTGCTGAATTTGATCATGTACTGTGAATAAGACACTGGCAAATTCAAGCTGTTTAATAATAGTATGTCATGGACACGAATATGATATTCTGTGTATTACCGTAGTCCTAAATAAAAGAAAAAACTCAAAACCTACCGAAGCATCAGTCTGATTAAAATCGACTGTGATTCGAGGTAAAAATGTTTTAAAATATTGTCTCTAGTGGGGTTTGAACTTCAACCAGCCCGGCTTTCCTCTCATTCACAGTCTGAAGGCACCCCTATTACCCGCATGTTCTGACGCAAGCTCATCTAGCCAATCGCAAGGGGCGTAGTAAAAGCTTCGGTATCATGCGAGGCAGGTAACTCAAGTGCACCATTCCTTATACATAATCACCGCTAAATGCTATTTAAAAACTAGGATGTGATTGGATAGCTTATGACTGGGTTTGTCTGCGCTAAACTGGTCATAGGAACATACGATAGAGGTGGGTGCATTCAGACCGAGACGGAAAGGATGTTCTGGCTGGTTCGAGCCCCGATAGAGACAATATTTTTTTAAATTTTATTCCTCGGAGTACGGTCGATTTTAATCAGACTGACCTCAGCATAGTCGGAAAAGCCGCCGGTGGCTGTATAGATTGTGACGTCAAAGGGGAATCATGACGTAAAGGATTGTTAATTACGTGACGTCACAATATGGGCAACTACATGTAGGGGAAAATATGAACCTCGATATGACTGTCCTCGTAGGTAATAAGATAGAGTACTGCATGCTAAATTTTTGTTCAGCATTTTGACATTTGTTTCTCTGCTTCTTAAAAGGTTTTCGTTCATAACAAAAATCAATTTTGTTTGTGTGTGGGTAAGGCAATATCAGAACTTTTCATTTTTTACGTTGTTAATAAAACTTAAGGACTGGAAGCTTATTTGTTGTTAATAACCTTTCTTTCCCAAAGATATGTAAGTCCAAGAACAGTGTATCAACAGATGCTGACATATGAAAAGTTCATTCTGGTAATAAGACTGACGAATGACTCTCATTTATTATCGTTTTGTATCAATTTAAGTTACAGGTGTATGATTGTGTCTAGGTAAGGGTAATTAAATGTAATCTGAAATTTGAGCAGTATATTAACGGCGGAAATGTCACTGGAATGTGATAATTTTCTACCTCAACATGAAGTTGATTCCCTTATAAACGACAGTGTAAATTCCATAGTTTTTAACATTGCAATTGAATTCACATAAATTAGTTTGTTTGTGTGTCAAGACCATACATTATTTTATTTATTTTAGGCTTGACTCTAACTCTAACATTTCAACGTTTGCAAAATTGCAATATTAACCGATAACCCTTGTGATGTGATTATAAACTCAACCATTAAGTGATTTCATTTTTCATGAAACAAATACTTGTATAAACTTTGTTTCAAAAAGTCAAGTTCAAGGCTTTATATATTTTTATTTTGACCAACAGTTGCAAATTGTATTTACCCGATTTACAATGTGTATTTAACCGAAACATCTCTAGAACTAAATGTAACCTCCCGTTTTTTATATTCATTAAGTAAGTAATTAGATATCAACGCCAAGAAAACAAATTTATTATTTTCTATCCAAGGTAATTGTTTTATCTAACCACAACGGCATTATTCATTTCTTATTTTGAAAAGCAGATTTTTGCAAATAAATTTCAAAATGTAAACGTTTCATCAATAATTAGTATATACATGAATAAAATGTTATCCTTTTTTATATCTTTGTTATTCTTTTTAACTTAAAATTCATGAATGGTTAGTGTTTATCTATCATAGACAGACATTTATTTAAGTCTCATCTTACATTAAAGGACAAAAGTACATAAAAAAATCAATACAGACGTAAACATTATATCATTAAATGCAATGAGCCACTTTTTATAAAGAGTTATGAGAGACTATATCTCAGCAAACATACATTTACCATTGTCGTATCGCCCCTTCTTGTTGAACGTTTATTGATTAGAGATTTATGCAATATCTGATATTATTGATATTCAGTACATGTATACAATATGCTGTGTAGTATTAACAAATTGCCTTGTTTATTTCCAGAATGTTCCTCAGGATTCAGTTTATGCAGTTTAGTCATTTAAAATCATCGGCGCAAATATCAAATAAACTACGCTTCAACTGTCTCCATATGAACTAAGATTCTACACAGAAATAACACGATTTTGCAAAAACTTACTATTGGCAGTTTTAAATTCGCTAGATAATTTGAGGTTTAATGTTAACGAGGTATCTGATTATTTTTTCAAATAATATCAGTTTTCTACACGAAAAACTTATTTCAATTGAGATTTACTCATTATTTATGTACAAATAGTTGACATGATTGAATGTTCATGTTGCAAAAGGAAAAACAGCAAATGAGAGATATACATTCACAGTAGCTCAATATTCTTAACAGAGTTGATTTCTTCAATTGGAATGAAGGTTAAATTTGTGAAAAGTAATTATTCAAGATTTATCAACAAGGTTTTTTTAGACGTCACGGGCTTATATGTTTGCAGTTTTTGTGTATGGAAACCTTTGCAGAATATAAATGCTTATAGTTATAAAATAGTCAAAAGTAGTAGGAATGTAGTAGTTGCAATGGTTCAACAGATATGTTGTCTCTTATCTGTACATCTGCAATATTGGAAGATTGATAAACAAAATTACGTGTTTGTAATACTTTCAGTTAAGTCAAAATGATTAAATATGTATAAATGTACTCAGAAATGAGCTAAAAATTTAGTTTAATGGTTACTAACATCATAAAAAACATGCTTCTGTTAAACTTCTATTGAAAAGCAGTGTAGTGTTTCACAACAGTAATGAGAGCAGATTGTTTATAATTGATAAGGTGTGCAATAATATTTCAGATGTTAAGTAAGTTGTTTGAATATGGCTCAAGAGTTTGATCGGTATCAATTGTCCAATCTTTGGTTTTCAAAACTGAAAACTGCAGATGCTATATCTCGTGTATAACACACACAAAAAAATAATGTTGATATGGGGTTCTAATTTGAATTTGAACATTCATAAGCTAATTGTATATCTAACAAAATCCAAGTATTATCAAATAAATTGTTTAACAGAAAAAAACGATCATTACCTTGGAATAAAAATGTTAAGAAATGTTTCTCCCCTTGATGAAACATCTGTTAACGTTATAGGTAAATACGACAGGATACGACCTGACTGCACTAAAACAAATAATCTGTTTCTTTCTTGCGATGTCCTCGTGTTCTGTAATGAAATATACTTTGCAGAATATAAATGCTTATAGTTATCAAATAGTCAAAAGTAGTAGGAATGAAGCAATGGACCACTTGTGGCAATGGTTCAACAGAAATATTGTTTCTTATCTGTACATCTGATAAACAAAATTACGTGTTTTGAATACTTTCAGTTAATTCAAAATGATAAAATTTGTATGAATGTACTCAGAAATGAGCTCAAAATTGAGTTTAATGGTTACTAACATCACAAAACCATACCTCTGTTAAACTTCTATTGAAAAGCAGAGTAATGTTTTACAAAAGTAATGCGAACTGATTGTTACTAATTGATGATCATGAAGTGTGCAATAATATTTCATATGAGGCTCAAGAGTTTGATCTTTATCAATTGTCCAATCTTTGGTTTTCAAAACTGAAAACTGCAGATGCTATATCACGTGTATCACACCAAAAACACACAAAACAATGTCGATATAGGGCTCTAATTTGAATTTGAACATTCATAAGCTAATTATATATCTAACAAAATCCAAGTATTATCCAATAAATTGTTTCACAGAAAAAAACGATCATTACCTTGGAATAAAAATGTTTAGAAATGTTTCTCCCCTTGATGAAACATCTGTTAACGTTATAGGTAAATACGACAGGATACGACTTGACTGCACTAAAACAAATAATCTTTTTCTTTCTTGCGATGTTCTCGTGTTCTGTAATGAAATATACTGGCCAGAGGACCGGACTACCAGATTTGATCTAACAAAGTGATGGACAATTGTGATTAACAGTGATTCATTGATCTTTCAACTAATTTATCAAGATTTTATTGGATAAACAATATCTATATGGGGTTCTAATTTGAATTTGAAAATTCATGGGCAAATTTTTTCTAACAAAATCCAAGTAACCAATAAATGATTTCACAGAAAAATACGATCATTACCTTGGAATAAAAATGTTAGATTTGTTTCTCACCTTAGATGAAACATCTGTTAACGTAATAGGTAAATACGACAGGATACAACCTGACTGAACTAACGCAAATAAGCTGTTTCTTTCTTGCGAAGTCCTCGTTTTCAGTAATGAAATATAATAGCTATACTGTAATACTTGTCAAGGATTATATAAGTTGTCATGACGATAGGGCCTCTCTTTGTGCTGCCTGTAATGATGATGATGTTAATAATCTGTTAAACAGAGATTTTACTCAAGAGGAAATTGATAGAGCTGTACATGATCTCAAGTTGAGAAAAAGTTCTGGTCCTGATGGTGTACCAACTGAGGTATTTAAACATAATTATGATATTCTCTCTTCATATTTGCTTGTACTTTTCAATAATGTATTTAATGTGGGAATTTTCCAGAGCAATGGTCTGAAAGTATAATTTTTCCTTTATATAAAAAGGGCAGCAAACATGATGTAAATAATTATAGAGGTTTGTCTCTGATGGATATTTGTTGTAAGTTGTTTACTGCTGTACTTAATAATCGTTTGAAGGATTTTGTTGAGTTTATTAGTTTGTATCCGGAAAGTCAATGTGGTTTGATATTCAACGGTGGACAATATATTTACTTTACAAAGCATTGTTCAAAAGAATTTATCAAAATCAAAAGGGCGTTTTTATTGTTTATTTGTTGATTTTCGGAAGGCTTTCGATTCTATAAATAGAGATTTATTGTATTATGTTTTGTTATCCAATAACATTCACGATCGTAAATTATCAAGGATATATATTCAAAAACAAAGGCTTGTGTTAAACTTTCTAAATCATCAGTTTCAGACTACTTCGATTCCTTCAGTGGTGTGAGGCAGGGATGTATTTTGAGTCCTTTATTGTTTACTTTGTTTATAAATCAGCTTCATGGTGAAATGGAGAAATCGGATAGAGGAATATTGTTAAGTTCAGAGTTTATGGACTTATACCTGTTGTTGTATGCTGATGATCTTTGTATATTTTCGGACAGTGTTGGTTTGCAAAAGAAGATTAATTTGTTGGTTAAATTTTGTCACAAGTGGGGTTTGGTTGTTAATTTTGACACAACAGAAGTAGTAGTTTTTAGGAATGGCGGTAAAGTTAGAACAAGTGAAGCTTGGTATCTTGAGGGAAACAGGTTGAAAATTTCATCTTACTATACTTACTTAGGATTACTGTTTTCGAGTAGACTATCGTGGTCCAAGTCTGTCCAAAATCTTGTTAACAAAGCTTCTAAGGCTTTATTTTCAGTAAAATTACTTGGTTATAAACTTAAAAATATATCTCCATTAGTTCTATTCAAAAATTTTGATGTTCAGATAAAACCTATTATATTATATGCTTCAGAAATATGGGGTTTTCAAAAATGGTTAATAGTTGAACAGTTTCATGTAAGATTTTGTAAGTTTGTCTTAGGTGTGAGTAATAAGAGCACTAATGTTGCTATTCTGGCAGAATGCGGCAGGCATTATATTCATGTTGATTCATTGTTAAGAGTTATTAAATTTTGGCTGAAGTTGCTTGAAATGCGGACGGATCGGTATCCTAAACAGGCTTATCTTATGATGTATAATATGGATAAAGTTGGTCGTAAAACTATGATTTATCACGTGAGAACGGTTTTATTCACTTATGTTTTGGTTTTGTGTGGGAGAATCAAGGTGTAGGTTTTAAGCATATTTTCCTCATTAATTTTGAAACAAGGATAAAGAATTGTTCTGTTCAATCAATAATGTCTGAGATAAATGAGTATTCAACATTACATCTATATTCTAAAATCAAAACTGAGATTTGTTTGGAAAATTATCTTATAACCGTTAACTCTAAGGAGGCAAGGCGCAGGATTACGTTATTAAGAATTGGAGAGTTAGCCATTTATAAAAATGTTGGTAGACGTGATGGTATTCCTCGCCAAAATCGCTACTGTAAAATCTGTGAATCCAATTATGTAGAGAACGAATTCCGTTTTCTTTATAAATGTCCAGTATATGAAAATCTACGTCTTAAATACTTTGAAAATATACCTGTGTATATTAATGAAGATATTTTGATCCATAACCTCCAAAATTATAATTCTGCCTATTTAATGTCCATTTCAAACTATGTTAAAGATGCTTTAATTTTACGTAATTCATATAATAAATAGCAACTCTGAATATATGTACTATGTATAATTCTGTACGTGGGCCGCAGGCCTTTCTACTGAATAAATGATTGATTGATATACTAGCCAGAGGACCGTAATTAAAGATTTGATCTAACAAAGTGATGGGCAATTGTGATTAACAGTGAATAACTGATCTTTCTACTAATTTATCAAGATTGATACTAACGAGTGTTATTAACGTTCTCATTCCAGATAGTGTTCGTAGATATATATTGTTGATTGGAGATTACATGTATATATAACTGGTGATAAATGGTGGATAATGGTGATTATTATACAGATTTATTAGGCCATGAATCATCTTCATTACTTACTAACGCTAGAAAGTTTCATCAAACTCGAAAACATATTTTGAGATATGATAAAGAGACATGTTCTTTGTTCCTTAAATGAATGGTACACGTGCACGTTGGAAACAAAATGAAGTTACTACTTCTACTTTAACTAGGTAAGGTTATTTGTACATTTTCTAAATACCGTTAATATAATTAATCAAATATTCTTATTGCCGATAAAATCATGCTTGAGCTGGAACTGAGTAAATAGGAAGTATTTCATTATCAACAATAAAAGTATTCCTATATCCAATGTTAATATCATCTCAAAATGTCATCAGGTATTAATCTATTTCTAATGGCCGGTAACTGCTTGGACTACTCGGAAATTGAAACGGTAATTACTCGTTTAAGATCAAAGAAAAGCCATTTTCAGCTAGTTGCAAGTAAATACGACATCTCGATGTGTATGGTGTTACTACTGTACAATTAAGATAAATAGCGTTTGCTTGCGTCCTTTGTCAATTGTCATACTTCATACTTCCAAATTGAAACTTGCGATTAATGTCAGATCTTCAAAGATTTGTAATTTCATAAAACTTGATGTAATGTATTCCAACTAAAGGTGATTTGTAGAACACTTGGTTTGTGTACACATATGAAATATATGTAGAAAGAGACTGATGAACACGCAAGGTTATATACTGCAAAAGTTTAAGTAACTGTTATACCATGACTTTATATATGGCTAGGTAAAAGAATGATATTTATTCTGTGAGCAATAATACATTCACTTGTGTGAAATCGTTTGGGACGGGTGGCCATTGGCGTCCACATGTGCATTAGAATCCCCTGACCTTAACGTTTACCTAAAATCATGAACATGATGTATAACAAAGGTTTTATAATCCAAAACTGTGTTCAACAGGAGATATCGCTTGTGGAAGATCAAGCGATATGTCCTAAGAGATATCTTAGGACATATCGCTTTGACAGTAGATTTTGAACAATGCCCTTTTATCAGAAATAGTAACATGACTTCGGAAAATACTCGTTTCTGATTGGTTGATTTCAAGGATTTCCCAGTGTTAAATGACAATGAACACCCGCAAATTGAGGGGCGAATCACCACGAAAGGATGCATTATTTGGTCCGCCTCAACATTAAAATGTTCTGATTCTCCCAATATTCGTGCCCGATTCACATTTTACTGGTGTTGTTGTCATTTTCTAACTTGCGCATTCCCATAGATGCCAAAAATCCTTTTCTATTTGCTTTAGTTTTATGTAACTAAACTTTCTTAATTGGCAACGTTTCTCCTAATTTGTTGCCTTGTGCCATGCGGCCGGTTTCTTTTGAATGCCATTCCCATGGCACGACGTCACAAAGGCCAACGGAAATTTTACAAACGCAACTATTTTTCTTCAAAATACATGTCATCACAAACGTTCTACATCATCAGTAATGACGTCACAATGCTATGACGTCATTAACAAAATGACGTAACAATGCTATGATGTCATTAACATGATGACGTCACAATGCTATGACATTACTTTAGGATTTTCAGGGCTATGCAGTGTTCAAAGATGTCGATTTTTCATGCTAATGTGCCGAAAAATGATTTTGGATGATAAATAGAATCTCACCCTCGTGTCTTCTGATATCAAATATTGTTACTTTTATCAACTTGTATTGATATCAGAAGACACTTGAGATTCTCTATATATCCATATAAAGCACGTTACTGCAACTATATATATCAAACCATAGCATCACTGGTAGCCTTGAGAGCATGTCTAGCTGCTAAACAAATGTTCACGAATTCCTATATAATACCAGATATGTCTGTAAATCTTAATATGCCACCATTTCTTCACGGAATATCAAAGACAATACTTTTGAATAAAAATGTCAGTGTTCACATCTACAATACGTTTTCAAAGTACAACAAAATCAGTACAAACGGAAGTATACCACGCAATAATGCTATCAAATGACACCGGACGTTTTATTATGATCCATAGGAAGACTCATTACTGCTTCTGTGATGCCAAAATGCCAATACGAGATATTGATTAACCCTACTTCCATTATTGTTCCTGTAAAATGTGAATTCTGACTGATGATAATAAAATGATAATATTGTGGTTGTTTCTTTGAGATGCTTTGCACTGTTATCTGTTTGGTTTAAAACAATGGTTTAACGATGAGTTCGATTTATACTGATTGTCATGACTCGGGTCAGCCTACTAACCTTTCTTCCAATACAATACTTGGTGCAGTTTGTAGTCCATGCCGGTTCCAAGTGAGTGTAGATCTTCCGTTTGCATGGTGATGATATGCCGGAAACAAACCTGACAATCCCACAAGACATATTGAGTTAAAAATAAGAATCACATTTGTTATTCCTGCAATACAATATTGATTAGACTAAATTTTTCGGTCAAATTTAATCTTAAATCGGGAAATGACGTGATGTTAAATGTTGTTTTACCAAAATAATATTTTGAAATTTATTACAAAAATTACTAAATTTGAGTTTTTCATTTCACAACAGTGAAGCAGTATAAGTATAAAGTTTAAGTAAATGATAGAAGCATACGTTTTCTTCATTTTCCCAAATCTTTCAAATCTTTTGCAGAAGGATGCTTATTTGGCTTAAATTTCAATAAACACAAAACTGCATTCTATTTTGCTAGAGTGAATCAATTTAGTAATGAAGCAAACTGCCTATCAGGCAGCCTATGCGTGTTGACTTTTTTAACCGTCATTTTCCTCAATGCCCCAAGAATCATGACTTTAAGCGTAATTTAATCATTAATTATTCGTATGATCATTTCAAGAGAAGCATATATAATGTACACCTACGTAGCACAGAGTAAGTGGTGTCCCTAAAAGAGAAAACACCTCGCACGGGTGCATTATATGGTCTCCTTCTTACTGAAAACATTCACTCCTTAAGACCAATCTAATTAGAGTGCATATCTAAAAAATCTCCAGTTGATGTTATTTTGAACTGACAGAAATTGCTGTGACTACTATGCAGGAGTTTTATCAAAATACACTCCTAGGTTAGAATGCTTTTGAAAAGTTGAATAGCATGTATATAACGAATATACTCTAAAGTGCCGAGAAAAGACTAAATATTCTCCTTATAAAATCAAAAATGTTAATTCCATTAAAGTTGAACTATAAATTTATATAATGTTTTAACCTTTTTTTCCCACATGAGTGAAATGGCACTTTTCTGGGTGGGGGCTAAGTTAAAGTCTCAAAACTGTAACCAGGGTTTGCAATTGGTTAGGTGAGCAAAGCTTGTTTCAGCTCAATGTATAGATGTCCTTTTCTGTCTTAAAAAGTAAAATGTTATCAAAAGAAAGAAGTCATTTCTTGATAAAGCCTTCCTAATATTTAGGTTGGGAGTAGATTGATATTACAACCGGGGCTGACTTGACTGCACTTAAAGCAAATAAAGTGTTTCCTCGTTTCTATAATGAAATGAACTGGCAAGAGGACCGGCCTACAATGGTTACACCAACAAAATGAAAATCGATTGTTTATACTGATTAAGAGATTGTTTACAAACTCTCAATAAAGGTTGATTCTAACAAGTTGTTACTGTACACGATTAGAATCTTCCAACACCAGATGATGTTATATCGTTACGTGTGAATCAGTGACGACAATTTGTCTTTGATAAATTTAGTTGTTCCCTTGTAGATTATATCCTAACTTGATTTTATCTGAATACATAAAAGCGATAACGAATAGACCCAAAGTTTTTATGCTCTTATCTTCTTCATGGAATCAAAAACTATAAGCTTTTACATTTTTTTAGAGATTGTATCACCAATTTTGATATATATCAATAACACGTGTGTATAAAACAACAACCATGAAAGCATTCACTTCGAACTCGAGCCAACATATAACTTTCTTTTTATCTTTTTATCTGTTGCATATTTGAATGATACAAATGTGATTTAAAATCTGATTGTAGCATAATAAATGAAAAACATAACGTGGCAAGGGGGTGATGATATTTGGTAAATTCACATCTAATTCATATCATCGATTCAATTTGAGTTTCCACAGATATGAATTTTGATATTTCAGAAAATGCCATATCCCTTTTATAAGTATTATGTAAAGTATCGAGAAACGTTTTTATTTAAACAATTAATCTCAGTATTATTTCCAAAAAATCATCATAACCCTCTTTTTCTGGAGTTTATGTACTCCCTTTTAAAGTGAATAATGGATTTGCTAAAGATATCAACATTTATTACTTACGAAAGCAGTCATATCGGGGTTGATATTTTTCATCTGATGCGCTAGGGCAACATATGCAACTATGCTTTGACGTCACGGTTTGCCTGAGACGTTCCATTCTAAATTGGCTGGTAGCGGATACTCCCGCCCACGCTGAGGAGTAGATTTTGAGTATTTTCTTTAATTCCCTTACTCAGCAAAAGCCAGAATATTATAATCGTGCCCATGACATACTACGACGACAAATTATCAGCATATCCCTCGCTCTCGTTCGAAAATTCATATTCTCAGGCAATCGTGTCGTAAACTTAGTATACATAGAACTCATTTAATATCCTGTATGTACTGATGAATCACAATAAATTACATTCAAAAGCGAGGCACCAGCCCTCTGGTGAAAATAAGAACCCGGGTCATTTTACACCAGATGGGGAACATGTGCTGATTTAACTGCTAAATTTGATGATGTACTGTGAATAAGACACTGGCAAATTCAAGCTGTTTAATAATAGTATGTTATGGACACGATGTGATATTCTGTGTATTACCGTGGTCCTAAATTAAAGAAAAAACTCAAAACCTACCGAAGCATCAGTCTGATTAAAATCGACTGTGATTCGAGGTAAAAATGTTTTAAAATATTGTCTCTAGTGGGCTTTGAACTTTAACCAGCCCGGCTTTCCTCTCATTCACAGTCTAAAGGCACCCCTATTACCCGCATGTTCTGACGCAAGCTCATCTAGCCAATCGCAAGGGGCGCAGTAAAAGCTTCGGTATCATGCAGGGGCAGGTAACTCCAGTGCACCATTCGTTATACATAATCGCCGCTAAATGCTATTTAAAAACGAGGATGTGATTGGATAGCTTATGACTGGGTTTGTCTGCGCTAAACTGGTCATAGGAACATACGATAGAGGTGGGTGCATTCAGACCGAGACGGAAAGGATGTTCTGGCTGGTTCGAGCCCCGATAGAGACAATATTTTTTATATTTTATTCCTCGGAGTACGGTCGATTTTAATCAGACTGACCTCAGCATAGTCGGACAAGCCGCCGGTGGCTGTATAGATTGTGACGTCAAAGGGGAATCATGACGTAAAGGATTGTTAATTACGTGACGTCACAATATGGGCAACTACATGAAGGGGAAAATATGAACCTCGATATGACTGTCCTCGTAGGAAATAAGATAGAGTACTGCATGCTAAATTTTTGTTCAGCATTTTGACTTTTGTTACTCTGCTTCTTAAAAGGTTTTCGTTCATAACAAAAATCATTTTTGTTTGTGTGTGGGTAAGGCAATATCAGAACATTTCATTTTCTACGTTGCTAATAAAACTTAAGGACTGGAAGCTTATTTGTTGTTAATAACCTTTCTTTCCCAAAGATATTTATGTCCAAGAACAGTGTATAAACAGAAGCTGACATATGAAAAGTTCATTCTGGTAATAAGACTGACGAATGACTCTCATTTATCATCGTTTTGTATCAATTTAAGTTACAGGTGTACGGTTTTGTCTATATTAGGGTAATTAAATGTAATCTGCAATGTAAGCAGTATATTAACGGTGGAAATGTCACTGGAATGTGATAATTTTCTATCACAACATGAAATGGATTTCCTTAAAAACGACAGTGTTAATTCGATGGTTTTTCACTTAGCGACTGAATGCACATATATAAGTCTGTTTGCGTGTCAAGACCATACATTAATTTTTTAATTATGGCTTAACTCCAACTCTAACATTTCAACGTTTGAAAAATTGCAATCTTAACCGATAACTTTTAATAGAGAATGAAACGTGTTTATAAACTCAACCATTTAGGGATTTCATTTTCCATGAAACAAACACTTGAATAAACTTTGTTTCAAAAATCAAGTTCAAGGCTTTATATATTTTTATTTTGACCAACAGTTGCAATTGTATTTACCCGACATTACAATGTGTATTTAACCGAAATATCTCTAGAAAACCTCCCGTTTTTTTATATTCATTAAGTTAGTAATTAAATATCAACGCAAGATGACACATTTATTCTTTTCTATCCAGGTAAGTGTTATATCTTATTACAATGCGATATCAATTTCTTATTTTATTTTATTTTTGAAAAGCAGATTTTTGCAAATAAATTTTAAATGGAAACGTTTTCATCAATGGGATGATTAGTATTGATATCATTGATATTCAAGTACATGTATACAATGTGTAGTATCAAAAATTGCCTTGTTTATTTCCAGAATGTTCCTCAATCAGAAACAAGTTGCTGTACATTGCTGGGTCAATCAATCAATCAGAAACAAGTTGCTGTACATTTCTGTGTCAATCAATCAGAAATAAGTTGCTGTACATTGCTGGGTCAATCAATCAATCAGAAACAAGTTGCTGTACATTGCTGGGTCAATCAATCAGAAACAAGTTGCTATACATTGCTGGGTCAATCAATCAGAAACAAGTTGCTGTACATTTCTGTGTCAATCAATCAGAAACAAGTTGCTGTACATTGCTGGATCAATCAATCAATCAATCAGACCTTTAACAAAATGAATAAAATGAGTGTTCAGTTTATGCATTTTAGTACTAGTCATTCATAATCATCGGAGCAAATATCAAATAAACAGTGCTTCAACTATTTCCATATGAACTAACATTCTACACAGAAATAACATGATTTCACAAATAATCACTATTGGGATTTTTAGATTCGCTAGATGATTTGAGGTTTAATGTTAACGAGGTAATCTGTCTCACCAAGGAATCTGCCAAACTTTTGTGCCTGTCTATGGTCATAAACAGACTAGACTACTGCAACAGCCTGCTCATTCACAGTCCGAAGAAACACCTTGACAAGTTTCAAAAGATTCAGAACACTGCTGCAAGGATTGTTGCACGGTGTTCAAAGTACGACCATATCACGCCCGTTCTCAAGGCCCTTCACTGGCTTCCAATCCAGCAACGTGTTATCTTTAAAACTCTGTGTCTAACACACCAAAGTCTCCATGGATCAGCTCCAAAGTATCTGAAGGACTTACTTCAACAGTACACGCCAGCCAGAAGCCTTCGTTCTGATCAGATGGGTTATTTAGTGGTGCCACGGATCAAGCTGACACGCTACGGAGGTAGATCCTTCTCGCACACTGCTCCATCGGAATGGAACAATCTCCCTCCAGATATTCGCCTCAATCAGGACTATCCTTCCTTCAGGAACATGTTAAAGACTCATCTTTTCCGCACAGCTTTCGAATGAACTATAAACACTTCTCTGCGCTTTGAGCAAACTATACAGTCTGGAAAAGCGCCTTACAAATGGACATTTATTATTATTATTATTATCTGATGACCTTTTCAAATATTATCAGTTTTCTACATGAAAAACTTATTTCAATTGGGATTTACTCATTACTTATGTACATCTTTTTCTTGCAGTACAAATACTTGACAGGATTGAATGTCCATGTTACAAAGGAAAAACAGCAAATGAGAGATATACATTCACAGTAGCTCAATATCCTTAACAGAGTTGATTTCTACAATTGGAATGAAGGTTAAATCTGTGAAAAGTAATGATTCAGGATTTATCAAAAAACTTTTTTAGACGTCACGGGCTTATATGTTTGCAGTACGAAAACCTTTGCAGAATATAAATGCTTCCAGTTATCAAATAGTCAAAAGTAGTAGGAATGAAGCAATGGACCACTTGGAGCAATGGTTCAACAGAAATGTTGTCTCTTATCTGTACATCTGCAATATTTAAAATTTATAAACAAAATTAAGTGTTTTGAATACTTTCAGTTAAATCAAAATGATTACATATGTATGAATGTACTTAGAAATGAGCTCAACATTTAGTTTAATGGTTACTAACAGCACAAACCATGCATCTTTTAAACTTCTATTGAAAAACAGAGTAATGTTTTACAACAGTAATGCGAATTGATTGTTACTAATTGATGATCATGAAGTGTGCAATAATATTTCGAATGTGTCCAATCAATTGTCCAATCTTTGGTTTTCAATGGGTGGAAACTTCAGATGCTATATCACGTGTATCACACCAATACCACACAAAACAATATCTATATGGGGTTCTAATTTGAATTTGAACATTCATGAGCTCATTATTTTTCTAACAAAATCCAAGTATCCAATAAATGATTTCACTGAGAAAAACAATCATTAACTTGGAATAAAAAACAAAAGCAACGTTTTCATAAAGAGGTGGTATGAATCACTTGACTCAACCATTTTCCTTACTCATTATTCACATTTTAAAACAATATTTGGGCGTAATGAATCCATTGGTTTCCTTTTTAAGTTGTTTATGTAATTAAAGAATACTCTTCATGTCCTGAAGATTCAATGATTTAGAAAAGATAATCATACCCTGAAAGATTGAACAGGCGAAACTAAAGATGAACTTCATATTTCTAAGTCTGCAAAGCATTCTCTGCATGTAGAAATAGGTTTTTCAATTGTGCTAACGTAAGTTAACAAAATATGTACAATCTACTATGTGCCACTAATCCCCAAGTTATTCACAATGTTCGTACAGCTGATATATACGGAAGCATCCTAGTGCCACAGTGAGAATTTTTTTTATCTCCTGATTAGGAGATACTAACTCCTAATTAGGACATAAGTTACTCCTAATTAGGACTTATCTATTACGTAATTAGGACTTAGTTATCACCTAATTAGGAGATACTAACTCCTAATTAGGAGATACTACCTCCTAATTAGGACATAATTATCTCCTTATTAGGACTTCAATCAATCAAAACTTTATTCAGCATGGAGGTCATTCAAAAGTTAACCTTTTTTACTTATATACACGCCCACCTGCAGACCTATTTATTTTTATCCTTTTACAAATATTTACAATGTAGTTTGATGAGTTGAATGAAATAAATGACATTATAAATATTGACTGGTGATGAGGTCTATACCTGTTTTATGGACCCTAGGAAAACAATATTGACCGAGGACAAAGTTAATGGATTTGAGGAAACAATATTGACCAAGAACGAAGTCAGAGGTCAATATTGTTTTCCTCGGGTTCATAGAAAGAGGGCTGGACCGAATTCACCAGTTCACAGTTATTTTATTACGCTTCGATACAAAAAGGAAAATATGAAAAAGACTACGTGATCTACAGCAATAAGGTTCAATTGCTTTTGGACAAGTGGACAATGACGTCATGATCAGATTCGAACCAAATTCCCGTAGTTAGCCGTAGTTTTTGTTGTCTTTTCGTTTTTGTATCTCTGAATAATAAAACAATTATGCAATGGTGAATGTTTTATTGATCTGAGGAAAACAATATTGACCTCGGACTTCGTCCTCGGTCAATAATGTTTTCCACGAGTCTATAAACTTTCTCCTAAACTTTTATTATTATATGAAAGACAAAATATAATATGATCTTTAGTGCTTTTGTGAGTCTTTTATAGCATAGATCATGTATAATATACTTTTAAAGTATGGGCGTTATCGGTCATTAGAAGTTAGACCTAGCAATCACCTAATAGGTAGATAATAAGTCCTAATTAGGTGAAAGCTAAGTACTAATTAGGTGATAGCTAAGTCCTAATTAGGACTTAGTATCTCGTAATTAGGACTTAGTTTCTCGTAATTAGGAGTAAGTATCTCCTAATTAGGTGATAACTAACTCCTAAGTAGGTGATATCTAAGTCCTAATAATGTGATAACTAAGTCCTAATTAGGTGATAACTAAGTCCTAATTAGGTGATAACTAAGTCCTAATTAGGAGTTAGTATTTCCTAATTAGGAGATAGTATCTCCTTATTAGGAGATAAAAAAAATTCTCACTGTGGCACTAGGATGCTTCCGTAGGTATAACTAATGGCGTCTTATGTCACGCATTCTTTATAGTCGCGTGACCAATTACAATAACTTTGAAAACTCAACTGTACTTATGGCCACTGCGTCTTACATACATGTACTGAATAAACATGTCTGTCTGACTAATTGACAAAGATTATTGTCAGACACCGTTTTACCCTTAAAACACTAAACGACTGAAGTTTCAACGACATAAAGAGCGCATAAACAATGGCTTGAGTGATGTTTAAGCAATCTTCTTACAATGTCTGCACATACGTCGGTCTGGCGTTCCACGCTTATGATGCCAAATAATCTTAGATGTGTTCTATCGAAGTCGTAGAATACTCTTGAAAGCGGCGCTAAACCCCAGATCACCTCACCTCACCTCGAACTCGTAGAATACTCCTGAAAGCGGCGCTTAACCCAAGATCACCTCACCTCGAACTCGTAGAATACTCCTAAAAGCGGCGCTTAACCCCAGATCACCTCACCTCGAAGTCGTAGAATACTCCTGAAAGCAGCGCTAAACCCCAGATCACCCCACCTCACCTCGAACTCGTAGAATACTCCTGAAAGCAGCGCTAAACCCCAGATCACCCCACCTCACCTCGAACTCGTAGAATACTCCTGAAAGCGGCGCTAAACCCCAGATCACCTCACCTCACCTCGAACTCGTAGAATACTCTTGAAAGCAGCGCTAAACCCCAGATCACCTCACCTCATCTCGAACTAGTAGAATACTCCTGAAAGCGGCGCTTAACCCCAGATCACCTCACCTCACCTCGAAGTCGTAGAATACTCTTGAAAGCGGCGCTAAACCCCAGATCACCTCACCTCACCTCGAACTCGTAGAATACTCTTGAAAGCGGCGCTAAACCCCAGATCACCTCACCTCACCTCGAACTCGTAGAATACTCTTGAAAGCGGCGCTAAACCCCAGATCACCTCACCTCACCTCGAACTCGTAGAATACTCTTGAAAGCGGCGCTAAACCCCAGATCACCTCACCTCACCTCGAACTCGTAGAATACTCTTGAAAGCGGCGCTTAACCCCAGATCACCTCACCTCACCTCGAACTCGTAGAATACTCTTGAAAGCAGCGCTTAACCCCAGATCACCTCACCTCACCTCGAACTCGTAGAATACTCTTGAAAGCGGCGCTCAACCCCAGATTACCTCACCTCACCTCGAACTCGTAGAATACTCTTGAAAGCGGCGCTAAACCCCAGATCACCACACCTCACCTCGAACTCGTAGAATACTCTTGAAAGCGGCGCTTAACCCCAGATCACCTCACCTCACCTCGAACTCGTAGAATACTCTTGAAAGCGGCGCTAAACCCCAGATCACCACACCTCACCTCGAACTCGTAGAATACTCTTGAAAGCGGCGCTAAACCCCAGATCACCCCACCTCACCTCGAACTCGTAGAATACTCCTGAAAGCGGCGCTAAACCCCAGATCACCTCACCTCACCTCGAACTCGTAGAATACTCTTGAAAGCGGCGCTAAACCCCAGATCACCTCACCTCACCTCGAAGTCGTAGAATACTCTTGAAAGCGGCGCTAAACCCCAGATCACCTCACCTCACCTCGAACTCGTAGAATACTCTTGAAAGCGGCGCTAAACCCCAGATCACATCACCTCACCTCGAACTCGTAGAATACTCTTGAAAGCGGCGCTTAACCCCAGATCACCTCACCTCACCTCGAACTCGTAGAATACTCTTGAAAGCGGCGCTAAACCCCAGATCACCTCACCTCACCTCGAACTCATAGAATACTCTTGAAAGCGGCGCTTAACCCCAGATCACCTCACCTTGAACTCGTAGAATACTCTTGAAAGCGGCGCTTAACCCCAGATCACCTCACCTCACCTCGAACTCGTAGAATACTCTTGAAAGCGGCGCTCAACCCCAGATCACCTCACCTCACCTCGAACTCGTAGAATACTCTTGAAAGCGGCGCTAAACCCCAGATCACCACACCTCACCTCGAACTCGTAGAATACTCTTGAAAGCGGCGCTTAACCCCAGATCACCTCACCTCACCTCGACTCGTAGAATACTCTTGAAAGCGGCGCTAAACCCCAGATCACCACACCTCACCTCGAACTCGTAGAATACTCTTGAAAGCGGCGCTAAACCCCAGATCACCACACCTCACCTCGAACTCGTAGAATACTCTTGAAAGCGGCGCTAAACCCCAGATCACCCCACCTCACCTCGAACTCGTAGAATACTCTTAAAAACGGCGCTAAACCCCAGATCACCTCACCTCACCTCGAACTCGTAGAAACTGTTCTTGCTGATGCTTGAGAAGTGGTAATGTTTTATTCCTGCACAGGTTTGTAGCTTCATATAATACAAGGTCCTGGAGGGCTGAAGTACCATCAAGGACAATCATATTTGATGGTTTGTTAACAATGATATCGTCAGTGAAGGTCTTTTGCCTCTTCCTGGTTGTTTTAAAGGGACAGTTCTAGCGGAGTATTTTTTGTAGAAACGAAATTCGCTGATGCTCCCTTCTATTTAAAGTTGCCAAATATAAGTTTTTGTTACCTCAGTAACATTTGTTTTAACTTAGTGTTGTTATGATTATATTTACTAATAAATGCTGTTCGGTACAAGTCTGGACTGGTACGGGGAGTCCCAAGTTGACCGCCCAAATTTACGCGCTTTCCAAAAATATTTCTTGCGATCAAATTACATTATTGTAACAAATAAAGTATGAAGATGAATACTTGATAATATTTTTTGGTATATGTGAAATATTTGAAAAAAAATGCCATGGCAAAATGCCATGAAGTTTAGATTGTGTATATATTATCTCTTAAAAATTACAACAATTTCAAACATATTGAAAAAAAATAGATTAAATAAACTTTTAACATTTTATTTTATAACATTAATGTTATTAATGTTATAGTCTCTGCTTTGGTGGTGTCCCGCAAACGTTAATCTTGTTTTTAGACTTATAGTACAATATAGCGAAAATGAATGTTGTACATTTATATTGTTACGTTAAGCGAGGAAATTGTTGAGCTGTCATGCATATGTCCTTAACAACATTTGGAATAAATGAAATTGAAAGGAAAATATTTTGTTTCTGTTGTTTGTTTGCCGCATGGTTTTTGTTCAACATCCATCACATCCCTCGATCCCCCAAAGATATAGCCTATTCATACCAATCTACAATCATCAAGGAATATTTCATCCATTTCCATTGTTTAGGGAAAATGCCATGGCATTTTGCCATGGCAATGAGAAATAAGAAATGCCATGGCATTCCTGATTGCCATGGCATTTCCCATTGCCATGGCATTTCTTATTTCTCATTGCCATGGCAAAATACCATGGCATTTTCCCTAAACAATGGAAATGGATGAAATATTCCTTGATGATTGTAGATTGGTATGAATAGGCTATATCTTTGGGGGATCGAGGGATGTGATGGATGTTGAACAAAAACCATGCGGCAAACAAACAACAGAAACAAAATATTTTCCTTTCAATTTCATTTATTCCAAATGTTGTTTAGGACATATGCATGACAGCTCAACAATTTCCTCGCTTAACGTAACAATATAAATGTACAACATTCATTTTCGCTATATTGTACTATAAGTCTAAAAACAAGATTAACGTTTGCGGGACACCACCAAAGCAGAGACTATAACATTAATAACATTAATGTAATTAAATAAAATGTTAAAAGTTTATTTAATCTATTTTTTTTCAATATGTTTGAAAATTTTTGTAATTTTTAAGAGATAATATATACACAATCTAAACTTCATGGCACAAAAACTTTTCAAGTGTTTACAAGGAATTGACCTTGACCTTTTACCTTCAAGGTCATACAAACATTGAACACTTTTTATTGAATATAACAATCATGTATTGATTAAAAGTCATCATAGTTAAAATTAAGCATTTTCGCAAAATCATGCTACATTCATGACCTTACTGGGACCTTGACCTTTGACAAATTGAAGCCGAAACCTATTCAAATATTTTTACTTTTCCAAGAATGATATATACCAATTTAGAGCTTCATAGCACAAAAACTTTTTAAGTTATCGCATTTACAAGGAGTGATTATGTAGCTCTTGACCTCGACCTTTGACCTTGTGAACGTGTCAAAATCGTTCCCCCGAAGTATCAGTAGTTAGTTATGAATTAGAGTTCTAGAAAGCTTAGTGGAAATAGCTTGTAATACGAGTGCGGCGGCGGAGGAAACAGGTATGGCTTGAATCACTCTGAAAAGAAAGTAACTGTCACTTTAAAGGGGAAGTAGAATGTTTTTAGGGGCAGTGAAAGATGATGACAAGAAAATGAAAATAACTGGTTATAACTGAAAGATAATGTATTTTAACTAAACTAAGCAATAATAATTAAAATAAATTATGTAACGTTCAGCCATGCGATTCATTTTTCTTACACAAAAGGTGTTCACACCATAATGGCTACAAATGGACTTATTTTGTATTTTATGTCATTTCAGTTTTATAAATATGTAGTTAATCTGTCAATACACTGAGTTTATTTTTTCCATATCGTAATATTTATAACAGTTCAGTGCTTTCTTCCTGTCATTCTCACAAAGAAGATAGCACTGGAACACTGTTAGATCAAATATTCTTAGGGTACCATATTGAGAACATTTTGTTCCTAAAAGTACTGGCAAGATATCATTCATGTAAAAAAAATTCTCACCTATTTTCTTTACATTCCTTGCATGTATCTTTTTTGTTGTGTGGTCTTCAAAGTTGACCACTAGGTAGTCTGAAAACAAAAGCAACAAAGTTTATAATTGTTACAAAAATTTACTTCATTCATAGCATAGTCAGTAGCACCTTTTATGAATTTTTTTTAATACATACATACATACATACATGTACATACATACATACATACATACATACATACATACATACATACATACATACATACATACATACATACATACATACATACATACATACATACATACATACATACATACATACATACATACATACATACATACATACATACATACATACATACATACATACATACATACATACATACATACATACATACATACATACATACATACATACATACATACATACATACATACATACATACATACATACATACATACATACATACATACATACATACATACATACATACATACACATATTCATATTCATATTCATATTCCTTTAAATGTCTTATATGAAAAGATTAGGTTGCTTTGATCAGTAATAGTGAAATCCCATTAACTCTTACCTCCAGCCAGTTCTTTCACCATAGCAGGATAGTAGGTTGTTCGGTTTGCCATCCACTTTGACAGAACCTTCTCCCCAACCTGGAACTGTATAAAAAAACATTATGTTAAGACATAGTGAAATGATAGGCTTTTGTGCATGGTTTACACTGCACTGAATTAACTGTTATGTCATCCTGTGATTGAAAGGATAATAAAATAAAATAATGTTAAATATTCAGTTCAATCAGTTGTTCTGTGTTTGTCTTAAGGCTTTTGTATCCATACCTTGAAACTTTCCTCAACCTTTGCACGAACACAGGATGTCGAAACCCATTCATCAAACTGGGGACCCCAGTTCCGGTAGTGTACCTTCACTGTATCTTTCTTCACAGCAAGCACTTTGCCTTGGTACCTATTATGAAAAAATATGAATACATACATTTACTGACATACACTTTGTGTCATCATCTAATTTCTCCTTAACTTGAAGAGATAGGGGGGAAATGGCCCTTTTGTGTGTTTTTAAACCAACATACAGGCAAAATGGGTGAACAACTTAACTTCTACCTGGGTTATTTATATTGATAACATCTTATATTTAAGATTTTTACATTTCATAATTTTTATATTCCAATTCAAAAGATTATGACCAGAAATAGCATTAAAGCTGTTTTCTGACCCCTCGTGTATTTAAACAGTCACATTTGAACAGTCATACTCTGATGTTTTAAATCATGAGTACTTCTTCAAATCTAATTTGCCTATCACAAGGGTTCATATTCGCATTTCATCTACAACAGGATTTTGTCCTGTAAAGTTGGTATCGTTTCTTTTGCCCCTGGGTGTACATTGCTCTATAGTAGGTTATAGGATATATCTTTAACATTCATACCATTTGTCTTCAAACTTCACTTCAACAACGCTTCCAACTGGATGAGTTAGGGATGCTCTGGGGATCTGAAACAAGGAACAACCTTTGATGATAATATGACAACCAGCAAAATTTATATTATCTTCACTTCAATCATAATTCATAGAAGAATACTAAAAAGTTAAGTAACAAAATCTACAAGTTTGTAAAAACTTTAATTAAGTATTTTACGTTATTTTAGTTTGGTTCATTTGGATTTGCATAAGAATCATTTCAATTTGCTATCTTTACATACGGAAATGTGGGTCACAGGTGCTGCACTCACAGCGGTATCAGCCTCAAATTCATACACCTGAAAAGGAATTGATAATAAAGACATTATAGCTGTTGATAGGTGCTGTGCAGTACCATACTTATGCTTATCATTTAATTTATCATTATTGTTGAACTACACTCATTAGAAACATTTTACTCGCAGTTACTTTGATATATACACATTCACATTGTCTTTCACTTACTTTAGTTATGGTCTATTTGAAAGATAGCATTTTATAGAATTATTTTCAAACTGCATAAAGAAGTCAAAAAACATCATTGCAATACATGTGCAATTCAGAGCCTTGAAGATAAAATTGTATAATGCAATAAATCATTATTTCAGAGAGGTAATACTAAAGTTTTCAGTTACATCTCTGACGTTCTCTCTGGTGTTCTCTCTGGAAGTGTCTCTGGTGTTCTCTCTGGCGTTCTCTCTGGAAGTGTCTCTGGTGTTCTCTCTGGCGTTCTCTCTGGAAGTGTCTCTAGTGTTCTCTCTGGCGTTCTCTCTGGAAGTGTCTCTGGTGTTCTCTCTGGAAGTGTCTCTGGTGTTCTCTCTGGCGTTCTCTCTGGAAGTGTCTCTGGTGTTCTCTCTGGAAGTGTCTCTGGTGTTCTCTCTGGAAGTGTCTCTGGTGTTCTCTCTGGTGTTCTCTCTGGTGTTCTCTCTGGAAGTGTCTCTGGTGTTCTCTCTGGCGTTCTCTCTGGAAGTGTCTCTAGTGTTCTCTCTGGAAGTGTCTCTGGTGTTCTCTCTGGCGTTCTCTCTGGAAGTGTCTCTGGTGTTGTCTCTGGAAGTGTCTCTGGTGTTCTCTCTGGCATCCTGGAAAAAAAAACCCATAAAGTATCATCTATTGTTTCATTAAATTAATATTGATACATATGTTGAATAAGATTTGTTTCTGAAATTGATGACTGAATTGCTAAATGATTCCTTATTATATTATATTATTATAAACAAATGAGGAAGTGTGACAACATAAACCACTTTATACCTGCAGTTGTAACCTAAGGTTTTTGGAATCTTGCATGAGATACTCCTGCTTCTTCCTCAACCTCGTCAGTTCTTCCTTTAATTTCTTGTTCTCATCCTTCAGGCCAGCATTTTCCTCTTTGAGTCTGATGTTTTCCTCCTGAAGGCCATCCTGCGCTGCCTCTTCTTCCGCCTTGCTTTTCTGAGATATATATAAAAGAAATAACTAATGATACAGAACATGATGCAACAATGATAATAACAATATTATATTTGCAAAAGTTGGCAATTCTGGTAAGCTTTTGATATTGATAGATTGAGATAAACCTAATGATGTTTTTGTTGATCGTCAAAGTTTGACGTCACTGTTGACATCACTGAACTAAAACCAGTTGTGTTGGCTTCTTGCTTTACATATATCCTGTCGCTTATAATCACGGTATTTCCTGGACATAAACATGCATGATATTTATGCTAATCAACCCCTACATATATAAAATATTGGTAGAATGACTAATGGTAAAAGACTTTTAGTAAGTTTTAAGACAAGGCAACTCACAAATCTTTTGCATGCCAACTCGTATCAAGAAGTTTGTCTATATGACAGTGTGTATAAAACACAGTGAATCACTTGTCACAAAAATCATGATCGACCATAAAGATAAACCAATGAAATCAAGGATTTTGAAATGTCATGATAGAATACATGATTGATGACAACAAGAAAAACAGCTATTCCACAATATACTCATTTTCATCTTTTATAGTTTAATTGACTTACATTACAATCTTGTGAACCAACTAAGTATCTGAAGGTGTGCTCTGTAGGGTGGATTGCCTAGATTGTCATTGAGTCACACTTACCTGCTTAATGCTCTCAAAAAAGTTGTTGAATTCATCCTTGCTGTAGGTGGAATCAGCAAACTTCTGCAGGGCTTGGTGGAGTAGCGGTTCATCCTTGAAGCCAACAGCACCATAGAAGAGCATCTGGTTCACCTTCTTGGAAGCCTGCTCCTTCAGTCCTCCTTGTCTGTACAGTTGCATGACATCACGAGCCAGAGAGAAGCATCTATCTGACATCGCAGCTACGTACAAATGCCGCTTGTACGCTCCAGCGAACTGTACCTGTAGAAAATAGAATATTGAGAATAGATTTAGCATAAGGTTTATCTTTATACAGAGATTAACAGTCCATTGATATATGCTTGTCTTAAAGTTCAAGTCTGTTATCAAGATAACATCAATATTGTATTTCAGTATCAATTGAATCAATTCGATTCAATTGCCTTGGTCATTTGGTCATTTGTCTTAGTTGCATTTTCATTTATCATATATATACATATTTGTATTTAATTAATTATTGCTTAACTTCCATTGCAACAATGATACATTTGCATTGAATGTAAGATAACTGTATGCTATAGAAATTGATGTCTTTACCTTAGTTAACAATGTTATTAATAACCTAATATGAAGGTGATGAAATTTGTAATAGTATTTTATATAAAGTAACAGTATATAAAGTTACAGTAATTTTGATGTCCATGATCTTCTGACAGTCCCGTCTCCATTTTCTGCTTATCTGGAGGGGATGGTTTTCACTTCTTCCCGCCATTGGATGTTGTCTCCTGAATTGCTGAAATATTACAATAATTATTAACAGTGTATACAATAGATTGGAAACCAAGCCTGTCCTGAATTAAATGATCAATTCCTTAGAGAAAATAAAGAAGTTACCAGTACAGGCCAAAAAGTAACCAGTCCTGGCAAAAGCCAGGTAAAGGACTAGCCGACAGGCTCATTTAAACACTAGTACTAAACATATTGCCTTTTCAGAAAATCTTTAAATTTATCCCCAAAAAAGTGTAACATTAAACATACCAGAAAATAATAACATACATTGTGTTAAACCACTTCATATTTGGCGTTTATTTAAAAAAAAATTCATACCTCCACAATATCTTGAAAATCTATAGGTGGTCCATCCGAGTGCTGGCTGAATGACACTGTCAGGCTGGGTGTGGACGATGCTCGAGGCCTGGAAGGTGTTTCTGTGTGTGGTGTAGATACAGTTTCAGTTGGAGCTGTAGATACGATGGTAGTCTCTTGCAGTGATGATGTTGATGGAAGAGACACAGGGGATGCAGGGGGGGAAGCTTCTGGTTCTGAGTCCGATCCTTTGTCTGTCCAAATAAATCAGTTTTGATAATTTTTGGCATTCTAAAAGTGTCACTATTTTGAAAAGTAGGTAAGGATAAAGTGCAAGAATTTCTAAAGTTAGAAAGTTGTTATAATCAAATACTAACATCATTTATAAGGGGAGCCAATTCAAAAATAGTTTTTGTTTAAAAAAATTAACGTTGAAAAAAATCCCCCTTCAGTTTATCACCTCATACAACAGTCAATCTTTCTAATCATACCGGCTACTGCATGGGCAAGTCATTTACTTCCCAACGAGGTTATGTAACAAGTGGTAATGTCAGATCGATATATCGAACAATTTGTAGGCATAATCAGTCATTTTTTAATTACCAACCAAAATTAACCAAACTTGGTGTGTAGGTAGAACAAAATTTCAATAAAAACATGCATTTTCAATTTTCAAAATAAAAATTTTCGTTTAAAAGATATTTGATTTCAAAGACACCCACCCTCGAAAAAAATAAAATTAATTTATTTTTCATCGATTTTTTTTGGTTAGGGTCTTATAAAAATATTTCTACTCATCCTAAAAATACCGTTGAGTGTTCAATGTCTTCGTTGTTCTCTTGTCTATCAATTATGACTATTTAAAAAAATTAAGTGTCACATTTTGTACAAAATTTTGACCCTCCAAGGGGAGTACCCTCATCACGTTTTTTTAACATGTCTTATTTTGTTCTTGAATATTGTCAATAATTATTTAAATATTCCACAAACTATGTTGTCGTGGTCACTGCCATTGTCATCTGAGTCTGTCAAGCCCAAAAATGTGAAATTAAAGTTAACACAGAAAATTTTACAACCGATTTAAGATGAAACTCAACTTTGCAGTTTAAAGGTCTCAAGATAAATGTACATATCGAGCGATAACTCAAATTTGAAAATCTTTAACAAAACAGGAGTATCATGTATTGCCAAATTTAAGTATAAGTTATCGAAATACCTGTTTAAAACTTTAAAAATACATATATATGTATACAATATTGAAATCTTAAATAAGAAATTTCTGATACATAAAATGCCTAGAAAATTTATTTTTTAAAAAGATTTTAATTAACTTAATTTCATGTATGTGATTTATGAAACAGAGCAAGTTAAAATTCGCAATTGTACACTTAAAAAAACAAATACTGTTGGGGAAAAAAGTTCAAAAACAGTTTGTTATTGTGTCATATGTTGGTTATATAAATCTTTACTCATCCTTTATTATTATCAGAGTAGTTGTAAATTATAAGTTAAAACTATTAAAGCTTTATTTTAAGTTTTGATCCGTCTATCTACTCAAGAAACAGCACATTAGATTCGAGCAAGGTGTTCCTTACCATATATTTAGTCGTAAAAACGATGATTACAAACACAATCATAGCTCACGCATTTATCGTGACAGCCAATGAAAGCGGGTGATTGCATATGGGAGATACTCCGATTGAGACGGTATGATCGTTCTTTTATTTAATTTGATGTGAGTACGTTGTGATAAAAATCCGATAGATAGTGCAAATTGTAGCTGAATAATTATCCTACATCATGAATTCTTTGTAGACATGTGCGCTTTGCCAAATTACGTTTTTTACATTTCTGAAGTTTTTCTCCTTACAAAGTCAACATTTGACGTCACATATATGAAAATCTAAAAATAAGTGTCTCTGGATTTGTTATCCTACTTTCTTTTGTATTTCGATTTTTTATGCAATAAGAGGCAACGGTACGAAAATACGTAAAAGCACCCCCTGTTTTGACCCAGATTTCTAACTAACTTTTAAGGCCTGCGAGAAAGTTGTCCTGGTTATCTCCCCTGTCTGGTTATCGCTACTATTAACGACAACAATAGGTCATAAAATGACGGATAGCCATAAAATTATCAATGACAGTTCCAATGAATAAGGTAACATTTGTGCAATAATAGCTGTGATAAAGGTTTTTGTTCACCCAATGGCTAACTAGGGAAATGGAATCGCTAGTATGAATCAGAGAAATTGTAAGATTCGATTGGTTTGAGAATAAGTAGGTGTCATCAGCTTTTAATATCAAGGTCTTCCTAGTGAAGTGTTCGATTCTCTATACTACCAACTGATGTCGTCAGAATGGTCTATTATGATTGTTATTTTCAAAGTAAGCGGAAGATAGTTTATCTAAAAATGCTTCGACTGCAGAGTTAACTTTTACCTTTTATGATTTGGAACAAGGGGATTATCAGAATTATTCCTTCATTGCGGAATACTGTTTGTAACAAGTTCCGTTGGTAAAGTCGGGATGTTGCTATATAAGCTAGGCGGGATGAAATGTGGCATTAACTTTAAGACATCTAGACTTGGAAACATTCTGAAGTTTGCAACAATCATGGCTGGATTTATTGAGACCTGTGTTTTGATCCTTATCATCGTAAGTATTTTAACTAACATAACTAAGCCAAACTTTACAGACGATTAATAACTGTAAAACTGTAAAATGTTGTTGTTGTTTGAAAAGATATGTATATATTGAAATGAATTGATTTAAATTAATTCTATGCTGTTAGTTTTCTCTCTCAGTTGTCTTTACATAAGACAAAAATAAAGAGTGTCCTTTCACTTTATCGTTGAACCATATAATATAAGAATCTGCTTTGTTTCTGTAAAGTTATTTTTAATTAAATTTGATTCGTAATTTCAGTGTTTAGGATCTGTCAAATCCGACGGCGGTACTTGTTCAAGTCGATCGATGATAGAAGAATCGTTCTATCTACTTCCAAACATGAGACAAGGTAAGTATCCCACATGTAGGCTTATTTAAGTGCTATTTTCAGTCAAGGCAACATTGATAATTATTTCAACATTCAAAATTAATATTTCCCCCCGGATACACACAATCTGTAATCGGAACAATGTTGCCTAAATGTATCTAATCTGAATATCGTCTTTTTGTTAAATTATTTTCATTTATACTAAAACTTTGTGTCAATAGTGAATATGATACATTTCGAAATTATACACGACACAGGAGCAAGAGGTCTTTCGTTCCCTGGAAAATACTTATTCAACATAATGATAATTATAGTACTTTTTTACTTTCTTATGTTTTCTTATGTGCATAAGTTCAGCATAATAAGCCTTGAGCTTTGATTTACTTATAAAACAATTGTTTTGAGAGCTCAAACGTCTTTTTTACCTCAAAGCATTTCACTTTTAGATAATTGTTGAATGTCAAGATATCTTCTTAGTCTCATTTATTTTAAAACCACTTGTCTTATAATATCATTAAGCTTTTTAAAAACTCATTTTCATTTTGTTACTTATTACTTTTAATCTATGTCAAAGCTCTGTGATCCAAAACGAATTCCTTTTAAGGTAGTGAAGTATTGTCTATTGTCTAAAATCACAAACTTGCAATAAAAATAAAAAATGTTGTTCTTCCTCAACAGAGGCACATCATCAAGATGCAAGCAGCGGAACTGAAACTTACATGCACGGACCGTACGAACCAAAGTCTCGTTCTCACGTGACTTGCCCTGTCTACTACATCTTGAACTTTAACCCCGCGAGATCACCTATGATGGTTATGGAGGCCCGATGCTCATGCGCAAACGCTTTCTGTGACTCAAACCATATTTCCAGATGTCTGCCAATCTACTATTACCGCAAAGTGAACTACACTAAGAACGGTTGTCAAAGTGAGGTGGTTGCAAAGTTTGTGGTGGGATGCGAATACCAACCGACTCAGAGGTTAAAACCAGTGTTGGCAAGAACGTTGTAGTTCCCAATAAAATTGAAAATCAATATGTAGTTTAAATATTTCAGTTATTTTTTTCTATGAAAATTGACTTTGAAAAGAACCAAGTTTTTAACGCATAAATAAATCATATTCTCCTTGTACCATTTTTAAATGAAAAATCATCATAAATGAGACTAATATTATATGATCCAGATAACTATATAAACCATTCCAAACGTCTAGCCCATGTAGTTATCAAATTCATCGCTTTTGCGACATTTGTTATGTTGTATTATAATTTTGTATTATGAAATGCGCTTTGTCAATGCTTTGTTGTTAAAGATATTACTCTTGTCATGTTTTTGTATTTAAGAAAATGCACAAAAATAAACGCTGTGATAAGTTTTCCTGTTCTTCTTAATAATGTTTTAAAGGTACTTTATGATCTGTTATATACTACCCAAAATAAGTTTAGACTCATTATCAATCAAATAAAAAATTGTAGAATATTTGCGGACATTGTAAAACTGAAACATATTTTCTCCGGGCATATCATGATGTCAATGTTTGATGCATTTGAGATTATTGAATCTTGATAAACGTGGCCATCAAGAAAATGTGATGACAAATGCCTAGGAGAAGTCCATGGACATCACCTTGTTTTGGGGAAAGTTTTTCTTTTTGAGGGGTCGAATGAAATGTTGAAACATTCCTTACATCATGGCTAATGCATTTATAGTCAAATAGATTACAATAATCAGTTACTAGAAATTGAGACTTGACACCAATTGCCGAGTCTTTACTTTAATCGAGTGGTACTTCCGGTTTGACAAATCCATTTTAAAAAGTGTCCCTGGCGTAGCCCCCGCTTATTCTGACTATCAGAGATTTCTAACATTTTATTGACAATGTACACTACCAGCTAAAGATTGTAAGTTAATCGTGTGGGCGACGCGATCGGGGTACCAAATTTTGGTAGGTTCTGTATATAATATCACTCTGACTATCAAATCAGCGATTTATTATATACATTGTAGTACATAACAATTTATTTGTCACCATGGAAATGATGACGTAATGTACAGGATACAAAACTTACAAATTGAATCAGTTATTTTTTAAGTTCCCCATTTTATATTAGGTACTCTCCTACCTTGAGGATTCCTCGATCGGCCACGTAGGGGCCGTGGCACAAAACGACTTAACGCTAAGGTGAACTAAGGCTACCTTAGTGACTTAATTAATGCCACCTTAGTATGTTGTGCAACAGGACCCTTGTTCTTTAGAGCTGTGGATTTTGTTTCTGACAGTCCGGTAACTTCGTCACTGTCTGTCCATTCAAGTTGACACAAATCTTTTAGAGTCTGTTGAATCTAAACTCCAAAGCAAAACCGTTTTAGAAGAGGCAATACCAAAATCAATGACAAACGAAGTAAACTTTATTTAGAAAAGAAAATATGTAGTCAACAAATGAGATCTTGTGTTTGTATAATCTTATCTTGTAGAACAAGGACACGAAGTTAACATGGATTTGAGATAACCCTCTTGAACTTTTCTTTTTTCAGTCACGAATAGTGTGATAAACAATACAAAAGATGTTCTTCCTCATTAACAGCTGTTACAAATTTAAGAAGAGGAAGTAACAGCGACGCATGCGTCAGAAGTCTTACACCTTATTTCGTAATGTTGTTAATATGAAATGAGGCATAAGCGATAAAATAGGTTTTCAATCTCTATCACATTTGGATTTTGTTAAAGAAAGAAACTTAAATTAAAAATGCCCGTAGTCTTTGAAATGTTGAATTGTTGAATTAAAGAAAAATAGCTACACACACAAGAATGATTTCAAAATCTTCAGTAGCAATTCGTAAAGGAAAAATTGGTAAATACACTGAATAAGTAATTATTGACATTTTTGGTCACAAAACCGATGTTTGATTAGAAATGAATTTGAATGGTTATGATTGTTATTGCTACTTATAAGAGTTGCGACAATTCTATTCACAACACTTGTGATTAGTTAACTTTTAAGATAAGATTAAAGACACAAATGTGTCCTTTTGTGACAAGCTATTAATGTAAAACTAGTTTTGTCGTATGCACTTAGTGACAGCTATTTAAGTGGTTATTAAAGTTTCAAATTCTTTGTATAGTTAATGATAATAATAATGGTGATAATTAACGATGAAGATAAAAATCTAAACAATTTAGAAGTGTTTATTTGAAATAAAAAATAACATTTTATATATCAATACTGTGAAATGTGAATGTATAAATGATCATGTTCCAAATCTAAGTCTTATATCATTTTTGTTTCACAGTTTTGAACATCAAACATGAAAGAACTTTTTTGTTGAGCAAACATTTTTAATAAATATGGATGGACTTACAGCTAAACGTCTTAATGTTGCATACATCTAAAGTTAATTAAAAAATAACATTTTATATATCAATACTGTGAAATGTGAATGTATAAATGATCATGTTCCAAATGGTTATGGTTATTCGTAAAAGATGACCAAGTGTTATAAAGACCTATTGTAGTTTTCGGAAGATGTGCGTCCAATTCCAATTTTCCGGGTTTTCCTGAAACGATTGAACAAAATAGGTAAACTTGCCACATTGGTATATTTGAGTTCATACAAATTCAAGCATCTTGATAAAATAATGTCCATTACATACAAACTGTAATAAAATTAAAAGGGAAACCCAAACTATGTAATTGTTCAATATAAGCAGGGAATGAAAAAATACTCCATTTTGATATGTTGAAATCTTTTTGCGAACCTCTACAATATTTTTAAAATACAAAAGAATTAAAACAATTCGTGGAAAACCTTGCATATTTCATCTTGAGAAAAACAAAAATGTCAAATATTCTTATTAACATGCACCTCTAAGGTGAACGTTGACAAGAAAAACTTACAAAGGCTAAATTTTTTAAAAAGCAAATGGTGTAAGGGAGACCAGGGCAAAGCGCGCCTCCTAACATATAAGAGCACCTTTACATGAACAGAATGAAATTGCACCATATCGCTAATACTTAACAGATAAACTGTCGAATTGCACATGCAATTAAAGCATACCATTTCTGCATACGAATAATTTCACGTAAATGTATTCTGATAAAGGGGACGCGCTTTGCCCTGTAGTTTGGGGCGAAGTGCACAATGCCATGGGCGCTTTGCCCCATGGGAAAAGACACACAATGTGATAGATATTACACGTGTATTATCAGCCAATATCAATCTTGATAATGCAAAGCAACTAGTGAACCCACATGAAGGATAGAAATAACAAAATTCTGGCAATATATGCAAGGATGTGCAAAATACACTTAAAGAGAAGACATGGACTTCCGATATTCTAAAAAATATTATATAAACCTCAGGTGTCATAATCGTGTCATTTTGGAGGTAATTCTTTTCTCGGGTAAACCTGCTTTCAATGTCACATCGCTTCTCACCGGGACATTCTAGAATATCCCAGGGACATTCTAGAATAATTTTTATTTTTACTTTACTTTTTTATATATTTTACATTTTATACAAGACTCAAAACTTGTAAACATTACGAAACAAACAAATCGATTTGTAAAATTTGAATTTTTAACAAATTCTGATTTATCGTTTCAAGCGGGATTCGAACCCGCAACCTCTATGTTGTTAAACAGCGCTCTTACCGCCTGAGCTACAGAGGCTTGTTGTCAGCAAATGTTCATTTTGTTGTGTCATCACTGACACTGTAATTTTTATATACATAATGTTAATATATATTAAATTTGATTCTAAAATCGTATGCAAAGTGTATATTTAAAGTCTTTCGCGAAGAGATGTTGTTAAACAGACAACTTGCAAGGATTGGCTGCGTTGTGCGATACTTTCAGTGTTATTATATATTTCAATATTTTTACCAAGTTTTTCGTCCTTTCCTTCGCTTTATATGACAGATATTAACCTGTCCCTAGGGTTTTATTGAAATGTAAACATTCGGGGTCGGGGAAACCCTAGGGCCTACGGCCCACGGGTTTCCCCTCACCCCTCATGTTTACATTTCAATAAAACCCTAGGGACAGGTTAATATCCTTTACATATAAATTTATATTATTTCTCAAATATTATTATGGTTGGGTCATACCCATCTCTTTAACTACGAGATTGTTTACAACGTAGTTCATTGACTATTAAGAAAACCTAATATATGACGGAAAATAAGAAATGGGTTGGTTGGATTAAAAAACAATATGAACATTTCACAACAGCCAGTTTGGGTCTGGCTTGCCCTGATCTATCGTTTAGGATTGAAAGATATAATAGTAATACAATGAATATATAACTTGTACAAAAAGAAATACAAAGAGAAAATATGTTCTGTAAATAACAAACCCCCTTTAGGTATAATGATTCATTTCGTTTCTATAAAATTCAGGAGATAAGGGGGAAACAGTCTTTTACGTTATATTCTTAAGAAAAACAAAACATAAATTTTACACCAAAAAGTTAACTATTAAGCTGTTTTTAGACCCCACGGGGCGAAGCGTTCCCCCGGCTCATTTTGCTCCATAAAGGTAGAAATTAATATGTACATCACAGGAAATTATTACGGCAAGTTACAAATTGCCCAATGAATGGCCGAGAGTTGTTCCGTTTTGTGACTTTATGTAATTGTATTCGAATTTACACATATCAATTCCATATAGCATAATATAATCATGTATTTTAGAATATTTGAAATCCTTCGTCCCCCAACTCACGCATTCCAGCTTGGGTCACAATGCTTCATACCGTCTGCTTTCATTGGTGGTTAATGACAAGTTACGTCATTTGACGATCATTATAAAGAAATAACGCTTAGTCACTTTGCCATGGTCTCTCCTTAGATATACCTTTAACTTTGACACCTACCCATCGCATGTCCGTTACACCCGTTCTTGCTGCAGATGCACCATGTCTCGAGGTAAAAGGGGTAGCACCCATCCTTCGGGAGGGGGTCGGGAAGGAATGGTTGATTGTCCGTGCACCCCCGGAATATCACTGGAATATACATTTATGTAGACATTATAGCGCTATTTCGAGGTACCCATATCTGCTCATACGCCTTATAAAACCCTGAAAGAACAGTACTCTCAAAGCAGCTTCTAACTGCTGTTGGTCCGTGAATCCTGTACCCATCAGGTACCCATCTAAACAGCTGGGTGCAGTGAGAATAATGTGCTGGTGCCTTTCCCAGGAAAACAGAAACAGAAACAGAAATCAGAAGAAACGACAATGAGATTCTTTTTGTTATCCAAAATTATTCTTCGATATTTTTCTAAATAAATCGCTCATAAAATCACTTCAAATTTCATTGTAGTGAAATGATTTTTTATAACATCATGGCATTAAAACATTAATAGGTCAGAAGAATCGATGATTGTTCTTGGTACGTTTTGACATTACATATATCACTTTGAGGCATGAACTTGGTAGTGTCTAAACCTTTTAATGTGTTCTTAATCGAAAACGCTCGAAATCGATGAAAACGGTTATATCGCTTGGTCTTAGATACATTTCGTGGAACAACTCTATTGATGATTAAAAATTAGAATGGTCACAATCGGACAGTTTTCCAACTTTTCCCATTTGATGTTAATGATCGTAAAAATGAAATAAATCTACATACCGAGTCAAACTGACTTTTAAAAATTGAAATAAAATCCCTACATAGCATGAATTAATCGTAATTCACGTGAAATGGGTGACATGAAAGCAAGTATCATAAAGAATGCCTGACGCACGTGCAAAGTGTGATATGAAAGAAATTTGAAGGACGATGAAATGTACAACCTTCAAATCGAGATAATTCTATCTGCATCATTTTCGCTATTGATACACTTTTTATCTATACTAAATTCTTTCTTTTTTTTAGCGTCATTAGATCTAAAGAATAATAAAACTTATTTTAAAATAATATTTTAGATACATATTTTTGAAAATATTGTCATTTTTTTAAAAAGAAATTTTGCATTTCGTATTTGCTCGACAGGAATGTGTATTTTTGAGCATCCACACGGCTCGAGTCAACAAACCGAATCCATTGAACACAGAGGAAAGCCGGGAAATGTTTGAATTTGTATGAAACAAACATTGCATCCCATCATTGATGACTTAATGCAAATTGTGCATATCTGCTGCATGAAAATAAGAGAGGACTAATAGTACATTTGATCATCATCAGACGGAAGCAAACAATAACATCATCAATCATATTCAAAATGTGAAGCATTGTAAAATTAAAAGTCTTTAAAGCAGTTCATTGGAATTGCATTTCAGTGCATTATATTACATTTAACTCTTTGGAAGTGATAATAGTTGAAATGATATTTTTAGAAGGTTTACGGTTTGTTATAATGTTAATTGAATATAGATATTATCCCAGTTCTTAACTTTTCATTGGTTGCTATGTGTCAATACTGCTTACGTCAATCAAGAAGAACATCATGAAGGAAATGTATACATTGAGTAATAATGCTGAGGAATATATGGATGACAACTTCTTTGTTCATTGTATGCGACGTTTCGACACAGATTCTTGTGTCGTTCTCAAGCAGAGGAAGAGTAATGAGCTAGGGGCATATATATAAGTAAATAATACAATGCACAGTGACAACAACTTAATGAGGAGATTAAATGTAATTAAACAGGGATGAGTGGTAGGAAACCAGTAATGTACAATGCAGTGCGTTACATTTAATAGATAGAGGCCAGTGATGTACATGAGTGATTACAGTTAATTAATTGATAGAGGCCAGTGATGTACATGAGTGATTACAGTTAATTAATTAAGGAGAAGATCATAGGCTGACGGGATGAAGTAACCTTGATCGCGGTTAATTGATGGCTGAATCTTTTTGATTTCCAAAGCTTCTCTTAATTTTCGGAGTCGGTAATCCGGTTGATTGGTAACAAGGCATTTGGTTTCTGACCATTGTATTTGGTGATTGGGGTTGGCTTTGATGTGGTCGGATATAGCTGATTTGCTGTCCAAGTTGTTTACTGATGTTTGATGTTCCTTTAGTCTTGTGTTGATAGGCCTGGATGTCTCACCTACGTAGTTATGTCCACAGTCGCAGTTAATTTTGTAAACAACTCCTTTAGGGTTGTTGTTGGAAGCTGATTGCTTTTTGCCATTGGCATGAAGTAGGTTCTGTAGGTTTTGAGATGATGAAAAGATGGTGTCGATGCCGGCCTGTTGTTTGAGTAGTCTGCTGATATGGTGAGATGGCTTTCCTATGTAGGGGATGACGATTTTCATGGGGCCTGAATCAGCCCCCATGAAAATCGTCATCCCCTACATAGGAAAGCCATCTCACCATATCAGCAGACTACTCAAACAACAGGCCGGCATCGACACCATCTTTTCATCATCTCAAAACCTACAGAACCTACTTCATGCCAATGGCAAAAAGCAATCAGCTTCCAACAACAACCCTAAAGGAGTTGTTTACAAAATTAACTGCGACTGTGGACATAACTACGTAGGTGAGACATCCAGGCCTATCAACACAAGACTAAAGGAACATCAAACATCAGTAAACAACTTGGACAGCAAATCAGCTATATCCGACCACATCAAAGCCAACCCCAATCACCAAATACAATGGTCAGAAACCAAATGCCTTGTTACCAATCAACCGGATTACCGACTCCGAAAATTAAGAGAAGCTTTGGAAATCAAAAAGATTCAGCCATCAATTAACCGCGATCAAGGTTACTTCATCCCGTCAGCCTATGATCTTCTCCTTAATTAATTAACTGTAATCACTCATGTACATCACTGGCCTCTATCAATTAATTAACTGTAATCACTCATGTACATCACTGGCCTCTATCTATTAAATGTAACGCACTGCATTGTACAATACTGGTTTCCTACCACTCATCCCTGTTTAATTACATTTAATCTCCTCATTAAGTTGTTGTCACTGTGCATTGTATTATTTACTTATATATATGCCCCTAGCTCATTACTCTTCCTCTGCTTGAGAACGACACAAGAATCTGTGTCGAAACGTCGCATACAATGAACAAAGAAGTTGTCATCCATATATTCCTCAGCATTATTTTCATCCCAACTTCTAAAATGCCTCTCAAAGAAGTTACATTGAGTAACATTTTATTTTCAAAGTTGTGTTCAAATGATAAGCCAGGTTCCCTTCGGGTTACATTCACCAAAAACATGTGCTCATTTGGTGTCATCAAAGTCTCATTGAAATCAGATCGATACATCACTCGTGCCTCACTACGTTTCTGGATTGAGCACTAACCCATTGAGGTCCTGTGAAGCAATCCAGCCAATGACCGATGAGGAGAGAAAGTTATCGAGTGGATCATTAGCGGGCCTCTGATAACTTGAATCCATGCAGCATGAAAGTCACAAACAAGGTTTCAGGAAAGCTCGTGAGCGGTACTCACAAGGGAGGCGAAGCCCAGAAAACGTGATAGGTTTTTAGCTGATTTTAATGAGATTTTGAAGACACTTATTGATCAAGTGCCTTTAATAACGGATTTCTGTCACCATTTTACCATCGGATATAATGAAATTCAGAAGGGAGATTTCACTTCTTCACTTCTAAACTGCTACGGATTTAAATCAAAGTAATGGGGTGATAACCAGTGCTAGGTTTACGGTAGTGGTCACTCACGGTCCGTGTTCTGGTCATCTGTCCTGGTGTAGCACTTGCCAGTACAGTTTATCTTCCATGCCCAGGGCCCAACACTCCCGTTCTTGGGACAGTGCGGTTGATACGCTCCGTCCACTATGTTGTAACACTCGTAACACACGATCTGACCCTCAGCCGCGTTATACTCCTTCACAACTGGAAGATAGAGTGAGTGAGTTATAGTTTAGCGCTGCTTGGGCAGTTTTGCAGCGGCGAAGGGAGATAGAAATATATAATACAATGAATAAACATGTCTTGCGTTCGTGTGTTTTCAACTTAACAATGTCTAATGAAATAGATTCTAGAGAAACATATATTTTCACTACTTACAGAGGAAATAGGAGATATTGTTAATGGCGATTAAAATGGCATATACCTGTCATACACTATATTAGATGTCGTAATACCTGCCACAATACCATGTGTACTGATTCAAGTTTAACTAATTTGCATATTCATCAGAAAATTGCATAAATGGGGTTGTCAAGGGTGAATGTAATGTAAAGTTGATACTTTCCGTACCAGCCTCAAGTTATATGGCACTTACAGAAACCCCCTATTATTCCATATATTAGTGAAAACATCTCTTTAACTTAACAGTTAAAAATATTTATTTCGACAACAAAAATGTTGTATTGCTGTTTGGACAATCTGCAATTCAGGCAAAGCCTTCCGAACTGTCAGTTTTATGCTTGCTGCTGACCCTTGAGTTGTCTGTGCTGGCTCTCTAGCCTATAGGGGCACTAAAGCAGCACAGAAAAGTAAAGGGTCTGCAGCAAGGTCAAAATAACAGTTCGGATACTGCGTTTTAGGCTCTGCGTATGAAGATGGAAAAACAGAAGATGCACTGTATTTTTGTTTATATTTTAACGATACAAAGTTTATAAGTGTTTCGGCGATATAAATCATAGAAACTTGTTTGCTCTTGTTCCTTCATCAATCATTGAATTAAAGTAATAGTGTTGCAATCTTTATGAAACATGTGTTTGCGTTTAAAACTGATGTTATAAGACTATTCCTGTCTATAGCTATGTGGTCACATTAAAATTGAACTATGACCGCATATACTTAATAAACTGGCTTGACTGAAGAATGAAAAATATGTCATGATTGTTTAAACTAAAGTGACTTTAATCAAGAAAAAGGATAAAGGCGTAGAAAGAAAACCATGTAAATGTTTTAAACATATTATCCTTTGAATAAAATGACAATACTTTGTTGTATCAATCAAAATCCTGTAAATATATATTCATAATAGATATCCCGACTACGGAAAGAAGCTGACTATCTCAAAAGAGAGTAGTAAATGGTAATGTTCTTTTTCTATACAAATGCGAGTTATGACAAATTAAAACACATCACTTCTTGAATACCTAAAATACAGCTGAGAGATTGACTCAAAAAGCGTCGCTTTCAAAATAATCTTGAATAAGTAACAAAGTCAAAACAAATTCATCATTTAAAGTCCAGTTTCGTGAAGAGACGTTAGATACCTTGTGAACAATCGTTCAACAGAAAAGAACATTTCTTTTGAAGGCAGCACAATTGATTGCTGTATAGCAGTGTTTGAGTTGAAGTTAACGGTCCCCAGTATAATCTTACTTCACACAGAAGGGTATAGCGTCCCATTCAGCTCGATATAGTCGTCCTTTTTGTAATACATTCCAACACCCTGTCAAGAATGAATGTTGTCAATATCATAATCCGCGCTGACCTCCATAGACTGCCAAGAGGTTCCTATAATGTCAATTCAATAAGGTTCATATGTAATATTGTGTACATTCTTAATTATACTGTAAAAGACTTGGTCTCATTAATTAAAGATTTAAAACAATAAAACGTCTGTAAAGTTCATTAAATAGATTCAAGAGATTAGAGTTGACAATTTTAACCTGATTGTAAAATCATTTCATTGAGAAAAAGATTTATTGTTTACATCTGCAATTCTGCAGAGAAGGAAACATCAATGTGATTTTTGAAAATTAATATAACCAAATATGCAAAAGAGACACTGAATACCGATAAATACATTTATTTTTTAACAAATATTTCATTTGTCTGGTTATTTATGCATCTTAAGAAATGTAACTAAAGACAATTAATTACAACCATGAATCTCATGTAAACCTTTCATATTTTAGACGTGACGTCATACACATGCTTTTGAACCAAGTTATTGTATTGCATACTGAGGTAGATTTATTACAAAATGCATAAAAACATCTAGGATATTCGAGTTTTCAATAATACTCTTCAACAACTTCGGGGCCCTACGTTAACAAATAGCTTGCTATTTTCGTTGAAGTTCCAGATCAGATTGTTTGCACTGTTTACACGTGGAGGTGCGATATGTTGCACTTGGCTGTAAGTATGTTACATCGACTAATTATATCCATGAGAAATTGTCTTTTTATTAGGTCATGGGTCATTTTACTGAAATAGTTGTGGACTAAGTGCGCCTTACAAAAACCCTGTTTGACTCCTCTAACACTTTTTTTTGGGGTTTTTTTTTTTTTTTTGGTTTTTTTTGCAACGGCTATGTAAGATTGATTTTTCCCCTACATAGATTTATGATAGAGACACTCGGGTTACCATGAAATCGAGACTTGTTTGGGTTTTTGTTTATAAAATAAACATATTCGTCATGAAGTCAATGGTAAACGATTTAGTATTTCCGTACCTTATTTGATTTCTGTAATGTGTCAGCGACGATTGAAAAATTAATTATAAAAAATTATCACAGTGATGATAAGATACGTTTCAAATTTCTTATTGGCAAATTACCTCAGATTTGGAAAATATATTGATTTTGAAGGGATGAATTTGAGTTGTTAATTCAAAAAGACAATGGCATTTTTCATTTTCGAGACTGCCTTGAATTCCGACTTAATTGTTTTAATTTTCAAAATGTTCTAACCACATCACTGGCATAGGGGTTTTGTTTTTTAAATCGCCTGTAAAAAAGGATGCCCCGCCCTTTCTTGAAAAAAAGTCAGATACACTAATCCGAATCGTTTCTTTATTTTTCGCATCAGGAAGTTATGAGACGTATAGGCAATACGTGTACCGCTCATGTCAATGTACAAATCCGTTCTTTTGACATAACAATACCTTTACATTTGACTGGCAAACATTACCATGTATGCGATTAGCTGAACAACAAATAAGGAAGCAAGCATGTTAAAGTCACCAGCGATTAAAATCAAGTTTACATTTAATCTAATTCCGGTGCATGTATCACAAAACATACCACAATCATGGCCGTAGGTTTGTAAGTCTATATAAGGCAGGCGTGATTTAACAACAGCCAAGCCCTCGACCCTGGAACTTTCACAAAGGACGATGTGTATTTCCAAGTTCAAACATTGTGAGGTTTGCTCAAGAAAAGGGGATTCAAATTAGCCGGATTTTGCAGACTGGCCAAATGGCTTCAAACCTTTAATCCAGCAACTCGCCCCATATGCAAACAAAACGTCGCTCGCCGAAATAAAATGGCCGACTTGTCAACCGTGCCGACGTGACATTTTCATTTGAATTGTTTCTAAATTGTTTCTAACTTGTTTTCTTAAAAACAATATTTGACATGGTTGAAACAAAGTTTACGTTGTTGATGTACTTGATAAGGTTGAAATATTCAAATATGCATGATTTTACCTTGACAAAATGTAACAAATGTTGAGATTTTCTAATGTTCTTAGAATAAATATGTGTCATTACGAGAAAGATGATCACCATAGGTTTAGTGTTTTATAACTTTATAAGATAATGAAATATAATTCTGAAACATACGTTCTTTATATGACATTTAAGACTTAACAGTTTATTACGTCGTTTATTGATTTATTGAACAAAGCAAACTTTACATTCAAATAAAAAATGTTGATACTTTTTAATTTTCTTGAAATAATATTTTTCATTAAAAGAACGACAATCACCATTTGTATATTGTTTTATTACTTTATAAGATAATATGATAAAATTCTGAAACATACGTTCTTTATATGATGTTTAAGACTAAACAGTTCATAACGATGTTTATTGATTTATTCAACAAAGCAAACTTTAAATCGTTCAAATCATGTTTGGAATTGTTTTACACATGCAGTGAAAGATGCCTTAAACTTTGAATGTTCCTCATCCCTGTTAAGTGAAAAATAACTAATATAACGGGGGCATGTCAGAAAAATAAACATTTTAAAATTGTCTGAACTAGAATATCAAGTGTATGGAGCTAAAAGGCGATATTATTTCTTAAACTTTTTAATTTGAATTTTTAATTCTGCATGTTTTCAAATGAGAATGATGCCCAATATTGTTTTTCCAAAACATTCATTTGGTATCGGTCTTTCTCTCTTTCTGACGCTAAATGGTGACGTAGTTTTTTTGAAATGTACAACAATTTTATGATCATTGTTTTAACGAACTCGTTCATCTGTGTATGATGCTTAACGAATGTTCAATGGGCATAAACGGCACATTAAACTCTATAAACAATGAAATTAATTTCCACGGAAAAATACAAATTTACTTCTTAACGCGCATTATCTTGAATGCATCCTGAGACCAACATTGACTTTTTCTAAAACAATCAAATACATACATACAACAAAAAAATATATAAATTTAAGAATAGATGAGATCGAAAATATAACCATTTACTCCAAAAGTACATCAGGATACCTTAAACTTTTTCAATCTCTTATTTGGCAAAAATCGAAGAAGCATTTAAAGAATTATGAAGAATTTGACACTTGGGTCACTTACCATCAGAATGGACCGCAATTGACGAAAGAGCTAGAAGAATCAGAAATGCAATTCCAATATTTTGGACACGAATGGCTAGGGTCGCCATATCAAGCCTTCTCCTTGATCAGACGAGCATATCTGCCGAGGATAGAAGATGTCGGACAAGGGTATTAGTTATTTGCGAGAGATCATCGCGCTATTTGCTATGTGCTCTGTGCTCTTCCAAGTCTGTAAATAAGCAACGTTTAACCCGGCCTGAAATAGATCGCCGTCACTGTCTCACAACGTTGGCGGTGGAGGCTGATTGGCGGGAAATTGACATGTTTACATTTGGCTGATTGACATTTTTGCTTGTTCATTACACGAGAATGAATGGGGATAGAAATTAATCGTTTGATTTGATTTTTTTCTTCAATATTTCTATTTTGATGAGTGACATGATGTCCATGTAATATTAGGACACATTATTGGACAAATTAGGAAGTAATAAACAATGAAGATAAATAAGTGTTTTATATGGTTACACACGCATAGCAAAAGATATTGGCTAGTAACTGTCCACTTTGTGCAGTCTGAATTGACCTGTTCAGGATTTCCTGGTGCATGTGTTCATGCCGACATGCCTACCTATGGTATTCACCGTACGTTACGTCACAAAGACTCGCCGTTTGATTGGTTCGCGCAAGCGGACATAAACATTAATGCTGCAAAGAGAACTTTGTTCTTTTATGCCCTGACTTGTCATATACCTTTTTGTATTTTGAAAAGATATTACCAATTGACTTGTAGGAACAATGGTGATTCTTCTAACTTCTGTATTAGTTGTCCTGTTTTCTGTTCAATTTAAGACGTTAGACACGTTTTCTGGTGTGACATTCGCCTGTTTTAGGTGTAGGCTATTTATCCTATAACGATGATGACCAACGTTTATCTTAATCATTTATGTAATCTCTGTGGCCAATGAATTTGCAATATCGGAGTTTTTGTAATTTTCTCTAAAATCCATGAACATTGTTTAACATTATGTCCAAATTACACTAAAAATAGTTCGACTACATTTATTTGATGTTACCTGTCAACATGCTTCTATTGTCTTTCTAAATAAACATCTTAGGTTTTCTTTTCTTTTTTCTTTTTGGCAAATTATCATGAAAAAGTATATGTAACGTAATAGAAGGTATAAGAGTCATATAGAACACAATTTCTTGCATTAGCTTAAAATATATAAAATCCAAATTCAACAGTAGTTTTAAATATATTGCAATAATCCTCAGTCCCTGAAACAGACTACTTTTGCTGTGAGAGACAAATGGCATTTGGCAATGTCTCAAGAGCAGTATATTCCTGGACACTCGATAAAGAAAAGCTAAAAATAAAGGCAAATTTTGAAAGTATTGATAATGATGATAATGACAGCAAATCAATAATAAAATCTAAACATCTCTTAATCATTTCGTTTTGTCGCTGCTTGTTTAGATTCATAAATAACATTGAAATAAATACCCTAAAGGGTTGTCATTTTCTTCAAATCTCTGTAATATTTAAACAACTGTTTTTTTTAAACTGTTTAAAAATATCATGAAATTTGAAATAGGGAAAATTTAAAGGCATCACTATTTTCAATGTCCGACACATTAATGCATAATTTTTATGCCTAAAAAATGCCTTTATGTTAATTTTAAACATGTTACTTTCATGGATCTCCTTTGAATCCGTGTGAAAATGTACTTTTATAATACATCAAAGTGCACGCTTTTCACGATGTTTCACTAGATCATGAGCCTTCAAACAAACTGATAATTGTTTTACACATGTTTTTGTAAGGCAGAGCGCGAAAAAGCATGCAAACCGTGCATGTTTAGAATGCGTTATGGGTTAAGGTGTGTGCAATTTCGTGGAAAGCATGCATTGTGCGGTTAGGTTGTTTGGCAAAGCTCTGTTATACCACACATTGTGGTTCGCTGGCGTCTTTGATGCAATACATGGTATTTCATTGAAATTTTCATGCATTTTGCATAAACGAAAACGCCTTTCGTAGTAGGGGTTCCCTTTTATCAAATAAAGTTTCAATAAGTATATGTTATGTAAAATATATAAAGTTTGTTATCAGTGTTTTTTTCATGTGTACAATTTACTGGATGACAAAAGAGAAGTTGGCACTTTTATCATTTATATTTCATTAGATGAGTGAAAATATATATCATTGTGCATAACTTCAATATTTTCATATATCCCTTATTGTTTTGATCAGTATGATTAAAATTCGCCACCATCCAGTTATCTCCTTACAATACATAAAGAAAGTTTGATCCGAGATGTGGACAAGTGTTTAAAAAACTATCAATAAATAGATTTAGTGCTATGAGTAGGTACAAAGTAAGACTCAATTACCAATAGGACTCTCCCATGCCAGGTTCAAGAACGTGTTCCATAAGTCTCTGAAGTAAACATTAGGAAGTGATTAAACAATAACTTCAATAATATGATAATATATACTTTCATTTTTGTACCAAAGCAATCATAGTTGAAATAAACATATTTGTGCAGTAATATGTAAATGATGAAAGGAAATACCTAACTCAAATGCTTAACACAGGAAGTCCCTCATAAATATTAAATCAACAATGGACGGAAAGAGTGGGCGTTTTTACAGAGCAGAAATAAGAATGATATATTTGCGAAACTAAATAACAACATCAAGTTCCGTGGAACGCCAAATTAGATTACAATATTATCATGGCATATGACAATCATTTCAATAATGTCAAAGACCGAAAATCAAACACTTTGATAGATCAAGAAAAAAATATGATATATCTATTTTCGTCGTAGTAAATATTGACATGATTATAATGGCATGACCTTATCTCCAGACAACCTATATATTTTCGATGCGATTATTTTTTTAGCTTCCGACGTTTCATCTTAAGGTAACGTTTGTTGACATCCAATGGAAATGCATTCTGAACAGTGCTTGTGAAAAGAACCCACAAACATTCGGAATGCTTTGCACGACTTTTATGACACGAGGAGACAGGATTGGCATACCGCTAGAAATGCCACGTTAACAAAAAGTTTGAATGTGGATTTAGTGTTTGCAGTCTAGTAAAATCAATTTACGTGAAGAATGGGGAATTAGGCGAATGTTGAACGATTGTTGAACAGACTTTTAACCATATTGTTTTCGAAAAGGACAAGAAATATATGGAACTTTCGTTATTTTTTAACAATTGTTTGTGTCGTGTAGTAAGTAGTAAGACGGTGGTTCTGTTTTAATAAATGAAGCAGATCACAACTTCCATAACACTAATGACATGTATGGGTAGAGCTATTATTTTAGACCAATGAAAAAGTCTTATGTTAAATGAACTGTTTGTTATATTCCATTTATCCATGGTTGAGATGCATATACGTTGATATTCATGTACTTCATACTAAAAATTATGATAACATTATATTTCACTCATACAAGGAAGAAAGTGATGAAACAAAAAGGTTTAGTAAAATATGTGAATGTTTAAGATATGGGGACAAATTAAGCAACCCGGCGTTTTTCCAACAGCAAAGGTTGCCTGAGAGGAGAGGAGTTTTTTTAAATCGTTTATGGTATATTTGAAACGTAATTTAACAGTTAGGGAAGAAAAATTGATGCAGACAACTTTTCGCATCTTTTGGATATTCGCTTTCTTAAAGTTGTGGTATTTTATGTCCTAAAACAAGTTATTTTCTAAGAAATGAAAGTGGATGATGGTAGTGGTAATGTGAGTAATTCTATACTTTCAGCCAATGATTAAACTTTTAGTATCTGCCTTTTCATTCATTTGTGCCTTCATAAACGCATAACGCAAAAGAAACGATACCAACTTTTCAAAAGAGTACAGAAAAAAATACTGTTGTAAATGAAATGCAACTACGAACCCTTGTGATAGGCAAATTACTCACAATTTCTAACATCAAAGTATGATACTTATAACTGTGTGACTGTTCAAATACACGAGGGGTCAGAAAACAGGTTTTCAATGGTATTTCTGGTCATAATGTTTTGAATTGGAATAAAAAAAATTATGAAATGTAAAAATCTTATAAATATAAGATGTTATCAATATAAATAAACCGGGTAGAAGTTAATTTGTTCACGCATCTGCCTGTATGTTGGTTTAAAAACACACAAAAGAGCCATGTTCTCTTTCCTATCTCGTCTAGTTAAGGAGATTTTTAAACAGCGTTTTTTGAAAGGCCTGTATTTCAAAAGTGTTAACAGATATAGCTTTGAAATTAAAAACTTAGTTCAGTTAGCTCTTGAAGAAACAAATTTACCAAGTTTCAGCCGTAACTATCACTCGTAGCTTGACCTATCATGTATTTTATATGGTATCGTTTCTTTTGCCCCTGAGTGTAACTCAATTTAAATGGCCTTACAAAAAATATGGGTCATTACTGTAATTGCATCTCAAAAACGAGGAGAATTGTCTGATCAACGTATTGAACTCAAAGGATCCCAAAGTTATTTCAAAATCAAATTATGATAAATTTTATGTCAATAATTGCCAATGTGGGTTGATGATAAGGATACCATTTGTACAACCAGTGATCTCTATAGTTTGCATAATAAAAGATGGTTTGATGTGTGAAAGTAAGAAACATACATTCAGTGGCAAAAGAAACGATACCAATTTTCAAAAAAGTACAAAACAAAATCCTGTTGTAAATGAAATGTGAGTACGAACCCTTGTGATAGGAACATCAGTAGTGAAGAACTACTCACAATTTCAAACATCAAAGTATGATACTTATTATTGTATGACGGTTCAAATACACGAGGGGTCCTAAAGGGGTACCTAATCGACATATTTCATGTTTAGAGTAATATATTCATTCAAAGTATCGTAAATTCCGCAAAGTATCCCTTTGTGTTTTGAATATAAGGGTACTTCACTTTTCCATATGTATATTTTTATGTTAAAATGCGTTTAGGACCCACGAATTCTTGACAGATATTTAGTTTATATTATGATACAATACAACTTAAAGTATAGAGTCATCGAATGATCTTTAATGTAAAATGCAATACATAAAATATTGATCAACACTTATAACGTTTTGTATTCTGCATGAAATTGATACTTTATTTATCAAATTCTTCTTGTCACTCTACTTCCCACCTGTTTTACCCTTTTCTGCTCATGCACGTAACTGGTAACTGTTTCTTTTTAGGTGTATATATGTGTATATGTATTTATATAGGTGTAACATTATATTTTAAGACGTTGCAGAACAACTTGTTCTCCAATCCGATTCTTTGTGAATAAAATATGTTTACGACATTTTTCTACAAGAAAGCCCTCATATTTGTTTTCAATCAATATTTATTGCACCTCTGTCGTGGCAAGTAGGAGTTGTTGCAGAATTTCTGCCTATCAAGGTCCCAAATCATATTCAGAAAAGTGAAAAGGATGTGGTAGAGCAGTGGTTAACCGGGGTTTGGAAGATGCAAAGGGGCTTGGCACTACTTTTTTATATTTAGGGCAATTCTTTTGCATACTTTTAAAATCTTACTTAGTTTTGTAATGGTTTCTTTGTTCCTACAAACACGACGTTGTTTCACTGCAAAGCAAAGCTACACTGCAAATGTAGACGTTTTCCGAGCACTGATGATGGCAATCTAGATTGGGCAGGCTTTAGGGGAAGACTATCGAAAGTCGTGTTTAGTCAAATATCCATCATTGTGAAGCCGCCAAAAAAATCTAAACATTTTATTTTAGTTTGCCTTCCAGCTCCATATACATACCAGGCAATAATGTAAGGACAATGAAGTAAAAGGATGGGATATGACGTCACAACTAGTGACTACGTTTAAACCAAAGTCACCTTTTTCAGAATAAATAGTTTGGACCCAAATATTTTTGTAAAAGTCAAGAAATCGTTATGTGACTTTTTTCAAGTACACTTTAGTTACTCTTGTAACGATTCAACATCGCCCAGAGACATAATTTGAATAAATATTTTAAAGGTAATGTGTATCGATTTGTACGTTACATTATAGAACCCAAAACTCAAGCACACCACAAACAGACCACATTGTACTTTAACAAACAGCATAATCAACATCAGATCGTATCTGAAATGAGATCTACATCCTCAATACCGTCCCTATCTCAACCATGATACAAAGTCTAACCAAATGAAATGGGTTGTTGAAACCCGGTGGTTGTTGTTCAAAGCACGCTGTCCACAAGTAGCTAGTAACAACAAATCCAACATGGCCAGTGAAACAAGCCAACATGAACAGAGTTATTAAAGGTTAAAGACACATGGTCAAACGTCCACACCAGTGGTCAAGGTTACTCACTGTGGTCAGTTGTGAATGTCAAGCTGTCAACAAGCCTTGACGACGTTTGTTTATTTTTTGGTTAGATATCATCTAGTCTGTAAACACAAATTGCTTGTTTATGATGTTAAGAAAGAACTGAAGATATTGTTTTTCAAGATAGTTTCAGTTCATCCGTAAAAAGTGTTTTGATCGTATTAAAAACCTTAACATGTTATTAAACATAACAAGTACAGGATTCACGGACCAAAAGCAGTTAGAAGCTGCTTTGAGAGTACTGTTCTTTCAGGGTTTTATAAGGCGTATGAGCAGATACGGGTACCTCGAAATAGCGCTATAATGTCTACATAAATGTATATTCCAGTGATATACCGGGGGTGCACGGACAATCAACCATTCCTTCCCGACCCCCTCCCGAAGGATGGGTGCTACCCCTTTTACCTCGAGACATGGTGCATCTGCAGCAAGAACGGGTGTAACGGACATGCGATGGGTAGGTGTCAAAGTTAAAGGTATATCTAAGGAGAGACCATGGCAAAGTGACTAAGCGTTATTTCTTTATAATGATCGTCAAATGACGTAACTTGTCATTAACCACCAATGAAAGCAGACGGTATGAAGCATTGTGACCAAAGCTGGAATGCGTGAGTTGGGGACGAAGGATTTCAAATATTCTAAAATACATGATTATATTATGCTATATGGAATTGATATGTGTAAATTCGAATACAATTACATAAAGTCACAAAACGGAACAACTCTCGGCCATTCATTGGGCAATTTGTAACTTGCCGTAATAATTTCCTGTGATGTACATATTAATTTCTACCTTTATGGAGCAAAATGAGCCGGGGGAACGCTTCGCCCCGTGGGGTCTAAAAACAGCTTAATAGTTAACTTTTTGGTGTAAAATTTATGTTTTGTTTTTCTTAAGAATATAACGTAAAAGACTGTTTCCCCCTTATCTCCTGAATTTTATAGAAACGAAATGAATCATTATACCTAAAGGGGGTTTGTTATTTACAGAACATATTTTCTCTTTGTATTTCTTTTTGTACAAGTTATATATTCATTGTATTACTATTATATCTTTCAATCCTAAACGATAGATCAGGGCAAGCCAGACCCAAACAGGCTGTTGTGAAATGTTCATATTGTCTTTTAATCCAACCAACCCATTTCTTATTTTCCGTCATATATTAGGTTTTCTTAATAGTCAATGAACTACGTTGTAAACAATCTCGTAGTTAAAGAGATGGGTATGACCCAACCATAATAATATTTGAGAAATAATATAAATTTATATGTAAAGGATATTAACCTGTCCCTAGGGTTTTATTGAAATGTAAACATGAGGGGTGAGGGGAAACCCGTGGGCCGTATGCCCTAGGGTTTCCCCGACCCCGAATGTTTACATTTCAATAAAAGGCCCACGGGTTTCCCCTCACCCCTCATGTTTACATTTCAATAAAACCCTAGGGACAGGTTAATATCTGTCATATAAAGCGAAGGAAAGGACGAAAAACTTGGTAAAAATATTGAAATATATAATAACACTGAAAGTATCGCACGACGCAGCCAATCCTTGCAAGTTGTCTGTTTAACAACATCTCTTCGCGAAAGACTTTAAATATACACTTTGCATACGATTTTAGAATCAAATTTAATATATATTAACATTATGTATATAAAAATTACAGTGTCAGTGATGACACAACAAAATGAACATTTGCTGACAATCGAATCCAGCTTGAAACGATAAATCAGAATTTGTTAAAAATTCAAATTTTACAAATCGATTTGTTTGTTTCGTAATGTTTACAAGTTATGAGTCTTGTATAAAATGTAAAATATATAAAAAAGTAAAGTATAAATAAAAATTATTCTAGAATGTCCCTGGGATATTCTATAGAATGTCCCTGGGATATTCTATAGAATGTCCCTGGGATATTCTAGAATGTCCCGGTGAGAAGCGATGTGACATTGAAAGCAGGTTTACCCGAGAAAAGAATTACCTCCAAAATGACACGATTATGACACCTGAGGTTTATATAATATTTTTTAGAATATCGGAAGTCCATGTCTTCTCTTTAAGTGTATTTTGCACATCCTTGCATATATTGCCAGAATTTTGTTATTTCTATCCTTCATGTGGGTTCACTTGTTGCTTTGCATTATCAAGATTGATATTGGCTGATAATACACGTGTAATATCTATCACATTGTGTGTCTTTTCCCATGGGGCAAAGCGCCCATGGCATTGTGCACTTCGCCCCAAACTACAGGGCAAAGCGCGTCCCCTTTATCAGAATACATTTACGTGAAATTATTCGTATGCAGAAATGGTATGCTTTAATTGCATGTGCAATTCGACAGTTTATCTGTTAAGTATTAGCGATATGGTGCAATTTGCATTCTGTTCATGTAAAGGTGCTCTTATATGTTAGGAGGCGCGCTTTGCCCTGGTCTCCCTTACACCATTTGCTTTTTAAAATTTTTTGCCTTTGTAAGTTTTTCTTGTCAACGTTCACCTTAGAGGTGCATGTTAATAAGAATATTTGACATTTTTGTTTTTCTCAAGATGAAATATGCAAGGTTTTCCACGAATTGTTTTAATTCTTTTGTATTTTAAAAATATTGTAGAGGTTCGCAAAAAGATTTCAACATATCAAAATGGAGTATTTTTTCACTCCCTGCTTATATTGAACAATTACAGAGTTTGGGTTTCCCTTTTAATTTTATTACAGTTTGTATGTAATGGACATTATTTTATCAAGATGCTTGAATTTGTATGAACCCAAATATACCAATGTGGCAAGTTTACCTATTTTGTTCAATCGTTTCAGGAAAACCCTGAAAATTGGAATTGGACGCACATCTTCCGAAAACTACAATAGGTTTTATAACACTTGGTCATCTTTTACGAATAACCATCGGATTTATATCTTTACTCTTTTGAATTTATTTATATCTCTTGTTGAAATGTTATCTTTTAATTAACTTTAGATGTATGCAACATTAAGACGTTTAGCTGTAAGTCCATCCATATTTATTAAAAATGTTTGCTCAACAAAAAAGTTCTTTCATGTTTGATGTTCAAAACTGTGAAACAAAAATGATATAAGACTTAGATTTGGAACATGATCATTTATACATTCACATTTCACAGTATTGATATATAAAATGTTATTTTTTATTTCAAATAAACACTTCTAAATTGTTTAGATTTTTATCTTCATCGTTAATTATCACCATTATTATTATCATTAACTAAACAAAGAATTTGAAACTTTAATAACCACTTAAATAACTGTCACTAAGTGCATACGACAAAACTAGTTTTACATTAATAGCTTGTCACAAAAGGACACATTTGTGTCTTCTATCTTATCTTAAAAGTTAACTCATTACAAGTGTTGTGAATAGAATTGTCGCAACTCTTATAAGTAGCAATAACAATCATAACCATTCAAATTCATTTCTAATCAAACATCGGTTTTGTGACCAAAAATGTCAATAATTACTTATTCAGTGTATTTACCAATTTTTCCTTTACGAATTGCTACTGAAGATTTTGAAATCATTCTTGTGTGTGTAGCTATTTTTCTTTAATTCAACAATTCAACATTTCCAAGACTACGGGCATTTTTAATTGAAGTTTCTTTCTTTAACAAAATCCAAATGTGATAGAGATTGAAAACCTATTTTATCGCTTATGCCTCATTTCATATTAACAACATTACGAAATAAGGTGTAAGACTTCTGACGCATGCGTCGCTGTTACTTCCTCTTCTTAAATTTGTAACAGCTGTTAATGAGGAAGAACATCTTTTGTATTGTTTATCACACTATTCGTGACTGAAAAAAGAAAAGTTCAAGAGGGTTATCTCAAATCCATGTTAACTTCGTGTCCTTGTTCTACAAGATAAGATTATACAAACACAAGATCTCATTTGTTGACTACATATTTTCTTTTCTAAATAAAGTTTACTTCGTTTGTCATTGATTTTGGTATTGCCTCTTCTAAAACGGTTTTGCTTTGGAGTTTAGATTCAACAGACTCTAAAAGATTTGGGTCAACTTGAATGGACAGACAGTGACGAAGTTACCGGACTGTCAGAAACAAAATCCACAGCTCTAAAGAACAAGGGTCCTGTTGCACAACATACTAAGGTGGCATTAATTAAGTCACTAAGGTAGCCTTAGTTCACCTTAGCGTTAAGTCGTTTTGTGCCACGGCCCCTACGAGGCCGATCGAGGAATCCTCAAGGTAGGAGAGTACCTAATATAAAATGGGGAACTTAAAAAATAACTGATTCAATTTGTAAGTTTTGTATCCTGTACATTACGTCATCATTTCCATGGTGACAAATAAATTGTTATGTACTACAATGTATATAATAAATCGCTGATTTGATAGTCAGAGTGATATTATATACAGAACCTACCAAAATTTGGTACCCCGATCGCGTCGCCCACACGATTAACTTACAATCTTTAGCTGGTAGTGTACATTGTCAATAAAATGTTAGAAATCTCTGATAGTCAGAATAAGCGGGGGCTACGCCAGGGACACTTTTTAAAATGGATTTGTCAAACCGGAAGTACCACTCGATTAAAGTAAAGACTCGGCAATTGGTGTCAAGTCTCAATTTCTAGTAACTGATTATTGTAATCTTTTTGACTATAAATGCATTAGCCATGATGTAAGGAATGTTTCAACATTTCATTCGACCCCTCAAAAAGAAAAACTTTCCCCAAAACAAGGTGATGTCCATGGACTTCTCCTAGGCATTTGTCATCACATTTTCTTGATGGCCACGTTTATCAAGATTCAATAATCTCAAATGCATCAAACATTGACATCATGATATGCCCGGAGAAAATATGTTTCAGTTTTACAATGTCCGCAAATATTCTACAATTTTTTATTTGATTGATAATGAGTCTAAACTTATTTTGGGTAGTATATAACAGATCATAAAGTACCTTTAAAACATTATTAAGAAGAACAGGAAAACTTATCACAGCGTTTATTTTTGTGCATTTTTATAAATACAAAAACATGACAAGAGTAATATCTTTAACAAGAAAGCATTGACAAAGCGCATTTCATAATACAAAATTATAATACAACATAACAAATGTCGCAAAAGCGATGAATTTGATAACTGCATGGGCTAGACGTTTGGAATGGTTTATATAGTTATCTGGATCATATAATATTAGTCTCATTTATGATGATTTTTCATTTAAAAATGGTACAAGGAGAATATGATTTATTTTTGAGTTAAAAACTTGGTTCTTTTCAAAGTCAATTTTCATAGAAAAAAATAACTGAAATATTTAAACTACATATTGATTTTCAATTTTATTGGGAACTACAACGTTCTTGCCAACACTGGTTTTAACCTCTGAGTCGGTTGGTATTCGCATCTCACCACAAACTTTGCAACCACCTCACTTTGACAACCGTTCTTAGTGTAGTTCACTTTGCGGTAATAGTAGATTGGCAGACATCTGGAAATATGGTTTGAGTCACAGAAAGCGTTTGCGCATGAGCATCGGGCCTCCATAACCATCATAGGTGATCTCGCGGGGTTAAAGTTCAAGATGTAGTAGACAGGGCAAGTCACGTGAGAACGAGACTTTGGTTCGTACGGTCCGTGCATGTAAGTTTCAGTTCCGCTGCTTGCATCTTGATGATGTGCCTCTGTTGAGGAAGAACAAAATGTTTTATTTTTATTGCGAGTTTGTGATTTTAGACAATAGACAATACTTCATTACCTTAAAAGGAATTCGTTTTGGATCACAGAGCTTTGACATAGATTAAAAGTAATAAGTAACAAAATGAAAATGAGTTTTTAAAAAGCTTAATGATATTATAAGACAAGTGGTTTTAAAATAAATGAGACTAAGAAGATATCTTGACATTCAACAATTATTTAAAAGTGAAATGCTTTGAGGTAAAAAAGACGTTTGAGCTCTCAAAACAATTGTTTTATAAGTAAATCAAAGCTCAAGGCTTATTATGCTGAACTTATGCACATAAGAAAACATAAGAAAGTAAAAAAGTACTATAATTATCATTATGTTGAATAAGTATTTTCCAGGGAACGAAAGACCTCTTGCTCCTGTGTCGTGTATAATTTCGAAATGAATCACATTCACTATTGACACAAAGTTTTAGTATAAATGAAAATAATTTAACAAAAAGACGATATTCAGATTAGATACATTTAGGCAACATTGTTCCGATTACAGATTGTGTGTATCCGGGGGGAAATATTATTTTTGAATGTTGAAATAATTATCAATGTTGCCTTGACTGAAAATAGCACTTAAATAAGCCTACATGTGGGATACTTACCTTGTCTCATGTTTGGAAGTAGATAGAACGATTCTTCTATCATCGATCGACTTGAACAAGTACCGCCGTCGGATTTGACAGATCCTAAACACTGAAATTACGAATCAAATTTAATTAAAAATAACTTTACAGAAACAAAGCAGATTCTTATATTATATGGTTCAACGATAAAGTGAAAGGACACTCTTTATTTTTGTCTTATGTAAAGACAACTGAGAGAGAAAACTAACAGCATAGAATTAATTTAAATCAATTCATTTCAATATATACATGTCTTTTCAAACAACAACAAAATTTTACAGTTTTACAGTTATTAATCGTCTGTAAAGTTTAGCTTAGTTATGTTAGTTAAAATACTTACGATGATAAGGATCAAAACACAGGTCTCAATAAATCCAGCCATGATTGTTGCAAACTTCAGAATGTTTCCAAGTCTAGATGTCTTAAAGTAAATGCCACATTTCATCCCGCCTAGCTTATATAGCAACATCCCGACTTTACCAACGGAACTTGTTACAAACAGTATTCCGCAATGAAGGAATAATTCTGATAATCCCCTTGTTCCAAATCATAAAAGGTAAAAGTGAACTCTGCAGTCGAAGCATTTTCAGATAAACTATCTTCCGCTTACTTTGAAAATAACAATCATAATAGACCAATCTGACGACATCAGTTGGTAGTATAGAGAATCGAACACTTCACTAGGAAGACCTTGATATTAAAAGCTGATGACACCTACTTATTCTCAAACCAATCGAATATTACAATTTCTCTGATTCATACTGGCGATTCAATTTCCCTAGTTAGCCATTTGGTGAACAAAAACCTTTATCACAGCTATTATTGCACAAATGTTACCTTATTCATTGGAACTGTCATTGATAATTTTATGGCTATCCGTCATTTTATGACCTATTGTTGTCGTTAATAGTAGCGATAACCAGACATGGGAGATAACCAGGACAACTTTCTCGCAGGCCTTAAAAGTTGGTTAGAAATCGGGGTCAAAACAGGGGGGTGCTTTTACGTATTTTCGTACCGTTGCCTCTTATTGCATAAAAAATCGAAATACTACAAAAGAAAGTAGGATAACAAATCCAGAGACACTTATTTTTAGATTTGCATATATGTGACGTCAAATGTTGACTTTGTAAGGAGAAAAACTTCAGAAATGTAAAAAACGTAATTTGGCAAAGCGCACATGTCTACAAAGAATTCATGATGTAGGATAATTATTCAGCTCCAATTTGCACTATCTATCGGATTTTTATCACAACGTACTCACATCAAATTAAATAAAAGAACGATCATACCGTCTCAATTGGAGTATCTCCCACATAAAATCGCCCGCTTTCATTGGCTGTCACGATAAAAGCGTGAGCTATGATTGTGTTTGTAATCATCGTTTTTACGACTAAATATATGGTAAGGAACACCTTGCTCGAATCTAATGTGCTGTTTCTTGAGTAGATAGACGGATCAAAACTTAAAATAAAGCTTTAATAGTTTTAACTTATAATTTACAACTACTCTGATAATAATAAAGGATGAGTAAAGATTTATATAACCAACATATGACACAATAACAAACTGTTTTTGAACTTTTTTCCCCAACAGTATTTGTTTTTTTAAGTGTACAATTGCGAATTTTAACTTGCTCTGTTTCATAAATCACATACATGAAATTAAGTTAATTAAAATCTTTTTAAAAAATAAATTTTCTAGGCATTTTATATATCAGAAATTTCTTATTTAAGATTTCAATATTTTATACATATATATGTATTTTTAAAGTTTTAAACAGGTATTTCGATAACTTATACTTAAATTTGGCAATACATGATACTCCTGTTTTGTTAAAGATTATCAAATTTGAGGTATCGCTCGATATGTACATTTATCTTGAGACCTTTAAACTGCAAAGTTGAGTTTCATCTTAAATCGGTTGTAAAATTTTCTGTGTTAACTTTAATTTCACATTTTTGGGCTTGACAGACTCAGATGACAATGGCAGTGACCACGACAACATAGTTTGTGGAATATTTAAATAATTATTGACAATATTCAAGAACAAAATAAGACATGTTAAAAAAACGTGATGAGGGTACTCCCCTTGGAGGGTCAAAATTTTGTACAAAATGTGACACTTAATTTTTTTAAATAGTCATAATTGATAGACAAGAGAACAACGAAGACATTGAACACTCAACGGTATTTTTAGGATGAGTAGAAATATTTTTATAAGACCCTAACCAAAAAAAATCGATGAAAAATAAATTAATTTTATTTTTTTCGAGAAAATTTTTATTTTGAAAATTGAAAATGCATGTTTTTATTGAAACTTTGTTCTACCTACACACCAAGTTTGGTTAATTTTGGTTGGTAATTAAAAAATGACTGATTATGCCTACAAATTGTTCGACATATCGATCTGACATTACCACTTGTTACATAACCTCGTTGGGAAGTAAATGACTTGCCCATGCAGTAGCCGGTATGATTAGAAAGATTGACTGTTGTATGAGGTGATAAACTGAAGGGGGATTTTTTTTCAACGTTATTTTTTTTAAACAAAAACTATTTTTGAATTGGCTCCCCTTATAAATGATGTTAGTATTTGATTATAACAACTTTCTAACTTTAGAAATTCAAAAGGATCGGACTCAGAACCAGAAGCTTCCCCCCCTGCATCCCCTGTGTCTCTTCCATCAACATCATCACTCCAAGAGACTACCATCGTATCTACAGCTCCAACTGAAACTGTATCTACACCACACACAGAAACACCTTCCAGGCCTCGAGCATCGTCCACACCCAGCCTGACAGTGTCATTCAGCCAGCACTCGGATGGACCACCTATAGATTTTCAAGATATTGTGGAGGTATGAATTTTTTTTTAAATAAACGCCAAATATGAAGTGGTTTAACACAATGTATGTTATTATTTTCTGGTATGTTTAATGTTACACTTTTTTTCGGATAAATTTAAAGATCTTCTGAAAAGGCAATATGTTTAGTACTAGTGTTTAAATTAGCCTGTCGGCTAGTCCTTTACCTGGCTTTTGCCAGGACTGGTTACTTTTTGGCCTGTACTGGTAACTTCTTTATTTTCTCTAAGGAATTGATCATTTAATTCAGGACAGGCTTGGTTTCCAATCTATTGTATACACTGTTAATAATTATTGTAATATTTCAGCAATTCAGGAGACAACATCCAATGGCGGGAAGAAGTGAAAACCATCCCCTCGAGATAAGCAGAAAATGGAGACGGGACTGTCAGAAGATCATGGACATCAAAATTACTGTAACTTTATATACTGTTACTTTATATAAAATACTATTACAAATTTCATCACCTTCATATTAGGTTATTAATAACATTGTTAACTAAGGTAAAGACATCAATTTCTATAGCATACAGTTATCTTACATTCAATTCAAATGTATCATTGTTGCAATGGAAGTTAAGCAATAATTATTTAAATACAAATATGTATATATATGATAAATGAAAATGCAACTAAGACAAATGACCAAATGACCAAGGCAATTGAATCGAATTGATTCATTTGATACTGAAATACAATATTGATGTTATCTTGATAACAGACTTGAACTTTAAGACAAGCATATATCAATGGACTGTTAATCTCTGTATAAAGATAAACCTTATGCTAAATCTATTCTCAATATTCTATTTTCTACAGGTACAGTTCGCTGGAGCGTACAAGCGGCATTTGTACGTAGCTGCGATGTCAGATAGATGCTTCTCTCTGGCTCGTGATGTCATGCAACTGTACAGACAAGGAGGACTGAAGGAGCAGGCTTCCAAGAAGGTGAACCAGATGCTCTTCTATGGTGCTGTTGGCTTCAAGGATGAACCGCTACTCCACCAAGCCCTGCAGAAGTTTGCTGATTCCACCTACAGCAAGGATGAATTCAACAACTTTTTTGAGAGCATTAAGCAGGTAAGTGTGACTCAATGACAATCTAGGCAATCCACCCTACAGACCACACCTTCAGATACTTAGTTGGTTCACAAGATTGTAATGTAAGTCAATTAAACTATAAAAGATGGAAATGAGTATATTGTGGAATAGCTGTTTTTCTTGTTGTCATCAATCATGTATTCTATCATGACATTTCAAAATCCTTGATTTCATTGGTTTATCTTTATGGTCGATCATGATTTTTGTGACAAGTGATTCACTGTGTTTTATACACACTGTCATATAGACAAACTTCTTGATACGAGTTGGCATGCAAAAGATTTGTGAGTTGCCTTGTCTTAAAACTTACTAAAAGTCTTTTACCATTAGTCATTCTACCAATATTTTATATATGTAGGGGTTGATTAGCATAAATATCATGCATGTTTATGTCCAGGAAATACCGTGATTATAAGCGACAGGATATATGTAAAGCAAGAAGCCAACACAACTGGTTTTAGTTCAGTGATGTCAACAGTGACGTCAAGCTTTGACGATCAACAAAAACATCATTAGGTTTATCTCAATCTATCAATATCAAAAGCTTACCAGAATTGCCAACTTTTGCAAATATAATATTGTTATTATCATTGTTGCATCATGTTCTGTATCATTAGTTATTTCTTTTATATATATCTCAGAAAAGCAAGGCGGACGAAGAGGCAGCGCAGGATGGCCTTCAGGAGGAAAACATCAGACTCAAAGAGGAAAATGCTGGCCTGAAGGATGAGAACAAGAAATTAAAGGAAGAACTGACGAGGTTGAGGAAGAAGCAGGAGTATCTCATGCAAGATTCCAAAAACCTTAGGTTACAACTGCAGGTATAAAGTGGTTTATGTTGTCACACTTCCTCATTTGTTTATAATAATATAATATAATAAGGAATCATTTAGCAATTCAGTCATCAATTTCAGAAACAAATCTTAGTCAACATATGTATCAATATTAATTTAATGAAACAATAGATGATACTTTATGGGTTTTTTTTTTCCAGGATGCCAGAGAGAACACCAGAGACACTTCCAGAGACAACACCAGAGACACTTCCAGAGAGAACGCCAGAGAGAACACCAGAGACACTTCCAGAGAGAACGCCAGAGAGAACACCAGAGACACTTCCAGAGAGAACACTAGAGACACTTCCAGAGAGAACGCCAGAGAGAACACCAGAGACACTTCCAGAGAGAACACCAGAGAGAACACCAGAGACACTTCCAGAGAGAACGCCAGAGAGAACACCAGAGACACTTCCAGAGAGAACACCAGAGAGAACGTCAGAGATGTAACTGAAAACTTTAGTATTACCTCTCTGAAATAATGATTTATTGCATTATACAATTTTATCTTCAAGGCTCTGAATTGCACATGTATTGCAATGATGTTTTTGGACTTCTTTATGCAGTTTGAAAATAATTTCTATAAAATGCTATCTTTCAAATAGACCATAACTAAAGTAAGTGAAAGACAATGTGAATGTGTATATATCAAAGTAACTGCGAGTAAAATGTTTCTAATGAGTGTAGTTTAACAATAATGATAAATTAAATGATAAGCATAAGTATGGTACTGCACAGCACCTATCAACAGCTATAATGTCTTTATTATCAATTCCTTTTCAGGTGTATGAATTTGAGGCTGATACCGCTGTGAGTGCAGCACCTGTGACCCACATTTCCGTATGTAAAGATAGCAAATTGAAATGATTCTTATGCAGGTATCATCCAAATGAACCAAACTAAAATAACGTAAAATACTTAATTAAAGTTTTTACAAATTGTAGATTTTGTTACTTAACTTTTTAGTATTCTTCTATGAATTATGATTGAAGTGAAGATAATATATATTTTGCTGGTTGTCATATTATCATCAAAGGTTGTTCCTTGTTTCAGATCCCCAGAGCATCCCTAACTCATCCAGTTGGAAGCGTTGTTGAAGTGAAGTTTGAAGACAAATGGTATGAATGTTAAAGATATATCCTATAACCTACTATAGAGCAATGTACACCCAGGGGCAAAAGAAACGATACCAACTTTACAGGACAAAATCCTGTTGTAGATGAAATGCGAATATGAACCCTTGTGATAGGCAAATTAGTTTTGAAGAAGTACTCATGATTTAAAACATCAGAGTATGACTGTTCAAATGTGACTGTTTAAATACACGAGGGGTCAGAAAACAGCTTTAATGCTATTTCTGGTCATAATCTTTTGAATTGGAATACAAAAATTATGAAATGTAAACATCTTAAATATAAGATGTTATCAATATAAATAACCCAGGTAGAAGTTAAGTTGTTCACCCATTTTGCCTGTATGTTGGTTTAAAAACACACAAAAGGGCCATTTTCCCCCTATCTCTTCAAGTTAAGGAGAAATTAGATGATGACACAAAGTGTATGTCAGTAAATGTATGTATTCATATTTTTTCATAATAGGTACCAAGGCAAAGTGCTTGCTGTGAAGAAAGATACAGTGAAGGTACACTACCGGAACTGGGGTCCCCAGTTTGATGAATGGGTTTCGACATCCTGTGTTCGTGCAAAGGTTGAGGAAAGTTTCAAGGTATGGATACAAAAGCCTTAAGACAAACACAGAACAACTGATTGAACTGAATATTTAACATTATTTTATTTTATTATCCTTTCAATCACAGGATGACATAACAGTTAATTCAGTGCAGTGTAAACCATGCACAAAAGCCTATCATTTCACTATGTCTTAACATAATGTTTTTTTATACAGTTCCAGGTTGGGGAGAAGGTTCTGTCAAAGTGGATGGCAAACCGAACAACCTACTATCCTGCTATGGTGAAAGAACTGGCTGGAGGTAAGAGTTAATGGGATTTCACTATTACTGATCAAAGTTTTTTGCAACCTAATCTTTTCATATAAGACATTTAAAGGAATATGAATATGAATATGAATATGTGTGTGTATGTATGTCTGTATGTATGTATGTATGTATATATGTATGTTTGTATGTATGTATGTATGTATGTATGTATGTATGTATGTATGTATGTATGTATGTATGTATGTATGTATGTATGTATGTATGTATGTATGTATTAAAAAAAATTCATAAAAGGTGCTACTGACTATGCTATGAATGAAGTAAATTTTTGTAACATTTATAAACTTTGTTGCTTTTGTTTTCAGACTACCTAGTGGTCAACTTTGAAGACCACACAACAAAAAAGATACATGCAAGGAATGTAAAGAAAATAGGTGAGAATTTTTTTTACATGAATGATATCTTGCCAGTACTTTTAGGAACAAAATGTTCTCAATATGGTACCCTAAGAATATTTGATCTAACAGTGTTCCAGTGCTATCTTCTTTGTGAGAATGACAGGAAGAAAGCACTGAACTGTTATAAATATTACGATATGGAAAAATTAAACTCAGTGTATTGACAGATTAACTACATATTTATAAAACTGAAATGACATAAAATACAAAATAAGTCCATTTGTAGCCATTATGGTGTGAACACCTTTTGTGTAAAAAAAATGAATCGCATTATTTATTTTAATTATTATTGCTTAGTTTAGTTAAAATACATTATCTTTCAGTTATAACCAGTTATTTTCATTTTCTTGTCATCATCTTTCACTGCCCCTAAAAACATTCTACTTCCCCTTTAAAGTGACAGTTACTTTCTTTTCAGAGTGATTCAAGCCATACCTGTTTCCTCCGCCGCCGCACTCGTATTACAAGCTATTTCCACTAAGCTTTCTAGAACTCTAATTCATAACTAACTACTGATACTTCGGGGGAACGATTTTGACACGTTCACAAGGTCAAAGGTCGAGGTCAAGAGCTACATAATCACTCCTTGTAAATGCGATAACTTAAAAAGTTTTTGGGCTATGAATCTCTAAATTGGTATATATCATTCTTAGAAAAGTAAAAATATTTGAATAGGTTTCGGCTTCAATTTGTCAAAGGTCAAGGTCCCAGTAAGGTCATGAATGTAGCATGATTTTGCGAAAATGCTTAATTTTAACTATGGTGACTTTTAATCAATACATGATTGTTATATTCAATAAAAAGTGTTCAATGTTTGTATGACCTTGAAGGTCAAAGGTCCTTGTAAACACTTGAAAAGTTTTTGTGCCATGAAGTTTAGATTGTGTATATATTATCTCTTAAAAATTACAAAATTTTCAAACATATTGAAAAAAAAATAGATTAAATAAACTTTTAACATTTTATTTTATTACATTAATGTTATTAATGTTATAGTCTCTGCTTTGGTGGTGTCCCACAAACTTTAATCTTGTTTTTAGACTTATAGTACAATATAGCGAAAATGAATGTTGTACATTTATATTGTTACGTTAAGCGAGGAAATTGTTGAGCTGTCATGCATATGTCCTAAACAACATTTGGAATAAATGAAATTGAAAGGAAAATATTTTGTTTCTGTTGTTTGTTTGCCGCATGGTTTTTGTTCAACATCCATCACATCCCTCGATCCCCCAAAGATATAGCCTATTCATACCAATCTACAATCATCAAGGAATATTTCATCCATTTCCATTGTTTAGGGAAAATGCCATGGCATTTTGCCATGGCAATGAGAAATAAGAAATGCCATGGCAATCAGGAATGCCATGGCATTTTGCCATGGCATTTTTTTTCAAATATTTCACATATACCAAAAAATATTATCAAGTATTCATCTTCATACTTTATTTGTTACAAAAATGTAATTTGATCGCAAGAAATATTTTTGGAAAGCGCGTAAATTTGGGCGGTCAACTTGGGACTCCCCGTACCAGTCCAGACTTGTACCGAACAGCATTAATAGCATTATATATAAAAACAGAAATATTCCCTTGAATTTCGTTTCCAAAATATATACCACGATAAGGATGTCCCTTTAATGCAGCAACGGCGTTGTGATCCACGCTCATAAATTTGCCATCAACATTAAAACTTGGATTATTAAATTTAATTCTTAAATGACCTGAAAAAATGAGCCGTCTTCATATTATTGAGTCAAATGTCAGTCTCTTCACGATGGATGAGCTCACAAACCAGTACAGAGTATCACAAATTATGTTTTACTGGTGAGGTCACAATCCAGAACCCTGGATCCAGGAACACAGCAAGCTGCCAATGTTATTCCTGTTAATCAAATATACCCTGAAAGAGTGTAAGAGATCAAACATGACGTACATCATCTTCCCACGGCAAGATGAAAACGCTTCGAGCAACTCCTCGTTTAGATCCGGAGCAGCGACACCTAACGCGATCACGAGTTACGCCCCTTATCAGCTCTTTCAACAATAGCCAATGAAATTGCCGTTTACATTCGGAACAAATTCAAAGTACTAACAGACGATATTTTTGAAAACTATCCGAGTGAAATATAATTTTTAACTTCAGTCCGCATGGTTATTTTCATGTTTTTGATGAGCACCGAGAATGCAGAGAAGACAAACATTAATGTATCACTCAAATAAAGTGTTTCTCTCCCTTGTAAAACGCATACAAAAGTATTTTTTCAAAACGGTTCATTTAACAAGCTGTCTTCTGATTGGACTATTCTACTTCCGTGCAGCGGGTTGAAATGCTAGCACAGAAATTACGGCCAATGATGTCAAGGGAGGAATGGGAAAGTTTAGAAACTTTTCGTTTCGCCCGTGACGTTGTGAAGATGGACGTACATAATTATGCTAAGTTGCAGTTGTTATTTGCAATTTGAATACGATTTTTATGGATGTAGTGATTTACTTGAACCAATGCAGCTCAAGTATTTAAATCTGGAGTTAAATCGAATAAAAATAAACTTCCAAATTAAACTTGATATATGCAATGAAATATAAGCATGCTTGCTTTCATGTTTAGCTTAATACATGTAATACAGCAATCAATTTTTCAATGTTTCTTACTCTAATTATCGTGTCACATTTGTATTTCAAAGGTTTCATCATTTCTCTCGGCCCCAAGCGAACGATAATGACATTTTATCTACGCTAATAACCTTTGAAATAATTTATCATCTTTTTTCAACTATAAGTGATATTTTTCTTTGAAATTCTTAGCCTGAAGGCTACAATGAAACTTTTCCGCGATAGCAAATCAAATTTAAATGTCAAATACGAAACCCGATATATCATTACTGTGAAACAATGTTCCCGTATCATGTTTCCCTAAATACACGTTTTTATTAGTTATGTTGTTTTCAGAATCGATGTTAATGTCTACTTTATCACCACAATTAAAATAAACTTGTATAAAATCACGTTCTAAAAATAAGCTGTATATTATTACTTGTCATTTTATTCAGTTTATCCTGAAAAGGGGTATTCATTACTTGACAAGTATTATCTGAATCTTTACTAATCAAAATCTATACCTAACATTATTTGTTTTTCTAAGATTTGACAATAACAATTTAATACTTCAGAAGATTATACATGATGAAAAGGGTCACAAAAAATGTTTATTAAGTTCGCGTTAAGTTTTGCGTTGGAAAGGTCAACTTAATATTCGATTTGAGATGTAGGAATATCTCCTTCTGTAAAATCAAAGTGTGAAACATTGCGTAAGGTAATAGAAACAGCTTCATACGAAATATTCTCAGCCATCAAACACTGTACAATTAACACTACATTGCGTATATTTTATTATATGCCATAAAGTCAACATTGTGTATATTGTGATTATGATATGCAATAAGATCAACATTGTGTATATTTTTATCATGATATGCAATAAGGTAAACATTGTGTATATTTTTATCATGATATGCAATAAGATCAACATTGTGTATATTTTTATCATGATATGCAATAAGGTAAATATTGTGTATATTTTTATCATGATATGCAATAAGGTAAATATTGTGTATATTTTTATCATGATATGCAATAAAGTAAATATTGTGTATATTTTTATCATGATATGCAATAAGATCAACATTGTGTATATTTGTATCATGATATGCAATAAGGTAAACATTGTGTATATTTTTATCATGATATTCAATAAGGTAAACATTGTGTATATTTTTATCATGATATGCAATAAGGTAACATTGTGTATATTTTTATCATGATATGCAATAAGGTAAACATTGTGTATATTTTTATCATGATATGCAATAAGCTCAACATTGTGTATATTTTTATCATGATATGCAATAAGATCAACATTGTGTATATTTTTATCATGATATGCAATAAGGTAAACATTGTGTATATTTTATTCATTATATGCCATAAGGTATACATTGTGTATATTTTATTCATTATATGCCATAAGGTAAACATTGTGTATATTTTATTCATTATATGCCATAAGGTATACATTGTGTATATTTTATTCATTATATGCCATTAGATAAACATTGTGTATATTTTTATCATGATATGCAATAAGGTAAATATTGTGTATATTTTTATCATGATATGCAATAAGGTAAACATTGTGTATATTTTTATCATGATATTCAATAAGGTAAACATTGTGTATATTTTTATCATGATATGCAATAAGGTAACATTGTGTATATTTTTATCATGATATGCAATAAGGTAAACATTGTGTATATTTTTATCATGATATGCAATAAGGTAACATTGTGTATATTTTTATCATGATATGCAATAAGGTAAACATTGTGTATATTTTTATCATGATATGCAATAAGCTCAACATTGTGTATATTTTTATCATGATATGCAATAAGATCAACATTGTGTATATTTTTATCATGATATGCAATAAGGTAAACATTGTGTATATTTTATTCATTATATGCCATAAGGTAAACATTGTGTATATTTTAATCATTATATGTCATAAGGTAAACATTGTGTATATTTTAATCATTATATGCCATGAAGTCAACATTATTAGTTGGGATCGTTTGAAGCAATCTCACTCTAGACTGTATTTGTGTTTCCTTTGAACTAAGTGTGACAATTCGATATTTGGTGTAGCATTATCATTCATCAATTTATAACCGATGATTTTACATTAGGTGTCAAACAAACTATAGGTAGCTGTAGAATGACTTTCTCGTGTTACATATTTCTCATCTTTAAAAAGTAAACTTTAATCATGCCAACTTACTATGCAATGTCAAATCATACAGTGCTTAAAGGGGCAGTAGCACGTTTTTTGATAATTTTATATTTTAAATTTTTCACTGAAAATTGTAAGTTAATGCTAAACTGATTATTTTGAAAGTGTAAAAAATGTAATTACACAAGCCATAGACAGAGGACATAAAATCCATTGGCGGCCATTTTTTTGTGAACACCTTTAATTCATTTTGTGTAAGAAAAATCATGGCTAAACTTTACTTTATATGTTTGAATTATTACTGCTCCATTTAGTTTAAATACAGTGTCTTTCAATTGGAACCATTAATGTTCATGTTCCTGACATCACCTTATATTCACCCTAAAAACGTGCTTCTGCCCCTTTAATAGAAAAAGTAAATTTGTAAAACGTTGTGTTGGCCTGCAGACAGACAAAGTGAAATTGTAAATGGCATGTATGAGAAGGCACAACATGCATCAACTAGCTCAATCATGTCAAATCTCACACTATATCACGTCATAAGTGGAATAAAGAAGACAGTTTCCTCTACAAATTTCACTTATTTGTTTGATAATAAAACGTGTCCATTATCCTTAACCCTATACTGCTTATATACGCGATTCTACGCTTCTGCCCTTTACTGCTTTTCTACGCGATTCTACGCTTCTGCCCTTTACTGCTTTTCTACGCGATTCTACGCCTTTTCTAACCACCAGAAAAGATGCAATATTTCAAAGTTATCCTGCTGATATATTCTCAAATTGTGTTTGAAATTCATACTTCAGGGTATGTTTTGTTAATCCTGTCCATATTCAATATTAAACGACAATTTTAAAATAATGAAAATCTTGAGATAAAAATCTTGTCGGCAAAATCGGCGATTACCGGAAAACCAAGTTTTAGGTCATTCCAGCCAATCAGGGACAAGCGATCGCCAACTGACGAGTTGGTCACGTTGGCCCTGAAATTTTATTTCGTCCAGGTTGAGTAATTTACATTTCCCACTGAGGAATAGTTTGATAAGGTGACCGAAAACGTTTCTAAATTAAATAAATTTGTATTTATTTTGGCCACTAAAATAAGTGACAGTCATATTGTTGACGGTGTGAGCGACCCGGAAGTGGACCCGGTTTGTTTACATCGAAAACGAGAATCATGCCGTCGCTGTCAACAGGACAATCAAATCGACACTAGCCATCAGAAATAACACTTCAGTTGGTGACAGTGAGTATCAACCCTTTTGTAACATATTTAATTGTCACTGTTATACAGTCGAATGAAGGGAAGTTAATTTATCCCTGTAAAAATATCAACAAATTTTGAGTCATTCGAGTCATGCATGCATTTGATCTGTCTTAATTCAATCAAGGAATTACATCAGATTCAATCAACCAAATGCGTCAGTTTTAGAATCTAGTCAATGATGCGTGATTACGTCATAAGTCGCATTTTCATTCACTGCCCAAACAGAATTAAATGTGAGTTGACAGAATAAAATGATTCTTCTCAGAGCAATGACACTAGATTTTCTTCACCTGTCTTTCGATCGATCATTTTTGTGAAAGAATTATAACTGATTCATTTGCAACAAGTTATGTAATATAACATTGATTTTATTTATATTCAAGGAGATCATTAAAAAATGTACTGTAATTGCTAATCGCTGTGATATCATTGCCCTTATAAAAGTTTGAGTTTTGAATGTTCAGAATATTAAAATCAAATTATTTTATTTAACATATTTAACCTTTTTAATATGAATCTACAAACTGATTAGGCCTACCAAAAACAAAATTAATGAAAGAAAACTATGAAGTTTTCTTAAAAAGAAAAAGCAAAATGTGCATGTTTTTAAAGTGAAAGATTGTTGTGATAAATTATTCCTTTCATGAAACTCTTTTTCAATTTTATCAAATTTGTGAATATTTTGCAAGGAGGGCACAAGCTGAGCCAGTATTATTTTTATTAATTACCCATGATTGTTCAAATGCATGTTAAACTCCAAAGCTTTAAAATATATGTATATTTATATTGTGTATGAATTTATATTGATATCTTATATTTTTTGCAGTGAATAAATTTCCAAAGGAAGGATCAACCAAACTGCCTGTTATGCAATTTGATTGTTCAAGCAAAACAAAGGTGAAGTTTGTGCTTGTTCAATTCTGTTGTTCTGTAAGTATCTTTTGTGTCAGTAAAAATTCACAAACAAATATGTATTTATATTGCTGTCATTGTGATTTTATTAGCTGAATATCTAACTAGGGATAAGAGTGTGATAAATACAACAAAATCTTTACAAATACTTGCAATATTTCTCAGGAGATATAACTCACTCTAATATTGAACACTGTTTGATGCATGGAGGGCCAACTGTCCAATTTTAAGAAAGCAATGATTTGATGAGAAAAACAGAAATTTCACAGTTGCACTAGAGAAATTCCATGAAATTAATTCACCAAATACCTTTCATAATTGGATTGGAATCACATTTTTCCTGTAAGTATTAATGGGTGCAGACATTTGTTGTAGAATTTTGTGAATAAATCAAACAAAACTCATTATCATGATAATAGATATATGTTATAAAATGAGTTCGCACCAAACAGTTATAAAGAAAATTGTAACAGTCATTTGCTGACAAAAAACAATTGTTGTATCCCAATATGCATGCCATACTATTGTTACAAAAGTGATTTTGAGACCACCTCCACCGGGATTTGAACCTGGGACCTCCGGGTTGAGAGTCCTGCACTCTACCTGTTGGTCAAACAGATATCCCTCAAGCTAAAGCCAGTAGGAATGCTTATATCTCACCCTGTCACACTATGACCTGTGGAAATGCTTTAAATTGATTTGAACTTTCATTGTTTATTTTGATACATTTTGGATTGAATTAGATCATTCAGTACAAAGCCTAATGTATTAATATATCAGTTGGAATTTGATTGTTTATTGAATCTGATTATTATTCATTATTTGTGTTGAGAAGTCAAAATCATTTATTAATACTTTCTATTGCAGGATCTATTCAGAGTGGAAGCATATCCAGGATGGGAAGTTAGTGACCACTGCTAGAGTTTGAAACAGTCTGTGATATTCCACATCCAGTCCAGTGCTGAGTTATCTAACTCAAAAGATTTATGGAGTCAGCTTAGGAAGAAAAAAAACAAAGAAAAACAAAACTGAACACACCTGTTTGATTCAGGCATTATGTGAACAAATGGAGCCATCAAAATCTTTGATACAATCTAACAACAATTTATGCTATTGTTGGTTTTATTAATATTTGTGAATAAGTTTTGTAAATGCAAATTCATCTTCAAGTCAGTTGATAGTTCATAGTTATGACTTTTAGGAATTTGCAAGATTATGATCCATCAATAATATACAGTATACTTTTGCTTTTAGTATCAAATAGGTATAAATACCCTGAGGGCATGGATGGTGAAAGTTTTTTTTACCAGAGCACAGTGGATTAAATTTGAAAAGTTTATATTCCATGTCTATGATTACTAATGTTATGATCCAGTTTTTAAGTTAATTTAAGGCAACAATTTGTTATTTGAAAGTAAATGTGTTGACCGGTCCTTATTTGTATCACTAATGTAAACAGATAACATAGGTTGAATCTGTAACAGAATCTGCCAATAACACATATACCAGTACATTTACAATCATAATGAGCTCTCATCATAAGCCAGTAAAGGGATTTTGTTCCATTGGATTTGTTAAAGTTCATATTTTGGTTATTTGTGAGCATTTGAATAAGGAAATCAGGTTCAATTCTGGTTGACTAGATGAGATCTACAGATTTCATTGCCAAGGGAGATAATCCTGGAAAATTTTGAATTTTGAGATAGAATTGTCAAATAAAGACAAGTTGTTGAATGATTTTCACTAAATTGGAGGTTTGTAAGTTTGTTTCAATTTGACTTGAAATATTTCTTGATAGTGTCATAGATATCATGATTTTTTGCTTACAATGAAAAAATGAAACACTGGTTATTTTCATTTTCAAAGACATTATTTAACACATTCAGGTCTAGAATTGACATTACCAATGCAGTAGACTTTCGAATTTGGTGAAATTGATGATATAGAATTGTATATATTATACAAGTGCCTAACATTATTGTTATGTTATCTTTCATATTGTGATTTACTGAAGATCACCTTCTGATTGACTTGTTGATTTTAGCCGAACAGGATTATCTCCCCTCAATTATTGGTTAAACATCATATTCATCCTAATAATTGTAATTTTCTTCAGGAATATATGTGGAATTTTAGTGACAGTTTTGATAAAATTCATCAAAAAGATTAAATAAAATCATTATAAATGTATTACCTATGGTTTATTCTTTTTTATGGCTGATTTATGTTTTTCCGCTTTGCGATATTGTACCTTTTAATTAATGAATAATAATGAGCAATCGAATATCAAAATTGTAAAAAAATAGCTCTGAATTGACAAAAGAGTCATTCAAGTGCATGAACATTTCTTAAACAGTTGAATTAATTGAAATTTATTTTTTTAATTTTTTAAAAATTTTGCAAGCAGTAAGGGGCAGGGCAGGTGCTTGCCAGGCAAGCAGGAAAGGGGTTGAGGCATGGCGATATTGCAACCAGTAAAGAGTTAAAGGGGCAGTAGCACGTTTTTTTGATATTTTATATTTTAAATATTTCACTTAAAACTGCAAGTTAATGCTAAATGTATTATATTGACAGTGTCTACAATCTCATTACACAAGCCAATCACCTATAGTCAGAGGACAAAGTATGAGGATTCACATAAAATCAATTGGCGGCCATTTTTTGTGAACACCTTTAATTCATTTTGTGTAAGAAAAAGGAGTCGCATGGCTAAACTTTACGCTATATAGTTGAATTATTACTGCTTCATTTAGTTTAAACACATTGTCTTTCAATTGGAACCATATATTTTCATTTTCCTGACATCACCTTATATTCCCCCTAAAAACGTGCTACTGCCCCTTTTATGGTCATACAAATCTTTAGATTTGGGAAAGTTCACATATCCCCAACCTAAAACAAACTTTTATAATATATTAACATAACAAAAATATGTCTTACCTTGAAACATTTGCTTTATTTCGATTAAATAAATCCATTATAGTTTCACTGATAAAATTCATCGTCCATCTTAGAAAACAAACTCCTTCATTTTAACAGCCCAAGTGATCAAAGGATTCGGTTAACAATATATCATAGGATACAATATAGAAATTTCTCATTCGTAAGCCGTAAGGGCAATCGAGACAATCACGTATGAATGACCTTATGTGTAATATTTACCTGTTTGGTAAACCCCACGGTCTTGTACAATTATACAATATGTAGTTCAGGGAATAACTGCACAAGTTAACGAGAGGAGGCGTTTACTTATATTTTAAAAAGTGAACATAAAAACTCACAAACAACTGAAACGAGGAACTGGGTATATCTAGTGCTCTCACAACACGAAAATAAATGGGATCCGGATATATGATAGCGTAAAATAACAAAGAATGGCTCATATATTTCAAACGTCATCTATGTTATTTCTATCGTGAAGTAAAAAATTGCAGGTTTAGAGCAAGTCCATTCAGATACATGACAGTAAGTTTCATAACGTGACAGTAAGTTTCATAACGTGACAGTAAGTTTCATAACGTGACAGTAAGTTTCATAACGTGACAGTAGGTATAACGTGACAGTAAGTTTCATAACGTAAGTTTCATAACGTGACAGTAAGTTTCATAACGTGACAGTAAGTTTCATAACGTGACAGTAAGTTTCATAACGTAAGTTTCATAACGTGACAGTAAGTTTCATAACGTGACAGTAAGTTTCATAACGTAAGTTTCATAACGTGACAGTAAGTTTCATAACGTGACAGTAAGTTTAATAACGTAAGTTTCATAACGTGACAGTAAGTTTCATAACGTGACAGTAAGTTTCATAACGTAAGTTTCATAACGTGACAGTAAGTTTCATAACGTGACAGTAAGTTTCATAACGTGACAGTAAGTTTCATAACGTGACTGCTCGGAAGGGACGGTGCTGTTTTACGTAAGCGTCGTGTATGTGTTGGGGGCTGCAGCCTGGCTTTAGCCCTGTCCTCTTCTTCTCTCCCCCTGATTAGAAGACGAAAATATATTCACTTCACATGTGTATACAATGATAATGAACATCCTCTTGGTTGTTATATAATATAATTTGTAGCGGTATTTTCATTCTCGATTATCCAGAGTTTACGTTCCGATAATATCTCCACTTAGTGGAGATATTATCGGAACGTAAACTCTGGATTATCGAGAATGCGGTATTTTAAGACGAACACGTTTTATAGTTTTCTATAAAGATACTTTTCTGGAAAATGTAATAATCAATTAATCTAATATTTTGACCTATTAAAGCAACGAAACACAAACCTGTAAACAGCATCCGTGTTTTTACATGTGATAATATGAATAACATTAATTACAAAAAATGATTAATGAAAACAATGGATATATCGATCAACTGGGATCATGAATTTGTTCTGATGCTATCATCCTGGATAAATTTCATGGGGAAAATCTGTTCTACATTTCCCCGCAAATTTTTCATGTTACATAACACGTTGACAGGAGATGTTCGGAAAGTGTTATAATATCTCGATGTTTTAACATGATGGCTAGCAGTTAAACTTATCGAACCAGTTTTATTGGATTACTCAATTCAAGGGAGGGTAATTTCAGATAAGATTTCACTGATGAAAAATCCCATGAAACTATAATGCATTGAAAGCTGCGACCCATTTTTAATTTGAGCTGTAAGTATAAAACTTACAACACATCATTGAACACCATTTGCAAAATTGCAAAGAAATTGTACAATAATCCATCTTGAATCTGTGCTCAAAATGCATACATTGTTTCGAAGTATCCGGCATGGTAAATTAATAAACGTTGCTGGTCAAGGATATAACAAAAATCCTCAGTCGAAGGTTTGTAACCAAGCACTGTTGTAACATCTTCCGCACGCATCGGGCGAGATATGCATTTACAAGAAATTCATATTCACCCTTGCGACAACTCGACGGGAAAGTTGTGACTCTATCAGCGCCCCCTAAAGGACAAACAGAGGTACTTCCCTTGCGTCAGTCCAACTCGAACTCGAAGAGAAATTTAATTTCTAATTAATCCCTTAGTTGCGTTGTGACAACAGTCATAAAAACGATGCGTGAATATAGGTCACCAAAATACTGCGTAGAATAAGGCTGTATCTCTCAGTTTCTATTTAGACATCGCATCGTTTTATTACAGTTTTGTGTGCTCAATTGAAATATATCCTCGCTTTTGATTGGCCTACACCATAGCTCAAAAATCAGGCTACTTCCTGTCACAACTTTCCCGTCGAGTTGTCGCAAGGGTGAATATGAATTTCTTGTAAATGCATATCTCGCCAGATGCGTGTGGAAGATGTGTAGTAAGGACACCATACTTTCAAAACATTCTTACATTGCATAATTATTGAGCAACAGCTATTGTTTTAATTATATGAACTTAGACAGAATTCACCTCTAACATTCTTTGTAAATAAAATATGTCTATGGTTGTTAAAATCAAGAAACGGCAAGAATATTGATTTGAAACATTATATTTTAAATGCGTTCGAAGTAACCTGAAACGTTCGTTAAAATTTGATTAAATAAACTGAACGCCAAAAGATATGTTACAGCTCTTTGAATTTGAATATCATAAAAAGTGACGTGTTCAGATAAATTTGCTTTGCTCAAAGAAAACAAAGTCAATTTCGTTAATTTTTACAATTTCATTTCAATTATTGCAAGATCGGAAATAGGACAATTGACCCGACCAATGATGAACTGGCAATAACTTATTTACCATTGAAGTTACAGGTCTGCTATTTTAGCACAAAACACTAAACTGATGGAGTGTTACAACACAACAAAGCAAATTCCTCTGAAGATGTCACTTTTTATGATATTCAAATTCAAAGAGGTGGATCATTTCTTTTGGCGTTCAGTTTATATATGTATGTTAGTACTGACCTTTTTTATATCTCCTGTCTCTTCTGTCTATCTCCATGAGTAACTTCCTGAGACGATCAGGGGGTAGCCTGAACCTGATATTCACATTTCTCTCCAGGACCTCTGGTATATGGAATCAAGTCTTGTTAAATTCATATAATTCAATGTCTCCAATTTTTAGATTTTCATTTTGGTCACGTTTTTTTAAATAAAAAGATTAATGAAAATTCACTGGCGTTATTTGGTTTTAAAAATTCTGATTCTTTCTCTGCTGAAATGGTCTCGTACATGAACTTGTACATTGTATGATAAAAGGACGATTACGCTATCTATACGCTTTTATAAAAATTGTTTAAGAATTCTTAAGACGAATCGTTGGAATCGTACATTTGAGATGTTTTATAATAGTTATAATAAGCAAATTCTTTATTCACCTTTAAAAAAACCCATTAAATTCATTTTACCCCAAAATTCAAAATCGTGCTTATCGGCAAATCTGAACAATCCCTAGCATAGAAGAAGTAAAATTCCTTAAATTCAGACTATTTAAAAATAAAACTCTTTTGATTATAAGCGTAAGCAAAATTCATTTCACAGTATGAACTGCTGAATACGCAATATATAAATATATTGGGCAGATTAATTCAAGACACGGTGTTGGAAAGATTGGTATTACGAGGCAATAAAGCAGAAGAAACGTCAATAAACCGTCTTGAGTGCCAGTCGTTATATACGAATTTCTACAGATTGGAATGATGTAACTTCTTATTAATTCATAAAGCATTTTATATTTCAAAATAAATTATCAATTTTAGAATTTCACCTCTATATATAGGTGCCTTTTATTTACACACATTTACATTGTCAACACAACAGATATACTTCAATTCATCTGTTATTGGTTATGATATACTCAACGTGTACACCATGACGATTAAAACCTCCAATTTATGCATTAAAGAGGCAGTAGCACGTTTTAAGGGGGAATATAAGGTGATGTCAGGAAAATGAAAACTAATGGTGTCAATTGAAAGACAATGTTATTGAACTAAATGAAGCAGGTATTAAATCAAATATATAATGAAGATTTCAGCCTGACGATTCCTTTTTCTTACACAAAATGAATTAAAGGTGTTCACATAAAATGGCCAACAATGATTGATATTATGTGAATCTTAATACTTTAATTTGTCCTCTGACTATGGATGATTGGCTTGTGAATTCAGATTTTTGACACTATCAAAATAACAAAGTTAGCATTAATGTACAATAATCAGTGAAAAAAAAAAAAAAAAAATAAAAATTTTCAAAAAAGTGCTACTGCCCCTTTAAAAGAATAAATAGAGAATACTAAACAAATAGTAATGTGATAACACTTTTAAGCAACGAGTGTATAGTTGGTATCAGACGAACGAAAGTGAGTCTGATACCACATTCTTTTTACGAGTTGCTTAAAAATGTTATCACATTACCATGAGTTTAGTATTTTATTTATTACTCAACCCTCAATATCATACTATGTAAATAAATCGTCAAAAGAAAAATCAGCTGACTTGGAACAATCGGGAAACCAGCGTATGAATTTCCATGAGTCCAAATAAAATAGTTCACTATTCTATTGGATGTTTACACATGCCATACGCGTATAAACATGATACAAATTATATTGGTGAAAACATTCATTATCAAAAGATGCATTGATAAAATAAACACTAAGAAGCAACGATAACTGTCAACACACCATGCTCTCGCATCGTGACGTCATCAAATCGCAAAGTGACGTCATCGGAATTTGTCCTGTTTCTAGGTCATGTCCTTTTGTTTTGCGGACTTGGCGAACAGTGTCAACGGCAGAGGATTGATTGCATTGACATGAGTAACTGGATGTTTGATAGGAACCGGGAGATAGAACTTGGGGAAAGGTAGTTACACATAACATGTTCGGATCTCGTGGTTGTGGAGGGGAAAGCGACGGTTTGGGTGGCGATGAAGCAAGCAATCAGTCGAAGTGCCATGTTTATGTTATGGTAGGCAGAGTAGGCAACACCGCTTGCGACGGCACAGAAGGTGGAAAAGTGATTAAGCGAAGGATGGATTTGTGATGGTTAGCAAAACGATAATGTATTTAAAATGTTTTAAAAAAACGCTTAGATAATATTCTTTCACATAAATTAATTTTTTTTTGAGAATTGAAAATTTGTCAGTCGCCAAAGTCACGTGGTTGGACAATGTCATGTGACGTTCGAAAGTAGTTCCGTTTCTTTGCACGAGATGGTAACACACATGTGTGTTACCAACTCATTGTTATCTAATGAATAAACTCACCACGGTTGAGTAATAAATTGCAATAACAATGTCCGCCCAGCCAGGCTTATGTTCTAACACGTTCATCTCCCAATCATACTACAATCATCACTTGTCAAACTCCAAATCTTTTTATTTGAAACCACTGAATAACAACTTAACACTGTATAAGACAACCTTACATAATGATGCTTACCGAATTTTTCGTCTTCAATTACCGCGCCATCCAGTTGTTCCTGTGACAACAAAAGCAGAACAAACAAATCAAATGAAGTTAAAGTTAGAATGTTATTCATTAAAAATGCGAAATAATGATTAAATCGATTCACGTTAATGAAATCATTATGCTTTGGACATTTGTATTACTCAACTCAACCTCAACTGTTGTTCAGGAAAATATATGTCTCTATAAACCAATAATACAATTTGAAAACAACTATTAAAAGTACGTTTTGATACTTTGACAATATGATCTTACCAACGCAAGTTGCATGTACTTTAGGACTTCTTCTAATGTTCCTGGTTTCATGTCCAGTTTCTTTTCATATTTTCTTTGGAAGTCGTAATTTCCTTGTTTAATATTATGTATCTCCTGTTTCAGTGCATACACTGTCACCGCTGAAATCAAGACTTTGAATTAGAAAATAAAGCAGTGTTGTTCTTTAAGCAGTTTCTCCAACTAAAGGAAGATACACAAAAATCCGAATAAAGAATTATCGTGCACTCGTCAGAATTCATTTTATGACTGTTGATATTCAATGAATTTCGATCATAAAGTGTTACCGCAAAGGGGAAACTTCATCCTCTTTACCAAACATGAACGATTTATCCATGAAAAAATGAATTGACAACTGTACAACATATTTGTCCTTTTGTCAAATAAAAATTGATTTCATTAATCTGTTTACATAATTCCAGTTTCTGGGTTTAGCTTATGGAGAGGAACAAACATGAATAACATTTTTAAGCGATGACCATTGTAACCTAAATAAGAGGCCGACGAGTCATTAAATCCACAATTTGGATATCTATTTGCAAAGGGGTTGAACATACGATTTTCTATAACATATAAGAAAAAAGGGAAGAAAGAAAACGAACAATCAGGCGTTTTAAAGGGGCAGTAGCACGTTTTTTGATAATTTTATATTTTAAAATTTTCACTGCTAATTGTAAGTTAATGTTAAATGTATTATGTTGACAGTGTCAAAAATCTCATTACTTAAGTCAATCATCCACAGTGAGAGGACAAAGTATGAAGATTCCCATAAAATCCATTGGCGGCCATTTTTGTGTGAACACCTTTAATTCATTTTCTATAAGAAAAAAGAATCGCATGGCTAAACTTTACGTTATATATTTGAATTATTACTGCTCCATTTAGTTTAAATACATTGTCTTTCAATTGGAACCATTAATTTTCATTTTCCTGACATCACCTTATATTCCCCCTAAAACGTGCTACTGCCCCTTTAATGAGGACATACACCCCTTTCCCCTCATATGGGCCAAAGATTCATTTAACGATGTGGATCAACAGTTGTTCAGACATCGAGCTTTCTAAGACTTGTTCCTAGAGGAGACTAATCAGTTGTTAATAGGCTTCAGATGCGCTCTGTTTTGCGTCCACCATTCACTTTTAATCTCAATTGAACCAGGGCGTACGCAAAAAGGTGTTACAGACACTGAGATAGAGAGACAGATGTTTTATTTCCGTTTTACTTAACATGAAAGATAGATGATGATAAATAAGAGACTATTATTAAAAGTAAAACAATATTCATTTTAACATATAATAACGTAATAACAAAACATAAAATCATAGAATAACAATGTTACACAAATACTCCACCCATAAAGAATATCACTTCTTCTTTGAAATAACAAAAAAAACAGGGTTTTGCGGTAAAATACACGTTGTTTTTAAAACGTATCACGAATTTGTCCTCGTCACGTAGATGTAAGAGGTTGATATAGCTTAAACAGGCATTTGTATACCATCCTTTTCGCACATCCTCATACACAGGGCAACGTAAAATAACATGTCTTTCGTCCCCAACAGTCTCTATACAGTGAAAACATACTCTCTCATTCACATGCTAATTTGTATATCTGCCGGTTTCCAAATGCAGAGGAGCAGTACCTGGTCTGCAGTAGGAAAAGGCAGAGCGGTATGAAGGGGACATATTCATACTCACATAACTTTCACCGCCATACACATCCTCAACCATTTGATACGTTCGTAGTTTCCTTCCGTTCTAACCGCTTAGCTTCCATAAGAACTCATACCAGATACTAACAGGCCTCAGGTCACAATTATTTTGACCCGGTTGTGGGAGAGAAGGAAATGATGAAATAGTAGGGTATTGTGGGATATCATTTTCTATGCTTGTTTACATTGGAGACAAAAGTTTTTGGATTTCATGGAGAGGTAAGATATGGCTCTTTCGTCAGTAATTTTAAAAAAAATATTGAGTGAGTATTTTTAGGTAGGCGGGGGTCATAGATTTTGTGTATTTTGGGAAGTTTTATGTGCTTTCTCTTGCATGTCGGTGTATATTGACATTTTTCATTCATATTTCAAAATCGGCATGGTCAATACCAAGTTTACTCTGCGATTTTGTAGTGTCGAGAGGTTGTATTTTCATTTCAAACCAAGTCCCCCAGTCCCGCAATGTCAGGTAGCTTTGTAGCGACCAATATCACTAATGATAAATGCACTGGAAATTAATTGTGTACTGAGACCTGAACATACTTCTGCATACAACTTTCTTCCACACGCTCACATAGACGTTTAGCACTGGCTTCTGTTTCCACATTCATGTCCCATTCTCTCAATTTTGCACTCACTCGATAGTTCCAATTTTTGCACACGTCCACACACACAACTCTCCGACCACATGAAACAAACTTGTTTCATCTATTTACATTTTCTTAAGCGACAGTTGTAACTAACACGCCAATAACCTTACAGTTCGAGGTTACAGGTTAATAATGCGCACTGGTGGGGGCAGTCTATTATATTAGTTCAAGCATTTAACAAATATTACAATGTCAAAGATAAAATCAATACTACCGCATTTTCGTTCTCTATAACTTGAGCAGCATTCAATAGTTTCCGACTGAAAATTAAAATATATGTGACAGCTATGAATAAGTTCAGTATCAAAATGCATTGTCGAGAATATTTACATTTGCAATATTGGCAATGATATTATTCAGATACTTAGGGGTTTTCTAATATCAAAGAGGTCAAATACACTAAACGCCAAAAGAAACGTTACCCCTCTTTCTTTCTCAAGTATGCAATAACTAATAAAGTGATGATGGGTCTTATTGCTGCATTGTGTAGCCAAACAATATCAGATCATATTGCAACAAACATATTTGATAATATCGATTGATAGTTCGATTTGTGCAACAAAGCATTAGACTGACAACATTGTCCCGTTTTCGATCATCACTAAAAAACAAGAAAACAGTGAAAGCTTAATAATGTTATTGTTTTTAAATCTTTTTTAACTATCTAGAATGGCCGCCATTCGCATTCAAACATGCTAGAACACGTCTCCTCACAGAATTGGTGAATCGTGTGATGAAGGCAGCTGTAATTAAACGCCATTCTTCTCTCAAAGCCTGAATGAGTTGTTGACGATTTCGCGGCTGTTGCTGTCGCAAGCGAACTGCGATCGAGATAGTCCCACAAATGTTCGATGGGGCTATTTCTGGGGATTTGGAAGGCCATGGCAAGACGTTGACATTGCTGGCATTGAGGAAGTCTCTGGTCAATCTTGCGACGTGGGGTGGAGCATTGTCCTGTTGGTAAAGCGTGTTTTGGTGACGCTGCAGGAATGGAATTACCACAGGGCGCACAACCTGGTCGATGTGGACTTGTGCCGTCATATTACCCTCAATGATGACAAGGTCAGTTCGAACGTCGCCCTTTATTCCGGCCCAAACCATTACACTGCCTCCTCCAAACGGAATAACGTCTTGAACACAGCACGGAGCCTCTCTTTCACCCTGACGACGGTACACTCTCCTTCTCCTATCGGTATGGTGGATCCGTAAACATCACTCGCCGCCAGTTCTGGTTCTGCCAACGTCGGACGTTACGCGCCCACGCTACCCTGTTTTGGCGGTGCTGCCGTGTCAACTGCACACCTCGCATTGGTCTGTATGGCCGTAGTCCATGAACACAAAGCCTTCTTCTCACTGTAGCTGTACTTATGCCTGAGTTACACCAAGGTCGTTCTCACTACGTCCTACTCCGTCCAAAATTAAAAGCAAAACGGCCTCGGACGGGATGGAAACGAGTAACGATTGTTGATGTTTTATCCAAATGTGACGCCAGTTCGTTCATACACAGTTCTCAGCACGTTCATCTAGTCTTTATCCCGCACTCAGGCAGTTTCTAACACGTTTAGATCGGATAGTATTGCCTGTTTCAGGACGTCTTCAACCAGTTCAATTCCGTTCTTAGACAGTTCATATCCGTTCTAAACTAGACCGATCTCGTTCTTGATACGCACAACTCCGTCCCAGCTGCGACCAACTCGTTTTAAGACAGTTCTTTTCGTATTCACTACGTCCTGATTCCGTTCTCAGTGCGTCCTAATTCTAAAATCATCCAGTTCTGGCCCGTTTTAAAAAAAAACAGCACGGCCTTGCCCGTTCTCATTAGCATTCTCAATTTCAAGGTGAAAACATCATGCCTTCAAAGAAGAAGAAATATGGTCGGAGGAAGATTGTTCACAGGAAATCAAATACCAGATCCTTTAGCCCTTTAGAAGCCATAGTGGCCGAGGCAAACAACACTTCACATTGTTTCTCTGCTTCCATCACAAACTGTAGGAAACCCTTATTCATCATGATGAGAGCTTCAAGTAACTTGCTTCATGTTTCTCTTATCACTTCTGTATCCCGAATGATAAAATTATCATTTTTACTTGTGTAGTTATACCCGTCCTAACATACCGAATGGCAAACGTAGTAAGAACTGTGTGAGAATTTTGCAAACGTACTAAGAACGAATAGAACGCAATGAGGACCTTATTAGAACTTTTATGACTGTATAAGAACGTACTACACACTGAATCGGAACATTTTCAATATTTTACACTTATTAGGACGTACGAACAACTGACTATGGTCCTACTGAGAACTGAGGCTGAGGACGGAATGGACGGAGTGGAAACTCTGCACAAATGTATTGCAATCGATTCCCGACTGCGCTACGTTCTTACTCGTCCTTAGGCAGATCGAAGTACGGCAGTTCCGTTCGCAGTACGGCAATCCCGTTTTCAGTACGTTTGTACTCAGTCCAATTTCAGGACGGGGAGAACGTTTAACATGTCAAACGTTCTGGACCACCTTCCCGTATTTAGTACGTCCGAGCCAGTTCATAAAGTTCGTAAACAGTTGGCACAACGTTCATTTCGTCCTCGGACAGTTCTCAGACACTTTGAGTCCGTTCTGAGGAAAATCCAAGAACGGGCTTGGTGTAAAGGGGGTATTAGTCTACGTCCCAGAGCAGTCCTTGCCGACCACGTCGCCGGTAGAAATCGGTCCCTCAGATGTAGTTGACGTAGGTATCGATCTTCAGCCGGTGTTGTGGCGCGTGGACGTCCACTTCTAGGCCTATCAGCGGTGACTCCGGTCTGGAGAAAGCGCTGGCGAAGTCCTATGATGGTCATACCGTGACATCCAATGGCATTGGCAACATCGCTGTTGGTCGACCCCATCTGCAACATCCCCAGAGCTCTTTCTCTTTTTCCACTTGTCAATCGCGGCATGATTTCGTACATGTGTGCCATATCATGCAAAGTAGACACCTTTAGAAGCCGTAGAAGCATTCAGTTCGTGCAACTGCTGCTTGAATCTTGCTACGTTTGGGCGATAATGCGTTTGGGTGATAAACAAAAAAATGACAAGTTTTCATTTTCAAGCAAAAATGTTCACAAAAATAATCGTCTGTCTTTCTAAATACTATTAAGTCACTTGACAACACAGTAAACTCGTTTTCACTCAGGTAAATTACGAGAAACGATCTTTAATGACTAGAAAAATATATTTCATAATTTTCACACTTAAACTTGCTCAATAACAGTATTTTCGTCGTTTAGGGGTTATGATGTAAAACATACAACCTTTTTGTCTAGTCACAAAGGTAACCGTTTTCTTTCAACTTCTTCTGGACATCTCAATCACATTTATTGGTTACTACCAGCCTGGTCGAAAACCGGACAATTTTAACCTTCTTAAGCAAGCTGCATTTCTTCACAATATGAATCCATCAAGAATTTTAATATGTTCATAGCATAATGCTACGTTGTTCAGCTTTCTTTCGAACCATTCATTTCTTTAATATCTTTGATACTTAAAAAGTTATTCAAAAAAGAAGTGGGGTAATGTTTCTTTTGGCGTTTAATGTAATTCTCATGAGACAGATGAAACAGATGTATACGTAGGTTTTTAAACACGCGGTTGTTGACATTAATGATCATGAGTTCATACTTTTGTGTGAGTGTCTATTTTAACATGCCCATTCACTAACCCGTGTTTAGAAATAAAGTTAAGCTTTATTAAAGTGGTAATTTAAGAGTGAATGATAAATGTAGGTTGATTATGAAGAGTAAGTGTTACCTCGAAATGAATTGTTGGGTTTGATCCGTCTAGAAAGAAAGAAAAAATTAATTGAGTTGACAAAAAATGTAGTTCTTTGTTCTTGTCTGCAAAACATTAACTTAATCAATAGAATGCAGTTACAGATTATAGTTAAACGAATAGATACACTGCCCTATATACTTTTCAATAAAGTAAAATGAGTTTTGGTGACCATGAAGTCGCTACTGTCTCACAGTTAATACAAAAGTTGAAAACCTTGTGACTGAGGTCAAAGTTACATGTACTTAAAGGGGCAGTAGCACGTTTATTGATGATTTTATATTTTAAATTTTTCACTGATAATTGTCAGCGAATGCTAAATGTATTATTTTGACAGTGTCAAACATCTCATTATACAAGCCCATCATCCATAGTCAGAAGACAAGGTATGAAGATTCACATAAAACCCACTTTTTGTGTGAACACCTTTAATTCATTTTGTGTAAGAAAAAGGAATCGCATGTCTAAACTTTACGTTATATATTTGAATTATTACTGCTCCATTTAGTTTAATTACATTACATCTTTCAATTGGAACCATTAATTTTTATTTTCCTGATATCACCTTATTTTCACCTTAACAATTATTGTACGAGACAGTTCGTCTAGTGTACAGACACTCTTCTAGGCCATTATCAAGGATTGTCTGTTGTACATAAACTGCTCTAAACCATGATTTATTGATTAGAAATTTAGAATTTTACTGTTATACAAAAAGATCAATTTACCACAGTCAAGATTTATCTATAATTATATTAATACAACCGTTATCCGTTCGAATCAGGTTTTAGGACAATAATAGACACAAAACTGCTCACCGTTTTTGTTGGAAGGACAATAATCCTGTTGATACACATGTCTTTCTCTTGGTCGATTTTTCATTTGAATTATAATGTGGTTGGCTAAATCAGCCATAGTTTCATTGCTTTTCGAATCCAGATGGTACTGGTCATTCAGGAATACACATCTTTGAAATGCAAATTTGAATTTTTCAGGGGTTTCGAACACATTTTGGTCAATTCTTCGTGTTGTGATGAAGATAACGCCTTCGTTAAGCTCTCCTCCTTAAATTAAATAATTTTCATTGTTAATTTATTTAGACATTCACACCCTAGGAATATGAAATCTATTAATTCATAAATGATTCAGACATAATTTAACAGTTTTCTAATTGATACATTTTTGTCATAATGTTGAAGATAATGAGGTCAAGAATAATGAGGTAAATGAGTTCCGACTCACTCACAAATATATGTACTTCTGTTAGCTTTATAAAATTGATCCTTTTCAAAATAAATTTGGGTTTGTTTCGTTAAGGCTTTGGTTAAAATAACCAACAAGATTTACAGTTAAAAAGGAATCCATACAGATAAAATACATTTACAAAAGAAATTTGTATACTACTTAAAATATTGCTGAAATCAATTTACATTTTCTGCATTTTCTTCATGCATCTGAATACAACTTCTATATCTATTTATTTACATTGACTCTCATTTTCACTATCTCATCAGCAAAATGATGCTTTATAAGTGTCTATTTAACGCAATGTCGATTTATTCACATCAAGTTTACCTCTTTCTTTAAACTGTTGAAGAGCATTATTAATTTCATCTAAAGGTCTACCGATTGGTTTGAAAATGATGACCTGAATTCTTTTGGAGACATCATGTTCTGAAACAAAAGCTATAAAATCATTCAACAATAAAAAGGGGGGGGGGCGATAATTTGCAATATTTAACTGTTTTGATAAACTTCAACCCCTCCCCCTTTAGCCAACACAATATTCAAGAAATTGCGCCAGTAACATCATGTTATAAATTGAAGCAATAATCAAATTCTAATAATCTCATGAAAAAAAAACATTTGCCATGTAAAAAATGAAAATGCTCCCTGGTTGTTCTTGGTGTCAGAACTTTTTTGAAATAAAACTTTTTTCGAAATAATACCAAATTTAATTGCTATCGTGTGGAAATAGATGTTGAAATTACTCAACTCATAACATTTACCAATTGAAAAGGACCCACAAGTAAACCATGCATGGGAAACCGCTCTGATTAATTACCTCTAATTGGGTGGATCATTTTTCCTTTTCGGATCAAAATCTCTGAAAGATGCGCGAGAAAATTGTCTTCTAAAATCTGACTGCTCGATGTTTGAGGTATTGTGAAGACATTCAAGATTGAGTGCATTGCCGCGACCTGAAGAAATATAAAATACAAAAGTTACATAAAGTTTGTCGATTCGTGGCTGAGGGCATGTTTATCTCTTCAAGTTATGTACAACTTTATATCTAACGAGAAACGATAAACATTGTAGTTATCCAGAATAACAGAATCTGATATTCTATTCATTGTATGTCATATCTTTTGTTAAAAAACGCCTTTTCCTCAAACAATGTTTATAGATTCCGGTCTTTAATAATGCATGCATATACACTTGATTCAAGGACAGCAGTAAAAGAACGATAATATCATAGTATACAACAGCTCTTGGTAAGTAGTGATGACTATAAAGCATTATTGAACTGATTGAATACCGCTGTACGCATGACCCAATAATAATGTAATGTGTAGTGATGAAGTCACAATGAAAGTGCTCTCATAAAAAATGCAACTCGCTGAACAGTTTTAGCACATTGCCGTCAATTAAACTGAGTTTATATGGGCCAGTTTATTAGAGAAAATCACAATAAACACCACTGAACACTAAATTCAGTCTTTGAAATAAAAATTATATCCTCTTATCTTATTGGATTGAACAAGGTCATGTGACCAGAATGCATTCCACTGAAGGTTTAACAAAAAGAAACGTCGCATTGTCGCGTTTATATAAATTCGGTCTGACGATTAAACGAAACAAGGTTATCTGAATATAAGAATCATTTCAACAGTGTTTCAATGTATGGGAAACCACCATTTTAGTTTGAAAGTCTGTTTTGCTTTCTTCTGAAACCTGATTCTATAAGAAAGTATTTTCTTAGGGTGTTTGTCAACAAGGTTTTAACCTGTTAGAAACTGGGAAGCTATACGTTTGTATAACTTGCAGCGCAAGCTACGCCGGTTATACAAGGTTTGCCTACAAGTTTCAAACAGATTGTAACCGGAAAATAGTCCAACGTTTTGTCTGTGTATTGTTCGCGCAATTGTTATCCAAATTAATGTTGCAAATAATTTTGATGACGTTCTTACAAACGTCTTTATGAAGAAAACGGTCGTAAAAATAATCTATTTCAATATTAATTATGTTTTCAGGTATACAGATAATACTTTAATATCGTATATAGTAGGACAAAATATATAGCACAAATGAAATTTTATACAAAATGCCGATTTTCTTTACAAAACCTCCACACTTTCCTAAATACCAGAAAACCAAATGTTTTATCTATAAATATTAATTCCTTACAAAAGAATAAATGGTTTTATCTAACCCATTTTGTATGTATTTTAACAAATGCGTGGCAACTCAATGACAAGATTTGAATTTAGGGTTTATCATCCAAAACTGTGCTCCACATGAGATATCGCTTGAGGAGATCAAGTGATATCTTCTATCTTTAAGTACATGACGTTTCAAAAGTTTCGAAAAATCAATGATAGCCTGGCAATACTATACCGTCATTAACACAACAATTTAACAGAGTTATGATGTCATTGACGCAATGCCGTCATGATGTTATGACTTGATTGCTAAACGCCAACATGCAACGGTTAATTTGTTTAACCTCCAGTTTAAGGTTCATTGAAAGGTCTACCGGTCACATGAATTTGTTTAAGATATTTATTCAGATTTGCTTTCTTATCAACTCATTTTCAAGTAATGCGTTTCCAACTATACACTTCGGTAGGAATATAAATTAACAATCTTTCACAGTTGCCATGACAACACACTTGAAAATGCGTTTGCGCAACCCTGAAAATAATATGTCCCTCTTAACGGATGTGGGATGTCCTTTGGTTTACTGTCTATATCTACATTAGGTATGTTTTATGTTCTGTTTGGTTGGCAGGAAATGATTGTTGTATATGTTTTGCCTTTATTTTCAGCCACTTGATGTTTTTATTATGCATGTAGCAAAAATGATAAAATAAATCAATGGATAGATTTATATACACATTATACCAAGACAGAGTACCAAGACAGAGTACCAAGACCTTTTAAAACCTTTTAAAAATATTTTTATTTCCCCATGTACATTTGCATACGGCCAGCTGTATACAGCAATTTGCACCAAGATGTTACAAATACAGACATGCACTGACAGGTGTATAGCACAGCACTTTAATAATAGTGAAAATATGATACAGATATTCGAAGGTTACGAGTTTGGTGTACATATTGCAATCATCTAAATGATCCGTACGATATAAAAACGTTAATAAATCAGGACCAAAATACATACCAATGTAATTGTTTAACGCATACTGTTATGTAACTTTATCTTATGACTATCCTAACGCAATGCATCAATCAGATGTCATTCATTTACTTTTTACCTACAAAACGCTTTTCTGAGTCGACCCATGACACTTGATCTTCCAAAGAGTGAACATAAGACATACTGCCTTGCTGATTTAGAAGTATTATAGATATAAAGATCTGTATAAATCATAGTGAACCTTATTTTCTCATTTGATGTTATATTTTAAACACAGGTGGCATTTTCATGACATATTTGGGTTCATAAATGTGGCTGACAAATAAAACCACGACGGGAAAGGGATTTGTTATATACGAACCCCGTATCTAATCAAGAATAAAAAATGTCAAATAAATATGTCAATCAAGTAGCTTTTTGTGCAATCACGTCTCCTATGTGTTTTACTACTTAATATATTACATTGCAAAACGTATCTTTTTTATATAATTAACAATGAAATATAGGGTTATACAGTGAAAATATAATCCATATTTTAAGAAAAGCAGTAGAAACCCATATTTTCATGCGGTGAGAAAATTAGGACCGAACCTATTACCTCCCTTTGAAGCACGATTATCTCCCTTTGAGGAAATCGAACGCACGCCTCGCGCCACGGCGTTGGTTAGAATTGTCGAAATTGACTATTTACGACGTTTTCGGTATGTAACTGTTAACATTTTGCAGTGCCAATGTATGCTTCGATATCGAAAGCCACCTGACGTTCATATCTTGTTGCTGTAGTAAATGATCGTTCATTCTATTGCAAAATAAAGTTACGAAGAGATCGTGCAGTGAGAATGTGTCATTTTCACTCGTGGCTTCGCCGCTCGTGAAAATATCACTTTCTCACTCCACTCGATGAAATAGAAATAATATTCGGCAAATACCATGAAATACTCGCTATTTCTTTCTTCAATAAGAAAAGGACGTGAAAAAACTAGATCTAGATGTCTTGTTCACAAGCTCAGAGCAGAGAAATATATGTGTTTAGCAAGATATTTTACGGGGGGGGAAAAGGGAATGTTTTTCTTATTTGAATGGTTTACGTTTTATTGACAATACTAAAAGTTGCTATTGTTCTACTGTATTGTTCCAAAGATTTCAATTGCCAAATGGATAGTTCATAATATCTTCTATTCGCTTGCTGTCATATTTGTGCATATGGCTCGAAGAAATATACATGACAGAGAAACCTATAACCTATATCTAACTGAATAAAATCGTGCAGCGAAATTAACCAAAGTCCTAAATAATCACGACAGTCTTGAACAATTAATCGAATTAGTAGAATTCAAGCATTCTGTGTCTGCAATCTCATTAAATCAGTAACATTCTTTCACAGTATTTTATTTCAAAAATAAACAATCAGAACTGCAACGAAAATTACGCCAAGAAAAAGCAAGAACTCATTAAAGGTTACAACTCCATCCAAAGAGGTCTTGTTCTGTTCGTTGTATTCCTTGGTCCAAAGTGCCTTGTTTTTCCTTACTTCACAGACCTCAACCGCAGATCTTTTCGCATGATTCAAAATATGGAGGTATTGCAGTTTACTGTAGAGGTCAGCAACCTTTTCAACCGTGTAGTTCTTCACGAAACTGATGTTGTAAATTGGGATTCCAGTCTCCTTCGACATCCTTTCCAGTGCTCTTTGGACCCGTGAAGATCCATCGATTTTAGGAAAATTTGACGTGACCTTGAACTGTGGATCACATATATCCAGGTGTGTAAGAACTAGGTGACACGACAGATCTGCAATGCAAAATAAAGTAGTCATTTTCAAATCAGTTTAAACTAAGGCATTAATAATTCAATTCCCAGCCTTCTTGTTATTAGTGTGCTGGATCTAAAATATTCGTAGGACACTTCCTTCACACGTTGATGTCACTGTCACAACCCATTAACATTCCCAATTGCCTAGGGTATCAACAAATAAAGGTTTCAGCCTTCCATGCATTCTTATCCTAAAGAAGAAGACAGAATATGTTTTCTGAACATTGCACTCAAGGCCCTCATTTTGAGTTCACAGATTCCAATTGATAATCCACTAATCCAAATGTCCATTGTCCGTTTACATAACATTTGGTTTTATCTTCCAAGACAAGGTACCTTCAAAATAGATATAAATCGCTCATATCTCGTGACCTTTACCTTTGACATTCAATTAATGAACACTTTTCATTGAAAACAACAATCTTGAAATGATTAAAAGTGTGGATAGTGAAAATAAAGCATTTTCGCAACACAATGCTTTAGTCGTGACCTTGCTGTGACCTTCACCTTTGATGGATTGTAATGGAAATGTTAAATTATTTTTACTTCTCCATGGATAATATGTACTGAATAAGAGTTTCATAGTACAATTGTTTCAAGTTATCGTGTTTACATTATTTTTTTAGTGATTGTATTACTCGTGACCTTGGACTTTGAATATAAACATGCCAAAAGAGAGACAATATGGCCGACAAGAGGTAGACGTGTAAATTTCTGTCAGGTGACTGACTGCACATAGAGATAAATTAATCAGTGCATCAAATGAAAAACTGTTGAAATTGAAAATGGGAATTACACCACAACAGTTTCGAGCTAAAATTGGATGTTTTGCACCCACTCAGTGGTGGATATTAACGAAGATTTGTCATCGAGTGGTCTCGTCCCGAATACCACGTAAACATGCAATGGCGAACATGGCCACCCGGATCACTGTGCTGAACCTGATACTTGCTTTACTACTGTGTGCTGGGGTGGAGCCTAACCCAGGACCCACGGATAAACGGACGGACGACAGAAGAGAGACTAGAAGTGGTGGTGCTACAAAACAGACGTATTTATCATTAGGACAAGAGTCTGAGCGATCGCAGTCTGACCCAGTTTATCAAGCCATCCAGGATCTCACGCACAGGTTTGATGAAGTTGTAAAATCTAACAAAGACATGCATAGTAAATTAGACAACATCAATTCGTCGATCGTGAATATGAATGCTCAGTTACATGTTGTAGAAGAAAGGTGTGATGAACTGTCAAGTGAAAATACCAAGTTGAAGGACTATGTTTACAAATTGGAAGACAAGTTAGATTATCTCGAAAATCAGAGCCGGCGTGCAAATGTGATTTTTCATGGTGTACCGAAAGCTAAGCCTAACGAGTCATGGAGCGATTGTGAAGTTATCGTGAGAGACATACTGAAAAATGACCTCGATCTCGACGAGCCAAATATCACTATCAACCGTGCTCACAGAATTATTAACGGGAAGGCCATAATCGCTCGAATACCCGACGACCACGATCGTCGAAGTATATTCACATCAACGAAGAAGCTGAAGGGCACAGATTTGTGGATCAGCGAGGACTTTTCGAAAACTGTCCGAGAAAAACGAAGGAAACTGAAGCCAGCGATGATGGAGGCAAGGGACAAGGATGAACGAGCTTATCTACGTTTTGATAAACTGATTATTGAAGACCGTGTATATACATACGACATGGAATGCAACAAGCTGATTGTGTTGAAAGGGCCTGGCGACACGCCCACCAACGCACGTGGTAGAACGCCACCAGATGTCAACAATAGCTCACGTGACCGAAGATAGGATCCCGGCCGGGCCTCGATTGACAGTGAAATAGGCAACGTAATCGACAACGCGACTGACAGTGAAACTGACATTGAAATCAACACTGAAATTGACAATGATGCTGATACTAGGGAGCGTGCATCCCTTATGTGTTGGAATGTGAACGGTTTGAAATATAAACTATGCAATGATGAATTCAAACAGTTCTGTATTGACTATTTTATCTTTGGTTTTCTTGAAATATGGAATAATTGTAAGAAAGAAAACATTGAAAATGCTTTTCCGGCGTATCGTGTATTTTGTAGTTACCGTGAATTTAATGATAGAGGAGGCGTATCTGTGTGTATTCATACCTCGCTCATTACTTACATCAAACATGTATTTACGATATATAATGATATTGTTTTCATAATATTGGATAGGGGCATGTTTTCTTCTGCACGTGATGTAATACTAGGTTTTGTATATATTCACCCGGCTTCGTCCTCTGTGTTGACTGACACCAGGCCATGCAAGGGCGTTGACTATCTCGAGCGTTCTCTCTCAGAAGTGCTGTTTCAATACCCGGATTGTGAAATAATCTTAACTGGGGATTTTAATGCCCGTACAGGAAACGTGAATGACTTTATCATTGATGATAGCAACCGTTATGTACCAAGTTTAGAAGATATGGATTATGAAATTGATGATTTTAGCTCACAACGGCATTCTTGTGATGATGTATTAAACGACTACGGAAAAGAGCTAATAGATTTGTGCTGTACATACGGAATCCACATGCTGAACGGAAGATTCCATGGAGACAAACACGGTGCTTTTACATGCTTCAAAGAGAACGGCGCAAGTCTAGTCGATTATGTACTTTGCTCATCAAGTTTATTCACACGAGTCAAAGACTTTGCTGTTTGTACTAGAAGTGAATCAGATCACTTTCCTCTAAGTGTTGTATTCTATAAGGAAACTAAAACATATCATAAGAATAATTTGAACACAAATGAAACAACCATTCCCAAATTTGTATGGAAGGAAGACAAAACAGTATCATTCAGGAAAAGTTTATCTTCTTCCCTGGTTTCACTCCTACAAGATGCATATGGAGCAGAGGACATCGAACATCTTGCAAGTACTTTATCACAGACTCTACATGATGCAGCTGTACAGTGTGGTTTGGAGAGCAGACCATACCGAGAACAGGGACATAAAACATGGTACGATAATGAGTGTAAATACCTCAAGGGTAGAAAGTTCGCTTTATTGGACAAATTTAGGGTTACTGGTGACAAATCATTATTGACTGAATACTTAAAATTGAGGAATTGTTATAAAAGTCTTTGTCGTAAAAAGAAACAACATTTTCAAGATGTACAAATAACCGAGTTAGCGGAGGTCAATATTAACAACAGAGTTTTTTGGCAAAAAATAAAGAAGCTATCATGTCACCAAAAAGTTACAACATCAATACGTCAGAATGAGTGGACAGAATACTTCCAAGAAGTGCTGAACATAACAAGCAACTCGGTGGATCCAGCTCATCTTAGAAAAGCAGAGGAAACTGTAAGTGATCACTGCAGCCTATCATGTGATGTGTGTCAAGATGAGGACATTATGTACCTGCTCAATAGGGATATATCTGTACAGGAGGTTAAAACAGCTATAAATAAATTAAAAGACGGTAAAGCAGCAGGCCCAGATGGTATTAAAACGGAGATGGTGAAATGTTGTGCTGATCTACTCGCTCCATATTTAACCAACATTTTCAACAAAATTTTAATCACAGGAAGTTATCCGACTGATTGGGCCAGAGGAATCATTGTTCCACTCCACAAGAAAGGTGACCTAAATAAAGTGAACAATTATAGAGGCATTTCGCTAATGGATGTTTTTGGACGAACTTTCTGCTCTATTCTGAATGAACGGTTACAATGTTTTGCAGATCTCTATGAAAAAATACCCGAAGCACAAGCAGGATTCAGGAGGAACTATAGCACAACCGACAATATTTTCACACTTCAATGTTTAATACAGAAATATCTCTCAAAGAAAGGAGGGCGCTTTTATTGCATATTTGTGGATTTTAGAAAGGCCTTTGATTCCGTTAATAGACAACTACTTTGGTACTCATTGATTAGGAATGATGTACATGGCAGAATACTTGACGTTCTAATGAATATGTATTCCAAAATACAGTCTGCTGTAAGGACAAGTACCCATTCAATTTCCGACTATTTTCAATGCCTTAGCGGCGTGCGACAAGGATGCGTTCTAAGTCCTTTCCTATTTACAATATTCATTTCAGAATTTCAAATTATGTTGGAAAATGCCAATTTTAGAGGAATATCTTTGGGTCCTGAATTCATGGAATTACTTATGTTACTGTTTGCTGATGACCTATGTGTTTTCGACGATTCGGTTATTGGACTTCAAAGGAAAATCGACATTCTACACAAGTACTGTCTAACATGGGGTGTGGATATCAATATGGATAAAACGGAAATTCTTGTGTTTCGAAATGGAGGCTATTTACGAAGTTACGAAAAATGGTATTTACAAGGAGCAAAGATAAAGTGTTCAACGTACTATAATTATCTCGGAATTCTTTTTTCAACTCGTCTCTCATGGACAAAGTGTACGGAATCATTAACCACCAAAGCAAACAAGGCCCTGTTTGCTATCAAGAGATTATCCTTTAAATATCCAAATATATCAGCAAGTGTTCTTTTCAAACTCTTTGATAATAAGATAAAGCCAATATTACTTTACGGTGCAGAAGTCTGGGGATTTAAAGATAGACAAGTAACTAACAAATTCCATAATAATTTCTGTAAATTTGTTCTAGGTGTAGGGAAGCATGTTTCTAGTAATGCAGTGTTGGCGGAATGTGGTAGATATTGTATAAGTATAGATTACCATGTTAAATGTATCCGATATTGGTGTAAGTTATTGTATATGTCTACTGAAAGATATCCTAAACAATGTTATATTCACATGAAAGATTTAGATAATAGTGGTAGATCAACATGGGCATCATATGTTAGAATATTGTTGAATATGTATGGATTTGGTTTTGTTTGGTTAAGTCATGAAATTGGTAATATTGATACGTTTGTCCATAGTTTTAAAGTAAGACTTCAAGATTGTACAAGGCAAAATATTTTCAGCAGAATTAATAGTTCAACGCATTTATATTATTACAAGACAATTAAGTCATTATTGGATGTTGAGTACTATATTTCAAATATACATGTAAAGGAGTATCGGCGCTATTTATGTCTTCTACGTATCCAGCAGTTACCTCTTTTATGTAATGTTAGAAGTAATGACATTTCTGAAACATCCAAAATATGTAAAATGTGCAGCCTTTATGAATTGGAAGATGAACTTCATTTTTTATTTGGTTGTGATGCATATACAAATTTAAGGAATTTATACCTGCTTGATTTTAATTGTCATTCAGCCTTCAGCAACTATAAAAAGGTATTGATATGTAAAGATAAAAATGTATTAATAAAATTAGCTTTATTTATCAAACATGCACTATCTAAAAGGATTTCTGTTAAATATTAGTAAAATATCTATAGTATTTCATTCATAATGTTTTTGTAATTATTTAAAACATATTGTCTGAATGTTGTATTTCGATTGTATTGATTGTACATGGGCCAATGGCCTTCCTACTGAAATAAACTTACTTACTATACATGATATGCATTTGTGTTCTGCCAAGTTTCCTTGATAAAAGATATGACCAATGAAATGTGTGGCGGTGGCCATCTTCCTACGCAGAGCCTAAAAGGCCAGTTTCCAAACTGTCATATTATGCCTTGCTGCAGAGACTTTACTTTTCTGTGCTGCTATAGTGGCCCTACAGACTAGAGAGCAAGCACAGAAAACTCAAGGCTATGCAGCAAGGCATAAAATGACAGTTTGGAAACTGGCCTTTTAGGCTCTGCGTAGGAAGATGAGCGGTGGCAGGCTGGACCAGCTTTCCATGGTCTAGAGAAGACGAAACATAGTGTTAGAGAAGCAGGGAGCAGAGCCTACAGATGTTCAACAAGCACCATTAATCAAGATACACCTACCTCAGTACTCGAGATATATTGGTCCTATTGGGTTTCTTTACTCCGTTTTGTTAACAATCAAAGGGATAGTCTTTTATCAGAGTTTGTACATTATAAGTTACCATGTGTTCGCGAGTTTGATATGGACATTTATCATGTGTCCGAGTTAAATATCAAACGAGAACGAAGTTCGAGTTTGATATTTAACTCGGACACATGATAAATAGTTGAAAATACAGAAAAGAACCAACTCTTAATTGAGTAAGAAGGCAACCAAATCTGCAATTGATAATTTAGGATATAGGATCCAAAGGTTCACCAAGCCACAGGGCCACCAAAGTTATTTTTCTTCATCCTCATTAGAAAAATACAAAAAACAAACAAACTATGTCAGCTTTCTAGGCCTTATGCTTATGGAAGAGAAGGGCGCGGCCGTTATTAGGGTCAAAGAGCCTTCAAAGCTATATATCATAATCATCGCTAGTCAAGGATTTTGTACACAAGGTTTCAGCTTTCTAGGCCTAATGCTCCTGGAGAAAAAGTCGAAAATGCATAACGTTTACGAATGGAAGGACGAAAGTCGACACAATGCCATGCCATGAGCCCATCGTACCTTAAAGGCCTAATGAGCTTAAAAGTACAAAAGCTTCAGAACTTAACATTTGTCATTATAGCCTTTTAGCTGATGGGCATTAAAGTTGTTAATTGTAAACCATATTATCCTAAATAAGTGCCATAGGAGCCACGCCTTAAAAAATTTGTTTGCATCTTTTTCTTCAGCATCATATCCTAGAAATCTGAAACAATGTGTACAGACTCCTGAGATAAAAGGGATTATGAATTATATTTCCTTAATCATGGGCTAGAAATGTGGTTTCAACCTCTTCTCAATAAATAAAAATACATGAGATAATGGGGATTTTGTGAGTATCTAAACCTTTTAAGGGCAACAGGGTTGTGACCTAAAAGCGTGATTTTTTATTCTTCTCAATAAATGAAAAGTCCAGAAATTTTAAAATCAGAATCCTGGGATTAAACTTATACATGTATGAACCCTGTGGCCTTTCTTATGATGACTTGTTGTTTAAACAATTATAGAAATCATGATGAGTTACAGAGGCAAGGGCTCATTTGAAGAATATTATTTACCTCCTTGTCCACATTGATCATGAATAACTTGAATCTGTCGTCTCAACTCAGCTGGAAGTTCAATGTCATATCTGAGGACGATGATGATGCATTCCACGGAGCACTTGTATTCACACTTCCGATCTGGGGTTTCCAAATTAGTTGCAACCTGAAACACAATCATGAAAAAATTATAACTCTTCGATAACCCAGGAGATACTTCCAAAACACAGGAAAGAAATAGAAAAATTCAAGTAGCAAATTGAACAACCTAGAAACATACCAAGGTTTATTCAAGAAATGGAGTAGCCCTTACCATCATGTGTTTTGCAATAAAGTATAGTTTTGCCCTGAACTAGCATAGTTAAAGAACAAGGCCGAAGGCAAAACACATGATGGTTAGGGCTACTGTAATACTTTTCTAGTATGTCGATTTTAACTCTTAAAGCTATTTCTAATCCAAAATAACCATATTGTATAAGTCACATTCGCCCGCGAATTTAAAATCCGCGATCAGAGAGATGGCTAGTGACGTCATAACCGATTGTTATTGACGTCATGGGCCATTGTTTCGTGTCGTCACTCAAAAACTATACTTTATTGCGGATTAAAGGATGGGCGGCGCCTTTGATCTTTACGGGAACAATACTAGAATGCGGAATAAAGGGTGGCCGGCTCCTTTGATCTTTACGAGAACAACACTAGAAAGAATAAAACTGAATAGATTTTGAGTTTAGTCTGGTAAAATGTGTCTACCCCCAATATTCACAAAGTTCAAATTGTTTCCATGTAAGACGGCAAAATGTGACTAAATTACTCGATCTTATCAAATACTAAGTTTCTTTTTGAAATATTAAACAGCTTTGGAGATATGGCCCAAAGCAAAATCATTTGAATAACAGGTACAAACATTAGAGGGAGATATAATTAAGACAAGAACATTACAGAATATTAATTTTGGTTACATATAGCAATGTTTTTACACCTTTTAATTTAAATCAATTTAATTTAATCTCATGTATGCATGTTAACATGAGAAGTCGGACCCTTCATATCGTCAACTAGGTGGTATAGATTCATCAAAATCATAATCTTTGTTGTGCGTTACTTCAACATTTTAAACAATGTAAATGATTTTTAAGGACGCTGAACGATAAATATACTAACTTCAGAAATCAAAGGCACTTTTCCTGTGACAATCTTTTTTATATTCTCGCTTGTGATGGAATCCGCTTCAAAAATCCCAGGCATATCGACGATCCAGTGAGGTCCATATTTTGTTGGTACGAACTGAAAATAATTTAGCAATAATAGAGATAGTATTAATGAAAAATTGCACTGATATTTAACGTTATGGAGAAGTGCATGCCTGGTTCATGGTGTTTGAGATGACATTAAAAATTGCCGAGAAGAAACAGCTTTGAAATACATGCAGGGTCAAAAGAACCTATACCAGGTATACTCAAGAGGGTTCAAAACAAAATCCTGTGATTTGTGAAATGCGACGACGAATCCATGCGATAGGCATGAGTTTTCACATTTCGTCAGAGTATGACACTTTTTATGACTGTTTCAATACATTTGGGGTCCTAAGCAGTTTTTTCGAATAATAAACATATCATATCGACCTCGCAATTTCAACATTTAATCCTAGAAACTTAAATTGATTTAAACGTTGCACAATAGGACTTACAGAGAAATATTCTTCTTCAAATAACCACTTTTCAACGATAAGATTATTGTTGTCTTATACATTAGCCACACTACAATATCCAATCTACTAATGGTCAAACGATATGCCGTCATGTACCCGTATATGCCTCACAAGCGCACACAAAAGTTGAAAATAACACTGTACCATTGCTTCTGAGCTGAACGAGTTTTTTTCATCGGAGGCCTGTTCATAAAAAAGGTCAAGTTTCGGTGATTGTATGCTCAATACCGCCTTAAATGACCTCAGGTCATGTTTTATCCATAAGATAACGCCTTTATGCTTAAAGATATAACAAAAAACGTCTGTCACAAATAACACTGATGGGTACATAATATTAACGTTGTACAAATTGTTGAAAGGTGTTACTGTCAATTCTGTCAATATCTTAAAGAACATTAACATGGATTTTAAAGGTTTTAAGGTGAGTGCAAAACAACTGATTATAGGAGGTGTTTATTCTTATATTACACACCTTTTTGTCACAGTTCCCTCATTCGAAAGCACGTGATAGATCGTTGGTGGGAATTGCTTGTTCTCAAGGGCGGCATAACAGCCATTGCCAAACGATGACTTTCCGTTAGATGTTGGCCCAAACAACAGGAACGTATGTCCTTTCGTTGGCTGTCCCTTTATGTCCGCTCCTTCCGTGTCCGGGGCGTCTTTAAATTCGGCGACCAATCTCTTATATTCCTGTAAGCATAAACGTGTTCAACGATGTTTTCAGATATCTTGTGTTGTTGGCGTTAAACCGTTTACAGTATCATTTCAAACAGTTCTAAAAGATAGATGGATACATATACTTTAGATTTACTAAACTCTGTGTGTTTAAAGAAACATTATGGGATTTGGTATGATATAAGATACATGATAACATGAATAATCATCCAAAATGTGTGTTCAATCTCATTTATCCAGGGAACAATATAATAACAAATATTCGTGCCAATGTGCATTAGCGAAATATGTTTTATAAGCATTGAAGGTAAAATTTAAACATGATTTTTACCTCCTCTGTCCACTTTTGCCGTTTTCTCGGGTTTTCTGTATGAAAATTGAAAATGTGAGTGTTAATCGTATACTCATTGAGTTCCTCTAAATTAATATTTTTCCATATAATTTCTCCTTATATCTTTCTATCCACCAATATGATCAGAACATTTCTGATTTGTTTCGTTATAAAGACTATTGTCATCGGTGTTTTGCCAATCTTTGAATTTTCTTTGGCTGAATCAATTATATCATCATTGGCACAGAGGTTCGAATCTCGGAGTGGACCCTATAATTATTTTTATATCGTTTTCATATGTTGAGATAAACCTACATTTCAAATTTGAACGAAATCTGTCAAGAAATAAACATTTTAGCGTGATCCCTATCCGTTATATAGCATACAGAAGAGGAGACACTGAAACCTGATCGAAAACTGGACACCCGACAATTTAACGTGCGGTGAAATTAAAACTAAATTTTATCTCAAGATTATATATTGGAATCGTAAACCATTTTTTTAGCTTGCTGAACATCTCGCCCAAACTATCAAACTTCTTCAAACTTTTGACCACTGACCCTCGCATTAACACCACACCTGTCTTTGAACAAATCAGGTCATTCCTGATGACATCAGTGACGTTGAGAATGAAAGTGAAGTGTATGACATTTACAAGATGGAGACATGCTCTACACCTTTTGTTGGGAAGAGGGAAAAGGAACCACCAATGTTTGTTGAGTTATCACTTAATGGCCAGCGATTAGGCATGGAACTTGATACAGGAGCGACATTTTCAGTGATAAATGAGGACACATACAGATTGTTAGGGAACAATCCACCAAAACTTGGAACTCCTCATACAATGTTGCGCACGTATCTAGGTGAGAGGATGCCCCTCCTGGGTCCGTGTTCAGTGGAAGTGAACTATGGCAAACAGACAGTAGAACTGCCAGTGATTGTAGTGAAAGGGAAAAGAGCTAATCTCTTTTGCCGTGACTGGCTACGACATGTTCGTCTTGACTGGGGAACAATTCTCAGAGTTGATTGTGATGATGTGCAGAGTATCCTTAACTCTCATCCTGAGGTCTTCAGGGAAGAACTAGGTGAACTGAAAGATACAAAGGTGAAAATTAACATTTCAGTTCCTTCACAACCACGCTTCAACAAACACAGGAACATGGCGTATGGCTTGAGGGACAAAGTTGAGACTGCACTTGAACGATTGGAACAGCAAGGCGTCATCAAACCTCGTGCAGTACTCTGAGTGGGCTGCACCTATCGTGCCAGTATTGAAGTCGGATCAGTCTTCAGTGCGCATTTGTTACCCTATACCAAGGATAGAGGACTTGTTTGCATCCCTTTCAGGTGGTAAACAGTTTACCAAATTGGACATGAGTAATGCCTATCAGCAGTTAGTGTTAGATGATGAGTCCAAGAAACTTGCCACGATAAACACTCATAAGGGTCTCTATGAATACCAGCGATTACCTTTTGGCGTGTCCTCAGCTCCGGCAATCTTTCAGCGGACTATGGAATGTCTTCTCAGTGACTTGCCTCATGTGTGTGTGAATCTCGATGACATTCTCGTCACAGGTGTTGATGATGCAGAACACAATAGGAACCTCAATGAAGTTCTCAACAGATTGAAGGGAGCAGGTTTGCGTCTAAATGCATCTAAATGTCACATCAAGAAAGACTCAGTTACTTACCTTGGACACCGGATCGATGCAAATGGACTACATCCTCTGAAGGAGAAAGTCAACGCTTTAGTGTCTGCACCAGCCCCAAAGAAAGTGACAGAGTTAAAGTCATTCCTTGGAATGGTACAGTACTACCAGAGATTCTTGCCAAATCTTTCCACGATGTTAGCTCCACTACATAGTCTACTGCAGGAAGACACTCCATGGGCATGGAGCAAGAAGCCTGATACAGTATTTCAGAAGGTGAAATCTCACTTGTCTTCATGTAAAGTCCTGACACACTACAATCCCGCTCTTTCTCTCAACTTAGCAGCTGATGCTTCTCCATACGGAGTCGGCGCCGTCCTGTCACACATCATGCCCGATGGTACCAAGAAACCTGTAGCATTTGCATCACGTTCTTTGTAACCTGCAGAAAAGAACTATTCACAGCTTGATAAAGAAGCACTGGCCATAGTGTTTGGCATTAAGAAATTCCACCAGCTCTTATCGGATCACAAACCCCTCATGGGTCTACTTGGTGCAGAGAAAGGCATCCCCGTGATGGCCTCAGCCAGACTTCAGAGATGGGCCCTAATGTTAGCAGCTTATTACTACAGCATTGTGTATAAACCAGGCTCCAAGTTAGCGAATGCTGATTGTTTGAGCAGATTGCCACTGCAAACTCCAGTGTCAGTGCCGCCTGTTCCAGGAGACACAATAATGCTCCTCGAGAACATGGCTGAATTCCCAGTGAATGTGAATCAAATTCAGATGTGGACAAGGAAGGATCCCCTGTTGTCTAGAGTGAAGACGTTAGTGGAATGTGGTTTCCCTGAAAACATGAAGCTGGAGACAGAGCTCAAGCCTTATGTTCAGCGGAAACTTGAGCTAAGTGTTCAGGATGGTGTGTTACTCTGGGGCAACAGAGTAGTGGTTCCACCTCAGGGTAGGAAACAGTGTGTAGGAGTGTTGCATGAAGCACACCCTGGAATAGCGAGAATGAAAGCTATTGCCAGAGGCCTCGTGTGGTGGCTGTGTATTGATTCAGAGCTGGAGAACAAAGTCAAGACGTGTTCTGTATGTCAAGAGAGTCGCTCTTCACCCAGGGAAGCAAAGTTACACCCCTGGAACTGACCATCTAAACCTTGGTCTCGTCTACACATCGACTATGCCGGTCCTCTACAGGGTGAAATGTTTCTCATCATTGTGGACTCCCACTCTAAGTGGATGGATGTGTTCCCTGTTAATAGCGCAACGACTAACGCCACTCTCGAGTGTCTTCGGAGAACATTTTCCATTCATGGTCTACCGAAGACAATTGTCTCTGACAATGGGACATGTTTCACAAGCGATGAATTTGCCTTGTTTGTCAAGAGAAATGGCATCCAACATATCACCTTACCATCCAGCGTCCAATGGACTGGCGGAGAGGAGTGTCCATACATTCAAACAGGGATTTATGAAGCTTGACGGAGGTTCCATTGACACCAGGGTGTCACGATTCCTGTTCAGATATCGTAACACTCCGCAGACTACAACAGGTTCTTCTCAAGCACAGTTACTTTTTGGGAGACGTCCGCGTTCCCACCTGGACTTACTTCATCCAGATATTGGTGCAAAAGTTCAGCAGAAGCAAGAGAAGCAAGCAAACTACCATGATCGACATGCTCAGTCACGAGACTTCGTCATAGATGATCTTGTTTATGTCAGAAACTTTCTTGGTAAGCCAAAATGGTTACCAGGGGAGATAATCCAGTGCTATTTTCTGGAGCAATCACTCAAAGTAATAATGACAGGTACACTTAATTTATTTTTGTACTCTGATTTCTAAAAAAATATTTAACATAAATGTATTAAGTTGATTGTGGTCTGTCGCTGTTTTGGCTTGTCGCCGTTTTGACCGTATCCCGTATTTTGCAAAACCAAACTACAAAAAGACTGAAATAAAAGCCAAAATTTCAATAATAAACAAACCCACATACATAAGAAATTAAATATGTAAAAAAACACGATGGTTTCCTTCATGTATTTAAACTGAAAGTCGCATTGTTTCGCTGTACGATTCCATTAAAGGGATTTACTTCCGGGTTGGTTAAAAGATAATTATCAAATCTTATCGTCAATGTTTGGGTTATTCCTTTTCACTATTGCTTCAGAAAGTTATGTACAGATATCTTGCAAGGTTTTACATGGATTTATCGAGGGGTATGGCCGCTACAACCCTCGGTGTTTATTTGTCTGTCAGTGCTGATAATACGACAGACGAATCTTTGCAGGCCGTGTATTCCACAGTTGACCCACATGATAAACTTGCACTGCACAAAGAATGCCAAGATTAACACAGAGAGCGAGTCGTCGGTATGTCCCAGGTTTGAGCAACAAACAGCCATATTGCAAGAACTCTTGGATGCAACCGACAAACCATCATTAACCTGTTCAGGCGACTCCAACAGACTGGCCAGCCCGTCGATCGTCCCAGGAGTGGCAGACCAAGAATTACAACGCCCCGAGAAGACCGCTACATTCGGGTTCTTCACCTTCGCAACAGGTTCCTTACAATGACTGCAACGGCAGCAACGGCACTCGGACACCACATCTACAGGAACACCGTCGTGGGACGATTACGTGCTGCAGGTATCTGCGCCTACCGACCTCTACATGAGATGCCATTTACCCCTCGGCTGAATCGTCTGCGCTGGACAAGAACTGTGCGACGTTGGCAACAGTAGAATCGGCTACCGGTACTCTTTACTGACGAACGTCGGTTTTATTTGCACCATGTCGACGGTAGAGTCCGAGTTTATAGGGGTAGAGGAGAGTGACCCTGCACCAGTTTGTGTACAAGAGGTTCATCCCTTTTGGTGGCGGTGGACTGATGGTCTGGGGAGGCATGTGTGGGGATCAGAAGACACCTCTGGTTATCATACAAGGAAATGTTACTGCTCAGGCGTACCAAGTACTGACTCCGGTAGTGCTGTCATTCCTTCAACAACAAGTACAGGGGACCATGTTTTAGCAAGATAACGCCACACCCCATACTGCCAGATTGACCAGAGATTTTCTTGCCGAGAACAGTTTTTACCATGAGAAGCCGAAACGTCAACAGCCGCAGCCACAGACCAGACAGCAACTTGAACGGGCAATTAATGACGAGTAGAAGCAGATTCCAGCTGACGTCATCCGACGCCTAACGTTATCCATGAGACGGCGAGTTATGGCCTGTATCAACGCCAATGGAGATCACACAAGATATTGATGTGACATTGAGTGCTTTTGAACTGACAAAAACATTCATTATGGAAATTATGAAATGACATGTTTATCAAATTATGAACTGTAAACATGATTTTATACTTGGTCCTTTCAGTGATTCATACACCGCATGTTTGAAAAAAAACGAGTATGATTCTTTGCCGAATCAATCAACATTGAACATTAAATAATGTCCTGGTTCTATCATATCAATTTGATTTGTTATTTTTACTGTATGAGTGAAACAATAGGATGTAAAGTTTATTTTGTACCTCAGTTTATTTCATGTAGGCATGTAGGAGACAGTCTATGTGAGTTTCTCTGTACTACTTTGAAATGCCCTTTGTCCAAACAATGTAAAATGATACGGCATCTCATTGCGCAGTAGAGGGATAATAGCAACGGATACCTTTCTCAAATCTACAATCAAAACCATTGACATGAACTCTCAAACGCATCACGTTTCCAGTCGACAACGGTTGATAATTGCGATAACTGTTGATATGATGATCGTTTATAAGTATATAACAGTCAGTTTTTGTCCCATATTGATGGTTGAGTGATTGATAATAGAGAGCACGAAGACTTGTGATCCTCGACGGAGTTTGATTAAGTTTCGTTTCCTTACTGTGAAATCTTTTTGGATAACACAGTTGTGTGATCGTCTTGCCTTATTCCAGACATCTACTTCCTTAATGTATTGACGTACCGAAAATTCGCTCTGACAAAAGGACAAATCAATACTAATAATGAAAGATTTTCATAAACTGTCTATTGTAGATATTTTGAACAACTCTTTTAAAGGGGCAGTAGCACGCTTTTAGGGGGAATATAAGGTGATGTCAGGAAAATGGAAATTAATGGTTCCAATTGAAAGACAATGTATTTAAACTAAATTGAGCAGTTATAATTCAAATATATAATGTAAACTTTAGCCATGCGATTCCTTTTTCTTACAGAAAATGAATTAAAGGTGTTCACAAAAAATGTAAATCTTCATACTTTGTCTTCTGACTATGGCTGATTGGCCTGTGTAATGAGATTAATTACACGATCAAAATAATATATTTAGCAATACAATGCATAAAATAATAATAATAATAATAATAATAATGCATTACAAAGAACCCATTTGATGGTTTTGCTCGTGGATATGATTTTTACTTCCCGAATCAAAAATAATCATTTCTTTGTACGTAACTCCATATACTTACTTACATTCGAAAATCCGCCTTCTGAAACAGAGCAAAACCTATGATAACACTACTTATTCTCTCCTTAAAGCTACTGATGTTGTGGAAATTAACAATGACGTTTAAAACCGCACGTCATTGGTTAGAAATATTGATGAACCAAAACTGTTTCACAAATTGGTGGAGCCAAGTCAAGATAATCTCCTTATTTGAAACCACATGTTCACACTTAGTTTTGACAATTTTGTTTCAATTAATTAATCCTGACTTCTCTTCATCGTGTAACATGTTATTCATAAACCTGTGATTAATGTTTATAAATGTTATAACTAAAACTTTACTTTAAAGAGACAAAGATTATGTTAATAGGATCACATATACCGGTATCCAATTTTGAAATCGATGTTTTTACATCGGGAACCACTAACTGTTACTGAAAATAACAAGTTAATCAGAACATTAGAGCGAAAATACGGTCATTCAAAGTCGGGATTTTGCAAGTCCAGTGATGAAATATGAACTTCAATCAGCATATTAGATATGTTTAAGCTTATCAAAACCAAATAAAACTTTAAGAAAGATACTCTGTGTCACTTTAAGCAAGTATTATGCTTCTTGTAAATATTTTAATGACATTAGTCTCTCATAATCTCTTATAGGGGTGGCTCAACGTTTATTGTTTTAGCTCATGTGTTGTATGTATTTTTATGTTGAGGTGAGACTTTAATAAACAATATGTCTGTCTGTCGGTGATTGAAAATAAAAAATAAGGACTTTGTCAGAAAAGATAAGACTGATGATAGTGTTTTACCAAATAATGTCCTTGTGTAAACTGCTACTGTCTGACATATTGTTACGCAGAGAAAATATCTAAATTAAGATTTCAAAGCAGAAATATTGTTGAAATTGTTCAGATAAACTGTGTACAAAGCACTTATTAAACAAAACGAGTACGACAATCTCCTGACGGATCACCATTATGATCAATACAAGGGCCCCAAACGCGACGACCTTGAGTTGGTTGTGTTGGTTTAACATATGATATGCATGCATACCATGATGATATTACTTACAAATGTAGAACGTTTTAATGAAACCAAACAAAGTCATACCGTGGCCACTTCAAGTAAAAAAGTAATAAGATACAATTATGTTCTCGTGAATAACAGATGAAAAATAATTCATGCAACTGTGAACCACATCTTACCTTCTCCAGTTTCAGGGCGCCGAATACGTTTCAAAGGAGTGTGTACGTAACTCTCAATGCATAAAACATAGATAAATAAGTGACAGTTTACAATTACAGACGCATTGGAATTAAACATAAGTCAATCCAAGACGTGTCATTTTGATACATATTGAGTAAGGGAACGCTATGAAAAAGACGTTATAAAAAATATAAAAATTATTAAAAGAACGAACAACCTTTTTATTAATATTTGAAAGTACGTTTTTGACCCCCATTTACAGCAATGTTTGATTTAATGAAACATTGTTCTCATACAAGAAACTGTTGAACAACAGATGATAACAACATTCATCTCACAATAATGTACAAGTGACGGGGAACGAGTAATGTTGTACATGTATGTACATGAGAAGTAACTGAAAACGTTTGCTATGATACATACACATTTAATCTGATTTTTAGACGTTTTGGTTGTCACATATAAGGAGTGCTGATTCGCCATTTGAAATAAGGCATTCTGTATTTGCTTGTAATAATTTACAAAGGTTTTTCGAGGAAGTGGAAAACATTTTCACAACTATAGCCACGCTGACAAACGTGTCCATTCATCTAGATCGGTGTAAATATTTCATGTCCTTATGTTAAGGTTAACATACAAGTAATCGTCCAAAACCGCGAAGCAGATAGTTCATTGTTTTTCTCGAACGGATCTTATCTGACTTTAAATACAGCCTAGGTTTTTATAACATTCAGCATTGTTTCTATGTGATAAACACTCAAATTTAATAGAACTTCAATCAAACAAAAGGCATTCTACAATTAAATGTTCATGAAAAACCTTTTAGATGCCAAAATCGGACAAACCAGTACATTCTTAATGCATGTGTAAACTGTTCAAAACGCACGCGTCGTAACCATTGTGCCAGAACAATGCACGTGCGACCCAACAATATAGCATGTACATTCTTAATGCACGTGCAAATGGTTCTTGACGTGAGTAATCGTTTGGGTTTGGTATAAAAGGGACGTTGTAATTGTTATACCTTCACATTATGTGCGGTAATTTGATGTTTCTGAAATTTTGATTTTTGAGTTTTATTTGATGATATTACATCAGACGATGATGTTTTAACACAAGCCACACAGAAAGGGGCAAATCGTTTTCATGCACATGTATCGAATGACGACCGAATATCATCTCAGGGTCCAAATGAATTCGAAGGAAGTAACGGGCGGTTTGCTGTGCCAACGAGAGAAACCCAAATCACATGTTGAAGACGGTAAGTTTTGTTTCTATCCACTATCCTGATGATTAACATTAGTGTTATGTTTTATTTGGTAAACGTGAAGAAGTATCTTTTCAAGAAAGTGATTATTTCTTTCTTCATGTTCCAAATTATCCAAATTCTGATTTTTTAACATATATTTAGGATATTTTAAAGGGACGGAACTTCAGGAATGGTGTCATTCTACTTTTGTTAAATTTTCAACCAAACTCAAAAAGATTAGTGCAGAATTCAAACTTTTTCTGAACAAGATTTTATAATAATTTTGTTTGTTTTCCAGATTATCTGAGAGTACTAAGACAGGTACAATGAAAGAAATAACTGCAGAGGAGAAGAATGTTATTCTCAGGAAATTCATCCGAAAAGTGAACGATAGTATAATTTTGACATCGACAACTGTGTGAAATTATGTTGGATTTGACATCTCAAGATATTCTACATAGAGAAGGAAACTATCATTTTGACCAGGAACATACTTGTAGGTGACAATCATCAGAAAATACTGAAAACTCCGCAGAAGCTTCTTGGAATCAATTTCGCCCTAACAACGGAAGAGTAGCACAAAACCACACGATTGAGGCTGACGACGGATATCAGAGGTACTGAGATATACATATAAAATATATTTAGAGAACAACGCTTAAAAAGATTACATTTTTAACGGAACTTGTCCACGTTGTGTCAAACATGAGTTCAATAAAATTGCTTAATCTCATCGTTTTATTTTGTTTTTCACTGAAAATGGTATCAAATGTAACGTAATCAAATTTTGCCAACTAATAATAATAATAATATAGTACTTGTATTGCGCATTTCTCCATGCCACAGCATGATGAAAACGTCGAAGGGACCGTCTCAAAAATGTTTACTTCCAATCTAGATGCAGTAGATTCCCGAAGGATAATACGATTTACACAATGGAGTGACGTCACTGCTGTATTTTAATCCATACGAACTGCATACAGGTCCGCATTTATATTATTATATACATATTCTATTAAGATTATGCAAGAGAGTCAAAGTTGCTTATTGATAAGAGGATTCTATTCCATAAAATGCTAAACAAAACTTCATTTTTGGGTTTTATTAATTAAAGTTAATCACATCTTTTGCTTCTCTTAGAGAGTAAAACCTGTCCAAATGTTCCGATTATTTCAGGTATTTTTCGTAAATGCTCTCGATTTGTTGGTGAGGTGAGATAATAACCCTAAATGTTTACGACAATCGACACGTTGATAACAGATCCATCGAAAGTCGTGTTGGCCATTCTTCAGCGATAGTTTCTATTTATTGCGAATTATCTGTTTTTGTGTGCAAAATTTCCAAATAAAGTATCATTAGCGAAAAGCCGTCAATTAAGTTAATCTGCTATTTGGTTTATATGTGCAATGGATAGAAAAGGGTAAGACTGATCCCTGAGAAACCGTGAGCAAGAAAATACTCACTGACAATCTATATTATCCTCATATCCTTATATCCTAATGCGCATGTGTCAGTCAGTGTTGCCTGATACTTTGCTATTGAGGGGGAAATGAAATAACCTTTGAATTAGTTTCAAAAATAATTTCAAATACTCAACCTTACGTTTAGTTCGCAGTAAGATAAAATAGGAAGAAGAAGCAAGTGAATTTCAATAAGGATCACAGAGGAAAATGTACGTTCATAAGGTTTTAGAAGAAGAAAAATATAGGTTTTAGTACATTCGTTTATTTAAGGTCGACTGTTGTAGAATTACAATAAAATCATTTTCCTTCTTCTCTCTTACCAAATGTAATGTAAGTCAAAAATGCTGAGCCAGCTAGATCCAGGTTTCATGGCTTCTCTCCCGACAGAAGTAGATCTAGTCATTGAGTGCTGATCCAGCCAGATCCAAGTTTCCTGGCTTCTCTCCCGACGAAGTAGATCTAGTCATAGAGTGCTGATCCAGAAGTAGATCTAGTCATAGAGTGCTAATCCAGCCAGATCCAAGTTTCCTGGCTTCTCTCCCGACAGTAGTAGATCTAGTCATAGAGTGCTGATCCAGAAGTAGATCTAGTCATTGAGTGCTGATCCAGTCAGATCCAAGTTTCCTGGCTTCTCTCCCGACATAAGTAGATCTAGTCATTGAGTGCTGATCCAGCCAGATCCAAGTTTCCTGGCTTCTCTCCCGACATAAGTAGATCTAGTCATTGAGTGCTGATCCAGCCTCTGTTCAAATGAAGCCAAGTCCCTGGTTCTGGCAGTTTCCCCAGGTCAAAATTTGCACCACCAACCATTTGAAAACTTCCAGTCAAAGAAACACTTTTCGCATGGACAACGATTGATGTCATATTGATCGATAAGGCACGCCGTCACGCTGAACTCTGACAATCGCCGCTGGATATAAGCGGGTTCCTTTTTTTTGGTCGATGTAAGATCGACATTATGAAAAAATATGGAACTGTCGATCTAATTTATTAAGAATGGTTCTTCTAACAAGGTCTTGGTAAAGAGCGTTGCTACCTAACACTGATTGCATCCAATCAGGCTTATCCCTTTCCTAGATGTATTCAAACAAATGTTGGATGAACGCATTATAACTTAAATTACTATGAAAAAATGCTTTTCATGATCTAACGACTGAAATCGCTAACCTTTTTTAAATTTACCAGGGCTTATTTGTTTTATCGAATTGTGCGAAAAGGGGGTATTAAACGAATATTGAAGTCCTGTGTCCAGGGACACGTAAGTAGCAAGGTCACGTTATTTTTCATTTTAAGAAAGTTCCACGGACATGCATTAATATTTATCAAAAACATTTTAAGCAACAAACGCTAATCATTGTTTAGTTAATGGAACGTACCCATATTGTTCATAAGTTAAAAGCGAAATTTCATAAGTATGTAATAAGATGATGTGATTGAAATATGTCTTTTGGGTTTGAAACCCGTCACTTACGACAAGCCAATATATGGCAAAGCAGAATCCCCATATATGCGTAAAACTGTACAACCGTCCGCATGACAATCATCCCTCCTCCTCGTCACTGATAGTTTTGTTATATCCACAAACATAAATTACATACTCACCCTGGCTGTTGCCATTTCCCATTTTCCTTCAGGTTTCCTGTAAAAATAAATTTCTCTGGTAAAAGTTGATGCCATCTTAAATACGTTACAGTGCCTTGGTACAAATCGATGCAAGAATGATTTTGAAACAAGATCCAGTGAAAGAGTCATTAATATTTATTATAAGCACTTTGTTCATATAGGAATTTTAATTTGCATTCGGTTCAGGGTCATTCAAATCTCTTGAAACATTCAATCTGTCCAAGCCACTGTTGAAATTATAATAATAATGGATCTTTGAAATGTTGGAAAATGAGGATTTAGCAAAAAATATCTATATTCAAGAACGAATTGTTGACAGACAAACTTTATATATATCCGTTATTTGTATATGGCCTGAAGATGCTCCTAAATTGAGCTGAAAGTACTAGCCAGTAAAATGGATTCATTCAACTTCTGACTTATCTTTTTAATATATAAATAGCAAAAGGCAAAGTCAAAATCTTAAAAACATTTTAACAAAAGCTAGATTTATTTCAAGTGAAGAAAATGTTACACAAGCGACTGTGAGAAAGTGCAAAAGAGGTAACTGCGGCACGTGTCCCTATATACAAGAAGGGAACTCTGTGAACTTTAAAGGAAAAGGAGTATTCACAATCAAAAATGATTTTGATTGTTCAGCTAAATATATCTTGTATGTTATCACTTGCGCGGGCTGTAGGGAGCAATACATTGGACAGACAGAAAACCTACGAGCCCGTGTTCGAGTACACAAACAACAAATAAAGTGCCCGGAGGTACGCTGTATTCCATTAAGTGAACACTTGGACCTTTGTGCCGAAGGGAGAGACATAAAATTCAACATTTTCCCGTTTTATCAAATGAATAACTCTGATAAAATTAAAAGAACTTTAAAAGAAGACTATTTTATCAAGAAATTCCTCCCCAAACTCAATGTTGGTAAATATTAACATTTGTTCATGTTGTTGAACCAAAATGTACATTGTTCCCTACTGTGACGTCACAATATAAACGATGACGTCATAGACTTTTGTAACGTTTCATTCTCCCTGAAGATTAAAAATGAAACCGGTAGGAGAAAAATCCGGCATTATGTTTTTATTTAATATTCATTAGACGAAGTTGGACCATACACCTGGACAATTAACTTTTTGTGAATATATATATATATATATACATGTATATATATATAAATAGTATATATATATATATATATATATATATATATATATATATATATATATATATAAATAAAATAGTATTATGGAATTGGGTACATTGGATTCACATTCGCTAACTAGCGCTTTCAGCCATGTTGGCTTCTTCAGGTTAGTCAGTTGTGATCACGTCGTTTGTGACGTGACGCTCTTTATGACGTCATAGAGGTAGGTACGTCATGAGCATAAATTCAAGGAACTTTACAGTTAAGCGTTCAGTAGAGGCTTAAATTGCTTTATAAATTGACTTTCAATAAGTTCAAGAAGCCTCGGGTTATCATATTTCATGTGGTAAAAGGGGACAGACTGACAAACCAACAAAGTGTACCTGTGACCCCGTTAAAAACCCAACAAGAGAACGTAGGTGCCACTCCAGAAAACTATTTGGACAGGGTACGTTTATATCAACAACAACAACAACAACAGCAAGACCACCTACAAGTAAAATCAAGATCCCAGATTGAGATAGAGCCGGGAACCCCCCAATGGGAGGCTACAACTTCTTCAAGTCAAGACACAGTCCGGCAGACAAGATCTCAAACTTCAAAAAGAATACAGGGAAAATCAATTGTGCAATCAAGCAAGACATCGGTTCATTGACTTGGGCCGACCAGGATGTGTGAACTACAATGACTCAAAGCTTAATCCCTCATAAATGGTACATTGTGCGCTAATCAAGCTGACCACTTGTCACATGTCAATTAATCAAAGTCCATTACACATTGTTACATTGTCAAGCATGTACTATATATTCGCCATGTTGTTAAAACTCCACACTGTTGAAAAGACTTGTTAACAAGTCGAAATGCGACGCATCCAGTCATCATTAAAATGATATCTACAGCAAGTGCCGTCTGAAGTATTTTATTTTTCAAATATATATATATATATATGGGTAAAGAGTAAACATCAGATGGTTCAGACTGGATCAATTTTCTTTAATACGATGAATTCATTTCGACCATTATGTGGGTCTTGTCAAGTATATATGACCCACATAATGAACCATCTGATGTTTACTCTTTACCCATATACAACCTTTCTTCACGTGAGAAACCAACTCTCTTTTTAAAAATATATATATATATATATACAGCATGTGACACAAGATTAAATACTCTTCTTCTTCTTTAATATTCTTATCTTCAGCACCTTACCCGTAGTAATTGTTTAGATATTCTAATCCCCTGCACCATATCCGTAATAATTACTTTAATATTCTTATTCCCTGCACCCTACCGATAATAATTGTTTGGATATTCTTATTCCCTGCACCCTACCGATAATAATTACTTTAGTATTCTTATTTCCTGCACCCTACCGATAATAATTACTTTAGTATTCTTATTCCCTGCACCCTACCGATAATAATTACTTTAGTATTCTTATTCCCTGCACCCTACCGATAATAATTACTTTAGTATTCTTATTCCCTGCACCCTACCGATAATAACTGTTTGGATATTCTTACCTCATGCACCCTACCCCTAGTTACTGTTGTTATAGTTAGATATTCGGTCAAATTGGAAGAAAATGGTTAAGAAGAGAAGATCACTTTTATAGCCGAGAAAGCCTTTAAGTCTTGGAATAAGACAATAGATATAACACAGACAAAGACCAAGTCAGATAGGATCAGAAAAAGAATAAGTTAACAGACAATGGTCATTGGTCAATAGGGATAGTGTTATGAATTGTTCCCATATAAAAGCCCGCTTGAAAGTGAAGTGGAGGGCGATTCTAGAAATTACTGATGTACTCTTAGAGTGAGAGAGACTGTGCCTCATTGATGTTTAATCATCGCAAGAGATGTCACCTAGGTACGTGATTAGGTACGAGTCAGAAGGATGTAAAAATATATAAAGACCCCAAAGAACAGTGGAGTGACGTCACTAAAGGTTTATAACCTTAGTAATTGTTTCGGTATTGTTATTCCCTGCACCCTTCCCGTATTAATTGTTTTGATATTCTTATTGCCTGCACTCTACTCGTAGTAATTGTTTGAATATTTTTTTCCCTGCAACATGCCCGTAGTAATATTTTGAGTATTCTTATTCTCTGCACCCTTCTTGTAGTAAGTTTTGGGATATTCATATCTCCTGAACCCTACCGATAATATCTGTGTGGATATTCTTATTCCCTGCCCCCTGCCCTTAGTAATTATTTGTATATTCTAATCTCCTGCACCCTACCCGTAGTAATTATTTGGATATTCTTATCTCCTGCACCCTACCCGTAGTAATTATTTGGGTATGTCTATTCCCTGAACCCTACCCGTAGTAATTGTTTGGATGTTCTTATCTCCTGCACTTTACCGTAGTAAGTGTTCGAACATTCGTATCCCTTTGATACTTTTATTTAGTAATTCCTACCATGTGCAAGTTAAAAGTGACTATGATTTAAACTTACCTTCTTTTGAAGTGTGTTATCACCCTGGGCGCCTTTAACCTCGCTGAACACGTGATCAAGAATGTATGTAATGTTGGACGTATCGTGGTTAGTCACGTGACTCATTGCACCGCTTGAGAGTAGGTTATAGCAGAAAGTACAATGTATTCACAATTGTTGTTCAATATAACTTTCATAAACAATTATCATATCGTGAGTCGGATTAGCTCTAGGTAATCAGGTATCATGTTATATAGGAACACTAGTGAATACAAGGTCCATTTGAATTTGAATGCAGTTAGAAATAAACTAACTAACTCATGAGATAAAAGAATGAAATGAGACCGAGTGTTCACTTGTAATCATTTGAAATGTTAGTTATGCAAACGAATTTTAATATCGTCATTTGTGGATATTTGAAAAAATAACCGATTTGTCTTCGTCGAAACATACATGTTGCGATGTTGGATACTGTTTATGAAATTTTGGACGAATAAGCTCTCTTTAATTCGATGTCCTAGTGACAGGACTTTGATAAAAGGGTGAATGTGAGAGAATGGACGTACGACAGCACCCTGTATGCATACTCATTGGATAACATGAATCAAAAGAAACATAGAGGATATTATATGAGTGTCCATGACATACTATGTTTACGACACGAGTGGCTAAATATTAGTATTTCCCGAGCGAGATATTTAGGCACGAGTGTCGTAAACATAGTATGTCATGGGCACGAATAAAATATTCTTTTTATTACCGTAGTCCCAAAATTGAAGAAAATGTTCAAAACCTACTTCTTGCACAGGCAGACTAGCGGGCGGCGGCCCATATAGGTTGTGACGTCATAGGTGAACCGTGACGTCAACTCATTGTTTATTACGTGACGACACAATGCAAAAGTGATATTTTGTCCTAGGGCAACATACGAAAAATATGAACCTCGGTATGACTGCCCTCGTAGGTAATAAAATGAATTATAAGTATCAAATTGAAATATCACGTTACGTTTGCCTTCGAAATGGGTGCAAATATAGAAGTTAATTTTTCAAAAGTCCTGACCGTAAAAACAACCCATGTTATTTCTACGAATGTCTCAATACAAAGAAAAAAGTGTTATTGATATGGCACGACAATATATCATGATGATTTTTAAGTTGAGATTAGAGGCCTTTTCCCTGAACATCCTTGGCTTTATTGTGATTGACCGTCGACTCAAGCGTTTGACCGTCGACTAAAGCTATCTCCTTGACTTTAGTTTTCAAAACGCCCTCTATCTTATAACTAGGACCGACCAGGAAGAGCAAAGATCACTGGCCCATCACTGCAAGCCTTGCTGGTTATTGATACCATCGGGACTACTGAACTCTAGACCAATGTTGAAATGTAACTTAGCTCACTGATATTCACTTGTGACGTCAGTTGAGTATTAACAACTATACACGACTATATATTTTAATACTAAACACACAAAACACTAATTTTTATCAAATGGAATATCAGCTGTGAAAATAGATGTAAATGCGGCAACTCTATCGTCGCGCACGGACTAAATTAAACATATCGCAAAAAGAATTACGATGGCAATAAAGTTTTTAAAAAACAAATGTCCAGTTATAATTATATAAGATTTTTATTGAATGGACCCACAACACTAGTGTCAGGCAACATCGCAATCACTGACCGAACCAGAAGGTAAGCATCTCGCCCATCTAGCCTCCACACTACACCTCAACCAAACTCATAACCACTGATAATTATCGTAAACGCATGTACCAATTTTTTATTATTCACCTGCCAGCATGGTAAAATGTATCCAATTGATGAATAATCCATGTCAAGACATCATTTCGACTTTATCGAAATGTGTTTATCACATCATGAGTGTTTATAAACAAAATGTAACTTCTTAATTCAACTGCTATATACTTAGGCTTCTGTCATGTGCCAATTTATCGAAATGTGTTTATCACATCATGAGTGTTTATAAACAAAATGTAACTTCTTAATTCAACTGCTATATACTTAGGCTTCTGTCATGTGCCAATTTATCGAAATGTGTTTATCACATCATGAGTGTTTATAAACAAAATGTAACTTCTTAATTCAACTGCTATATACTTAGGCTTCTGTCATGTGCCAATTTATTATTATTCACCTCTTATATGGTAAAAATATATCCAATTGATAAACAATCCATGTCAAGACATCATTATGAATCTATTGAAATCATGAGTGTTTATAAACAAAATGTAACTTCTTAATTCAACTGTTATATACTTAGGCTTCTGACATGTATAAAATATTGATACATTCGTAAGCCACATTGTGTTACCCATCATCCACCCACAACTGCTGTATACAAATTGTAATGTATGTTTCGTTTTGGCCTTTGGCCTATATGAATAAAGAACTTGAACTGAACTACAACCATAACGGGATGTGTGCATCAATTGTTTAGAGGGTCCAAACATAACAATCAGGGACTTATTATCATCACCGAAGTCGAGTATCTTTATATGAAGATTACCGTGTGCCGTTTCCATATTGCTGTTCAAGTACTTGTACGGTACGGATGGGAGATTTTAGTTTGACCTTATCCTGTTTTCTTTTCAAACGGCTTAGAGGTGTTAATTTAGTAACCAGAGTATTGAGCCTTATTATAAACTCATGTAAACTGAGAATAGTAATACAAGGGTGCAATACGGAATATGTCTTCAAATTCCGTATTGCATGTCAATTTCCGTATTACGCGACTGCCCGTTCCACTTTTTTCATGCTTCGGCAATTCCATACGCAACAATCATTTTCCTTATTTAAAACATGGGAACTATTGTATCTCAATGCATTTTATAAACCTACCTTTTGATAAGATTTTGAAGAATGATATAGTGAGAAACTATTTTTAGTGTTATCATTAGTAAAGAAACGGTAAAAAAAACCTTGAAAAAGGAAACCCTTAACCAAATGTAAATCGAAGTTTCCTCTTGGACAATAAAATAATCATATTATCTTATCTTAACTTATCTTGAATTCCGAGAACATCGCTAGAGAAACTTCGCCAATATTCAGTGGTAAAAATATTTTTGCTCTCTATTAAAGGTTGAAGATAATCCTTGATTTTGATTATATAAATAGCAATCACTCAATATAATAATGATTCATCTCCGATTTTGTTTTAAAATCTTTCACGTTAGCTAAAAGTAAACTTTATGGAAGTGTTTAGGTGTTAAAAAGTTAATTTTATGCTAGATTCATACTTTGGATCTATTGTTATTGTAAGGCAAGTGATAGTTATATCAAACTACTTAAATGTATTCACTTACATATGATGTGACTTTGTCCTGAGACGTTTACACAAAAGATCATAAGTAACTGTCACGTGTGCTTGCAGTTAATATCCCGGGTCAGCGCTGCAAAACCACTATCATGATATTCAATAGAGTTCATAACTAATTTGTTGACTGATGCAGCCGGCATATATGAAAGGGTGTATTTTGAAATTTCAAACTGTTCATAAGTCGGCGAGATTTTGAAATAATTTTCATATAATCAATCTATAATATTCAAGGCAACTTCTGATTTGAAATTACAACTTAAAACATCACAGCAAAATAACTCTAATATTCAACAAGCTTCTAACTTAGCCCCCGCCCAGAAAAGTGCCATTTCACTCAGGTGGGGAAAAAAGGTTAAAAGATTATTTAATTTTATTGTTCAACTTTAATGGAATTAACAGTTTTGATTTTATAAGGAGAATATTAAGTTCTTTCACGGCACTTTAAGGATATATACGTTAAATACATGCTATTCAACTGTTATTAAGCATTCTAACCTAGGAGTGTATTTTGAGCAATACTGGTGAACATTGAACTCCTGCATAGTCGTTATATCATTTTTTGTCCGTTTTTCAGTTCAAAATAAGTTCAACCTGAGCATATTCAGATATTAGATTGGTCTAAAGGAGTGGATGTTTTCAGTAAGAACGAGACCATCTAGTGCACCCGTGCGAGATGTTTTCTCTTCTAGGGACACCACTTACTTTGTGATACGTAGGTGTACATTAAATTTGCTCCTCTTGAAATGATCATACGAATAATTAATTATTAGATTACGCTTTAAGTCATGATGCTTGGAGCATTGATGAAAATGACGGTTTAAAAAGTCAACACGCATAGGCTGCCCGATAGGTAGTTTGCTTCATTACTAAATTAAATTCATAAAAATAAAATTAAATTAAAAATTAAAATAATAGAAAAATAGAATGCAGTTTGGTGTTTATTGAAATTTAAGCCAAACAAGCATCCTTCTGCAAAAGATTTGAAAGATTTGGGAAAATGAAGAAAACGTATGCTTCTATCATTTTCTTAAAGTTTATACTTATACTGCTTCACTGTTGTAAAAACTCAAATTTAGTAATTTTGGTAATAAATTTCAAAATATTATTTTGGTAAAACAACATTATACATCACGTCATTTAACGATTTAAGATTAAATTTGACCCAAAAAATTAGTTTAATCAATATTGTATTGCAGGAATAACAAATGTGATTTTAATTTTTAACTCAAAACCTCTTTTGGGATTGTCAGGTTTGTTTCCGGCATATCATCACCGTGCAAACGGAAGATCAACACTCATTTGGAACAAGTATTGTAGCGAAAGAAAGGTTAGTAGGCTGGCCGGAGTCATAACAATCATGATAAATGGAACTCATCGTTAAACCATTGTTTTAAACCAAACAGATAACAGTGCAAGGCATCTCAAAGTAACAACCACAATATTATCATTTTTCAGTCAGTCAGAATTCACATTTTACAGGAACAATAACGGAAGTAGAGTTAATCAAGATCTCGTATTGGCATTTTGGCATCACCGAAGCAGTAATGAGTCTTCCTATGGATCACAATAAAACGTTCGGTGTCATTGTGTAGCATTATTGCGTGGAATACTTCCGTTTGTACTGATGTTGTTGTACTTTGTAAACTTATTGTAGATGTGAACACTAACATATTTATTCAAACTCTAAGGTATTGTCTTTGATATTCCGTGAAGAAATGGTGGCATATTAAGATTTACAGACATATTGGTATTATATAGGAATTCGTGAACATTTGTTTAGCAGCTAGACATGCTCTCAAGGCTTCCAGTGATGCTATGGTTTGATATATATATAGTTGCAGTAACGTGCTTAATATGGATATATAGAGAATCTCAAGTGTCTTCTGATATCAAATATATCAATACAAGTTGATAAAAGTAACAATCTATAAAAGTAACAATCTTTGATATCAGAAGACACGAGGGTTAGATTCTAGTTATCATTCAAAATCAATTTTTATCACATTAGCATGAAACACTGCATAGCCTTAAAATGGTAGTACCCCAAAACCCCTACAACCCATTTCCCCTACAGCTTATAACAACAAAGATATGGTCCATTGCACTGCTAATCTCAAGTCTGATACCTCTGACAATAATGGACTGGCCTGGGGAACTGGGCTGTAGGGGTAATGGGTTGTAGGTGTTTTGGGATATAATCCTTAAAACTCTTAAAGCAGTGATTTCATAGCATTGTGACGTCATCGTGTTAATGACATCATAGCATTGTGACGTCGTTGTGTTAATGACGTCATAGCATTGTGACGTCATTACTGATGATGTAGAACGTTTGTGATGTCATGTATTTTCTGATTACAGGGCATTGTTCAAAATCTACTGTCAAAGCGATATCTCCTGTGGAACACAGTTTTGGATTATAAAACCTTTGTTATACATCATGTTCATGATTTTAGGTAAACGTTAAGGTCAGGGGATTCTAATGCACATGTGGACGCCAATGGCCACCCGTCCCAAACGATATCACACAAGTGAATGTATTATTGCTCACAGCATAGATATCATTCTTTTACCTAGCCATATATAAAAGTCATGGTAAAACAGTTACTTAAACCTTTGCAGTATATAACCTTGCGTGTTGATCAGTCTCTTTCTACATATACTTCATATATGTACACAAACCAAGTGTTCTACAAATCTCCTTTAGTTGGAATAAATTACATCATGTTTTATGAAATTACAAATCTTTGAAGATCTGACATTTATCACAATTTTCAATATTGAAGTATGACAATTGACAAAGGACGCAAGCAAACGCTATTTAGCTTAATTGTACTGAAGTAACACTATACAAATCGAGATAGCGTCTATATGTCATATTTACTTGCAACTAGCTGAAAATGGCTTTTCTTTGATCTTTAACGAGTAATTACCGATTCAATTTCCGAGTAGTCTAAGCAGTTACCGGCCATTAGAAATAGATTAATATCTGATGATATTTTGAGATGATATTAACATTGGATATAGGAATACTATTATTGTTGATAATGAAATACTTCCTATTTACTCAGTTCAAGCTCAAGCATGATTTTATCGGCAATAAGAATATGTGATTAATTAAATTAACGGTATTTAGAAAATTTACAGATAACCTTACCCAGTCAAAGTAGAAATAGTAACTTCATTTTGTTTCCAAAGTGCACGTGTACCATTCATTTAAGGAACAAAGAACATGTCTCTTTATCATATCTCAAAATAATTGTTCGAGTTTGATGAAACTTGCTAGCGTTAGTAAGTAATGAAGATGGTTCATGGCCTTATCAATCTTCAAAGTATTCACCATTATACACTCAGGGGCAAAAGAAACGATACCAACTTTTCAAAAGAGTACAAAACAAAATCCTGTTGTAAATGAAATGCGGCTACGAGCCCTTGTGATAGGCACATCAGTTGTGAAGAAGTACTCACAATTTCAAACATCAAAGTATAATACTTATAATTGTATGACTGTTCAAATACACGAGGGGTCAAAAAAACAGCTTTTTCAATGTTATTTTTGGTCATAATATTTGGAATTGGAATAAAATAACTATGAAATTTAATAATCTATAAAATCTAAGATGTTATCGATATAAATAACCCTTGTAGAAGTTAATTTGTTCACGCATTTTGCCTGTATTTTGGTTTAAAAACAAGAAAAAGAGCAATTTTCACTATCCTCTCTCGTCTTGTTAAGGAGATTTTTTAACAGCGTTTTTTGAAAGGCTTGTATTTCAAAAGCGTTTTATCACCAGTTATATATACATGTAATCTCCAATCAACAATATACATCTACCTACACTATCTGGTATGAGAACGTCAATAACACTTGTTAGAATTAATCTTGATAAATTAGTTGAAAGATCAGCTATTCACTGTTAATCACAATTGTCCATCACTTTGTTTGATCAAATCTGGTAGTCCGGTCCTCTGGTCAGTATATTTCATTACAGAACACGAGGACATCGCAAGAAAGAAACAGATTATTTGTTTTAGTGCAGCCAGGTCGTATCCCGTCGTATTTACCTATTACGTTAACAGATGTTTCATCCAAGGGGAGAAACATTTCTTAACATTAATAGACATTGCAAGAAATATATGTTTATGACCAACATTGATTTATCCAGTCACTTACAAACACTGACAGCAACAAGCAACATATTCCTCTGATCAGCATCCCATGAGTGCTTTCCACGATGATATAAAGATATCAACATTGCATAACATTGGTGCGGTAGCCCATACTCTGGCAACTTATAAGTCTAATCCAACATTTAATTACTCTCAAGACTTTCAAAATACATATGATACCGGCCTGTTTCTCCAAATATGTATTGAAGCAAATTTTCCAAATGCATGAAATTTCTAAAATATAATGAATGAACCGATTCAATAACTTCAAATACTTTTAGAAGATACTAAGCAAAATATGCTTTAATACGTGAATATTTTCAAATGTTTATTGTTTACCGAGTCAGTTGAAATGAATAAAAATATTTGAAAACGGTAACAATTTATTGATGATAAAAGAAATCAAATCTGTTATTGTTTTACAATTCGATAAGAATAAAGTAAGTAATAAAAGTTTCAATTCTAAACGTATATTGAACTTCTTGTGTTAAATGGCTAAGTGAAATTCCTAACAATGTACGTTTGAGTTTTTTTAATTTTGAAAGTTGCATAATGATATCTTTTATAACACAAAATGTTACTTATAACAACCTAATTTATTAGTTGTTTATCTTGTCATGTAAAGAGCAATTAAATCGTTGGTTGCAAATGAACTTGTCTCTTTCCATATTATTGATGATTTTAGAGTAGCAAAATTTAGTTTAATCATTATCGATCAATGACACATTTTCAGAAATATCATTTAGCAATGAGATTTGTTTTTCGGTTTAATATTTATAACTTGATATCTAGGATGCACAGTAATGTCACCCTTTTATTGAAAAGTTTATTACATGTCACTTTATCATGTCCTGTCGTGTTGCATTGGATTTCTGTGTTAGGGTATTCTTCTTATAAACCAATCTCATATAAATCAGATCGAAACTACTCCTACGTCGCTACGTTTCTACGTAGCCACGTAGGAGTAGTTTCGGTCTGATTTGAATACATATAGTGAATATAGTGAATTAATAACACCGGTTTTTCGAAGAATTCGGTGAATATAGAGATTATTACCCGAGGAAGTGTGTCGTATGACTTTTACGAAACGAGCGAGAGCAAGCGTTATACACAAATTTGCACGAGTTTGGTAAAAGTTATATGACACACTGCAGATAGTGATCATTTCTTTATTACCGATTCTATTCCACGTTATTCTCTCAGAAATATAAAAAATAGAGCCATTTTATCTGTAGCTCATCTGGCTTTACATTTGATTTTGCTTTAGGGTGTGGCCGATGTGGTTCCCCCCTTAGTAGTGGCCACAGGGTAACAAAATCTACAATTATTAATCCTCACTAGTCAAGGAGTCTGCACACAAGGTTACAGCTTTCTAGGCCGTATACTTCTGGATAAGAAGATGAAAATAGGTTTTAAGGGTGTGGCCTCTGTGGCCACCAAAGCTACAATTCATAATCATCACTAGTCAATGCCGGAGTCAGTACACGAAGTCTCAGATTTCTAGGCCTTATACTTCTTGAGAAGAAGATGGAAATATATATTTAGGGCGTGGCCCCGGTGGCCCTTATTAGGTGTTCTGGAGAAGAAGTCGAAATTCCACAAAGATTACAGATGGACGGACGCCGGACGCCATGCCATGCCATGCCATAAGTCCATCGGGCCTTACAGGCAAGATGAGTTAAAAATGGCTGCCTCTCTTGCGACCGTCGGTTACAGTGACGTCATGAACCATGGTCTTATAAAGTCACAGACATGAATAAACGGGACGTCGCGCTGCAACAATCATTGCTAGACAAAAGTGACCTGTTCTGATGTTTTAATATATATGTACATAGTCAGAAAAGTGTTTCACCTTCGTTTGATAGGGTATGATAGTTTCGGTGATTGTGAAAGATAACAGAATAATCACATGACACTTAATGATTAAGATATTGAAAATAGTTCTATTGACTAAGAAGTAGACTGTAAATTGCCACTCTCTTACCCCATGGTATATCCAAATTTTTCTCCCAATTATGGGGTCAATCGGTGCAAAAAGACAACAATGTAAGTATGGTCATAAACCTAATCTTAACTAGGACTGCCGCGGCAGTACTTAGGTCTTCAAGATTCCTCTTTGACCTTCACATGCATGTTTGACCTTCACATGAATGTTTTTTAAAGAGGGTTCAAACATACCCAGCAAAACACCACTTTTTAAAATGCAAAGTTTGACCTGAAAGACCTTGCTCATGTCTAACTGTCATGCAAAAATCATTAAGTTCTATGATCTGGTTGTTGAGTTATGTGCCCTTGAATTTTGCGATTTTGCGATTTTGGTCAACTTTGAAAGGTCACAGCACAAAAAGTATTAAGGTTAGGTCTTACAACTTTTAGAATTCAACTCTACGATACTTTAGCTACATTCAGTATGAATGTCAGCTCTCTAGTGCAAGTATCTTCAGAGGAGAAGATTGTCAAAGGTGGGTGGGGTCGGAAACGATGAAAATTGCACTAAAAGCAAGATGGCGGCCGAACCACGTGACCTACGAATTTGCCATGATTTCCTTTTTTTCATTATTTTTCACTGCACTTCTTTAAAAAAAAAATTAAGTCTCTAAGTGCATTTTGAAAAAAAAATCAATGTTAAATTTTCGATTTTGGATTCGAACTGGACCTTTAATGTACGAGTCGATTTTGACCAAAAGCTTCGCATGTCGATTCCAGGGTAAGGGCTATCAGCATGCCAAGTTTGGGTGAATTTGGAGCAGCCGTTTGGGCTGTAGCTCATCCACAAAAAAGTATAAATAATAATAATAAGAACTTGAAGAAATCGGATAAAAACAATAGGTCTAATTACAAAACAATAACTGGGATTAGTTTAAAGGATCATTCAGGCACTTGAGGTACAAAAACAGTCGCGAACTTCCACAATGCACTTCAATGACAGCTTGAGGTTTTCGCCTCATTCCCCTCACCAGACGTCGATATCGCTCTTGTGGCAATCGCGGCCACTCCTCGTTTAATGCCGCTTCCACTTCATGCAAGTTCCTAGGTGGAGGACCCCTGCGTTGTACCAATCGGCAAAAATGTCCCAAACATTTTCAAGCAGATTAAGATCCGGACTCATTGCAGCTAGGCCACGGGAGGTGTGTCAGGGCATTGTTCTGGATTACCTGCCTCACAGCTCGTGAACGATGTGGTCTAGCAATATCGGCCATGAATACAGGTCTTGCCAAGTGCATAGTTGTCGAAGTCGGGCACGACAACAGATTCAAAGACTTCCCGGATGTAGCTATCTCCTTTCAAGTTACCCTGTATGGTCACAAGATCCAGTTTGCAGTCAAACAGAAGCACTTCCATATCATCACAGCCATCCCTCGCCGTTGGGTACTGATGGTATGATGTTTCGTGCATACGCTGTATCCGGACGCCTTCAAACCGGGATCCTGTCATCCACAGAGTGCAGAACAATCTAAATAAATTTAGATCAACAGGTTTTATATTTGGTCATACTGTTGATCTAAGATTGGCCCGTAAGGCGGGTCAACCCGCTGACCTCTGAAATCAGCCGCTCGGCCAATCAGAAAAGTTGCCCTAGCTCGCTGGAAGTTCGAAAAACTCAGCAGCACATCTTTTGAAATGGACGGTGTTCGGAGCTATGTCATTCGGAACAGAGCAGAGCGACCATTTCGATTAATATTCCGATTGCTTGGATGTATTAATAGATTATGTTTTTTTTCTTTTAAAATGATTTAGCGTATTTGCTAGTTGTCAATGACAAATGATGATTGCACATCGCACAGATACTAACGTGGCGAATAATAATCACAAAGTTTGAACATCATAAATGTCAATATTTACGAAAATCATCATGCAAGGGGAGGTAACTCTTTTTTTTTAATGAAACTTACTTGCACTAATTCTTCATTACCATCCAAATAATTAAAAAAAAGTGCTTTTTTGTCAATCATAAAACTAAAACTATTTCATACAACCAAAATAAAATCAACATACTGATATTTTTCTTATAAGGATCAAAAGCAAGGTTTATTTTTCACAATGCACATTGTTATTGAGAACAGGCCATAAGTTAATATATGTTTCTTCCGTCCACAACCTCGGGGAGCGACTATGAACTGTTTGTGACATCGAATTTGATTGATCAAATCGCGAATTCCTTATTTGCATAGGAAAGGTCACCGGGACGACCTCGCACACTGGTCAATCTTAGATCAACAGTATGACAAAATAAAAATCTGTTGATCTAAATTTATTTAGATTGAGTGCAGAAGGAAACTGCCTTCGTCTGACCAGTAAACCTTCTTCCGTGATCTTAAATTCAACCCAAGTCTTTCTCTACACCATGCCAGACGCAACTGCTTGTGGTTGTTATTAAGTTCCGTTCGCTTGATTACTCGTCTTGACTTCAATCCAGCGGTCTTGAGTCGATTTCTGGCATTTTGGTGACTGAACAGACGGCGACGAAGCCATTGCCTTTTAAACTGGAAGCGAATGGATACCTTGTTACGACCCATAACAATGATTTATCCTTTTTCACAGAGGCGGTACATGGTCTGCCTGAGGGTGTGCGATTCTTCATGCCATTCGTTCTTGCATTGTGTCTGGTAAAACGACTTATAGTAAATTAATGATGCAAGTTCATCTTGAAATATTCTTGAAAGATCAGCTCCCAGAAGACCAATAATCTGCCACTTTACAGCCTATGACATATGACATCCTGCATTATGGGTTATAATGGCTAAAACGGCTTGTATCAACGTTTACTGTATTTGATCGCAAACCGTTGAGAGCAAAGTGCACATGAAGATTGTCGCGTTTGGATAGATACTATCACAACAATTACATGATAAAATCAAACTTGTTACATAGTATAGATTCATGGGTACAAACCATATCAACGAGGGTTTGGTATGTGCCGAAAAAATACACCTTTATTTGGGGCATCATTATTTCATATTCAATTACGTTTTGATATCAACATTCATCTTGATTCGAGTAAGTTTGGCTGTGAGTTTAATGACAAGATGTTCTTAACATTATGACTTTGGTTGAGATTTCACTCGTTCAAGAATGCGGTATTGAATCTTAAAAATGAAAAATTAGCGAACAGGGTAGTGTTAAGAACAAGGTACATAATTTAGGTTTTTTTCTATGTATATGAAAGTATGATTATATGAAACAACCATAGCGTCTTTGACAAGTCAGAGGTACATTTTCGTGTTGTTTCATGATACTTTCTTTCAAGGTAAGAACGTCACATCTAATGACACTCTGACAAAAAAGAAAGTCAGTCAAGTCTCTATAGAGCATGTCTTTTCGAGCATCTACAAATGACAATATACTGCTAAAATCACTTTCCTTTATTAATTTACAAATGATATGTCCGTTGCATGACAATGTTTCATTAAAGTGTTTCTCTATCTGTACATCTCAAAGAGCTGTATGTGTAAATTATTACTTCAAACATACTCTATTAGTTGATTAATTTTAAAAATAATTATGTTTAAAAATTGATTTTTAAACCAAACACCAATTAAATATGTTCCGCACTAAGGAAAGGAAACGATACGTGTTAGGTATTTTTCGCTTCATGATTAAGATTTTGTGATGCTATTCGTTCTAACTAGATAGGATTGTTTATGTTTCATCAAATAAAGGAATTGTTTGAAGTTATCTTTATCTGAACTAAACATGATATCAATATATTTTAATATACTAAATCAGAACTACTGAAGCCCTGTTTATTGCGCTGACATTTCCCACGCTTTATAGAAAAGTTTAGTAGCTTTTAAAAATTGGCATCTCTTCAAATGCTGATCAATTTGACATTTCATAAACAAACATCAAAGGGACGTTCAAGAAAAATTAATATTTCCTTTGACTAATCTGACACATTTATTGAATCCCTCAACTCGATGTAACATACAACCTTTACGATGTTCCCGTAGACTTTTGAAGATAGTATTATTTACATACATGTAAAATTTGCTCTTGTAATGACACTTATCATTATATCAAAAATAGCGATATTTCATATGATAAAATTAGTTATATTAGGCCTACATATATCAGTGTTAAAATATTGCCCGTCAGCCAGTCCTTGAACTGGCTACTTTTTGCCAGGACTGGTTACTGTTTGGTCAGGACTGGTAACTTTTCAATTTTTTTAAATAAATTTTCCAAAGGAATTGACCAATGAATTTTCAGGACAGGCTAGATTTCCAATCTATTTTATACACTGCATATATTGATACGTATGAAAACGATTCAACTAAGTTGACATGTATTCTTGTGATTAATTTGACGCAAATCGTTATTATATAAAAAGTTGTTTTGGGAAACATGCAAATGTGACCAGTGCAGTTCATTTAATCATTTCATTAGGATCTTGATTAAAATCTAAACTACACCAAATAACCTAAGAGAATCGTATTCAATGCACATTATGTGTTACCAATTAACATTTGTCTATAATTGAATACACAAAGTTGTTGTCAGTTTATAGTAGACCTTGTATTTAGAAGTTAGAATTAACTTCTAAAAAAACGGTACAATCAACAGGCTTGTGATATGGATTAAATTTGATTAAGTTTAACCAAATGTCACTTCTTTCTCCTTGAAGGATCGAGCCACCTAGAAAATTGGTTAGAAGTTCTGGCAAAGGTATTTAACATGTTTTTCAGCTTCTGAAAGATGAACTATAATACGATAACTCGACTTCTTGCATTTTCAAACATTGTGAATATATTCAGAATTAAGGTTTTCTTTAACAGAAAATCTTGAAATATTTGTGAAGTATTAAATGTTAACGGTTGATTCAAACATTCTATTCAACACACCATTAATTTTGAATTTATGTCATCGAATGGACTATCCACCAAATTTAGTCCGATTGATTTTCAATCCAAAATCTGTAGTTCATTATGATCATGTTAATCACTCTGCTTCATGCTTGATGACAAGTCTACAACTTTAGGGTAGTTCAAAATGCCATGACTACAAATATAAAAAAAGGAATCAATCTATATACAGGCGAATAAATAATTCATAAAAAGCCATATAAGTATATGATCAAACAGGTTTATAACAGAATACTTAACTTCCTATCACGTAATTTGTTTGATATCTATTCTGAAATGTATCCTCTTCATACATGCACTATATTTTATGACAGACTGTTTAAAATATTTATTGTTTAATCACTCGTCCTGCAAGAAATGTATACATCAGCAGAAATCAAAGACACATTTTATCTTCTAAAAATCCATTAATTCTGTTTTGTACTTTCAATTATTCATATATTAACCCCTTTATCATCCGTATTCAAATATTTACGGAAAGAAACAACGGCTCTTATCATACGTGCGTGAGAAATATCGAATCGACATTTTAAATAATTAATTGAGTGAGATATTTATTGAACAAATTTCCATGTATGATATGATTAAGTAATTTTGATTTTCAAATTATTGATAACCTTTGGTATCCTCTTCTTTACTCTGTGGCAATCCATCAATATTTCAAATCCACAAATTTCTTTCAGTCCCAAAGTATGACAGAATCAAATTGAAATACGTGTTAGTGGATATTGTTTCAGGAGTATTAAAAGTACAAATGAACTCATTTCAATTCAAGTTCAAATCTTTATCTTTCAATCTTGCAATAAATAAACATTCGGTGATTTTTATGACACTCTTTGTGGCTTCAATACGATCCTTTATACCACACATACTGAGATAATTTCAAAACATCCACGTATCGATTTAATAATGCTAAATATTGCAATAAATTATTTAGAACATACGTATGTTCTTCACGCCGAAATGAATCAAATGTAACAACAAATAGTAATTAATTAATTTGTTTAGTACATTAGACTTAGTTTCATTTATATGTGAATTTAAACAAAAATGTTTTCCTCCAATGATACAATTGTAAGTCACCAAAGAAGCATTATTTATCTGGTATCTAATTCTACTCAGACAAGGCTCTTCAGACGAGGATTCAATGAGTGCGCCTACATTTGGTGTTGCCTATTCCATTTTCTCAATATGTCACGGCGGAAAGAATGTTATCGCCGTATTTTTCTGATTTCTCTGAGGAAAAAAATTCCCCACGATAATATCCGAACAATTAATTCGTTGTGATTATTTTCCACACGAATTGCGTTGTTTCTAACAAGTTCACTGGGCTCCTGATGGTGATAAAAGAAGTATCTGTTTCTGAGCGTCAACCGTAAAACAGTGGGTGTCGAATTAATCAGTCTAACACATTTATACCATTCTGATGCAGTCACAGTTGCTTTGGTGTGATCGCGGTTTATTAGGACTTCTTTACAAAAAAATATTGTGTATCCTAAGGCTACAGGCTAATGGTATAAATATATGTTGTTGAGAAGGGAAGCTATATCTTTATCAATTGAATCCGAGAGATCATATTATATCAGGTGAGGTGAGTTGATCTTGGGTTAAACGCCGCTTTTATGAGTATTTCACTTAAATTGCAGATGCTAGTATTATTGCAGGAGAAAGCCCGCAACATCTGTATTGCGGTGAAACCTGTGAGCATCGGCTGGAATCGGATAATATGATGATATGTTGATATTGGTATATTCAAAGTGTTACACAACCAAGTTTCTATGTCAAGAGTGTTTGGTTCCATCACGAATTCAACACATTTTCTAAAGAAGTGTTATGAGTTGTTGCAGTCTTATATACAATGTTGCTCTACCTATTAATACAGGATGTTGCTTTAACACCTCGATCCACTAAGTGGAATGACACTAATGGTATAAAATTACTTCTTCCTAAAGCACACATACAATCTTATCTCGCGTAAATAATGGTCTTTGACGTAAATCCACACATTACCTTTATGTAATATTGTACTTTGGGTGGTTTTAGTGAATAAAGAACTTGAACTTAATGTTTAAGATTTGTTTGATCAGGGAAAGATTAAGTGGGGCTAGATGTTGGCGGTGATTTTAGAATTGAAATATGTAAAATTTCTGAATGACTAAAAAACATGAAAATGTGGAAACTTACTCATGCATGTGTAACCCTTGCCTTGTGTTTGTGAAACTGAAGAATGTATGGAGCATTTATATGGCAATATTCTCGAAATAATCCAAATTATGAAGGTTCTGCTTCTATTTTTTTGGTAATATATACATTTCTCATATACATTATACAAACATGTATACATTTTTCATTTTCAAATACGTTTTGATCAATCACTAGCTCTGCCCATAATCGGATCCTAAGTGGCCGCTAGAACGAAAGAAATTTTATGTACAAGTTTCACTTAGTATGCCTCTTGACAACAACATTCATCATGATTCGAGTATGGAGGTATTTGTGACTCAGAGTTTAACAATTTGATACTTGAGTTAACACAGGTTCAAAATTTAGGTATTTACGAAAGTTAATTAAATTCAATGTGGTTTGACTTAATGTAGAATGTTCAATAATTTGACCTCATTTTTTAGTTGAGATGGTCTGTTGAACTATTCAAATAACAACAACAGAGCAACAATAAGTATTCTTTATCACTCAAGATTTGAACATTTTATAAACCAATCATCAGATGTATTTCAAGTTATATTATCTTAGTTTGATATTTACTTCTAATGATTTTCTTATAAAGATAATAAATGTTCTACACATCAAGTTGTTTATTTCTAATTACATCGAAATAAACAGCTACTCATACATTTACCCTCTTCCAATTTGTTCATAAAATGCAAAAACATCATGAATACAAGAAGTACAATATTTTACAACATGTCTTGTAATGCTGATTGTAAATATGTACAAAATACTGGCACACAGGGATCTTATTATCTTATACAAATAGAACAATCTATCACACTTGCTTATATAATAAAAATAGAAATTCATAAAAACAAAACATGAATATATTAAACCAACTACTCTGTAAAGTTTGACATTTCAGCAATGCTTCAGTATATATATATTGTACTTTGGATTATCACATAACACACATGCTTTGCTGTAGAATACATCATGATTTATCAAGAAAAACAAGGTAGTTATTAGAGTCCTAGAATCTTCACATGAAATATTTTTGTAAACTTGCAATTGTAAAGCAAATTGAAGAAATTGATGAACTTATTATGTTGGTGGTCATTCAGGAAATTTGATTATAAAAAGGAAATATATTTTCAAAAAAAAAATGATCTGATTAAATATTTGTTTAATGATTCATAAAATGATTCAGTCAGTTGAAAAATTCAAATTTGCACTTTCCATTATTTCCTCATCGGTTGAAAAATTGTACAGAAAAAGTACTTTTCAGCAATTATTTGATAACCAAGCAATTATATCACAGTAATGCTAAAAAAAACTTTCATTATGAAATGATGCATAAATAGTACAATAAAAACAATATGATATGAAAAATAAATATGTTAGTTTAATATTTCAAAAGAATAAAATACATATATCATTAACAATTTAAATTATGTTTTATGTTTTACAAAATAATTTTTGGCAACCACATAATTCCAATCTTAATAAAATAATCTAAGTATCACTGTCAGATTTACTTTAGTTATAACTTCATTTTACAACATACACAATATTTAAATAATCATTGACACAATTCTAATATCCAAAAGATAAAAGCCCAAAACAAAGATCATAAAGACCAAATCAAACCCACTATTCATGTTACGGTGGAGGAGACTCTACCTGGGAGTCTGGAGATCCCTCAGAGCTAATTATTTCTTCTACAGCTGCTGTAGCATTCTCTATCACTGACTTGACCATCTCAATAGCAGTGTTAGTACGGGAAACAGGGGGAGGAATGTTAACATCAATAGCAGATCCTTTTGCCCCTTCAGATTGAGCGTTGCTTGTTTGTTCCTCACCATCCTTTTGAGGTCTTTCATCAGCATCTTCTTTGGTATCAAGGGCAAGGTGAAGTGAATCTGATGCCTCTTCCTTTGCAACTGGATTAAGTTCAGGTTCTGATGCATCATTAACTGAAGGAGATGATGTTCCTCGGTCATCTGCATCTGATTCTTCAACATCAGCTGCAACTTCAGGGTTTTCCTTAGATTGATCTTTAGCATATTCTTGTGTCTGTTCCTCCTCATTCTCTGATTCTAGATCTCCTTGAATCATAACAGACTCCTGTTGCAGTTCATCATCAGAGAGTGTACTGTTTTGACCTTCAGTCATACTCTGATTTGTAAACTGCTTGTCATAGTTGACAGCGTCAATGTTTGATGTGCCTGAAATACTCTCTGGTTCAACTTCTTTCCTAACACCAGTTGTTTCTCTTGACAAGCCTGTTTGTGTCTCTTCTCTTCCTTCTGGTACAGGGGATATGAGGAGGGTTTGTCCCTCGGCATCAGTCTGATACCCTCCAGTTTGAGTCCTCTCAGTCATGTTACCAGCTGCAGAAACACCAACAGACATGTCATCTGATCTGGAAGTTCCCTGACCAGCTTGTTCTTGTGTTGGTACAATCTCATCAGCTTGGATGTCAACATTTACAAAAGTGTCAACAGAAATCTCTCGCTTTCCAAGTTTCGGTTGTGGAGTTACTTGAGACACAGTTGTCATGACACCTGGATCATAATCGTCTGATTTGGTCTCATTGGTCACTGCTGCCTCATTTTCTTCATAAACAGGAGTCATTGACTGAGACTCCTCCTGAGCCTTCCTGGCCTCTGCCAACCTCTTCTTATCCTTGAACTCTGGAGAAGGAGGAGGAGGCCCGGGTGATTCTGGGTCCACGGCTTCATCCATCATGATCCTCACCACTGAACTCTTCTCGGACTCTCGGCTTCCTACAGTTGATCTGCCTTTTGATGCAGGAGTTTTGGAACTTCTTTCAGCAGAGTTTTGACGAAGCTGATCTGATGTTGATCTCTTCCCAATGGATGTTGGGCGAGATTTGGCATCATAAGCTTCCTCACTGACAGTCGGCCATTCCTCATGGGAGGATACAGGGGACTGTGGAATTTGAACCTCAGCTTCCTCTCTCATATTGGAGTTCGTGTTGTGGTCCATCTTGCTTACAGTGTGTGTTTCACTGGGGGCGTTGTCCTGGGTGCTGAGAGTTACAGTGTAGGTGTGATGCTCATCCAGGGAGCAAGGTGGAGGTGGAGGGGGCACCTTCACAACAAAACTCACCAACTTGCTCACAGGAACCTGTCTCACAGAACCATCATCATTTAGCTCTGGAATGGTCACCAGTCCTGGAGAAAAGAATTCAGGTTTTTAGATGTAAAGATGAAAATAATATTCTGTAATTTTCATAGCTGCATGACTTGTTTCAAATATTACAATTTTCCTTGACTTTGCCAATCCATTTGATAAACAGTTTTGTCTTGATATAGGAGTTTTAGGCCTTTGGAAATTAGATTGACAAATGTACTGATTTTAAAAATAAAGGGTTTGTAAATGTGATTATAATTCTAGATCATTGAGAACATTCTTGTGATACAAGTTCTGTTCTCAACAAGAAGAAGAAACATTATGTCTAATTCACTGGAATTTGATGTTTCACAATATTTCACATTCAAGATTTGATACAATTTCTAAGGCAAAGTTTATCAATGTACCATATTTTCAAAGTTAAGCTTCAGATACAAATACAAAGAGATATTGAATCATGCTGAGTTAATGACAACTCCCGAATAACTCACCTCGTGAGCCTGGTTCAGGAGAAGCTCCAGGAGACTGGTTGGGAGAGTTGGCTGGAGCGATCATCTTCTGTACCGGGGACATGGACAGGTCTCTGGACGGAGGCGGACTGCGAATATTCTGACTTCCTCCTGACTTCTCCTTTTGGAAGGACAGCTTGGTAGGAGATGAGCGTGTCATAGGAGTTGCCATTGGTGTCCTTGGAAGTTTGGCTGATGTAGAAGGTGAGATGCCTTGGAGTGGCACAGAACTCTCAGTCTGTGATAATGAAGAATAAACAAATAATTCAAATTAAACATGAATAAAGTACAGTCAAGGAGGTTTTCAGCTCCTTATATTGGCTTTGAGAGTTTTTCATACAAAATGTTTGATCAGGTCTTTTGAAGCACAATAGTAATATGATATATTTTGAATCTTATCTTCTAGACTTTGACATAAAATCTCCAACAGTGCTCACCAATGGTGTTCCATCCCTGCTGAAGCGAGCATAGAGATCTCTCTCATGTAGCCTGGTTGAAGCTGATGCAATGTTAGCTCTCATTGTGGTGCCATGATCAGAACCACCGGCCTCAGAACTCCTGTCTGTGCTGGGAGGAGTCAACACGGGACCTGAGCAACATCAGTACATGGTATTTATTTCTCTGTTGAGCTTTTGTGTCAAAATAACCATTCTGATTCTGGTTTCATTTATCAATACAACGGGACACTTGACATCAAATTATCCCAAAACAGTAGATGCCTTCTAATACTAATAAAAATTTAATACCTTTGAAAATAAGCTTACCTCAAATACAAAAAGAAAGGATATCTACTGTTCAATGGAGAGTATCCGTTAATTATTATTTGTAAAAATTCCATGCAATAACTTACTCACCATGTAAATACAATAAATGCATCAAGTATTGGTCTAGTTTCACAATGAATATCTTACCAGGGTAAAAGGGTATCACTGAAATTAATTTCTAAATAAATAAATGTGCTTTTCATATCAATTGATTTTCTTAAGAACTTAATCTGTTAAAATTTTGGAATAAAGTTCAAAACCGAGGGAAACACAACCTACCAAGACTAAAGTCTAGGAACTGTTGTTTCTTGTAGTTGAATGGTCTAGTTTGACGTATCCCAGATGGAAGTTCAGGCAAACCAAGAGAAATAGAAGCAAGCTTTGTTGATCCATCTGAGTAACTCACTGCAGAGGCTGCAATCAGAAACATTATAGCTCACAACAAAATATCACAGTGATTCCCTTCCAAAATTATTAGCAAATCACGGTCATACCTTAACGGTTCATGAAATGTCTTTGATCTAATCATTATATACTTCTAAGTGTTCATTGTCTTGTGTAATACTTACTAATAAACTTGATAAAATCATCACACTATCCTGGAGAAATGAGAACAATATTAAAAGTGTGACATTATCACTTTAAAAAAAATGATTGATATATGAATGATATACTGGTACAATTCAAAACAAAATACAACAATAATTCAATGCAAAAAACATAGATCAGGAAGTAACTCACCAATTCCAGGCAAAGGTTTCTTGTACTTTGATAGCTCTCTTGTAGACTCTTCTTCTCTGCTTGACTCCGGTCGACTGACCGGGTCCAAAACTTTCTCCTTGACCACCTCTCTGACCGGCTCCATGACTGGTGTGTGGATCTCTATGGACCGCTCCGGAGCAGAACTCTCTCTGTCCAGCTGGAAGACTGGTTTGGTCATGAGAAGGTCTGGATTCCTCTGGTTCTTCTCCTTGTTGCCCAGAAGCTTCACCTTCTTCTGCTTCAGCAGGTCAGAGTTTGCAGCAGACGTGGTTCTTGGACTAAAGTAGTCCGGGGCGGGCTGGACCTGCTTCACAACCTTCTGGACCTTGTCTGCTGATGCCAGGTCGCTGGAAGGAAGTTGTTATGTTACCATTGACCCATATCTCTTCACCTTCTGAATTAAAATAAGTGCCTAACCCTTCTGCTGAAAGCCATCTTGCTGGGGGTATTTTCATTGAGAGGATTGGATTTCATGTGATACAAGCATTTTGGATATTAATAACTGTTACTTGATGATGTAAAACATTTGTGAAGTAATGTACTTGATGATGGCAGGGCATTGCTAAAAATGGACTGTCAAATAGTTATCTTTGAAAAGATTGGACTTCCACAAGCAATATCTCCTAAGGAACACATTTTTGGATTTTTGGCTGATAAAGATGACTATTACCAGAAGATGCAGAGAAGACGGAAAAGAAGATGAAAAAGAAAAGAAATGTGAATATTAAAAACATTATAAAAAACTTGAAAAATGTGATGAAACAGGAAAAAGAATTTTTTTTATTGACTGTCAGATTTTTCACTTAAAACATAAGTTTTCTTGCAAGTAGAAGATGGATACACAAGTTTGATAATGCTATTTCAGCTGAATCTGTTAACTATTGGTGGTTCTGAATTGAAAGACATCCAACACCTAAAGCATTCCAGTCTTACTGCATGAGAATCAGTTCACTTAAACACCACAAATATTTGAACCCTGAGCTGCTCTACCTTAAGTAGAATAGCTGCTCTACCTTAAGTAGAAGGGGAAAAAAAATTAAAAAATACCTTCTCCCTTGGAACAAAGATGTAGGGAGAAGACAATGTAGGAAAAAGAAATTAAAAACAGAAAGAGGAAGACTGACTCTTCAATGCACTTATTGTTGAAAACAAATGTAATTTTATATTGTTTGTGTGTCCACTTAATGCATGAAAACTTTATCAAAGTTAATTTGCCCAAAAAAATAAATGTCATGATAAAAAGATGAAAAAGTACTGTTACGTAGGATGTCTTATTACAAAATTTATTACAAATGATATTTGATGATTTGAAAATAACTGCCCAGGGAATTGTGTGTATGAAAGTTTAACAGAACCGATTAGTCTGGTTTGAAAGGTCAAGAAAGGGTTTATGTGTTGTCTGGAATATATTAACGTCTTTATCCTTTTTTTTCTTCGTAATATTTTCATATAAATATTTGATAAACTGAAACAGCTCAAATAGGCATTTCAGAATCAGCAGAAATTTTACATATTTTGAATATGATAACAGCAATAATGGCAAAACTTATCTTGATTTAGCTCTAATGGAAAGTGATGTGATATTTAGGGCATTCTCTAATAAATAATCAAACCCTTGTTTACACAGTAGAGAAACAGACACAGTGTGACAATCATGATGTTGTTAGTTTAACACTGAAAACTAATTTATGTTCAATTTTTCTTGATCTTTCTCAAACAGCAAAAATACAAAAAAAGAGCAAAATGGCAAAAATTCATTTCCTTCAGGGTAGCAATAAACAGCAAAAAGCAGTCTTGGTACTGGTACTAGATATTCAAATTAAAAATGTCCATTATTATCATCATTATTCATCATAGTCCAACAGTGCCCATAACCAGTTCTCACCTGTCTCCCATATGTTCCAGCACACTCAGAAGAACATCTCTGGGCAGGTCAAGGAGCTCCTGCAGGCTGCAAAATATTGACAGACAAGGTATTTTAACCCTTTTCTCAATCAAGAATTTCTAAAACCTACCTTAAAGGCACTGTCACACATCTTTTAAGATTTGATTTCTTGAATATTTTTATGTTGATTACCGGTATATTATATTTTTATGTTGAGTTTATGAAAAAACGTATGTTCTTCAATGGATAGACATCTCATTACTCAACCAGATTATCAGCAGTCATTGAAAGTTAATGTCACTATTTTGAGAATATGCATGTGACCATTTCAGTGTGAACACCTTTCATCAATTAAAGAAGGAAAATGGATTCTTGTTGTTTTGTCTGGCTCTAGCGAACATTTATTCTCCTCTTTGTGGGATTGTTATATTTTCAAACAAAACATGGTACTAAGGTTGAAATCATCTCACAATTTTAGATATCTTTCATGAAAGAAAGCTTGTTGATGAAAATAGTCCAATTATTACATTACTCAACATAATCAGTACTATGTGAAGCTAAGATGTAAAGAGTTATCTCCCTTCCCTGGTGCAGCATGAACACTTTAATAGCAATCACATTACAGCTTATTACTAGAAGGGTACAGCTAATTAATGAAATGATTTTAAGTCATCTTAACGCTTTGAAATTTTTCCAGGGCAGAAAATTCAATTTCAAATTGTCATTGAATGTACCACATATTTCAATATCAATAATACAGACTGTGTCACTACTCTCATTTTTCTTTATATACTTGACAATGACTGTAACACTTTGTAAGACCACATTCAAAAGTTCTCCCATATATAACAAAACATTTCTATGTAACTACTGTTAATGATAACAAACATTGTACATGATATAAATTCTATTTTGTTTGTAAAGTTCACTCAGTAGTGAACATGGCTGAAAATTATTAACTGTGTGTGTTTAAACTTCCCTGTTTCTCATTTCCTTACCATATATGAAAAAAAGTCTATAAATCTATAGAATGAACTAGTATAAACATGCAAATAATACCAAAAAATAAAGGCAGACTGTCAAAGCATTTTATGAATGCTTCCGAAAATGTAATACAACATGCAAATAATAAATCATACACAAGGAAATAATGGCAAACTGTTTAAGCATTTTCTGAATGCTTCCAAAAATGTAATACAACATACAAATAACAAATCGTACAGAAAGAAAAAATCCAAGACTGTTAAAGCATTTTATGAATGCTTCCAAAAAATCTTTTACCAGCTTGAAGATAATACATAAGAACAAGTTATTATGGATAGTCAACTTCTTCATTGCATAAAATGCAACGTTTCAGTGTAGATACTAATACTGTTTAATATCAAGCAAATGATGATTGATAACGGTATTAGTATCTACACCAAAACGTCGCATTTCATGCAATAAAGAAGTTGACTATCTATAATAAATTGTTCTTCTTCATCAACCAACTTATAAATGCCTCTCAAAGAAATAATAAGAATAGTTTGAATAGACACAGAATTAACAATTTAACATGCAAAAAAATGAATGATAGAATAACTTTGAACAATGCTATTGATGAGAGAAAAGTTCCAAATCTACAGCCATGCAGTAAACAACACTCTCAGAATACTAAAGCATTTTATGAATGCTTCAAAGAATATCTAACCTAACTTACATGATATCCATATTTCTTTCAAACTTTTAGTTGACTATTCTCAATTATCTCTGTAAATCAATTTATTAAAAAAAATAAAAATAACATTTGTGTCATCTACATGAACTAAAACAAGATTTCAAGGCCAAATGCATTAACCATGCTTTTGCATCTTGGGTTCGCTTCTAATATTCTGTGATAGTTCTAAGAAGAATAAAGAGAGAAGTTGTTAGACTAGAGAGAGCTATGGTTAGTACCAGTGACCACACAGCATTGATGAGGCAACACGCAGCAGCAATAACCTGACGCAAACAAGTTTATACACATCAGTTCTTGCAATAAAAAACTAAAACACAATATTTGAGTAAAGCAATATACACCAAATTTTTTTGGGTCGAATTCAAAATGAATTTTGTTAAATTTAACAATGTTACAGTTTGTCAATTAAAGATGCATGGATATCAATTGAAAATAATATCTTGAAAAAAACATAAATTTACGTGTGAAATACGCCAGTATCCGGTGCAATACACCCATATCCGGTGAAATATGCCAGTATCGGGTGAAATCATACTTTTCATAATAATCTTGCCTAGCTTCAAATGTTTCAGCCACTTTCTAAATTTCAAGACTGTTGAAAAAAAGAAAACAATTTAAATGTCTTTGGAAAGTTCCAATAGTAATACATCTGTATTTTTAAAAAATTCATTAGCATTATATGAAATACAAATGTATCTAGTATTTATAACTTGATTCAGTTTGATCATTTTGAATTAGAATAATAAAAGAAATTCTTTAATTCATAATGCAAAGTCTGAATTTCACTTCACATCAAATTAAAAAAAAATTAAAAAATTTACCTATTAAAATTATTGAAATTCAATTTTAGAGATAAAACTATGAAATATGTCTATCAAAATATTTATGAAATTTCCTTAAAAAGTCAATAAAGTTGGGTGTTCTTTATCAAATCATTCTTAAATGCAACTCTCCCTAATGAAATGTCATTTCAATCTCATCAGGCTCATCTGACAACAAATGAAATGTACAAGCAGGAAAGGTCAGCAATAGAACTGCAATCTCAAAGCTAAATGATGCATGTCATCTTAACCTCGGCCTAATGTCCCTAATGTGGATATTATACAGACTGGTGTTATATTACCATACATAAACACTTATTGTGCTCAAAACATGACCCACCTTTCAGCGTCTACATAAGGTCGGGCCGACCTGGACGTTGTTCCTCGACTGTATACAGTTCCTCTGTTGATTCCTGGGGGAGCACTCGAATATTTTTTCTGAAATTTTAATTTTAAAAAGGGTAAACATTTACACACAAGAATATTTTTCAGATAAAACACAAAATGGCAGAAAGTTTCAACTATTGTATTTTTTTTTATAAATATCGGTCTCTTTTATTTGATTAAATGTTATAAATATATATATATAATAAATATGTAATACCAGGTAGTGGACTACATTCATAATGCTTCCTTGTTCAACAAAAGTTTTTATATCAACTTATATTGATTTATTTTTCAATCAATTGTAAAATTATGATGAAGACGATATGAAGGGTATTCCGGTATACAATATTTAGGTTTAAGTTCAATACTCTTGAATGTGAAATAAAAATAATAAAAGGAATGCAGACTTTATTTTGCAGTTGATCGAATATATACATTTTTTCAAATACATTTGTCATGAACAATGTTAAAGTAACCAATTTGAATGCATATTGTTTGACACCGAGACAGTTGTGAAAGATTTCGCAAAGGAAGTAGATTATAATATAGGACAGTGAGAGAGGAACGACTGTGTTATTCAACTCTTATTAGGAATTCTCATATTCAGAAAATGAGAACAAAGGTCTTTCAGGAATACAAATATTATAAAGTTGAATAACTTAGTACACAAGAAAGGTTTCTGGATAATATTCTTTCTTTACAGAAAACAACTTCACAAAACATAGTGAAAACCCCTTCATTTGTTATCTTTACAATAAAGAAGTTGTTTTCACAAACTGTATTTCAAAATGAAAATATCTCAGATATTTTAGTCTAAAATGTTCATATCATATAATGCGAAAATATTAGCAAGAGAACATTAGAAAAACCTTGATTGAATTTCAGTAAATATTAATCAATTCAAACTTGAAAGGTAAGAAATGTATTAAAGAAACGTTCAGATGTACACAAACGAGGAAGATAAAGCAGTTCAGGATATGATAACGGCTTGAAATGAGAATAGAGCTTGGGTATGATACATATTATTACATGTTAATAGCACTGACTTCAAAAAGGGCTTATAAAAAGCTTGTTTTAATGATTTTGTACATAATCCATAATAATGATGAAAAAATATGTTTAAAAATTAAAACTTTTTTTTTTATTATATGAAAACAAAACATGAAATCAAAACAAAAATTTAAGGAAGGAACATATTTTTCACAATAGGATATCAGGGATCCATATTTTAAGACTTGAAATTGAAATTATAAAGTTAAAATTATATTTCTAAATATTAAATCTTTCAACCACAGTAAGAATTTGAATAAATGTTATCAGAAATCTGAAGTGTTGAAATCATTACTGATAGCTTAGTATGAATTCTTAGAGAGGACTGGTTATACATAGGAGAACAAGCCTTTTTGTACCTTTAGTACTGGAAAATCATCAAACTGTGAAAGCAAAAGTTATTTCATAAAACTCATTTAAATTAATTACCTATGATAGTGATATTCAATTCATATGCAATATTCTTATTCAAATCTCAGCCTTCAAGTCATTATTCGTATTTTTATTAAATGAAATGAATAATGGTCATACTACTAATGAACACATCTGTAATGCTAAATGAAATGAAGACAACAGTACAAAATAACAAAACCAGAAGCAAAATGCCAAATCTTGCAAACACTAGCATAACTACTACAAACTAATACAACATCACATGATACATGGCAATTACATTATTCTTCAAATTCATCTATTTTCTGTTGAATGAGGTCATTCCTGAGGAGTTAATTACAGGAATCAGATTGAAATAATTTAAAATCATTTTTAAGACGTATATCGACAGCAAAGAGGTTAAATTTATACCTAAGCATCCAGTTTAACAATTCAATTTATTCAAACACAAAGGGATCATCACTTATAATAATTTCAAAAATACTGGTAAAAAACGAGCAATCTGATAATAAACACTACTTTCACAAACAAGCAAAGACTGTGCCTCTTGCAGATTTAAGAAAATTTAAAAAAAATAAAATTTAAATAATTTAATGCGTACGTACCACTCTTGCTTCTTCTCGTTGCTTCTCTATCTCCTCCGGTACGAGTTGCTCTGTCATATCCTTTGGTGCAATTGTCTGGGCACTTGTCAGCTTTTCCCCCGATGTACTTGATTTTAGAAAAATATCAAAATAAATTTTATAAATGTCAATGTATCTAAATCTATTTCTATCAAATGCCTATTGCATAATCATGTATTTTTTGCAATTAATGTGAATTGTTTAATGTATGATTTCATGAACCACAAAGATAACAAGGCCATCCCAGCTGTAATTTCTCCGCCATTACAATGACAAAATCAAACACATTCATTCAGTCATGTGAAAGAGTGACAACTATCAATGGACTTAGGGTGAATTAAATTGAAATAGTAACTGAAGTCTAGAAGTCATAGCTTTTAAAATTTATGAACTTAGTATAGATAAAAAATAGGAAACAATCCCTAAGAAACTCAAATGAGAGCTACTCTAAATGAAATGCCTCAAACAAGATACCAAACATTTTATTCAAATGACTGAAAACAAAAAGTTTATACTTTTCAACTATTTATCATTATGCCAAGGATTTATAATATGTACGGCTCAGGTCACAGTCTGAACCAACTTTAACCTTTGACTCACCAAACAATAACTGTCAAGTCTTTTGCTATACAATTAACTACCAAAGTTGACAAAGTTTGACAAAGCTCTGTGACATGATTTAAAAAACTACCGAGAGTCCATTATATTAATTTACTCTGAAACATCTTTAACCCCTACATATATACCTTTTGATAGGGTCAAGTGTCTTTGGTTTGGCTTGCGCCTTGCTGTTGGGCACCCACACGTAGTACTGTCTGGTGATGAAGGTCTCGTCCCACTGGTTGTTGAGGTCTTCCACATCAAACACCTCCTGCACCTCCACAACCTTCATCCGAGACTTCTTCTGGAGGTCTGCCATCTCCTGACTGCTGCTTGTCAGGGCCGGGATGCTCACATGTCTCTTCATACTGAAACAAATTTTCTCAGATTGACATCAAAGATATCTTCCACCTAAACCTTAAAGTTTCAAAATTACTGGGATTCTCACCTGTCTCTTCATACTGAAACAAATTATCACAGATCAAAGATATCTTCAACTTCACAACCGAAATTCTAAAGCTTCAGATGAACTTTATATTCACAGAGTGACCACTGATAGTAAAAGAGATGGAATGCTCACATGTTCTTCAACCTGACATATAATTTTTTGATTAACATCTTCCACCTTCCACCTAAATCTTAAAGCTTTAAAATTGCTAGGATTCTCACCTGTCTTTTCTTGCTGAAAAGGGTCACAATTAATTCATAGATTAACATCAAAGATATCTCCATTTCAACAACTTTAATCTGAAACTCCAGTGGCTTATGAGGGCAAAGACACTCTTATGTTTCTTCAAAGTGCAGTAAAGATGAAAAGTATTTCTTTTTGACAAACACTGATTTTCCACCAAAAATCTTAAGCTTCAAAATATCCTGAATGCTGCTAGTGAAAGGATTAGATGCTCAATTATTTCTAAGATTTTCATCAAACTCTTCTTAACAGGGTTTTCCAGGGCTAATTTTTTAATTTCACAAAGTATCAAATGAAATAAGCATCCACTTTATACAATACAAATAATCACTATTACCCCCTGGCATACTATCCATATATAAAACTTTAGAAACATTGTTTTGAAAACATATAACAAAATCCTATGAACTATGAATATAATTGATTTTTCGTTCTCTGTTCTTCTTCCTCAACATTTATAACTGTCTTTCAAAAAGACTCAAAATATATGAAGAATGCCCAAAAAAGATTAAGTTAACATTCTCAGCGGAAGTACCTTATTTGAGATGATGACTTCTGCAGATCTGGTAAAGAAGTTCTGACCCGCTCATGAGTCTGTCGACCACTTTGACTTGCTGGGAATCTGTCTCTTCTGTCGTCTCCGTAGTCCTCTAGCATGTTGTAAACCTTCAAACTGGGCAGGTCTGTACAAATTAAGTTTTATCATTACTCACCCCTGTAAGATACCACAGTGTAATATTAATACTGCTATATCTTTCTTGTGTAATATCACAATGCTAGGATGAAGTCCCAGTAGTAAGTTGCTGTAATGTCACAATGTAAGCATGCCAGCACAACAGCTACTGATTTGTTCAAAATGTTAGTTTCAGTCATCTGCCAACAAGTTTGTTTGAAGGTTAGGCCAGTAATAAATAGAATACTAAACTTGCTTCCATTTAAAACAATTATCATTAGACTTGTCAATGCTTTGGTATCAAACTTTCTTTCCTGGTTTTATTCAAAATCTTTAACATGATTAATAAAATGGTATTATATGGAAGCTTGTTTAGTATCCTCTATTTCCTCTAAGTTTATGATTAATAATGTATGTTAAAATAATCTATATTCTTTAACTTACCAAGAAAAAACTTTTGAAATTGTTATCTAAAAATGACCTTAAATTGAAATGAAATTACTGTTAGATACTGCATAGCTAGATTTTTCAATTGATTATATTTTGAACAGTAATTGTTTGATTTTCAAAAAGAACACAACTATGAAACAATATTCATTTTCATTAGCACAATATATCTCAATGCAGAGTAGTGTCTTAACGTACAAGTGATACCATGAAATAATAATTTTAGTTTAATCAACAAGCATAACTTAAAGATGTTATGATTCTTAGGTTATTGATCACTCTCAGTAGAGGAAATTGGGAAACACAATTGCAAGGCATACCATAGTCTTCTTCCCTTGGTGATGGTGACTGTTCTCGCTTTAATGGAAATCCCTTCTCCCTTCTTTGATTGGAAGCCCAGCATGATGGATGCTGACACATTGGACCACAAGATGTCTCGTCAACCACTAGGTCACAATGACCTGTGGTATTTGACAGTGTGCCCATTTCCAGCGTAGATAAAATCCTCAACTCATGGCAAATTTACCTGCAAAGTTTAATATGGTGGTGTTTGATAATGAGATGTCAGCACTCAAAAAAATGAAAATTATGCTGACAAAGTTATCAATATTTCCACACAATTATTTGAAAGGTTTATTACCTTAGACATCAAAGATTATGATACGTGACCAAAATCTTTGTGAGCACTTTAAAGAACTTTGAAAGTTCAACAGGATTTTAATTAATTAATATTTATAATCAAATATTATAGTTATCATTGGATAGTGGGTTTCAAGTGTTGTCAAAAGTTTGTTTGAAATTTAGACTCCATGGTCCATCTTTCTAAATTCTATATTTTATCATATTTCATAGAGTTTTGCTGTGCCTGAGCTTACTGGCTTATATTTTCTTGAAAAAAAAAGATCATAACGAAAACTGTTTCATAACAACTTGATTATAATAGATGTCATATAAAGGATATAGAAAATAAATATCCTACATTTAATTTTCATGTTGACCTTCGTTGTAAACAATCGAGGCAGCCGCCATTTTGAAACATCACCATGGTATCATCGCAGATTCGCAGAGAATAATAAATAAATGTATCCACAAAATCATTTTCTTCAATGATATCATCATTGCAATAAATATATATTTTGCATGAAATTAAATAACAAGTTTAAGATCATTTTAAGAATTCATCATAATAAATATATTTACTGCGGAGTAACCCGGAAGTCTTGGGACGTCGACAGGTTACAGATCTGAGTCACATAGATAATAACCGAAGATGGATTTAAGTTCTATGAGCCAAAAATTCAAGAAGTTTGCTGGGTCAGCTTCGACTACAATTAACAGAGCAGTACAGGTAGGCATAGACCTTTAAATCAGATATTGTTTTGAAGTGTTTTGACAGGTTTCAAGTGCGAAGTACTCGTGAAAGTCCCGCCCACTCCGTGGCAAGAACAGCGAACTAGCATTTAAATGACACATTCCTAGCGTCACAGTTATGGCAAACCGTAAAGCAATTATTAACGTTTTGGTCATTATACATTTAGAATGCGCTCTAAGTAGGCCAGAGGTAGCGAGTGATTTGTTATCATTTTTGATTCACTATATTGTCGCCTCTGCAGCATCTAAGCCACAAAAGTCAATATGGGGAATTTCTGTGATGAGTTGATTGACAGTGGAAAGGAAGTAGATCAGATGGGAATCGCCACATCTGCTGAACAGCACTTCACGAGTGATTGATTGAATCGCCACAGCTGGACGATCAATATTGAACACACATACTCTGAATGACGAATGATTCTAGCTATTTCTGGTCAATAAGGATATGATAAACTTATGCAATTGACAGTAATTGTGGACATTGCTGTCAATACTTCTAGTTGAAGTTGTTAACAAAATCATAATACATCCAATTTCTGCAGTGTCATATTATTATTGAAATTCAAAGATTTGAGCTGGAATTTATATATGAAATAATGATAAATGTTTATTTTGTTTGATGGAAAAAAATGTAACATTATAGTATCACACAATGACATTTAATCATAATGTCATCATTATCAAAATACAGAATTTTATGTGTTAATTAAGTTTCTAGCAAGAGATTTAGAGCTGTGCATATATAGTGCAATAATATCTATATACTAAAATGGTGTGAATCAAAACAAATCTCTTAATCTTTGGACATTCTGAAGATTACATATAGTTATGTAGTGACAAGAGATAATTTGATAAACATCATCTCTTCCATTGTTGGTCAATCTAGTAATCCTAATGTGTGTGTTTGAACTAGTAATAATCTCAGAAATATTTAAAAGCACAAGCTAAAGTTTATTTGGGCTGTGCAATATTATATATAATTACCCAAATACCAATGTTTTGCAATAAGACAATTGATGATTGTGCAATACAATTATTGCAATACTTTTTTCTTTGAGCAATATATTCGCTATTTTTGACCCAACTAATATCCAACCATATCTATTCAAATTTCTTGATTTTAGGCACAATTACAAACTAAATGTGAAAGAAAATTAAGTAAGCAAGAATATGTATTGGGCTGTTCAAAACAATGATAAACATTTTAAAAAATACATGCCATTAATATTAAACTTTCAAATGGTATCTTTTTGAGTAGTAGTATATTTCTTCGAAGAACTAAAATGCTCTTTATCACATGTATAATCTTTAAACTGCATAAAAAGTTGATTGTAGAGTTCTTTCAATATATTGCAATATTATTGCAATACATGATCTGTATATTGCAATATATTTCAATACAAGATTTTGTGCAAACTTAGCCCTACTGTTAACTGATTTCCTAACCTCTTTAGGCTGATTGATTTATTGTTATCAAATGTTTATAATCAATCACTTTGAAAAGCACTTATGTAACATCTTTGGCCTCAAGGAAGTCAATGCATAATATTATATTAATGCCTTCCCATTTGTAATAGATATTTGTGAAAGAAATATTTATAGGGAAAATCATATTGATTTGAAATGGTCTGTTTTATCTTTCATTAATTAGTGATCAAATTATGGATCTATTTAGCTTTTATATATTTATTGTATTGTGTATAATTAAGCATGATTTTTGACAAATTATCATAAATTTATAAAACAGACACTCAAACGTCAATAAATACTGATACCAAGTACAGCTGATAATGATGTTGTGTTATATAATCAATCAGTCAGGGGATAATTCTCCCTCATACATGAAGTTACTTGTACCGTATTCGACATTATAAGCGCCCTTTCCTTATAAGCTCGAAAAACATTAGGCGCTCACTCTCCATTTTTACCTTACATGACAAACCTATAAAATTTTACATAAAAATGGTTTTGAGATTTGATTTCAGTCTTTTTCTTTAATTACAGTCATTGGATTTGCAACTTTTCGCTAAAAACTATATTAGATCAAGAATATTCAATTTTATTATTCAACTGAATGATTTAGACCTTTATCCTTTTTTTGACTGCCCAGGGCACTCAATAGGACGAATATCCAATAAAAGCACATTTTCACAATAATAGCTCTAATGAAAAAAATGGAATATTTCAACTAATTATACCCTTGTTTTTGTGTGTGGTTTCTAACCAATCAGTGTATCTGTTTTTAATCATAATGGTATTTTGATTTCCACATTATATTAGAAACTATTCAATGGTTCGAATAGCTTTTTACCTCAAAATAAGAGAATCTATTGGTGTTTTGTAGGTTTTTATCAATGTAGTAGGGAAGTCACGATACCTATCTTAATACTAAGGTCACGATACGATACATATCACGATTATAGTTAGTGCAACCTGATTACGGAGAGATACAATTTCACTGATCTAAATTCAATATTTCTAACAAGAATCATTTGAGTAATAAACATTAAATTAAAAAACAAGCCAACTTCATTATAAAAACGTTTTTTAATACTATTTATTTGTCGACTTACACATGTAAGTTACACTATCTTGAAAAGGCTTTTAAAAACTTAGTATTTCTTGATTTGATATTTAAAAAAAATTTAAACAATATTCCTCCAAATTTCCTATCACGATGTAGTTAACTGTATTTTGTATCTTAATATGAACTGTAACACGACAATGCACTGATGCAATGACATCCCTATCATTTTCACTAACAAGAAGTGTATTTTCAGATCAAAATATGGATAAAAAGTTTTGAAACGGAAATATATAGTCACTGATATAACAGAACAATCATGCTTTTAGGATGAGTTTGTGAAAGGTACTGTGAACAGCTCCACTTCAAATTACTAGAAAATTTAATCATTTGATGTTTTTAAAGAATATTTACAGTTAAAACATCAACAACATCGTTTTGATGAACAAAACCTACTATTGACTATTTATGCTGCCAATGACGTTACTCGTCAAGTAAGATAACTCTAACCAAAAGTCCACCAGGCTTAAACTTGAAAAAAACTTATAGTGATATCAACTCATATCATATCATATCAAGATGTGTATTGTATTACCCAAAAATCTGTATCGTCACACCTCTATTATAAATATTCTTTTATCAAGCATGTCCCTCTTTGCTTTTGATGTAGGTGTTAATTGATTCTGTTTGATTTTCAGTTCACAGAGGAAAAACTAGGAGCAGCGGAGAAGACAGAACTTGATGCACACTTCGAGAATCTGCTTCAGAGATCAGACAAGACAAGAGTATGGACGGAGAAAGTTCTCAAAGGCACAGAGTGTGTCATCCAACCAAACCCAAGTATGTATCATATGTGTAATACACGTGTATGCAGGTTTTTTGCTAGAGGATGTCCTGGGAAAATATGCCCACCCTTTTGGCTTCGTGTCCCCTAAAATTTTAGAAGTAGGATCGGTTTACCATTAAGTCCCAATAGCTTAGAATAATAACCCCTCAGCTGATCCACTAGAAACATCACTGTGTATGGTTTTAGAATGATTAAGGTTTCAAATAAATGAAAATCGGAGGTCTCAGACTTGAAAGATTTTTCTTTGACTCTCATTTGAAAAAATCATCTTTGTTCTCATACACATAGCTTTTCCTTAAAGACACTGAATTGATTCATAGAATCATAACTTCATCTCTATGTCCAAAACAATTCATGCACAGTTTGAAAACTAGGGTGCCAAGCCAGGATTTTGAAATTTATCCCCCCAAAAAAGTTTTCAATATCTTATATTTTTTTCAAAACCTCATTTGTCTGATCTTTAAAATTGACGACAAATACTATCATGGTACCAATATTTCCTTATATAATAATTTGTCCTCGTTTGACCACCAGACCAGAGGATGGAGGACATGTTGTACGAGAAGCTGGAGAAGAAGAAGAAGGACAGGATGACCGCCAGCGAGTCTCTCGGACAACACATGGTCGACGCCGGTAACGATTACGGGCCTGGCACAGCCTATGGTAGGACATGTTTTTATTATCCATCATCCTGTCTCAGGGTACAAACGTTACGCTTACTCCACAATCTGTACGCTGGGCTCAGAAGCTAGTTTCGCTCGCTCGGCCCGACTTGGGATATAGCCAATCAAATCATTTTCTTGTTAAAATTTTATCGATTTGAATGATTTGATTGGCTACATCCCAAGTCTGGCCGCGCGAGCGAAATTCTAGCTTCTGAGCCCAGGGTACAGATTGTGGAGTGAGCGTATTTTTTAAATGTTCGTTCCCTGAGACAGGATGATTATCCATATTCTTTTGAATTCATTATTTTATGCAATGCAGGAGTTGAAATTAACCATTCCAACCAGTGCATCTTTGAAAGTTCAAATCCTAATTTTTTCCAGACAGCCAAATGCATTTTCATGAACATTTCATTTAGAATTTTGACTAGTCCTCATTCTTCTACTTACATTATCAAGCCCAGCTTCTTTTCCAAGTTATGTCCTACTGACTAGCATAATGGAAACTCTGCAATGATCCAAGATTTCCTTACATTTCATTGGACCCCTGGTGTTTGATTCTGTCATCAAGCAGCAATGTTTTTCAATCTATGTAAACCTAGCCTCAATAATACTCGCTTCATTCCGATATTGAATCTAGTATGATGTTGTAGCGGGTAGTGTTAGTCGCAGTCTAAGTAAACCTAGCCTCAATATAATCCGTTTCACTCCTATACTGGGTCACGTCAGCCCATGTATCGAATTGGCCAATTAGAACTCAGCTTACCAAGCCACAATTGTCTGCCTTCGCACGTATAATGTTGGAGGGTCATAGGAAAGATCGGCTGACGCGACCCTCTACTAGACCTTTTTAGACTCAGTATAGGAGTGAAACGGATAATATTGAGGCTAGGTTTACTTAGACTGTGTTAGTCAACCTTTCGCCCACCTATGACCCTCCAACATTATATGTGCGAATGCATACTATTACGGCTTGGTAAGACGATCCTGATTGGTTGATTCGTTAGATCCGCTGACACAACCCACTTTTACATCTTGCTAGACTCAATATCGTTAGTGTAGCGAGTAATATTGAGGCTAGGTTTTCTGAGACTTTATTATGCATTCAACATTTTAACAAGCTTAGTATTATCTGTTTTATGGCAGTTTAAGTTTTTTTACTCCAAGCAAAACAAACTTCAAACTTCAACTTTAACTCAAAAGTAAAGAAATATACACAGATAATTATTTATATATAATATATATACACAAATGCTAAGACTATACAAGGTCTTTACTTGTTCCTTTGTGCTATACTCCACAAGGAGTTGATAGGGAAGTGTTAATGTTAGGGTTATGATGTCAATGGAATGTGACAATAATCTGACTCTTCCTTTCTTCTGAATGGTTGTCATCTGTGTTTGTTTGTCTTGTGCGTTTGCAAATGAAACTAACTTAGAATCAGATCAGATAAAGGCAATGTGGCCTGAAGTTGACATTCAGTGTATTCCTGAATGGTGTATAGATCTAACTATTGTTAACTAGTTGAAATTACCTCCTGTGAAATTTTTTGTATCAATCAACCAAAATCTGAGCTCCAGATAAATTTAACGAAAGATTCAAAACTTTTTAAGTGAGAACCAAGTCTATTGAGGACAGGGGGGCGGGATAGCGCAGTGGATCAATAGGTCCGTGTTTCGAATCCCGCCAGGGGCTCGGCAACTTTGTCTGCAGTAGAGAACTTTTCTACATGCAGTCAGGTTTGGGTGCAATTGGGTGAATTTCAGTGAGTACCTCCCATGGTTCGTTAGTTCCAGCCATGCTCGCAGGTTTCACTGCAATACATAGCCACAATAGTGTTTCAGGCTTTCTCCCTGCAATAATACTAGCAGCCGCGATATAAGTGAAATACTCTTGAAAGCGGCGATAAACCCAATATCACCACACCTCACCTATTGAGGACAGACATTTCTTATTATTCTAAGCAATGGCTGAACAAAGCCTCTTGGAACAAATTCCAATGTTATCTCCTGAATCTTTTCTGGTAATGTTTGAGGAAGTATGTAGTTATGCTGTTTATTCTTATCATGTTCTTACAAAGAGCTTATTATACAATGCGTTATCTTCCCTTGCCCCTGCCAGTAATGAGAGGTTATGTAGTGCAAGTTCTCCATAATGTATGAGATAAGAGACGCTGGTATGATTATTACATTCATTCTTTATTTATATCTGCCAAAATGGTCTTTGATGGAAATTCATGTAACAGTTTGTAAATACAAAAGGATTGATTATCATGTTCATAAATGAAGACAGTGGTAGCCATCTTTGCATCATTGAGACTGTACTATTGTTTTCAATGTGCTTGTATGAGTCAATGGGTTCCAATAGAAATTAAAATTAAGTCAGGCAACAGGAAAATGCTGAACATGTTTCTATTTATGGGACTTCCTGTAAACTAAAGTGAGATTGATGTTGGAAGGGCCACTTCAAAGAATCAATATGCAGTGAATTATTTGAAATTCTATACAAGGTATATAGATATCTCAATAGGTACTACTTACATTTGGACACCATTTAATTTAAATTCTATGTGGACAACAAGGCATGGATATATTTCCATGTTTTCTGTTAAAATCAACAAATGGTTTTAAAGGGGCAGTAGCACGTTTTTAGGGGGGATTTAAGGTGATGTCAGGAAAATGAAAATTCATGGTTTTAATTGAAAGACAATATATTTAAACTAAATGGAGCAGTAATAATTCAAATATATAACGTAAAGTTTAGCCATGCAATTTCTTTTTCTTACACAAAATGAATTAAAGGTGTTCACACAAAATGGCCGCCAATGGATTTTATGTGAATCTTCATACTTTGTCCTCTGATTATGGAAAAATAAGAGATTTACAACTTCTTAAACCTAAAAAGAAGTCATACCTCAAACAAATTGATATTCCTTTTGGATATTTTGAGATTTCAAATCATGTCAAAGTATGAGTTATTCCAAATACAGTGATAAGATTTAACGATCAGGAAAATGATGTGTCTACATAATTGATTTTATTACTCTCCCGTTGAAGATATTGCTGTTTAATAAATCAACCATGTTATTACACTATGTGTCATAACATCACGCGCTGACCGAATGAAGTGACGTAATGATGACATCACAATTGTTAAGTATGACGTCATAATGTCAGCAGGCCGGCCGCGACAGTCATGTTGGCGACTTTCTTTGTATTTTTATGATGTTATTAAGCAAGTAATAAATAAAATACTAAACTCGGTCCCGTTTCATAACATTTTTATGAAACTCGTGAATGGTATAGGTATTTAACTCGCTTTCGCTCGTTAAATACCAACCCATTCACTCGTTGCATAAATATGTTATGAAAGGGGACGTTGTTTAGTATTCTCTATGTAGAAACCAACACCGATTAGTCACCTCAAGACACGACATCATGAACACTTAGCAAGTCAAAATATTTTTCAAATGTAGCTATTCACTTCCTTACAGGAAAATGTACATCCTGTTTCAAGTTGATTTTATAATGATGCTCTTCCATTGGTCCAATTTGTAAGACTAGTTTCTTTCTATCAATGTACTTCATTTTCAGAATATGATTATAAGAAATATGTGTTCTATATGGACAAAAGGATTATTTGAGAAAAGGGTGACCTTAGAGGTTCGAAATAGAAACTATTAATGGAAACAATTAAATTAAGTCTTGTGGCAGAGTAACATCATGGGAGTCCTTACTATGACACATCCCGTCTAAAAATAATTCTAAAATGTGCATGTAGGGCAAGAATTGTGTAACCTTTTGTGGACATAGTTAAACTGTGTTAAAGTATCAATAACATGATACTGGCTTCACTTTTAATTGTAATTTTTGAAAAGTTTTAACCCTTAAAGGGGCAGTAGCACATTTTTAGGGGGAATATAAGGTGATGTCAGGAAAATGAAAATTCATGGTTTTAATTGAAAGACAATGTATTTAAACTAAATGGAGCAGTAATAATTCAAATATATAATGTTAAGTTTAGCCATGCGATTGCTTTTTCTTATACAAAATGAATTAAAGGTGTTCACACAAAATGGCCACCAATGGATTTTATGTGAATCTTCATACTTTGTCCTCTGACTTTGGATGATTGACTTCTGTAATGAGATTTTTGACACTGTCAAAATAATACATTCAACATTAACTTACAATTATCAGTGAAAAATTTAAAATATAAAATTATCAAAAAACCTGCTACTGCCCCTTTAAGAAAAATAATTTAATTAATGTTACCAAATACACCAAAGTTATGCAACGGAAGGAAGTATGTTTTATCATGACATTGGAAGGTACAGCAATCTGTTTGTATTGCAGCAATCCCATTTCAAGTACATCCATTTTTAGGACATTTTGAAAGTTAGACATACATCTTGATCACCCTTCTTTTTTTAAAACCTCTGAATTCGTATATGAAGATTGTGAACAGTTGCAACAATTTCCATTACATTCCAACACAGTTCAACTCTGTTATCAAATAACCAAAGAACGTAGTAAGAACAGGTTTGACATGATATTAGGGGTGGGTATTGCAGGAAATTTTCATATTGCGATATACTGCGATATGCACACAAGTATTGCGATACGCATTGCAATATATTGCAAGATGTTTTTTGGCACAGAAACTTGCCAAACACTCACCTTATGAGTTAACTTTTGATTCTTAAATGTTATTGTAAATTTTTTAATAAAATCATGAAAAATGAACCTTAGCCTTACTATTCGGCACGATAGTAAACTCTCTCGTGTCGTCTGCTGTAGCCATGTTGAAACAAATGCATGACTTCCGTTGTGAAAAAATGGAAATACACAAAGATTTCCGAGTATAAAAAACTTTTCTGAATGCTTCTAAAAAAACGGTTTTCAACAAGCGTATCGCAATACGTACCGTTCTCATGTTTGAACCGGTTAATACCGGTAAACCGGTTATATTGCGCACATGATATATTTGGTATAATAGTCAATGGTATCTGAATGCAATGTCATACAGTTATGATGAGGTTACATGTGTTGTTATGGAGCTGAAAAAAATAGTTTTAATTGAGAATGATGTCAATATGTATTTGAGCAAGCAGATAAAAAGTTTCATAATTAATATAGTTTGTTGTTCACCATATGTGAGCTTTTACAGTTATTGCTTTGGGGTCCAGAGACCCCAAAGTTATGTAACATCTGATATTGAAAACTAATGGCAGAAGTTTCTCTCTATATTACTCTTGGAAACTTCAAAGAGAAGTTTCAGCCAATGATATTTGTTTTAAGCATATCCTAGTATTTCAACGACCAATGGACCGTGCTGTAGCAAATTTATACCCACGTGACCATGTGGGTGGTACGAAATAATTGGCAAGCTTTAATTTGGAAACTGATTATTATAATAATGCTACGATGTAAAATATATCGTAAATTTTCCAAAATATATAGATGAGCGTTTACACCCTAAATAAATATCGATTTTGCATATGCATGTGAGCTGTTTTGTAGTTATTCGGGCTATTTTTTTGCATTCCAAATTCGGAAACGACATTCCATTTTTGTATCAACTAGGAATTCGGTTCCTCCAATTCTTTTTACTATAACGCGAGCGCTGAATGTCGCGCCTTGTCAATGACTGATCGTTCACTCAAGGCATCTCATCGCTTCACGCTTCAAATTTCATGTTTCAAAACAAACGTTATGGATGATTTATTTACGATTAAAGGTGTCTTTCGAAGAAAGTATTGACATAGAGCCTAAAGTATGACAAAATATTCTTAAATGTCATCCTATAACATAATGAAAATTATGAACTTGTAGCTGATATCATTTCTAAATTTTTCAGCAACTTTCGGCTGTAATTCGATCAACACTCAATTAAGGAAAATTATTCTTGCAACATGTAATTAATCTGAAAGTCAATAGCACAACTATTTATCTTCTAGTTAATCACTGGTTCTTGTATTAAACTCACCGTCAGCTATCTTTTAAAGCAACATAAATTTGAATTACCGTATTAATGTTTAAAAATTTATATCATAATTGATATAGGAGACGTATCTATCATTGTTGAAATTTTAACGGAACGAACAAGTCGTTTAACCATGTACATAGTGTACAGATAACTATCAAAACAAAGAGCAAAGAACATGCGTCGATCTCCGATTGGAATAATTTATTCAAGTAAAAGTCCCCGTACCCGTCCTCCCTAACCTAAATTTCCTGGTTCTATATATAGTGATACATAACCGGGTGCCCCAAAGCTTGCCTTTTTAAAGGCTTTTCTTGTTGGCAATATAAATAAAACTAGAATATCATATTACCCTCAAGGATTAAAGTTGAAAAATAACTAAAAACAACACCAGCCACATGATTATAATCATTACCTAATGAGAGTGTCTATGAAAGTTGTAAATTAATTATAGGTTGTATTACAGTTGACGCCAAAAGCCTATAACTTGTTGTTAGGAAGTAATGATTGTTGGACTTGTTAACAGTTGCTGAAGATATAGAGGATACTAAACGACCCTCCATTTAATACTATTTTTATTAAACAAGTTAATGATTTTGTATAAAACGAGCGAAAGCGAGTTTGATTCCAAATCATTCACGAGTTTAATAAAAATGTATTAAATGGAAGGGAGTTTAGTATTCTGTTTATTACTTGCCCTAAAAATCAAACATAATGTCCGATAAGTTGCCGAAACTAAAATTTTCGCGACTCAGCAACCATTGTGACGAAGCGGAAACATTGTGACGTCACAACAGCTCACTTCTGTGACGTCATACTTGCATTGTGATATTACAATAGTTTAATATTGCCGTATAAATATTACACTGCGGTATCTTACACGGGCGTGTAATAAAGCAAGTTATTACATTGTGTTTGTGTTCTTCGCTGATAGATCATTGTTATTGAAAAATAACTACAATCAACACCAGCCACATGATTATAATCATAACCTAATGAGAGTGTCTATGGAAGTTGTAAATTAATTATAGGTTGTATTACAGTTGACGCCAAAACTTATACTTGTGTTGTTAGGAAGTAATGATCGTTGGACTTGTGAACAGTTGCTGAAGATAATGATGTACGCAGCTGTGTAGCAAGTTATTACACTGTGTTTGTGTTCTTCGCTGATAGATCATTGTAATGCTTTATTGGAACGGATCGGCCGATTAGTTGGTCTGTATGTGGGTTGGTCCTTCGTGGATTTGTGTCAATAAACTTGTCTCCATCTATCTCAATGCTTTGTTACAAGTTCAACAGTTTCTAAGTTTATTCCAAACCAATATCATGGGAATAACATCCTTATCAAGGAAGATGTTTAGAAAGTATTTCATATTGCTAATTGTCTATTCTTTTGTGTCAATAAACTTGTCTCCATCTATCTCAATGCTTTGTTACAAGTTCAACCGTTTCTAAGTTTATTCCAAACCAATATCATGGAAATAACATCCATTTCTGAATCAAAGAAGATGCTTAGAAAGTATTTCATATTGCTAATTATCTATTCTTTTGTCTCAATAAACTTGTCTCCATCTATCTCAATGCCAGTTCAACAGTTTCTAAGTTTATTCCAAACCAATATCATGGGAATAACATCCATTTCTGAATCAAAGAAGATGCTTAGAAAGTATTTCATATTGCTAATTATCTATTCTTTTGTCTCAATAAACTTGTCTCCATCTATCTCAATGCCAGTTCAACAGTTTCTAAGTTTATTCCAAACCAATATCATGGGAATAACATCCATTTCTGAATCAAAGAAGATGCTTAGAAAGTATTTCATATTGCTAATTATCTATTCTTTTGTTACGAAAAACATACTTTAAACAGTTGTACGAAATATTTCTTGAATATTCTATTGATTTTTGTGTGGAATGTTCCTCTGTTTGGAAAGTTTTAAATGGTTTTCTTCCTGACTTCTGTTTTTAAAGGTCGGTAAATTTAAATCTCAGCACCAAATGTTTTTTGTGTCATTACATGAATATCTCTCCCATACCTACATGACTCAGAAATTATATCCATAATAAGCTTGCAAGATTTTAAAATATTCAAATATCCAATGAGAGCAAAAAGCTACGAGATTTGATTTTACTAATTCTTTCTGCTTACTCTCTGAATGACATTTGAGTACCTGTACTTGTAACAATGCTATGATGGAAGAAATTAACTTTAACCTCAGGTGGAATCTATTACATAACAAGGTTAGCATTCGGCCATTCAAGACATGTCTTATTCATGTTTCTCTACTTGCAATTCAAGTCTTTCTACTATATCACTAAGCAAGCCAGAAAATTTGCTTTCACTGACCCATCTTCAGGGATTAGGAAAGGCAGGGGCCATGGGCCATTTAGCATATTGGATGAAATTTTGGCCCATTAAAATTGTGAAGATTACCATTGGAATAAGGGCAATGGCCCATTTCAAAATCAGAAAATTATAAAAAATGCTGGAAATGGCCCATTGTCATAGATGTCTTTCCCAATACCTGCGCCTTTAGTAAGCTGCAATGCAGCTCTCAAATAGCAATTGCATATTCGTTTTATGATGTATATTTCATATATGTGACTAATATTTGAATATGGCATTTATCATAACATGCATAATAGAGTATGTTGTACGGGAGCCTGCAGTAGCGGTATATGCGTAGCATCTGGTCTGAATACCTAATGACTGAGTCAGGTGAAATCAATAATGGGACGTTTACCTGTAGCGGTCCTACCTGTCTTCGTTAGTTATACGTCCCTCATCGTTTATTAATATCAGAGGACCCAGACGAGCTATGGATGATTTAGAGTGTTGGGAAGCAATTATGAACAAATACTGTTGCCATGTTGTGATTGTGTATAAATTTCTACCCTAATGGTTGCGAATTTTGCGGCAAAAACATATCTGGTCTATATTTTCAAGACTAAAAAATTCAAGATTAAATGGTTCCTAGTGCTGTTAAGTATTTACAATATTTAACATTATCAACTGTGATGTTTTAAGATTTTAAATAATATTAATTCCTGCTGATAATAAAGCAAATAAAATGGAATTAGCTCACTTGCCCCTATCAGACTTGTTGACTTTTTTTGATTAAATCACATAGAGACAAAACCCAATGCATTTATTGTCAAAGCACTTGCAAAATGCTCCAAACATGTTAATGTAAGAAAAATTGATGAAATATTCCCAAACTAGTGCTAAAGATCAACTCGCTCACCAGTTATTATTTTTATTCTTCAGTTCGAGCACATGTTACATTAGTAAAGTGTATTACATCATTTTATTTGTGAATTACAGTTTGCTACCATCTTTCATCCTATTTAATACATTATAGGAGTATAGCTTTCAAAAGAGAAAAATAAATACAAGCCTTCAATCTTGCCAATGTCTAATGTCTCTCCACTAAAAAGGAAAAATCTTGCCCCATTAACATTTTGAATGTTTTTATGCAAAAACTAATCGGTATTCTATACACATATCTAAGCTGCCTGCATGTTCAAGAAGAAATCAAAATCCCACGACCAACCAAAGACTATGTATTGAATCTCAGAACAAACTCCAAGTCCCTTCCACACTAAGGACACACATCAACAACACGGAAGATATATTCTTGAGCTGTCCCGCTTGCATGACAGAGAGAATACCCAGAAGAAATCCTCAATCCTTTCAATTAACCGGTGTCTGTGTTAAACTAACACGAACCGAGAGCAACAGTCACTGCAGCGTTCTCAGAATTCTCCCAGCTAGGGCAGTGTATTGATTGGTCAGCTTCTTGGACATTCACTCCGAGATTCCCACGTCTGCCACCAATGTTACACAAGCAAGGCTTGGTGCTCCGGTCATTGATTATCTGGTGTGGGAGGACCACATCTAGCTAGCTTACGCTGAGCCAGCAAAACTGCAGTTTGAAATTGGGCCATTGGAAAGAATGGTTGAAATTAGTGCCACCTGAAGGAATGTTATGGGGTTTTGTCCATTGAAGGAATTGAAGAATTTGTTATAATTGTATTGTATTGGTGTACATGGCAAGAATTGAAATTGGTATCATCAATGATAATTGTTAACAGGTTGGTGTTCAGTTAAGATGTGTAGAGATTGATCAAATTGGAATGAATAGGTATAGATAAGGGTTAATCAAATAAGTGTAGATAGTTGTCAATGGCAAGATACCTATCTATAGAATGAATGGTATAGATAGATGTCCATCAAAAGAAATGTACAGATATAAGTGTTGATAGAATGAGAGGTACAGATAAGTGTTAATAAAATCATTGATACAGCTAGGTATCTATTTAAAGAAGTGTAGAGATAAATGTCAATGTGGAAAAATGATAGATTGACTTCAATGAAGGATGATACAGATGGTTGTCAGTGTTGTTCCTAGAGGGAGTCGTGGGAAATTTGCCAACCCTTTTGGATTGGTGTCCCATATCCCCTAGGATACTACACTTTGAGAAGGGTCCAAATAGCTCAGAATAGGCCAAAATGACCCACTCAGGTCAAAACCTAGAGACAACACTCGGCATGCTTTGAAAGAATTTTACAGATAGGTGTTTACTGCCAGAGTGGTGCAGATTGAGAAAAGTATCCGGTAATGATGGTAAACTTTGGCATCCTTAGTAGAAAGCTACGTATAAATGTCTACTAAGAAAATGCATGGTACAGATAGATTTTTAAAACAAGAAAGATGATGGTAGGTGTAAATTGAAATAATGAGTCATATTCAAGAAAAGATGATAAATGTTGGTTCATATTTCATGAAATGTCTGAAAAATAAAGATAAAATTCATAAGAATTTTTCGTAGATACTGATTAATAAAATTATGAGATATGCCTTGTTCTTTTCATTGATAATTGATTAGTTACAAAAGAATTCATATTGGTAAAAATATAAGAAAATAAAAATAATTACTTTTGTTTTCATACAAATTTTACAGAAGTAAATTTTATATTTTAAATATAAGCATTGAACCATTTCTATATTTTGGTTGATTTACCTGAGATTTATCTTCAACATAATGTAAACAATCCATATTGAAAGTAACCACAAGCACAAACACGATCATTATGTCTAAAACTAATATTCAAGCTCACAAGCTGTCTAATCAAAATATCATTATCTTGTTGCTGCGGCAAATTGGAGTTGGCTTAAAGAGAGTTAATTGGCTTATATGATTGGCAAATCGATTGGGATAATTGTAAAACAGTTAATAAAATCAATTATGGTCCAACCTAAGTGGGGAGTCATGTATACTTTTAGAAAGACAAATCAAAGAAGGAAAACAAAATACTCTTGAAATTGTGGGTATAAAGTTGTTCTGTCGTAATTTATTGCTATCACAATGGCTTACCATGACAACATCCAGTGTTTCAGATCGTCACTGGTCAGAGGGATATGACCAATAATATTCCTTACTGACTTATTATTTTGATTCTCAATGGTCTTGTGACCAGTGATTTCACATTGGATGAAAATTTTGAAGTTTACTATTGATATAATGGGCAATGGCCCATTTGAAACTCAGTAATTGACAAAAACTCTGAAAAAGGCCCATTGTCAAAGATGTCTTTCCCAATCACTGATTGTCTTTCAATTGGAACCATTAATATTCATTTTCCTGACATCACCTTATAAATATTCTCCCTAAAAACGTCCTACTGCCCCTTTAAGAAATGGCCACCTTAGTAAAAGAAGATTTGTAAAAGTGGAGCTTGTGCTAGGGTCTTGGAAGAAATCAGTAGTTTCAGACGTCTTGTAGTTGGGAGTGGACTTGAGTCAACAGAAGTGAGACGTTATGAAGTAGGAACTCTATTAGTTCAGTCTGATGGTATCTTACACTAACCTTACACTAGAGCAAAGACCTCAAGTCACAAACCCCAAGAGATAAAATGTTCAACCATAATTTTCCTTTGAAGCAATATTTAGAATCCTTTCTGATTTTAATAGGAAGAGAAGATTGGATTGATTATTTCTTGATCCTGGGGAATTGTTTTTTTGCAAATAGGCTTGCCTTTCAAAGAATTATTTCCTGAAATAGTTAAGATTACGCGCCTGAATATTCATATCCGTTAAACTTTTCGAATCATATTTGAGTTTTGTTTTGATGTTTTTCCTATTGAAATTTGTTGTTTTGTTATGTATTCATTATCCTATGAAATTATCCATATCTAGAAATGAATTTCTATAAGACAGAAAGAGAAAATGAAGTAAAATATGCAAGTGTTTTATCAACCTTTGCAACTGAACATATTACACCACAAGCCATGATGATTTCTGCATAATTGTAATCTGATGTTAGTGCAATACAAATGGATTATCAAAAATATGTTTGTTCTCTTCAGGTGTTTTTTTTTAAACAGACCTTATATTTACATATTTACAGCATGAAATATATTACCTAATTACCTGTTTTTATATTATTTAGTTACAATATTTGTTATTTATCCTTGATATACTCATTACTGAATTTATCAATTTTTGACATTCTACAGGATTTAAAAGGTCTTAACTGACCTATGTTACATTTGGATATTTGCTAAGAGCTAAATGGTTCAAGAAATTCTCTGAAATAAGAGTGACTAGTTATTCCCAACTCTATAAGGTTTCATATTTATCAATTCACCAGGTCAAGGATGAATTAGAAATCCTTTACATCTTTAAACCAGGGTAAGGGGCACAAATTCATTACGGATTCCCTGCATCATTTATTTGCTATTGCCCAGCTTGCAAATCAGGAGAATCACTCATATAGCTTTGAATGCATCTTAATCGGCTCTTTTCATCGATCAGAAGCTATCTTTGACAAAACAAGCCCAGTGTTTTTCAGTTTATACAATTGAAATGACAAAACCTTCAGAAAACAGATTGAGTGAAGTGATTCTGATTTACAATCAATACCTCGGTCATGCAAGAAAATCACTCTTCACACGGCAGCAGACGTTAAAGTGAGCAGAGGAAGCAATCTTGGTCAATTGGTGCACCTTCTTTCATCCACAACACTCATAGATTTTCAATATTCCATTGTGAAGTGAGGAAACCTCACTGAGTGGATTAGCTGCCCAACACAAATGGAAACTCCTAGCCGTGCTATGGTCCTGAAGATCTGCTGATCTTCCCCGTGCTTCAAGGAGATCTGGCTTCTCTCTGCTTTATTTAGGGAATGATATTTCTCTCACTCAATACCATTAAATCGTTTTGAGTCCATGTATATGATGAAAGAAAGAGATGTGTCTTCTAAAATGGCCCTTTTCTCTGCCACCTCCATTTGCAGTCTTTTCAAAATGACCTCCTTTGATTATTTAAATCTCATTGATACTAATGTAACTCTAGACAACAATGGTCCTAAATAGACACCTCTTCTCTCACTCAATACCATTAGATCGTTTTGAGTCCATGTATATGATGAAAGAAAGAGATGTGTCTTCTAGAATGGCCCTTTTCTCTGCCACCTCCATTTGCAGTCTTTTCAAAATGACCTCCTTTGATTATTTAAATCTCATTGATACTAATGCAACTCTAGGCAACAATGGTCCTAAATAGACACCTCTTCTGTGCAAGTTTCATTTCCACTATATTTAAAGTTCATCACTAAACCATTCTTTTGACGATGTATTATATTATTGCAACTCTAACCAATAATGTTGTCAAAGAGAATTATCGCCACTATTTGCACTGAATGTGATTACTGGTTCTCTTCCTCCAATAAGTATACAAAAGAACAGTTTTGGTCTCTGTATGTATTGAGGAACAAAGCTAGTGATCTATATATATATATATATATTTGCCTCAAGAACTGACCTGTTCTTTTGTAATCATCGTTCCTTTTCATGACATTTGTGAAAAAACAATTCACCTCTTTACAATCCTTTATATCCAAAGATGTAAATATCCATCTTTCTCTTCAGAATTTTAATGGCTAAAGTGTACTTTAAAAGCTTAAGTTTAGGTTTGCTTTGGCATCAGCCATTTGCAGCAAGAATATTCAATGAAATATATGTGAAGTAAGATCAATTATATAAGTGAAACATCCAACTTCAGTTCCTTAGAATACATGTAATTTGAAATATTAGGCCACATCCATGTGAAGTAAGATCAACTACAGGAAAATTATATAAGAAACAACTTCAGTTCTTTAGAATACATGTAATTTGAATTATTAGGCCAACAGCCTTTGTATGAGTAATGATATTAGAAGATGTTGTGTTAATTCAGTTTCTCAAATAAGAAAAGATGAATGCTACTGATTGGAGCATTCTTTTACTGGTTTTCATAAGACACCTTGCACAGGAGATATTGTGCTGGAGTGATTGTTAAAACCTCATTCCTTATGTTATTTTATTAACTTCTTCTTATTGTACTTGTTAATTTGGTTAGTCGGACATTTTCAATTCTCAACCAGAGTGTTCTTCTTGTAAATTCAATTAGATGTTCTTGATGTCTTTTGATTCCCTCCTTTAGTTCAGGCTTTGTCTTGAATCTGGGTTTCTATATCAATCTTTTCTTCCTGACCTTGATATATTTTCCAGTTATTTTCGAATTCTCCCACATTCCTGGCCCTCAAATACACCTCATTGTGTAAAATTGATAACAGCAGGTTAATTGGAAATTCTAAAGTTGAAGTCAAAATTGTATGCCTGAATTTAGTTCTTTCGCTGTTCATAAGACAAATAATTTTATCTGTGTTTAAAATATTCGAATTCATGCAAACAAGACTAGCCACAGGTGCAAAGATATTTTGCAAGAGAATGTTTGCAGATATCACTTACATGCAGTTGATGAAAAAAGGATGTCTATTTGTTGATATGACAAGTCATATTCTAAATCCCATAAGTAACTATAACAGTTTTTAGAAAAATTTAAAGTCAGACATAACTTATTTGAGAAATTATCAAATTGAATTGCAAGCTGTTTATGCCTTAATCCCATATAGAATGAATCCGTTCAACTTCATTTTATTCTGATTTGATGTGATTTTTTATCTTTGATGTCCAAATATGATAATAGTTGAAACACATAAGTAACTTAGCTGTCATGTGAAGTTTATTAAGATGTTTGTGAATTAGGCTATAAAAACTCTTTGTTCTTAAATATTGCCAAATTTATGTTTTTACTTATTATATGAGTAAAGAATTTGTTTCTTGGAAGTTGTTTTTCTAATTCATTACATAGAAGTTTTCATTTCAAAGGAAGAGAAATGTTGAAAATAGACAACCAAACAATTGGCCACTTTTAGGAAACACAGGAAACACTTTGATGATGAAGAACATGTGATAGCACACATGATAAAGTTTCTGTCAAATAACATCCTGCTAAATCAGCATATTTGTTTCCACAAAGCTCTAACCATACCCTGATATAGATCTATCAAGGCAAATGCATCTTATTGCTGTCTTAAAACCAGTCAATGATAGCAACAGCGACAAAGTCTTAGTAAACCTAGCCTCAATATTATCTGTTTCACTCCTATAGTGTGTCTAAAAAGGCCTACCAGAGGGTCGCATCAGCCCATGTATCGAATTGATAAATCAGAACTCAGCTTACCAAGCCAAAATAGTCTGCCTTCTCACCTATAACTTTGGAGAGTCATAGGTCGCAGAAAGGTCAGCTTATGCGACCCTCTACTAGACCTTTCTAGACTCAGTATAGGAGTGAAACGGATAATATTGAGGCTAGGTTTACTTAGACTGACAGCGACAATACCCTGCTGAAAGAAAAGACATACATGTTTGAGGTTTTCAGGCTCTTGAATAACAATGTTTTAAAATACAAACTATATAGCCATGAGTAACAAACATTGAGAGATGCTAAGAATCTGTGATGATATATTTCAGGGTTTTGTAGGACCACTTATCTTGCTGGAAGGCTGAAGGCTGAATCACAGTTTATGTTTTACTAGTTTTGATCAAATGTTTCAGTAAGCAGACAATGATCACATAAAAATAACCATTTCATTATGAAGTTGTAATGAAAAGAACCCATTTGGTCAATCTACGTTTTTGTTCGCAGGAAATGCTCTGATCAAATGCGGTCAAGCCCAGATGCGTATTGGCAACGCTGAGCGAGAGTATGTCCAGTCAACGGTCAACAACTTCCTGCAGCCCCTGAAGAACTTCCTGGAGGGGGACATGAAGACCATCATGGTAACCAAGATCTGTAGATCTGTTCCAGAGTATTTTAAAATCTGTATGCCAATTCTGCCACATCATTAATCATGGTAGCCATGGCACCTGTAGAATTGTTTGTAGAATTTTAAAATCTGTAGGCATATAAACGCTACAATCAATATTCATGGAGCTATATCCATTTCCTTTGTAAAAAAATTTCCCTCCATTCTCAAGGGTGTTGTGATTCTTATTCACGTAATATTTGTTTTAATGCAATGTTGTTGCTTTTTCCAATTTGAATCTTCATGAATAAGGTAGGTGAGGTAAAACCAAATCAAAGTTGATTTCTTTAGATTATAATAATATTTTAGAAAGAACGCAAACTTTTGGAGAACAAGAGGCTTGACCTGGATGCCTGCAAGAGTCGACTGAGGAAGGCAAAATCTACTGGAGCTCAACAGCAGGTGAGCAATCCTTCATTCCGATTGGTTAATGACTGGTCATGTGACATGTTACCTCACCTGTGATTGGCCATCTATTGGTAACATCACCTTACACATATCATATATATATAGGTCATATGACCTGTCATCTTACGTGTGGCTGTGGCTGTATAGGGGTCATGTGACATTTCAACTCACATATGGTTGGCTATCTATTGGTCATGTGACATTGGCTGTCTACAGTGTTTACAATAGTGACTGTCTAATGTGTACTTTCCATCTCTGTAATTTGTTATTTGAGAGGGCAATTCAAGTACTTTTCAAACGGTCAAGTTTTATTTCTTTTTAGAGAAATGCAGAAGATTAATTCTTACTTTGCAGAAATAATATGAAGGTCAAAGTCAACATTTTTGGATGAGCCAAATTTTAATGAAGTGCAAATTATTGATTTTTATCAAAAGGAAAACGTCATTATGGCCATATTCCAATGTAACAATCTTTTGATTTAAATAAGTAGTCTTCCTTACAACTCATATCGTGAATATAACTAATTATTAATTGCAATAAATAATATATCTTTTAAGATATTCCTCATCTATTCCTTTAGAAATTATGCACAAATGTCACATTACTTGATATTTTGCTTTTCTTACCGTACTTCTTCCTACAGTGTCTGTTGCTTACAAGGTGGCTTCATAATTGCTAATACATTCTTTACAGTCCAGACATCAGTGGACATATTTTTTCAGGTTCTAGTTATCACTGTTTTATTTTAAAGACATCTTAAATTGTGCTCAGTTGTGAAAAAAACTTTAGTTTTGGATTTCTTATAACTGTAAATTAATTTTCATCTACTTAAGGATCAAAGTCATCACCATTTTTGTAAAACATTATTTCAATATGTCATGTTACCAATTAATTTTCGAGACACTTAGGAAGCTAACACTTTTTTCAATTTTGAAATGTGATCTTTGCATATCAATGATTAATTAGATTTGACATTTAGACTGCATAGTTGTGACCTACATTTGGATAGGTGCCAAATTGGCTGATGTTAAACCAGCTATTGACAAACGACCAATTTTTCCTAACATCTACTGACAGCTGCTCAAATAAATGGTTAGAAATATGCAGTGTGAATACATGTATGTATTGAGATCTTGCAGAATCTGTACTTGAGTAGGATTGATATAATATAATTCACTGCTGTAACTTTTGTCATCTTATATATCATGAAAAATGAAGTCATTCATTTGATTTATCACAATTTATATGTGTTGTCTATTTTGATATATAAATTTGATAGGAACCATTGTAATTTTATGAAATTTTATTAGATTTTGGCTTTACTTATTCTATACCTCTTGGTTAGTTTCTTGTTTAGGATGTAATGTTCTCCAATCAAAATATTATTTACAGTTTTTAATTTCAGAAATATTTGATTAAAAATACAAGATATGAAGGATGATAATAAGGGTAATCACAGAAAATGAAAAAGGAAGAAAGAAAGAGCATTATCAATGAGAGTTGTAAAATTTAAGAAAGCCTCATTTATAAAGTGACTTGCTAATAATACCAAATGTACTTTCCACCAAATCACCATTACTACAATTCAGAATATCTGTGTTTGTATTTCATGCTCTCTTATTAAGAAGAGACTCATTGTAAAGCATGTTGTATACATTGTAAATATTATTGTTTATGTATTTATTGTATATGGGCCTATGGCCTACGTGCAGATATAAACTCACTAATACATAAGAATTCTAAATGATAGGATTCTGTCACAGCCTGTCTTATCAACAGCAGCTTAGGGTTAACCTTTAACCTTTCACATCCCAATTGCAAGGACATGTCCTAACCCACGTGTATGTCCCATGTAGTATAGTATGTCCTATAGTACACATCTTGCTGCTTGTATGAATGTGCTGTATTTGATAGTTTGTACGAATGAGCTCTATTTAATAGTATAACTTATTTTGTCACAAGACTTCTCCTGAAGGACCATATGTAAGTGTCATCTAATTTGCATATATTTGCATAATTTATGCAAGTGTTAAAATAAATGCATGTCATGTACATGTATGTGCTTTTTTCCCATTCTTCCTAATGAAAACTACAGTCGATTGATCAGTTTTGTATGATCTTTATTAGTTTAGGCTTTGGGTGTGGCACATTGTAGAGTATATTCATTTAATTTTTTTCAAATCAAATTTATCTTCAGATATTTATCATGAAAGAGAAAATCAGAAATTTGTAAAGTATATATTCATCAGTCGAAATTGTAGTGATTTATGCAGTCATTTATTGAAACAAAAAAGTAACAGAGTTATTTTTCTTTTGACAAAGGCCAACCCGTATCAATCTTTTGTGACTGAGGTTTGGAGGAGATAAGATTTGTTTATTGTTGTGCTTAGTAAACAACTTGGCATGAGCACGTAAAGGGGAGTAACTCTTCCTAGACTTATCACGGTAGCATAGTGCAAAGATAGATAATTGATTTGTCACAAGACACAGTAAAATTTCCTTTGATTGAAAATTGTTTCTATCCAAATCTATTTGTAATGATGCATGATAAGCAACTTATTAAGTTAAATATGTTTATTATATTGGTTTTAGGCAAGCAATTACTCACAAGATCATTAAGATAATTGCATGCATGTGAAAGTCTACATCACATAGTTCGTGTCAGGAAGGCGTTATATTGTTGTAAAATAGTTTCCAGTTAAATCATAACTCCTTTTTTATAAAGTGATTTTAACAGAAACCCCAAATTATGGAAAAAGATGTTTATCTGTTTCAATAATCACTTGTTAATTTATCAAAATGACTTGTTTAATGTCAAATTTTCTATAAAAAAAAACAACACAGAAGCAAATTTCAAGTTTTTTTGTGTCTATCCTGTCATTTAGCAATTAAATAATTATTTTCTATGAATTTATATGAAAACATATAAATATAGATATTTTTTAATGAAAAAATTATTATATATATATACGCTCAAAAATTTTTAAAACTTGAAATTTATATAGTTACTAGTTAACCAATTGCAAATCAGAATCACAAAATCTTTGTTTAAATTACTGCAAGGAATAATTCACAAAACCATCCACCATTGCCTGCTTACATTAGTAAACTGCATGACAGTTACACTAGCAGCCATGGTGAATTTGTCCCTGTTGGTGTTCCATACATCACCAATCACAGATTCCTGGCTTTTGTGACACTAACAGTGCTCCATATGTAGTGAGATAAGCCTAGTGAACAGTAGTGTAGTGTCTATGTTGTCATTGTATGTCCGCACTAACACGTAAATCAGACAAATATTTAGTTCTAGTTTTGACATATGTTCTATTCTGACATATACAAATACACCAAAAATTACCAGAAATTCTAATATTTCAGTACCAAGATAAAAGTTTTAAAACTTTTTTGAATATATTCTTTTTGGGGGGAAAAGAATGAATTTTGATTGATCATTATAAAGAAATTGACATAGTGGGAAAAAAGGTTTCTCAACTGTGATTAAATTGGTCACCATTTAACCTGTTTTACTAATATTTTTCTATTGCCCTATCTGGTATCTGTTGATCTTATTTCAATGTCCGAGGAACTTTTACTAAGCTTTTGGGCTCTGGGTTAATAATTTATTTAAGAAATTTTTCTAATGAGTTAGTTCAGAATATTGTTTTTGTTTTCCTGACAGTAATTTTTAGCAGTAGCAACACAGTTATTGTCAAATCTTGAATTGTTGTTTAGATTTGTTTTACCTGAAATTTTGATGGTGATATTAAGAGTATGCCGTCATCATGACTATTTCCTGATTCTATTGGTAGTGAGATAGAAAGAAAATAATGAACAAATTGAAGCTACAAAGTTGAATATGATTAATTGATAATTGGTACATCTGTGTAAATAAATTTAATTCCTTATGGAAAAATAAGTCGTCTAACTCTTGTGTAAATTCCTTGTTGTCAGAAAGCTTTTTAGCTTAACATTTCCTTTCTATTAATGTTTGACTGATGTCTCCACTAATCAATCTTGGTCTGTGATTTCTTTTTGCTCTATGCCTCCCCAGGATGATGTTATTGCCAAAGTAAGTTCTGCTTGCATCTGTATACTGTTCTTAATACCCTATCTTTGTAGCTATTGTATATTATCCTTTTCCTTCTTATATATATATATATATAATAAATTATTACATGGTTTGGCAAAAAATCAGTTGAATCATCGCCCTCCTTACATAATTTATGGAAGAAACTATTTTTGGAATCCCTTGCAGCATCCTGTCTCAGGGTACGAATGTTACGCTAACTCCACTAATCTGTACCCTGGGCTCAGAAGCCAGATTCGCTCGAGCGGTCCGACCTAGGATATAGCCAATCAAATCATTTTCTCTTTGAAATTTTATTGAAAAGGTGGTTTGATTGGCTATATCCCAGGTAGGACCCCTCGAGCAAATCTGGCTTCTGAACCCAGGGTACAGATTAGTGGAGTTAACGTAACGTTCGTACCCTGAGACAGGATGCCCTTGCAATAAAGATAAATTTCAAAAAGTTAAAGTGTTGAAGAAAAAATTCATCTCAACTCGTGCAAATGAACCTTTTTATGATCCTGCCTTTAAATATTCTGCAACAAAAATTAAAAAACAAGTAATTAATCTAATCTGGCCTGATCTAGATTACAATGTTTTTACAATGGTGTCTTTAACTCTTCTTAAACCTTGATAATGGTATTCATAGTTCATTATTGCTTTATAATGCTTTGAGGAAGTAGAAGTTACAAAAATGGTTTAAACACTATCTGGCTGGTGTAAAGGTCTTGAAGACAATAGTCAATTACAATTATTATGTTTTTCCTTATGAAATGAGTGATGTGTTATCATTTGAATTTTTTTTTCCAGTTTAGTTTTGACTTGAAAAAAGATTTTGTTATTGTTCTTTAATTATTCAGATATTTTTTTACATGTTTAGGTCAATTTTATACAGAATGTTGACACTGCAAAGAAGTCTTGAATATCACAATCACAATAAAATATTGATAATTCTATTCTATTCTATTGAATAAGGTTCTGTATTATGTTACAATTATTATTGTTTATTGTTTTAGTGTATGTTTCCCTGTGATTTTTCTATGTCATATCCAATTAGATATCTTGTTTGGTTGAGACAAGCATGCTAATTTACTTACAGGTTTTTGAAAGGGAGACATGTTATATGCATCCTTGCCCTTTGTGTTGAGTCCCTGATTTTCTATCATAAGAATGAGATCATATGTTTGGTTGACCTCAAAGCTTGCCATGACCCTTTGATTCCCTGCTATATCTGTATTTTATTTATTCGTTCACTTCAACATCTGAATGAACTTTTCCATTTTGGTTGATCTTGAATTTTGGATCCCTCTGTTTTGATGCTCTCTAACCAGCTTTTATTTAGAATGGAAATGTGACATCTTTTTCCCTGCAACAAAATTTTACATGAACTCTGATGCCATAGACAAGCTATTGAGCCTTCTGTCCAAGGTTGTTTTCTCTGCTCAGAAATAAGATGATCTATCTGATATTTGTAATGCTGCATGAGGACTTCTGTCTTTGACTTATTCATATCAATGTTACTTTGAAGGTGTTACCTAAGCATGCTTTGTTGCTTAAAGGGGCAGTAGCACGTTTTTTGATAATTTTTTATTTTAAATTTTTCACTAATAAATCTCATCACACAAACCAATTATCCATAGTCAGAGGACAAAGTATGAAGATTCACATAAAAGTCATTGGCGGCCATTTTTTGTGAACACCTTTAATTCATTTTGTGTAAGAAAAAGCAATCGCATGGCTTTACTTTAAGTTCTATATTTGAATTATTACTGCTCCATTTAGTTTAAATACATTGTGTTTCAACTGGAACAATAAATTTTCATTTTCCTAACATCACCTTATATTCCCCCTAAAAACGTGCTACTGCTCCTTTAAAGCTTTGATAGTATTAAATCCTGAGGAGAGCGCATTGGTGTCAGAGATGCAAGTCAGAGATATCTTTCTTGAATCAAATATTATTTTTTTGCAAAAGAATTTGTTTTCAACTTTATGCTGCTCTTAAAGGTTTAAAATTCTTATACTTATAACCTTACTGTATCCCTTTGCCAATTGAATCACCTGCAGGAATAATTGTACGTATCAACCTATTATGTGTTGGCAAAAGAATGATAAAGACAATGGCAATGCTAGAGGAATGAAGATGCCAACCAATTTCTACAGTGATTTCACCGTTCTGCCTCCAACAAACTATTAAGGAAAACAATTAGGCATACCTTAGGGTAACAGTTCAGAAAAAAGGATGATAATTTATTGATAAGTTTGGTGAGTTTTTTTCCTGCTTGAGTAGCTGGGGATATTCTTGTTTCATTACCAGTAACAGTGTTGTTCCATGAGCGGATCCTGGGGAAATTTACCCTTTTTTGGCTTCCCTTAAAATTGTCTTTCGAAGGATATTTTTACCATTGCAAAGGGCCCCATTTCCTTAAAATTCGCCAAAATGGCTCCTTCAGCTGACAACCTAGGAACAACACTGCTGGAAGATTTTTCACTTTCATGACCAAACTCCTAACAGAGGTGGCAGCTTCATTGAAGGTTTTCTTATGATGGTTGTTTGACTCTAGGCTACTATCCTAAAAGAGGTTCATCAAGAGCTTGAATCCTATGCAAAGGTTGAGGAAAGGACATTTGTGTGCTATCTAAATGGCTCATAGGTTATTTCCAGTACTAACATTAGATAGACTCATTGGTGAAGGTGTTGGGAACTCCTGGTATTTGGTGCCCTCCATCAGTTAATCGGGAATTTATCCCACAAGGACCTCCCCAAAATTATCAGTCTGTCCTATACTTCATTCGGCACTTGTTTCTGTTTATGTGGCATATATTGGATTTGCAGAGCTAAATATCATGTGTTTTGTATTGCAGGCAGAAGCTGATCTCCGCGTGGCACAGTCCGAGTTTGATCGACAGGCAGAGATAACCAAACTTCTCCTTGAAGGAATCAACAGCACCCATGTGAGTGGTTAGGATATGTAAAATAAAGTTTTCTCAAACCATTACTAGAAAGAAATTTAAGGATATTGGTAAAGTATGTAGTAATGATATGTTTAAAAATATGATAAAATATTGACAATAAAAAATCAAATACAATATCCCAAGTAATTCTATCCAGATAGATGAAGCCATGTTATCCTCCATACCAACAACTCCAGGCATCTGAAGTGTTTGATCAACTTCATTGAGAATCAGTCCCTAACTTACTTTGCTGTTTCATTGTTAATGGTTCCAATAGCCCCAGCAAACTGTGCATTCAAGTCAGCCAATCCTCAAAACTCTTCATACCACTTTAGTTCTTCCCCTTAGACCCATCATTGTAGGGCAGTCTCTGACTTGCTGTTTCAAATAACTTTCATATTTCCAATATCACAATTGTTTTTGTTTAGTCAGGCCTGTCAAGTCACAAGTACATTTTCGCAATTTCCTAAATCTGTTTCCCCTCCAGGCCCACCTAGGCGGTGCTTGAACAACTTCATCGAGGATCAGTCCTCGACTTTTTCAAACAATTCTTCATATTATTTACAATTTCTTTAATCTGATTCCCCTCCAGGTAAGCCTCTCGTTGTTAGAACAACTTTATCAAGGAACAGTCCTCGACTTTCTCATACTATTCATCATATCTGTACAATTTCTTTTATCCGATTCCCGTCCAGGGAAATCCTCTGGTTGTCAGAACAACATTATCGGGGATCCAGACCTCGACTCTATCATACTATTCTTTAAACTTTTTACCATTTCCTAAATCTGCATCCCAACCAGGCCCACCATCTGCGGTGTCTGAACAACTTCATCGAGGATTAGACCTCTACTTTCTCATACTATTCTTATAACTTTTTACCATTTCCTAAATCTGTATCCCAACCAGGCCCACCTTCTGCGGTGTCTGAGCAACTTCATCGAGGATCAGTCCCCTCTATCATACTATTCTTCATATCATTTACAAATTCCTCAATCTGCTTCCCCTCCAGGCCCACCATCTGCGGTGTCTGAACAACTTCATCGAGGATCAGACCTCTACTCTCTCATACTATTCTTTAAACTTTTTACCATTTCCTCAATTTGCTTCCCAACCAGGCCCACCATCTGCGGTGTCTGAACAACTTCATCGAGGAACAGACCTCTACTCTATCATACTATTCATCATACTTTTTAGCTCATCAGGACTGAAAGTCCAGATGGGCTTATGGCATGGCCCGTCGTCCGGCGTCCGTCCGTCCGTCGTCCGTCCGTCCGTAAACTTTTGACACTTTCGACTTCTTCTCATGAACCATACACATTAGAGAGCTGAAATGTTGTGTACAAGTACCTTAGCATATGGAGATTCTAATTTGTAACTTTGGTGACCCTCTGACCCCAAATAGGGTCACAGGGGTCACAACTTTAAAAACCTATTTTCATCTTCTTCTCCAGTTCCAGAAGGACTAGAGAGTTAAAAATGATATGTGCAGACTCCTTGGCCAATGGGGATTCTAATTTGTAACTTTGGTGACCCTGTGATCCCAAATAGGGTCACAGGGGTCACAACCTTAAATACCTATTTTCATCTTCTTCTCCAGTTCTAAAAGGAGTAGAGAGTTAAAAATGATATGTGCAGACTCCTTGGACAGTGGAGATTCTAATTTGTAACTTTGGTGACCCTGTGATCCCAAATATGGTCACAGGGGTCACAACCTTTCAAACTTATTTTCATCTTCTTCTCCAGTTCTAAAAGGACTAGAGAGTTAAAAACGATATGTGCAGACTCCTTGGCCAATGGGGATTCTAAATTGTAGATTTCGTGACCCCATGACCCCAAATAGGGTCACAGGGGTCACAACCTTAAAAACCTATTTTCATCTTCTTCTCCAGTTCTAAAAGGACTAGAGAGTTGAAAGTGACATGTGCAGACTCCTTGGACATTGGGGATTCTAATTTGTAACTTTGGTGCTACTGTGACCCCAAATAGGGTCACAGGGGTCACAACCTTAAAAACCAATTCTTATCTTCTTCTCCAGTTCTAAAAGGACTAGAGAGTTGAAAGTGATATGTGCAGACTCCTTGGACAATGGGGATTCTAATTTGTAACTTTGGTGAACCTGTGACCCCAAATAGGGTCACAGGGGTCACAACCTTAAAAACCTATTTTCATCTTCTTCTCCAGTTCTAAAAGGACTATAGAGTTGAAAATGATATGTGCAGACTCCTTGGCCAATCAGGATTCTTAATTGTAGATTTCGTGGCCCCATTACCCCAAATAGGGTCACAGGGGTCACAACCTTAAAAACCAATTCTCATCTTCTTCTCCAGTTCCAAAAGGTCTAGAGAGTTAATATTGATATGTGCAGACTCCTTGGACAATGGGGATTCTAATTTGTAACTTTGTTGACCCTGTGACCCCAAATAGGGTCACAGGGGTCACAACCTTAAAAAACTATTTTCATCTTCTTCTCAAGTTCCAAAAGGTCTAGAGAGCTGAAATTATATGTGCAGACTCCTTGGCCAATGGGGATTCTAAATTGCAGATTTCGTGACCCCATGACCCCAAATAGGGTCACCGGGGTCACAACCTTAAAAACTTATTTTCATCATCATCTTTAGCTCCCAAAGGTCTATTGAGCTGAAAGACTGCATGTAGACTCCTTGGCCAATTGGGATTCTAAACTGTAGGTTTTGTGACCCCATGACCCCAAATAGGGTCACAGGGGTCACAATCTTAAAAACCTATTTTTCTGCATTAGATGACAGTCTATGGCAAATTTATTTCTCCTTGGATATTTTAGTGTGGACTTCTTTCACTGTCTGATATTGGCGATCTAGAAAGTGTTGAATAATAATACATTAAATTTTGTTTTGTAATTTTTTTATAGTTTTTTTGCAATAGGTAACATCAGTTTCATTTTTAGCTCATCTTGCCTGTATAAAGCAAACTTGATATAATGCCTGATGAGCTACAGAGCCAATGGCTCTATTTTTACCATTTCCTAAATCTGTATCCCAACCAGGCCCACCTTCTGCGGTGTCTGAGCAACTTTATCGAGGATCAGTCCCCTCTATCATACTATTCTTCATATCATTTACAAATTCCTCAATCTGCTTCCCCTCCAGGCCCACCATCTGCGGTGTCTGAACAACTTCATCGAGGATCAGACCTCTACTCTCTCATACTATTCTTTAAACTTTTTACCATTTCCTCAATTTGCTTCCCAACCAGGCCCACCATCTGCGGTGTCTGAACAACTTCATCGAGGAACAGACCTCTACTCTATCATACTATTCATCATACTTTTTACCATTTCCTAAATCTGTATCCCAACCAGGCCCACCTTCTGCGGTGTCTGAGCAACTTTATCGAGGATCAGTCCCCTCTATCATACTATTCTTCATATCATTTACAAATTCCTCAATCTGCTTCCCCTCCAGGCCCACCATCTGCGGTGTCTGAACAACTTTATCGAAGATCAGACCTCTATTTTCTAATACTATTCTTCATACTTTTTATCATTTCCTCAATCTGCTTCCCAACCAGGCCCACCATCTGCGGTGCTTGAACAACTTTATCGAAGATCAGACCTCTATTTTCTAATACTATTCATCATACTTTTTAGCTCACCTTTACAAAGTAAATGTGAGCTTATGTCATGGCGCTTCGTCTGTCGTCCGTCTGTCTGTCCGTCCGTCCGTCTGTCCGTCCGTCCGTCCGTAAACTTTCAGGAAAAAGACTACTCCTCCTAAACGAATGCAGATATCATTCTGAAATTGTAGTATGTTATACCCATGGTGATTCCTCACAGAAAGGTAGACGTTTCAATTTTGAGAATCCAAGATGGCCGCCATGGCAGCCATATTGAATTTTCAATTAGATTTCACGAAAAAGACTACTCCTCCTAAACGAATGCAGATATCATTCTGAAATTGTAGTATGTTATACCCATGGTGATTCCTCACAGAAAGGTAGACGTTTCAATTTTGAGAATCCAAGATGGCCGCCATGGCAGCCATATTGAATTTTCAATTAGATTTCACGAAAAAGACTACTCCTCCTAAACGAATGCAGATATCATTCTGAAATTGTAGTATGTTATACCCATGGTGATTCCTCTCGGAAAGGTAGACATTTCAGTTTTGAGAATCAAAGATGGCCGCTATGGCAGCCATATTGAATTTTCAATGAGATTTCATGAAAAGACTACCCCTTCTAAACCAATCTAGATATCATTCTGAAATTGTAGTATGTTATAACTATGGTGATTCCGCACAGAAAGGTAGACGTTTCAGTTTTGAGAATCCAAGATGGCCGCGATAGCAGCCATATTGAATTTTCAATGAGATTTCATGAAAATGACTACTTCTCCTAAACCAATCTAGATATCATTTTCATATTGTAGTATGTTATACCTATAGTGATTCCTCCCACAAAGGTAGACGTTTCAGTTTTGAGAATCCAAGATGGCCGCGATAGCATCCATATTGACTTTTCAGCTGCAGATGACACATCATTATTACTAAATTTAAAGCTTTCATCAAGTGATCACTCGCACTATATAAATTCTCTAATTTGAACTTACTAATCATAATATTATCTTGAATATAGAATATTTAAGATTGTCATGCAAGTTGTTCTATATTTTAAGTGTTTCTAAAACATTAAGATGAAAGACAAACATAATTAATTAATTTGTTTAAAATATTTATGGCAACTAGCTGCAAAAACCCAATGACATTAAACATCATGTAAGATTTTGAACAATGGTATCTCCCTTATATTCCTTTAAATACCACACATAAGGGGTCAACCAGAGTTCAGATATTTCTGTTGAGTCCACTATGCTATCTAATACACATCCCAATACAGGCTGCTAGCATCATAGTGTCAGCTGCTAGTCTGTTGCATAATCAACCTGACCCAATTGATATGGTAGAGCATTATGTTACATGGCCATGTGTATGCAATAAGAGTTATGGAAATTAGACTTGTATTCTCATGACAGTGATATGTTCTTTCTAAGAATAACAACTTACACAAAACTTGTCACTTGTTTTGTGTTTAGCAATCTACATGATAAGTTGATGTGGAAAGAGTTATTTTGCATCAGGTTCCAAATCCTGTATTTTACTCATATTTGTACCATTTCTATATCTAACAGAAGTTCTTCTTGACACAAAATCAATTTAGGACATAAGCTAACTATATTTTGTGAAATTATATATATTTTTCACAACAATTCATTTTCTCCCCCGTCAAGTCTTTTAATACCACACATAAGGGCTTAGCCAGAGTTCAGGTTTACATGCTCAGCACACTAGGATGCTTCTCCAAATATACGTACACAAAGCCAAATACACAAATTGCTACACTCTCCTTAAGGATCTGGGGCTAGCAGCCCTGCCTGCTTGTATATTGCATAGTAATCCTGACCTAATTGATAAATAGAACATAATGGACTTTATGGAAAGTATATAGATTGTCTTTATGAAAAGTATACTTGTATTCTATTAATAGTAATACTTTTTACAAATAACAATTTAAACAAGTCAAGAATCAGCTTTTGTGTACAACAATCTGCACGATGAGTTAATATTAACAAGTCAAGAATCTGCTTTTATGTTCAGTAATCTACATTATAAGTTAATAATAGAGGTATTTTGTATCAGGTTCCAGTTCCAATACCATGTGTTTTATAAATACCTGTAAAACTAAATGATAATTGTATCATGCTGAAGGGGTTCTGGGAACAACATGTCATCATAGAAGTCATTATTTTTCAATTAGATTTCAGGCCAAGTACTACTCCTACTAAATCAATTAAGATATCATTCTGAAAAGTGAGTATTTTTTTATATAGTGATTCCTGACAAAGACGCATTTATTTTATTATCAAGAATCCAAGATGGTCAATATGTCAATTATATTGAATTTTCAATTAGATTTCATGAAATTCATAGAAAAGAATACATTTCCTGATCAATCAAATCAATGTCATTATATTTGTATTGATACGCTTGTTGTAATATTTATCAACACTATAAATACAGTTACAAAAAACTGTATGAATCATCTTTATCTGCGAACAGCCTGAAGCATGACTGTTTTAATAAATCCTTTCCGTTTTACATAATTCCTGACACTTCATATATATATGGCAAATAACATAGCCAGTGAGGGATAAATATACATTTTATAATCATCTATATCTGATTACGGTCTGAACAATGATTATCTAGATAATTATAATGATCATTCAATTCAAACAAATCCTTTTCAAAAGCATTTAAAATGATTAAATTTGTTCACTCCCAACACTAACTGTTAGGTTTTCTAGTCCTTTGTTCCCATGCAATTAATTTATTCCAAATTGAAAATTTTGGTTATAACAAATTATATTTTATTTTGTTTGTCATGCTAATAAAAGATATCATTTAATATTCATCTTCAAAACTAATTGAACAGCTGTCTGAACAATTCTTTTTTTACAAAGTCATAGTTAAGATACTTCAATAACATATTACTGAGTTGACCTCCAGATTATTTCCATTGCAAACCTCTCTTCTATCCCCACCCCTTCTATCCCCCCTTTCCCTCCTCCCCTTTTTTCTCCTGACCTACCATTGCAAACCTCTCTTCTATCCCACATTCCTTCTATCCCCCCCCCCTTTCCCCATCTATCCTTCCAGCCCCTCTCCTGCAACTCTCCTCTAAAGAGTATCTGTATTGCATGTAATGAGGGGAGGACACTCACTATATCAAATAACAGTAACTTACATAAGAGGATAAGTTACATAAGCTACATGCAGGTGCAAGAGGTCATCATAGGTCATCATATCTAGTAATTAGCATAAACCCCCATGTTGCTAGCCTATTCTGACCAATCAGATTGCACTAACATATGTCAAGATTTAAGATATTCAGAAATCTTCAGTTAGAATTACATGAGACATTGACCTGGACAGTTTACTTTGGCAATTGGACCTATCACTAGCTGAATTTGTGATTTGTGTCAGAGGGATATATTCCTAATGTTTATGTGCATCATCTTTTTAGTTCTTTGGAAGTTGAGAGTGTGACTAAATGAATACTCCTAAACCTAAGATATCATAATGAAATTAATACAGATGCCCACATAAAAGTAGCATTTTGAAGATTAAAAAGTCCAAGATGGTCACCAATTTAGCCATAGATATACAAAAAAGTTATACAAAAACTTACTGCTTGTTAACAAATCATGATTATATCATTCTTGTATTAATGTTTGTTCAAGCTCTAGTGGTTTCCAACAGAAGAATAGCATTTAAAAGATAAAAAAATCATGATGGCAACCATAATCAATTATCATATAAAAGATGGTTACACAATTAAACCATATTTCCACATCATTCATTTTAAGGTGAGCTTCTGTACCCTCGGTACTTTTATTACAAATCTATCTGCTTCCCCTCCAGGCCAACCATCTGCGGTGTCTGAACAACTTCATCGAGGATAAGACCTCTACTCTCTCATACTATTCTTCATATCATTTACCATTTCCTAAATTTGCTTCTCTGCCAGGCCCACCATCTGCGGTGCTTGAACAACTTCATCGAGGAGCAGGGTAACTACTACGCTCAGTGTCTACAGTACACCAAGGACCTACAGAGCCAGCTGGGCAGGTAGGAGTCTTCTCTTCTTCTTCCTGTTGCTTGGGGCAGGGCTAGGAATCTTAGACTGCTCACAGAATTAAACTTCAAAACCTTTGGCACCTTGAACAAACATTTAGTTTGCCTATTGGCCGAGTTCTTGAATTTCAAGGTTATTACCAATGTTTCATAAATATTGCTAAAACAAAAAATGCTGATAGTCTGTGATGGCTACATTTTGTTGTGTGAGCTGCTTTTGGGCAAAATAGTGAACAGAAAACGTCTTGAAAAAGGAGGAAATGAGTTTTACTTAAACTGAATGATAAAGGGAAAGCAGTAATTTTATCAGTGGTGAGTGATGATAACTTTCTTCATTGACCCCTGAAAAAATGAAAAGGACAACCACTTTTTCCAGAAGGTATTGCTTGCCAATTTCTGGCAGTTTATATCAAATAAGCTAGTAACTTGTTAGCCATATACAAGTTAGTTTTGAAAGTTTACATCAAGTAACATCAATCCCCTTTTCCCCCTGCCAGGTGCTCACGTTAACAATGAAATAAACAGAAATCCTTCCAAAATGACCCCATGTTGCCAAAGGGTACAGTTATAATTCTATTGAGCAGTATTTGATTTGATGAGGCTTAGGAATTAGAAGTTTGAGGTGCTCTATGAGTTGAATATGTTTTGGAAATGGAAAGATCATATGATCACATTTTAACTATGATTTTTGGAGGGGTTATGGAGATGAGTATTTAGATGTGGGTGTGTTGTTAAAAGTTTATAAGATACTATTTATTTCATGCAATTTGATTCATGCTGTGAGACTTATATCATTTGAAAACTTGACATGTATCAAATGAACTGACTGTTGCATTGCTGCTCAAGGAAGAGACTAATTTAGCATACAAGATGCACGCTTTACTAACATGTGTCCAACTAAATTGTCTGCACAGTAGTTAAATAGTCTTTGACTCTGATTCTACAGCTAAGTTGAAAATCATGCATATGATTTCCCTGCAATTCTCTGATTGTCTTCTAAGTATTTGTCTTGTTTGCTGTAAATAACTAGCCAATGAAAGCTAATCTATCAAATTTTGCAGTTCCTGAATGAGAGGACCGATGGGCATATATCTGCTATCAATTTATGTAGCACGTAACAGGCAATCAGGGGATTGTAGGAGCTATGCAGATTGGGATACCGAATGGAGCAGGGTAGAATAATTCAGGGATCAAATAATGTTATAAAATGAACAACCATGGTACCATGATGAAATGAACGTAAGTGGATATAGCCATGGTGTTGTGGATTCAGAAACAGCCATGTATTCAATGATAAAATGAACGTAAGCCAGTGCAACAACCTTGCCATAATGTCATGAATGTAAGTGGATAAAACCATGGTGGTGTTGGTGCACAAAGAGCGAGGTTTCCATGATGTGCTGTACATGGTGTGCCGATGTGTTCTGTTGCAGCGCCCCCACGGCCAGCACCCCCACCAGCGGGGACATGGAGTAGGCTGGAGATAGATTCCGTCTCACTTAGTTTATTGGTAGGCTGTCCGAGTCGTCAACAGGACTGGAGTCATTGCTTCTTATCAACATTAGTTTACAGGTTCATGGAGATACAATACAGAATTTCAAGAAATTATTCATCACAAAATTAATTGGTTATCTACGAGAAGGTTTTCTTGCATTTGTTTACAGAAAATGCTTCAAATATTAAAAATTGCTTTTCAAGCCAAAAGTTTGTGATATTTGTCAAAAGTTTGTTGAAACCAAATGTCAACCCAAAACAATTTCAATATGTTCATCAAATTGATATATGAAATCAGCCTAAAGAACTACGTAATGCTGTTGATAAGAACTTGAGTACTCCATTGTGAACTAAATTTTGTTTTTTCCTCAGTGTCTAAGTATAAGGTTGGCCAAGCCTTGCTTGCTTGTTGTCCTGTGCTAGACTAGACAGGTTGCTTTCATCACTTCTCCATCATTATCTTCCTGGAACAGATACTCCATGAACACTTGACAATAAATATCTCAAGACATTGAAAAACATTTGGGTGTTAAGCATTTGGTTGAGTCAAAGTTTCAAAGAAAAAGTTTTCTGATTTGAAAGGGTTTAAGAGGTTCACATTAACCATTCTAGCATGATATCTAGCATGGAAAAGCGCCATACAAATGGACTATTATTATTATGTTTTCAAGCAGGAAGAAAGAAAGTTTTCGATCTTTGTACCAATTTCTTAAAAAAGCTTGTACATGTTTTAGTGGTACCATTCTACAATTATACATGGAAAAGATGTTTAAATGAGATTACAATTTATCAGAAAAATTGTTGATAGTCTTTGAGATTTCTATTGTCATTCAACATGGAATATCTGTTACCAATTTGATGTCATATCATTTCCACACCATACACATATATATTCAATTTTCTTTTTTTTCAAGTGATCTGAAACAATATATTTCATCTTTTGAACAAGTATATGATGAAATGTATTGTTTCTCTAATCTTATGGATCTTGAGTTCTCGATGACTGCACTGTATGTTCTGTTTAAATTATTTACTTAATTTATTATTTTTTACTTATTTTCTAGTTGTTTCTAAGAATGTAACATTTGAACCAGAGAGAGGAAGCCAAGTACGTTTCACCAATCATTAAGGATGAGTAGTAGCACTAGATCCCAATCATTTACGCACTCAATGTTTGCTTTGTTACCAAACGGCTTGGCCTGATATTACCTTTATAGCAGTGTCAACACCATTCAATGAACTGTGTGTCTTTCTCAAACTCTTTGGCATGTCATCGAAATCTTATTAACAAAAAGTTTATTAACGCTTGTTTCAGATGTTAAACATCCTTTGAAATGTGAGTTATGAGAATAAACAGGCAAATTTATTTCCTAACCGACTTATGTTTACAAGTTGCTTATTTTCATGATATATCTTTTTGACCCTTCAACTTTTTTCAATGATTTCGTGACATATTGCTTTGTACAAAACTACAATCCAAATTTAACTCAAAAGGATGTAAGCAATATTTCATTTAAATAGATGTTAAAGCTACTCAAATAAACCTCAAAACATAAGTTTGTTTTTTTATTCAAATTATTTGGAACCTTTTACAAAGAGAGCATAGTGTTTTGATCGGATTCCACATAAGTATTGATAAGAAATCTCGAAAATAAAAAAGGCATACAAAATTTCAAAAGACTGCTTCGATTTTTATGACATGATCCTTGAGCTAGTATTTAGAAACACTCAAAGAGGTTAGATAGTCATAAGCAAATATATAGTACTCCAGACTATCTGAACACAAAGAGAGTTTCAAAATATCCAGTCTAAGTTCTTCCTAACATAGAGACTGACACACAGTTCAAGCATAAACCATCGTCACATTCCATTCGTGGATCATGTCCTTGACCCTCATTGCTGACCTCAGGTCAAAGGTTAGAGGTTACGGTTTGTCAATCTGGTTCCGGTGGTGACATGACTCGTCAGTCAGCTCTCCTGCTTGGTTATGTTTGGTTTTGTCTATCTTTCAGTTATTCTGTTGGTTCGGCCACAAGCATGGGTGGTGGGGCACCCTCTAGTAGTATGGTCTCAAATTCAAACAGCCCTTTGATGCCCTCCGCACCCCCTGCTATTCAAGTTACAGCACCCACACCAACTGAGAAAAAACAAGCCCGAGTATTATATGACTACGATGCCGCTGATAGTTCTGAAATGTCTTTGTTGGCTGATGAGGTAGGACTGTGTGTAGCTCATTATCACTGGGTTATCTCCCCTTGATAATCAGAAAACACTCGGCAGCCATCTTGGAAAAATTATTAAGAGAGAATTCAAGAATGTTAAATATTTTTTTTATTTAGTTTAGGTGCCAATAAGTCATGGTCTGCGAATTGAAAATTTAAGAAAGGCCAGATGGGGTACTTTTATGTTTATTATTATGAAAATGCACTACTTACATATTTTTCAAAAATTTCATTGAAATAGTTTGCTTTGAAGGAGCTGAATAATGTGTATATTGTTTGAAAAAGGAAATTATATTCTCATCTGGCCCTTAATTTTGTTAAAGTTAATTCTTCTTTGCATTTGTAAAATTTGTAATTCTATAGGTTTTTAATCAATATTATAGTTTGCAATATTTTGAAATTCGCAAGGTAAAGCAGGGGAGATAATCATGATAGTATTTTTAAGCATTCCAAGATATGTATGAAAACGTCAACATCATTTATGCAAACAAATTATGTATATCATTTATGTACATATACTGCTCATCACAATTAAGTATTTCAGTTTATTATGTTGCAATATGTTGTCAAGTTAAATGTGACCAATCATTTATAAATATTTTGTTTCATTTCCCCATAATGTAATTGCTGTTGTTGTGTAGACATAATCATTTGCCCATGTACCTATATCGTATGTAGTTGTGAGTGATTATACTGCAATAGATATAAAATAGCAGCATCAAGAAATATGGTAGTGTTGTCCATTAAAGGGGCAGTAGCACGTTTTAGGGGGAATATAGGGTGATGTCAGGAAAATGAAAATTAATGATTCCAATTGAAAGACAGTGTATTTAAACTAAATGGAGCAGTAATAATTCAAATATATAACGTAAAGTTTAGCCATGCTATTGCTTTTTCTTACACAAAATGAATTAAAGGTGTTCACACAAAATGGCCGCAAATGGATTTTATGTAAATCTTCATACTTTGTCCTCTGGCTATGGATGATTGGCTTGTGTAATGAGATTTTTGACATTGTCAATATAATACATTTAGCATTACCTTACAATTATGAGTAAAAATTGTAAAATATAAAATTGTCAAAAAACGTGCTACTGCCCCTTTAAAAGATGCAGCCATTTCATGCTATCTGTCACAGCAATAGTCTTCAGTACATAGAAGGACAGGGTCACTGGTAGCTCATGAGCAGCTTAGAGTTATTGTCTAGTTTAATAAATGCTTATATATGTGCATCACGTGCATTGTTGCTATGCATCACAAGCATTTTACTTTTGAATATATAAACATTTAAAATTTTAAACAAAAGTAATTATGAAGTTGATAGATATAAGGTTAAGAATAATACTTATTCTTACATTTCATATCTTGATCCTCTTTAATTAATTCCTTAAAATACTTTTAAAATCTATCTACAAAATATAAATTCGTCTCCTGACATGACCAAGATCTGAGGGGAAATTTGTTCTATGTGGGCGCTGGTGTTTATGTTTTCATTGAAGTATTTGATCATCTTTCTACTTTTATGAGACAAAGATTCTTTTTATCAATTGGGAGAATTAAAAACATGAAAAAATATATCTTGTTCATATGCAGATTACGGTTAAATATTCGCAGGATATGTTCATATTGCATTACTTTCTTTTTCACATATAAAAAAATTACATTACATATATGAACGCTGACCTCCTAATTTCAATGTATAGCATTTTAAATTTTTAACATCTATGACTGTATATGTCACTGTATAAAATGTTTTTCTCTTCTTGCAGTTAATTATGGTGTACAAGGTTCAAGGCCTTGACGAAGATTGGTTGATGGCAGAAAGAGGTTCTCAACGAGGAAAGGTTCCTGTAACGTACCTGGAGGTTTTAGAATGATCATCTACATCTCAAGACTTTCTTATCTGTAATTTGTTACTTGCCAGTGTGAATCACTCAGCTTGTTTGTTAAAGTCAGACCCAATTAAGATACTCACCGATTCAAGGTAAAGGTCATGGTATTTATGTCAATGATTTTAATTCAAGGTTGATATCTGACTTTTGGATAATTTGATCATGGTTTTATGTCCAGGTGACATTTGACCTTTGGCTGAAGGTCAAAGTGAACTTTGATCAATGAAGGTCAACAACAGCATTTGGCCTTTAGTTCATCAAAGTGACAGGTGACTGAGAAGAGTTCAAGGTGACAATGAGGTCCAGAGTGACATTTGACCTTTGGTTTCTGAATATTTTACATGAATGCAAAATATGGAATTACTTCTTCTCCATATTGTGTCACTGGAGTTGGTGTTAAGTGTGTGGTTTGTTTGGAAATATATTTGGTTAAGGAAAAAAGTGTTTCATTTTTTCGATAACTTACCATTCTTGTTTGTAACATACCACCAGACATGTATCTACCATTGAACACTTGTTAATCATGTTGGTAAACTCTATCACTTGTCTCCTGTTTATGTTTCCAGCCTTCAGTAAAGCATACTTTAAAAAGATTAAATGTTTATCAGATAATCTAATAACATATAAAAATGATCCCTTTTCTCTTATCCAGAGAGATCCTTTGCTTGGAAACATCACTCAATTTGCATTCCTTGTTGTAAACTGGTACACTTCTATGCAACAATTGCTATTTGAGTATATGCATTCATGAAACTATTAAGGTCCTTCTTCAACCAAATGACCTATTCAGCAAGCCAATGAGGCTATTCTGTTATCTCCACTTCTCTTAATGACTCTAACAGGAGAATTCTTTCCTCTTTGCACAAGTAAAATCTAGACAGGATAGTTTCAAGTACATGCAGTGTGTATGGATGTTAAAGGTTATCATTCAGTTGTACATAGCTACTTTGTTGTTATTGGCCACTCTGTCCACAGACAGTGTATAGTTCTTCTAGATCCTGATCATCAAGAAGGACCATACACGGCTCTAGGTTCTGATAACTCCTGAGGCTACCTTTGTGATTCTTTAATGACAGAAGTTCAGGTTTACAAATCTCTGATAAGGCTGACATGTCATAAGAATCCTGTTTCTGAAAGCGCAATTATGATATCAACAAGATTACCTGAATGTAATGTTTGTGGCTTCAGTAATAATTAACCTTCCAACTTTATTACAACTTTATTTCTTGTTGTGCAGGAGGAATTGGAGCATTTATTGACAACTCAATGCAGTTCCAGAGTTGGTTGTTCTGTTTGATTTGTTCCGAACCATGTTCTTGATGAGTGATACATCATCAAATATGTTCCGAAAGGTCATTGGTTCTTTTGTGTACATGTTAAGGAATTTACAATTTGACTCTTTTTATCCAATATTTCTTTCATTTACAAATATCTAAACTTTAGCCTAAAAAGAGTTTCTATTGACCATCATGGTCCACGAGCTGACTTGAGTTTAAGATGAGGGCGTTCCTTCTCTGTGTAGTCAGTATCTGGAGCTGAACTGTGCACTGATTCTGGTTGTACTGGTGACCATAGACTGTACATAGTGTACACTGCATTCAGTATGTCTAGCATGTCATTATTGGTCTTGTTATAAGTGCCTTAACCCTCTCTCTGCCTGTGGTTTTATCCTCTCTACTTGAAAGATGCAGATCCTGAAACATTTCAGCATTATCAATTCATGTAAATGAAGTAAGCCAATGACTGAAATAATGCCAAATCAATAACTCACTCACTTATTCATCAGACATCCTTCAATGAATATAAATTTCCAAAAATCTTAGAAAACAAACATTGTAAGACATAATTTGAGCACTTTTAGAAATGATTAATTGTGTTGGAATTACTAATAGCAAACACAGTTTATCACTGTGTTCACCAAAATGACCCTCTAAACATATGACACTCAACTTTTCTTTTTGACAATCTTGTTATGACTGACTCAGCCAGGGAATAACTGATAATTTCTAGCTCCGAAAGGTTTATGGTAAACCCCATGATGAAAAGAAGATGATTTAATTGTTTTGGCAGGAGAGGGTTAAGACAATGTGCTGTTATATTGCTGTTGGTGTCTATGCATTACTGTTGTTTGTGTTGTTGGTGATACATGGCAGAGTCATGCTGCTAACGGCTGAAATATTGCCCAAGCTGCGCAAAAACAATAACTCACTCACTGACAAGGAAGAGTATTTCAAAGTTCTAAATGCCATCTATCAATATATTAGATAACCAGCATTGTTGTATTTTCAACAAGTTCTTAATAAGAAAACTATTCTGTGAAGTTGATAGAAAAGATGTTATGTCGATCCATCTAAGAGAAAGTTGATTTAATACCTGGTACCCAGTTTAAAGGCTGAAAATTTCAATATTGAAGTAAATTATTGTTCATGTAATTGTCCATTCATCTTTTCAATTTTTATCCTGAAATATTAATTATCGTGGTGTTCCTTTTCTTTTGTTGTTGAATATAAGACCCTCTAGCTGTTCTTCCTGCATTATTTTTCTATGAGTTATGGTTTTCAAAAGATAAACAATCATGGCAATTCAAATCGTATTTCAAGAATGTCAGTCTTGATTCAGCCAACAGGCAGTTTTGGCTCCAACCTTTTGTTTGTTGAATTAAATGTAACATGATACTTAATAGGGTATTTAGACACAGCAGGTTTGAACTATATTTCCAAGCTGATTATTGTCATGAAACTTGTTTGGAGTGTTTTTTCCATTTTCATGTGACAAATCTGAAAAAAAGATGTTTTTTGTGCTTATGATTATTCTGAAACTTACCATTGTTCTGCAATTGCCAAACCTAGGTGTACGATGATGTTTATTAAATCATCCAAATGGTAAAATAGATTAATTTGGGATTTATGGTATAATGTGATTCTTAGTTTGGTGATAGTTTATTGGTTCATTTAAAATGTCTCTTTACTCACTAATGTACCAGTAAAATGTATTTACTAAATATTTTATAACATTTTGTGTTCATGATTTCATTTGTTCATGATTAGAGCCCAAGAACACCTATCATTAGGTAGTCATGAAATAGATTTATAATTCTTTAAATTTTAAGGTATTATTTTATTATATGAGTTGAAATTAATTTGTATTGAAATTTAGATGGTTGGTGTATTTTCTTCTCAAATAATGTGGATCAGCTTCTGTAAATCTAAACTGAATTGTAGATAGATCTAGTGATAAATAGGTGGTAGGTATATTATTTGTTATGTATGTAACAAATTGTAAATAGCATGATTTTATTGTTATTGTTTTTTTCTTTATTATGATTTATGCCACTAGGATTCTATCATGGCTGTTATGTTCTCGATTATAAAAAGAATTAACAAAACTTGTTTTGTTTTTCAGTATAATTGAATGAAATTGGTCTTACCAATACACCCCTGAAGCAAATGTTATGTAGATAAGCAATGATAGTTCTAGTTTATATATATTTATTGCAAGGGTTTAGAGGGGCAGTAGCACGTTTTTTGATAATTTTATAATTCAAATTGTTCAATGATAATTGTATGTTAACACTAAATGTATTATTTTGATAGTGTCAAAAATCTCATTACTCAAGCCAATCTTTCATAGTCAGAGGACAAAGTATGAAAATTCACCTAAAATCCATTGGCGGCCATTTTGTGTGAACTTTAATTCATTTTGTATAAGAAAAAGGAATCGCATGGCTAAATTTTACATCATATATTTGAATTATCACTGCTCCATTTAGTTTAAATGCATTTTCTTTCAATTGGAACTATTAATTTTCATTTTCCTGACATCACCTTTTATTTCCCCTAGAAACGTGCTACTGCCCCTTTAATGTAAATTACAAAGTTAAGATGAAAGTGTAGTTATGTATTAATAGATTTAAATAAATTTTATGTACAGTTTTGATAGTCTCTTACTCTTCACTTTGTTCAAATTTCCTTATTATAATTTTTGCTACATTTTTTTCATACCTTGATCTGTCTTTGTTTCTACAATGGGTTATATTCAGCTTTGCTAAATATTATTTATGATGTATATAACTATTGACTTTATTCCCGAACACTATTACTGTCTTTTCAATGTTGCACAATTTAATTATCACTGAGAGTTAGTTTTAATTAATGCTTGTTCTAATTGTTAAATGTATTTAGATATAGAAAAATCTTAATGTTACAACACAAGATAGATTTTCAAGACATAGGTTTAGGTATTTTGATCTTAGGGCAGGTAACTTCAAGAGGTAATAAATGAAACTAGTTAGAATCCAAAATTCAAATTGTGTATAGAAAGATTATGTGCAATTTTAAGAGAGAGTTGTTTTCCTTAGAATGTAATATTCATCAGATAGGGGAATAAATTCTTTCATTTGTAACGATGTGTTGTTTTGATTTTTTGAAAATTGATATTCCTATATTTGAAGTTTGCTCATATAACCATGATGAATTCTAATTCAATACATGTTCTAAGCTGCTATAGACAGCATCAAGAACCTTTTATCCTTTTGTTGGTATTTAGACAAAATAATGATTTGATAGCACACCACGCCCTTCAATGTATGACCATATGAGCAACTTCTACAACCAAGTGAGTTGATGATAATTTCTACAACCCAAGTGAGTTGATGATAATTTCTACAACCAAATAAGTTGATGAGGATTTCTACAACCCAAGAGAGTTGATGATTTTCTACTTTCATGGTCAGATATGCAATGCTAGATGAGCTACAGATCCATTGCTATATGTCAAGGGTGTGCGGCACTATGAATTATTGGTTCAGATTAAAAAATATCCTACTTGCACACTGTTTAAAAACACTGGTATCCATTACAGGAAGCTCACACCATATGGTAGTTGTATGATGGTGGACGAACAGGTGTTGATGAGGAGGTGTGCTCGCGAAATAATCAATAGTGATATGTAAATATGTTTAGTAAGAGAAATATTTTTTCAATTAATTCAAAAATTCAACTTTCAACACTTTTTTCAACTTTCCTATGATGAATTTAAAACGTGAGAGAAAATAAAAAATTTACATTAATGTATGTGCAAAATTAAAAACAAGCTATGGTTTGTTTTTGGCAATCGTATAAAGTTAGAGGTGCTCAACATTGAGGAAGATGAACGAGTTATACATATACAGGAGCAAATAACAAGAGATATAAAAAAAGAAAAATAAACAACAATTCTTCATTGACCACTTGATGAAATGTAGAAATTACGATATCCCTCATTTATTTGGTCCAGCTTATGGCCAAGACTACACACATGCACGAGTTTCTCACTCATGTTATTTACATTGCTTATAGAGAATGAACAAATAAATTAAGATCTCATACGACAGAGATTTACCATGTGGACATGTAGACACTTGAATCCATGATTTAAAGAATTCATATCGTGTCAAGTCGAAATAAACACAAACGTAATGTGACGACAACCATGATCAATATATCAAATCCATTGAAGAAGAAGCTAAGATTGTATGTATATTCGCTTTACATTCATTATAAGAGAAACTACAGAACTTCGTTGGATAATTTAAAAAGCATACAATGCCGGAATAGAAAATCTTCGTGCAAATAACGTAAGAGAAAAACTATAAAGAACAGTTAAATATTTCTTACAGTCATTGAGACATCATATCAACTATTTATTTATGAATTCTAGAACGGTTACAATACAGTCATAAAATACAAGCGCGAATCACCTGGAAGCTCTTGTGAAATCTCCAAAGTTACTAGTAATAAAACCCTGATCTTACCTCTGATGCAATGAGACCAGTGTGCGGGCTAGAAAGGGAGAAGCATGATTATATATATTAGGGTTAGCCAGTAACTCCGTTTAAAAAATAATCATTAATTTTCTAAAACCTTATTCATGTCTGCAAGGTTTGGGAAAATAGGTTATCTGAATATGCAATTTTCACATTGATCTTCTTGACATAACAAGGTCGCGATATTTTACATAGCCCTCAGTGACATTCAGCACACTCTCCATGCGAGAACTGTTTTAATTTACTGAAATCTTTCAGATAGATTCTGGTACAAGTTTTTGAACTAGTATAACAGAGGTAGGATCAGGAGTTTATGACTTGAGAGAGAACATGAATCGGTATATGATCTAAAGATTTGCAAGCAGTCCACTTCACTGTCCCTCGATTCACCCCTTAATCCATTTAATAAACCCGATAATGGCGATATCTTCAAAGGCTAACTAATTAGTTGTTACACAGGTGCATACATAAGGTTTGTTCACTTACCTGTGTGTCGTATATCCAATATCATGTAATTTGGGATGTCTTTAAGGCATCGTATCACAGCGAAAACGAAACAGAATGTGTTTAGTTACCACTACAGATCGAAGTTAAGATTTGCTGTACCTTAGCAACATTCTAAGAACACCAAACCAGGGCCTAGATTTTCGAAGCTCTCTTAGTGCTAAGATAGTCGTAGGCCTATGTTATTGTATGGTACTTACGACTATCTTAGCACTAAAAGAGCTTCGAAAATCAAGGCCCTGAACCGTAATAGTTTTGCAGATGACGTGCCCCAGGGGTTAGCATTTCGAAACCGCTTTTTGTTATTTCCTCTAATATATCCTTCTTAAGTGATCAACAACTAGAGACACAAGTCATATGTGTTTCATGCAGGAAGTCAAAGTTAATGTGCTCATTTTTTCTCGGAGAGTCGATATAATATATTTATTTAGAAATATAAGACAATTTGTTATTTCAAAAGTGTTACCCTTTCCGACTTATTCATTATGCCAAAATTCGCACGAAAGACTAGACAGTACCAGAGTCAGATACACAGAGACAATGGACGATTCGTACTCAGGTCTAAACCAAATTCAGGTTATATTATATTTTTAACTTAGATACACTGGCAAATGAACAAACCTAAGGTACGCAGTTGTAGATAAGCGTCAACCATGACTACTACCAAGAACACATTATGTGACCCAGTAACAATTCCCATCAGTCTAACAACCCCTTTCACTCAATAATTGCGAGTATATATTTCATTCAATTCTAGCATCACAAATGCTTCTTAAATATGGATATACCAAAAGTATTCCCCTAAAGGTCAGGGACGGGTCACACATCCAGGTTACTGTCCCTTGGTCGAACTTGGGGGTAAATGTGGGACTTATCAATATAGGGAAACTTGAGATGGACACGAACCTGTTAACATTTGAACACCCGATATGCAGACGGGCCTAGTTGTACTAGCACCCAGTTGAAATTGACTTCAAATATATTCGTGAAATAATTCACATTAGTATTCGTATCGGATTTAAATAAGTTATTTTAAAGAACTTGGAAACAAATATTTTGGATATATCTGATTCTGTATCAAATAGCATGTCTAATTAATACGTACATAAAAAGTATTTACTTGATAATATATAAACTAGTTTATACCTGTTATGTATATATGAGTTAAAACGCCTGGATGTTCTAAGGGACTCGGGATTAAAACTTCAAAACAATTTTCACCAAGAAAGGCGACTTCAATCCACCAGATACACTGTTGGCATATGAGATGTGCAGACGTTCTCACAGTTTTAGGACACAAACACGGACGAAGCTCAAACTTCGAACCGGGCGATGAATATTATGAAATGTATCCATTTCATTTATATAGAATTTTACCAACATTAAAAACCTACATTGAAATTGAATTATTAACGCATATTTACAGCAAGCCGCTACAGTCAAGCAAAATGACATTTTTAACACTCCTATCTTCTCCTCCAAATTGAGATTTATTGAAATCCTTTTTTTTCCAGAAACGTGAACAGTTCCTATTTTAAGTCGTAGTTATCATATAGTAGTTAAACATATATCCCCCTCTTCAGTTGTAGTTATCACTGTGGGTTTAATTATCTTGCATCTAGATTTATCGTTTCTTTTGAACTTGAGTGTACAGTTCTCCTTGTTCATACACGTCGTTTATGCATCAAACTTGATTTCAACGTATTATATTTAACTAATAAGAGTTTTCCATCTTAAAATAATATTGACAGTACATTACTGATGTCTCAGGGTTAAGTGTTTTGTCTATTAGAACTATAACAATCCTCTATCTATTTCATGACGTAGGAGCATATATATTAGTTGATAATACAATGCACATTAAAACAAACTAATGAAAAGAGTAAATGTTATTACATTTAGAATGTAATTTCATTTACTCTTTTCATGAAGTTTTTAATACATTTAAAATATTTTACGTTTGCTCTTTTCATTAAGCTGTTTTACTGTGCATTGTATTATTTACTTATATATATGTGCTCCTACTTCTTTACACTTCTTCTGCTTGAGAACGACACAAGAATCTGTGCCGAAACGTCGCACACAAGGAACAAAGAAGTTGTCATCCATATATTCCTCTGCATTATTTTTCTTGGGAAAGTTTGATTCCTAAAAATCAGTTATCAGTTAATAAGAGAATATCACGTGCATAAACATAGATAATCACAAAAAAATGCTATAGCATTCAATACGCAATACTCATGTAATAGTTTACAACGCACTTGAGCACTACTCACTAAGTAGTAACAAGTACTGCCATTCCACTCGTTATAAGTGCACCGTGTTAAGCAAAACCCTTGACTAAACAATCAACTGTTAACGGATGTTTTTGAAACATCAAAACATGTCACCAGAAGAGCATATGGCATATACACTGATAACACCTATTTATCAATCCAGGATATGAACAATCAATTCCCCTCCATCGTGATAAGGGGGGTCATGTGACGTCACAAGCCGGATCTTCTATCCACAGATAGCTTTGTTTTACTCTGGTCCATTGTGTTGCTCTTTGACAGACCAATTTGTGTGCTCTGTCGTCATTGTAGTACAAAACGCTGAGGTCGACATTTTGTTAGAATCTACAATATGCTGAGGTCTACACATTGTTGGATAACTGTATTCTTGTTTGCTGCAGTATGGGTCACTTCTTCAGAAGGTAATCTCATATCTTTCCAGTTATATCGTCATATCCCTTAACTCCGAGATAGTCGCAATCGGCGGTAACCTTCATGGCATAACGATTTAGAAAATATCACGGCAGTAGAGGCATTAAACAATTCTACATCTATTCATTTCAGTTCGTAGAAATGAGGTGTTTCAAATACTTCCGTTGTCACGTTATCAATCTTCCACTTTAACCTAATTCGTAAGTTTAAAGCTGATATGTCAGAAATAGAAAGATACAATTATATTTATGTTAGATTTAAACCTTAGGACGGAAATTCGTGCGTCCGATTGATTATTTTTTGTACCTTCGTCTACAATAAAATTTCAACTGTGTACACAGCCCCTCTGTAGAAATATCATGCTTGTGCAATGTATCAGTTTTCAAATATTCAGCAAAATGTAAAGTTTCGTGATCATAACTTTTCCATTGACCATACTATAAGATGCTTTTGAATTACAAATTAAAAAACATGTACGTACGTACTGCTATGTATTACATATCAAACTATTGTATATATAGTCTTAACTAACTGTCTCTGCTGAATCTGCCAACCATCCTTTTCCCTTAGTTTTATCAAGATTATAATGATAGTTCAAATTAACCATATCCAATCATGATGTCACAGAAAATCAAATGTAAACTTTATCTGTACATTTGATATAGCTTTTTATTTATTAAATTATGAATATTTATATATCGACAAGGTGTCCATCCTTTCTGACAAGAAAGACTAGAACACTTTCCTAAATTCCTCTACATTGACAACTTATGGATAGAATAATAGATATGAAGACTGTATAAGACAAGTACTACGTATCAATCCTCTGTTGTAAAGAGAATAATATTCAGCTGACAAAAATCAATGATTTCGATGTCAACGTGTACTATATTTACACCACAGGGTCGTGCAGCTTGTGTAGAGAGAACCTGACCAGTGTATTCACTCAGGTTAATATTACACTGGCCACCTACACCTCAACCTGCCCGTAAGTATCACTCAACTTGCTTCGTTTATCTGCAGAAGCATCTTCCTACGCAGAGCCTACAAGGTCAGTTTCCAAACTGTCATTTTATGCCTTGCTGCAGAGACTTTACTTTTCTGTGCTGCTATAGTGCCCCTACATACTAGAGAGCAAGCACAGAAAACTCAAGGCTTATATTACTTAAAAACATACGATAAGAATATTAACGTTCAGTTACGTTTATATCAAAATATATATCAGTTAGTCAGTGTCTCAATTATTCCATGTACCTGTTGCTTTAACACTTTTAAGATTTAAGCAAGATGTTTGTATTAAATAAAAAAACTACAGGAGAAACGACATCAGCGGAGAGTTAACTGTTGTACCTTCTTGCAGACATGCCTTAGAAGATGAATTTCATTTTATGCATTTATGCCCTTTGTTTAACAATTAAAGTTAACAATATATGCTACATTTGTAATGTAGAAATAACTAACATATCATTACACTTCGCTGTCCATGGCAAACATAAATGTAGGTGTTATCATCAATATCAGGACTCTTATCGTCAACTCCTGATATCTGACACTTTTTAACATTTCATTTAAACAAGGATTATAGAACATATAAAAGATAAAAACATAACGTACAGATTCGCTTCACTCGTGACACAAAGTAGTGCCTTTGGCTCAGTAGTTAATCAGGTTTCATATTGTTTGGTGTTAAAAGTATGCGATACTGTATTGTAAGAGCAAGGACAACACTTTCAAGGGGCAGCAGCACGTTTTTTGAAAATTTTATATTTTCAATTTTTGACTGATAATGTACGGTAATGCTAAATGTATTCAATCAATCTCATCACACAAACCAATCATCAATAATCAGAGAACAAATAAAAAGATTCAAATAAAGACCATTGGCGGCCATTTTTGCGTATGCACTTTGGAATAATTTTGTGTAAGAAAAAGGACTTGCATGGCTGAACTCAACATAATAAATTTAATTCATTACTGCTTTATTTAGTTTAAACAAATTGTCTTTCGATTGGAACTATTTATTTTCATTATCCTGACATCAGCTTCTATTCCCCCTAAAAAAATGCTACTGCCCCTTTACGAAATATGTAAAAACGGTAGAAATTAACATTCGCACAAACTGTCCTTGCATTTCCCGTTAGAACTGGAAAACGATACTAATAACCTACGATACCACATCTATAACTGCTGTTTTGGAAATGAAACTGAAAACAAATATATCAGAAAAGCTTTTAAGGTTACACTGTTCACTATTTGAATGCATATATTTAATAAGCCTGTCAAATGTTTCCTGTATTAGCTTGGTGCCGAGTATCACGTACCATTGATGTGTAAACAGATATATAAACTTAGTATCAGCTGTGACATTGCATTATTTACACTAAGGTGTCATCGAACCATATGCTGTTATTATATACTTTGACTCGTAATACCAAACATAAGCACCACCATTGTGGATCAAAGACAAAATAGATATGCTGATTTTAAATGACGACCAGATGGTAGATGTAAAATGTAGGCTTAATCTAAGGGTGAATGAACGACTCCACATTGTGAAAATTGATATAGTTTTAAAAAAAAGAAAATCTATTGCAAGTTACTTATGGGATAGTATAATATATTCTCTCATTTGCACTCTCAACACTGAAGTTTGGTGAGCAAGATCACTAGTATCAAAGACTTTACTTTTGTTCCTGAGATTTAGAATAATCTCTGTTCAATGCTATTGCACACTTTACGACACCTTAACAGTTTAGAAAAAACCATGTGACCAATACTATTGCAGGCTTAAGACACCCCCACAGTTTAGCAAAAACATCATACCAATAATATTGCAGACTTTATGACAGCTTCACAATTTAGAATAACCTCCTGATCATCAATTGTGTAGGCCTTACCTCACCGCCATAACTTAGAATAACCTCCTGACCAATACTATTGCAGACTTTACGACACCTCCATAGTTTCGAATACACTGTGAAAAATAGTACTGCAGGCTTTACGACACCTTCATGGTTTAGAAAAACCTCCTAACCATAACATTGCAGACCATCAATATGTCAGGCTTTACGATACCCAACAGCTTATGATAAGATCCTGTCCAATACTAATACAGGCTTTGTGACAGCTTCACAATGTAGAATAACATAATACCAATACATTTGCAGACTCTACGACAGATTCAAGATCTGCTATGACAGCAGGACTGAGGAGTGCATAACTCCCGGACCAGATGACGTCATCAATTCCATCTTCAACTACACTTGTGGAGAGGGATATAAAAGTAAGGGATTAATGAATATATCAGCATGGCAAACATACCCCTGCAACCTATCCGGCAAGATTCAATTGAAATATATTTTCTGAAAAACCTTTAAATTTCTCAAATTGATGTGGAAGAGCTGTTTGAGTGGCGTTCTAGAAGTTGATGGTATAAGGAAGACAAGAGTAATTCTATGGATGAACAACTTCTTCATTTGACAGTAGCGACGTTTCGGTATAGATTCTTCTAACGTTTACAAGCATATGAAGAAAAATGAGGGGTACAGCAATTTATACATATTGGTTTGACAATGAGATATTGTATTTTGTTTTCTCATTATCAAACAAAAATTTATAAATTGCTGTACTCCTCATATTTCCTCATATGCTCGAAAAAGGTATCAGGATCTATACTGAAACTTCTCTACTGTTAATACTCTTGTCTTGCTTGATGTAGAAGGATTAAAGGGGCAGTAGCACGTTTTTATAGGGAATATAAGGTGATGTCAGGAAAATGAAAATTAATTATGGATGATTTATATACAAGAGCATACGGACCACATGTGTACAACATTAACATATATCCCATATTCCTTTATAGAATAGAATAGTCCCTTAGAACATGGACGCTTTTCATACATTTTCAAACTTACCCTGTGTCACTTATAACATTTTAAAACTCAGTCCTTTTATTTCCTGACTTATTTAGAATAATGTAGAAGAAACAGTGCCTCTATGCAAAAATATCTACATAACTCTTCCTCATTCAATAAAAATATCTGTTTGTTTTTAGCATAAGGGAAATATGTTACAGAAATCCTGCGTACCGGAGACTGTTGGACCAGGTTTGATGTGATCACTGCTGTGAGAGACTGCTCCGTCCATCTACATCCAGGTGATACAGGTGACATGTGCAGGTGAGAATCTTAAAGGGACAGTCAGAGTTCTTCATTAGATACTGTTTGAATTGTGTCACAATAGTTTTATATTTCTTTTTGGAATGAAATCAGGTAAATTTTAGTGTTCATATGAAAACATGAAAGGGCATTTGTTACAAACATGTCTATACATAAAGCTTTTCATCCATAGACTTATATTCAGTCACTAACTAAAATAATTCTTAAAAATATTTTTTACAAAATATTAAAGGACCCCTCAGACTCAGAAAATTGGTCGTTTCAGATCTGCGACTGATTCGAGTTGTACCTAGCTGGCGTCTGTTTTAACTACTTGGACTGTTTAACTCGATGTAAACTCGATGAATACCATGATTATGTATGGGGGTTGGGTATCGAAGGTCATTGAGAGTGTGGGTGAGGATGTAAGTGTTTGGAGGATTGGAATGATCATGATTGATGATGCTTAATTAATTTCAGTTTGTAAATGTGTAAATGCAAGACATATATTGTGAATGTTCGTTGGATTAGTTTAAAGTTGACAGAATTGGTGATGTTTGGTTGGCGTGTGTACATTTTATTTCTATTTTATTAGTGTCTTTAGTTTCTTTATATGTCCATCTTCTTGATTAATTATCTATTTTTATCCCAACGGTATGTAATACCGTCACTACGGTGGGATAAAGTCATTGCCGTGTCCGTCTGTCCATCCGTAATCATTTCGTTTCCGCAGCAGAACTAAAAAACTATTAGACCTAGTTCAATGAAACTTTAGTCAGCATATTTAGATGTGCCCTTTGGTAATTTCAAATTATTCAAATTTTTGTTTTGCGGTTTCAACGGACGAATTTAGAACTTAGAATTCGGTTTCCAGAGCAGAACTCAAAAAGTGTTATTCTTAGCTCAATGAAACTTGCAACTATTTGAATTAGTCAGCATGTGTAGATGTGCCTTTTAGTATTTTCAATTTATAAGATATATTTTTGGCGGTTTCCGTTGAAACGGAACTTTATTTGGGATCGGTGTGATAAGTCATCTTCTGATGACTCTTGTTATCAATATGTATTGCAACATTTTATGACTTTAATGTAACCTTTCGGTGACTTTAACATTTTCATGCATGTATATATATTTGAAAAACCTTTAAATGTATAAGATGAGACAAACACTAACCATTTTCTCTCAGTATGAAATCCTCTAAATGAAAAAACAAATCATTTTTGATCCACAGCGCGTACACCAACTACTACGACTGCCTCAACACGAGTATGCAGACTCTCTGTAACCAGGAGGCGTATGAGGTGATGACAGAGTTCGTTACAGTCACTACTCGACCTGAGAGACTCAGATTTGGATGTCCAGGTTAGTTACCTTGGGACCCGATATCGGAATGAGTACGTAGGTAGTAAATCTGAAACTATATAATTTCCTCAAAACCCATATTTCGTCTTCGATGAAGAACCATTGCGCGGCTGAAGGATTATAATTATGATTTTTTTAATAATAATAATTATAACTCTTTTTTGTCCGCAATACATGGTACATTGGAAATTAATTTTGTGCATTTTGCACCCGGCAGCCACGATGCAGCGCCAGTTAATGCGTTGTTCTGCCTTTACAATGCTGTGTGTCTTTTTGGATGACGCGACCGGAAATCGAACCCCGGTCTTCCGGGTGACGAGCAGACACTCTACCACTGAGTTACGTCCCCGGTAAGGATTCAACCACAACAAAGTAATGTTTCCCTGAGACTCGGTTGCAGCCAAAGAATGAATACCTTCTTTGTTAAATTATTCTGAAGCAAGACAATGATTTCCTGCCTCTTTCAAGATGGTTTTGCTTCCGTTTGACCAGCAGCATCATCGTGGTGTTTGTGTGCGCAAATTGTTCATGGGAAATGCTTATCACACGTTCAACTGGAAGACATAACACTCGTAATTCAAGGTCCACTAACATTGTGTTAGGGCGATCCATACAAATTTATGGATCCTTGTTTTGAGCACGGATTGTCGTACTCGTCGTTTTTTAAACATGGTATTTGCATTGTATATATGATTTATAGTCAGCATATACCCATTTCAACAAGATATCTGCTTAGAAACTTGAATTCATATCTATGCCTAGAAACATGTCAGGCAGAAATAAGTTTATCCCTTAACGTCTTTTAATAAAAAATTATTTAGTTCTCTCTTCATAAGGGGTCATAAGTAATGTTTTCTACGTTTGACTTACGTATTGTTGTGTATAGTAACGATGCATCCCATGATTCACTCGTTTAGCAAAAGTGTCATTAAACGGGACGTCGTTTAGTATTCTCTATATATGTTTACAACATGACTTATAACGTTTAATAAATTACGATAGTTGACATCTGATGTCACTATATGTGTAACTAAGTTGTATCCACCCTTCAAGGATTAAACAAGCTTACATTTTAGGGGGAGGCGTTTCTTTAGTTGTTGAGTGTAAATGCTTTTGAGAAACGTATTAGTTATTATCTTGCAGATCCGGTGATCGTACGTCCTCCACTGAACATTGAATGTTTCGACTGCCACAGTGGAGGAACCACCTGGCTGAATCCTCACTGCTTCGTGAATGGATCAATCATAGATGAGATGGTGGGCAAAACAATCTGTAGCGATTCCTGTATGGCGAAGACGGTCAAGTGGAATGAAGGAGGTTAGTTAACTCCCTTTATATAACTCTTCTGTGTTCCGTACTTTTAGCATATTGACTATTGAGTGTCGTTTATGTGGAGTTGGGAAAGTGTAACTAAGGAGGTGTATAACTTCCCTTTGATCTAACTCTCCCTTTCTTTGTAACCTTTGTAGGTTAGTTAAATCCCTTTTATAAAACTCTTCGTTTCTGTGTTTCCGTAGTTTTAGCAAACTGACTATTGAGTTTCGTTTATGTGGAGTTGGGAAATTGCAAAAGAAGGTGAATAACTTCCCTTTGATCTAACTCTCCCTTTATGTGTAACCGTTGTAGGTTAGTTAACTCACTTTTATAAAACTCTTCGTTTCTGTGTTTCCGTAGTTTAGCAAACTGACTATTGAGTTTCGTCTATGTGGAGTTGGGAAAGTGCAACTAAGGAGGTGAATAATCTCCATATGATCTAACTCTCCCTTTCTTTGACCTTGGTATATACATATGTATAGACACGTGATTTGTGGAGTTGGAAAACTCCTGTTAAGGAGGGGGATTAAATCACTTTGATGTCACTCTCCTGTCTTTGTCACCTTGGTTTTGGCAAAACTATCTGTACAGATTCGTAAACTGGAAAAGTCCAATTAGGTAGATGCGTTACCTCTCTTTGATGTACCTCCTCTTTCTGTGACACCTGTGTGGCTGTCTGTATAGATTCGTGTTTTACAGGCATGGAACTGTCCAATTCAGGTGGTGAGTTAACTCCCTTTGATATAACTTTCTGTCTGTGCAACCTGGTTCCCTGGCCTGTTCCGCGTGCGCTACTTACTGTAGCGCACGCGGAACGAGGCCAGGGAACCAGGTTGTCTGTCTGTGTCACTTTGGTTTCGGCAATGCTATCTGTAAAGATTCGATTATGTGGTGATGGCGAAGTGCAATTGGGGAGGTTTTTGTTTTGCTGAATTCTTTATGTTTTTCCTTTGTTTTCGCATATCATTTGTTGAGATTCGTGTGTTATGGAGATGGAAAAGTCCATTTTAGTGGTAAGTTAACTCCCTTTCATATAACACGTCATCCCTGTGTCACCTACAATTAAGCAAACTAATAAGAGGAATTGTTTATTTTTTTGAAGATGAGAGTGATATCCCTTTCATATGACTCTTCCTTCTTGACCAAACTTATGATACAGCGTCCGATAAAGGATGTTTGTTTTGGAAATTGGAGGGGTCATTGGTATAATAATTGCGACTGATTAAAAACCGTAATTTGTGAATAAATTATATGTATTCCTTGAAAATTTAAAATGTATTAGGTAGGGGAAATACATGTATGAGATATATGTCTCTTGACATTCACTAATTTGGATCTCACCACACGCCTCCCTCTGAAGCGGACAATGCTGTAGGGATTCGTATTTATTTGGGCATGGAAAAGTGTAAATACGAAAGTGATGTATCTCCATTTGTTAAAACTCCTCCAATAGTGTCACACACGCATAAGAAAAGTGATCATATGTTATTTGTGAAAATGGCAAGTGCAATTCAGGACTGACGGTAGGTCAACTCACTTTCTTAGAACTCCTCTTTTCTCTGCCACCTAAGTTGTAGCAAAATTGATTAAAGGATTTAGAATTTTTGTAAAGATGGACCAATACCAAGTCCAATTCAGAAGGCGAAGTCTCTTTGATATAACTCTTCCTTTCGGCAATACTATCTGCTTCGAACTTTGCGATGATGGAAAAGTCCAATTAGAAGGTGAGTAACTCCCTTCATCAAAGTCTTCGATGCTTTTGTATTGGTCAAATTACTTCAACAAAATGTTTTGTTGAAATGGAAATGTCCAAAGAAGGCGATGAGTTATCTTATTACAAGCGTGATAAGTTATCGCCTTTTGGTCTGACCATACTCTCTGGCTTCTATCATTTAAAGTTACAAACACAGGTACATTCATTGGACTTAGTCTATGAATACGCAGGTACGTATTGCTTCCCGGCTATTATTATCACGGTAATTTATAATACGATAATTTAATTTTGAATTCTAGATCCAAGTTAAGCTAATTATTAACTATATGGACATCAATCAGTTATGCATGTTACACTTTTTATTATTGATGTTTGACCAATGAAGAAAAATGTCGTCACTCAAACTTTCAAACTTTGTATATCATAATATTTTGTTCAGTAAATATATAAAATTAATATACGATATTATTTTCCAGTTTATATACAATTTATATATGAGTGCAAGAGGCTACGCTTAAAAAATGATGTAATGTAGTAAACAATAAGAAAAGGAAATTATGTTTTTCTTTTTCTAAAATGTTTCAGTTGCTTATCGTGGTTGTGCCCCCAGTTTCCTGACCGAAGAGTACCCTCGCCCCCTGCCTCGTTTTGGATGCCGCACAATCAAGGGGGAAACTTGGTGTTTCTGTGACAGCAATAAATGTAACCACATGTCAATGACGAAGCATGTGTAACAACGGCGAACACGATTCAATTTAAAGGGACAACAGCGCTTTTTAAAAATAATTTGAATTTCTAAAATTAGTCTTTAATTAATAATAGTATATGGCATCTGTATTATATCCAGAACATAAGTCAACTTGATCATCCGCAATAATAGAAGAATTATTATGAAGTATCATGAGAAATTTACTGGAAGCCATTATTGTGTGAAAACCGTCATTTCAGATTGGGAATTTGATCCGCTCACCGAAAATGGTCGATATTTGAACTACGATATGGTCTTGCAATTGACAATTATTTCCGTTTTGCGAGGTGTCTTTGTTTACCTGAAATACGTGCCTTTGTCCCTTTACGCCATCTGATATCTTCTTCATGTATTGTGTTTATGGTACTTTTCTATCCTCGGTATTCTGGTCCACTCACTGCAGTAACTGTGATTCTATTCTCCACAATCAAGTCGCATAATTTGAAATTTGTCATCAATGATTTACGTATCGCCACGAGTTTTAGGTTTTACAATATCAAAAATACAATTCAATTAAATAATAATAAAAAGTGTTAGACCAGGAGAGAGGCCTGATGTCTTTTGTTATCAGAAATTACTTTTTAATCATTTATCATTTTTCCGAGCCCTTCGCTCACTAGCTTTCAAGAGAATCTGCCAATTATTGATTGCTGTTTACCATATGAAGGATCGAATTTTTGTTTGAGTGGCGAAATGCATGAAATGCAAAATGCAAAACATTTTTTTATTCAATATCAAAGAAGAGATGTCATAGAAAATACATATGATGTATTTGAAAAGTTTTTACCCAAACATATATAGATCAAATCTGAACATCAATTTCATCTTTTCAATAATATCAATTTATGGATTTCTCAATGAAGATATTAACATGCAGCTGGTGTGTTTCCAATGTTCAAATGAGAATTTGCCGATGTGCTCTAACCATATTCTTTCTCATGTTCTTTGTCGATAAACTCTGCAAAGTTGGATTTCCAGTGTAATATTAAGACTTTGTTGATTTATGACTTCAACACCTTGTATTGTTTGTTTTTGCATTTATGTTTACAAAAGTCCCACATTACTGAATATGAATCTGGATACGGCGATGTTTCTGCATTTTGTTCTCATTATTCTATTTCTTTTCTTAAGTACTACTTTCAATAAAGCATAATAGATATAAAACGCTTTGTTGTGTTTATGTTCCATCTTTACAAAAATAACATGAATACACACATAAAAATGAAAAATGTGTGTATTTTCTATGTCTCATCTCAGTGACATTCTAGAAGTTGGTAGTAGTGTCATATTTACTTGTGTCGCTATATTTTGGGATGTGGTTTTAACTAATTCTATCATGAAAAACTCATACAATGTTTCTACCTTTTATTACAAATACATGTAAAGCAAATTACACAATCATCATACATCAATACATTAACCCTCTGACCTCTTGATTAAATCTGCTTAACTTAACCCCTGATTGCTTACTTAAATCTAATATTCTTATTCCTTATTCCCTACCTAACTTCATACTGCCGAAAAGCATGCTATACGATACCCATACGGTTCCCTCTAAGAAGCCGCTCCGGCCCCGCCGAAGACGCCTGTCAAGGGTTAAGCAGGCAGTTGGTACTTCTGAGAACTCCTGGACTAACTCTCTGAAACTACTGTGCAGCTTCTTTTTGTTGTACTCAACTGTCACTCATTCTTTGGGGTGGGTCTCACTTTTAGCCAATCGCTCTGGTTTTGCCAACCCTTAACTTTTAGCCTTCAACCTCTACTCTCTACCCTTCTTCTTATTAATATTAAACCTGTCTCCCTCGGAGAATTCTAACCTTACCCCTTAATCGCTTTGTACTGGTCACAAGTATCCATTTTCCGGGACTCTCCTCAATCCTCCACTAAACCAATTACGCAATGACATCTTTGCTTCAGGTTTCTTGTTTTTCCAGACATTATGATTGCCCCTCTTATTATATTACCATAACCAAACACTTGTTTGTCATTTTTCATTACTTTTACTAGATTTATCCATAACACCCCCTACTACATATTCTTGATTCATGTATACTGTCTTCCTAACTGCCTTTGAGCTATTCTGTTACACGCAATTTCCTCGCAACACTTATCACAGCATCTCTGCTCACTTCGTCCTACATTATTTCTGAATAACTCACCCCCTAACTTTTCTGGATATTTCGCCATATAACATTTCCCCCCTCCGAATATGAGTCGTCCTCGACTCATCGGAGAAGACAACATCCTACCAATCAAACCCTCCAATACTGGGTACACCATGGTAGAACAATTGCCACCTTATGTCACCGTTATCCAAACCATGGTTCACCTAAGAACCTATACATGAATTTAGAATATCAAACTGCGACCCAATATTGTTTGGAGATGCAAACACATTTAACAGCACCCTAACCCTGAAAGAGAAACATGCAAACATCAATAGTATGGAAACGTCCTATCAAGAGAACAACACATTTAGAGTTCATAAAATCCTGGCATAGCACCGTGACATCGTTAGAGTTCGTAATGCCATAGTCTTCCTTGTTGTGTATAGTTGAGGTATAGCACGGAATATCATAAATATATTAAAGTTCATCGTGCACAATCCGCCATGGAAGTCCATCACATGAATGTCAAGTCCCCATCAAGTCACCTCTCAAAGGATAAGAAATGTTCATCGAACTCTGAGGATACCATATGGAAAGTTCAGCTTCTGGTTAATGTTCCCTTCACGCACATTCACATGCGAATGTCACAGCACTGGTTCACGGTGTACAGTCACATTTACAAGTGTCCGCACTTCTGAATGTATAGCACAAGCACGTTAACAAGTGTCTTTGCAGTATCAGTTCATTGCTTTTGTGGCTGTCATAGGCCACCCCTGATTGACTACAGGGTGACCCCTCGACTCATCGACAGTTCCTCGGACTCGTCTCCTCAGACGCGTATCCCTCGACACGCCCCCTCAGACACGTCCCCTCGGTTTCATTTTGACTTCGTTGCAGTCACGGCTACTGGACCTGTAGTTTCCCAGCTATCCGGTGACCTCCGGACCGTACTATCGCAGCTACTACTGTCACTGCAAGTGGATGACCGTGACCAGTCCGTGCACCCGAGCTGAGTACCAGTATACCTCCACACGGGAACGACCATATCCTCCTTGGACAATCCATTCCTATAACACTTGAGAAAAGTACGACAGAACATCGCAAGAACAATATGACTATATCACTATCAAGTTTCATGATCTGAATATCATCAACGAACATTATTCATACATCATATAAATATGCATCCTACTACATGCACTGTGCAGGTGTTTCTTGTAAACGTGCTCAGATTTATCTCCCTTAGAACATCATGACAATACCTCGTTATATTCTCTCAAACAGAGAACCTTGGCTGCTTTCCCGCAGACCAACACTGAAAGAACTGTGTGACTTTCCGTACAAAATCAATTTTTATGTACGAAACGTTCCTTTGTATATACATATAGAGCATCAGCGAACCACCTGCCCAGCTCCAAGAAAAACACCAATGTACAGTATAAAATGTGTTTGCATTCATTTTCTAAAAAAAATAACCATCATACATAATTATAAACTAAATACATTGCCCACATGTAAACATAACGTTCTTTTTGTTGCCATTAGATTGATATGACCAACATCAACTGGAGACCTTTCAGTGTAAGGTCAATATTATAGAAGTACATTTCTTTATTATTATACCGCCTAACAATTTCATGGACTCCCGACAAAATGCAATAAACTACACCGGAAAAGATCGTTCCCCATTAATTCAATATCTATATTTTGTCCTTGTGACAGAAGAGGGACTATGAGGAAGCGATCTGACGACAAATCGGAAAGTTGCAGCTAAAACTGGCTTCGAAGAAAAAGAAATAATTGAAAAGTGTGATATCATGTGATTTTTTTTATATTAATAATATTACTATAATTAATATTATTATTATTACTCTTTTATTATATTCGAAATACACCAAAGAAATAAGTCGCCTCATACGACAAGCATATTGACGTCAGCTTTTTTTGTGCCGCCAATAAACCGAAGTGTTATTCTATCTCAGGGTATAAGTTGACCCTCCCCGACACCACACGGGGTCTCGATACTATAATCCTCAATATTTACGACTTAACCGATATGACGTCGTCAACTATCTATTATCCGTAATACGAACTCAACTCGTCTAAAGTTAACATGTTAAAAAAAACGACTCTGGGTCTGTATTGGAATGGAATATTCGGAGATTGTTCAATACGCGACAAGACACACAAACACCCGAATATGAAATACAACGATACCCCACTGACCAAGATGCTACTTCCGAACGATAAGACCTTATGAAAACATCGATATACTTCTTGCAATCACTCAAAATGTATCGGATACGTAACACTATTATGCGTAAACAAGATAAAAACGGACGCCGATTCCTTAGGTAATTTCTGCAGACTCCGCGCTGAACCCCATGAAACCTGTACAGCATTATCGCATTCATAATAGAAAAAATATTTGGACCGCCGCTTCACGACTGTCATGTTCTTCACGTTTGACCCCGCCGTTATTTTAATGTCACGCGGACATACTGTCAGAGACGTAACTAACACCTCTTCACATGTCAAAGGTGAAGATACATGGATACACAAATCCATAATGAAAATAGAATAACATCTCTTCCTGTCTGGGTTGACAATAAAACTTGGAGAACTGCAACCCTCGAACTTCAGCAAAACCTGAAAGCTGGTGACGGAAAATAAACATGCAACCATTAATTCATGCAATATCTATTTCCGAAAACTTGAGGAACAAAACTCCGTATGGAGCCCTCAGCCCTGAAGTCTCCTGGTCCTCTCTCTGGGTTGTTCTCGTCCCGCTGATCCAACAACATAACAGCACACCGAGTAACATCCTTGTGGCTGTAAAACAAATATTATCACTTCTCTTTACTGGTCTAGATATACATATGATAATTCTTCAACATTCATCCCGCAATAATTATATAGATACGTGTATATGTGTAACTTGTCCTGTCGTCTGAGACAGTACTCATCTCCTGTAACTCACTATGCATAACTTTACATCTAAGGTCCACTATGACCACAACAACTTGACACCTTGGAACAGCTTCCCTTGTGTATCTCTATATACTCAGTATGCTCATTTTTTCCAATATCCACATAACATCCGAGTGAATACTCACTCACATTATGTCTTTCATAACATGAACTGTATGGCATGTACATTACTCATCTTCTTCTCCCTTTTTTTCACTATCGGTTTATATACCGTACTCCGTGTACCTCTCACATTATTTCTCCGACAGCTTATACTGTACTCACTATATACGTCAATAATTCACTCACAGTATTGGCCTGTGTACTCAAATAGCTATAGGCCATCAACCTTCCATAGTATCCACTATACTCAATGTATAACTCCTCATTTCTCTCACCGTATGTCACTGTACTCAAGTATAACTCAATACTTCTCTCATTATCTTGTCTAGTCCTTTTGGACCCTGTCATAAGATATCTCCTCTTTATCCAGGATAACAACTGATACTCCATTAATTAAGTAGATAATTATCTCTTAATAGCTTTCTTCAGTAGCAGACATCCCTTCGCAAGTGTGCACCCTTGCTTCCGGTATGCCCACTACGCTATAAGAGACAACCATCTTGACAAAATCCCATGAAATAAATATAAATAAAACGACTTGTTACAGCTCTTTCGTATTTCATTCTTCTTTAAGAACTTTTCTTCTTCCGCCTCTTCTTTGCGTTATTCTTAACAGTCTGTTCAATTTTGTATGCCTGTATCAAATCCTTCGCTAAATTCTTGCTTGGTTCCCATGTAGCTTCTGACATCGGATAACCTTCCCAATGTATCTTATAGAAAGAATAACCATTGATAAGCTTATGTGCCATAATGCGTTTTACTTTATACACCTCGGGCTGTCCCAACTGGATATCATCGCCCTCTTCGACCATGTCGTCGGCTTCCCTATCCGATTCCATGTCTCCATCCTCACGTATAATCTCAATTGTCTCCTTGAACGAAACCTTCTTTTTATTTTTACCTGTCTCATCAACTGTCACTTCTGCCACTGCAGTCTTATCTTTTATATCCTGAACCACCGTTTCATTGCTTTCTGTTGCCTGCATCTCATCTGCCTGCCCAATAGTGTCTCTTATACCTGGATCTACATAGAGTTTCAATCTATTTGCATGGACTGGTACCTTAAGCAAAACATTATTCTCTACCTTCCTTAACTGATAAGTGCAGTGCCCTTTTAAATCACAAATATAGTATGGCCCAGTAAAGCTTGGAGTTAGTTTCTTTGACAAACCTGGTTCTACCATCCTCCTATCTACCCACACCTTGTCACCTAGCTCAAAGCATGGCATCTTGGACCCTCTATCAAAATAACCTTTAGCCCGTTCGTGCGCTTTTATTAAATTCTGTTTGGCAATGTCCCTTGTGACACCCACTAACTCTGAAATTGCTTCGACCCTTTGATGAATTGTTTGTGGCAACCCCGCTGTTGCCCCTAGCTCCACATCAATGGGCAGGTTCGCTTCTTGACCAAACACTAAGAAATATGGACTAAAAGCTGTCCCCTGTGAGTGAGGAGTGGAATTGTATGCAAAAGTAATACTAGACAAATACTTATCCCAATCGTTCTGCTTTTTGTCCACGTAATACTTCAAACTCACCTCTAAGAAATAATTAAATCTTTCTGATGCGCCATTTGTAGCTTGGTGATGGCTTGCTGTACGCAAAGTCTCTATGGACATAATCCTACACAAATGCGCAAATATTCTACTAATAAATGGCCCTCCATTATCCGTAAGTACAGTACTAGGAACTCCGAAGACACAAATAAATCTCTCATAGAACACACTTGCTACTTCTGCTGCCTCCAAAGTTTTCAATGGGAACGCCATGGTAAAACGACTAAAGCTACATGTCACTATTAAAATATGCTTATTTCCACTCGTAGTAACAGGTAGAGGTCCTATTGTGTCAGCATGCACACGATCCCACAGCCTACCTTCTATTGGTAGAGGTTTTAACGGCGCATGACGTTGTCCATATGCCCTTTTAACCAGTTGGCAGTCTACACATGTCTGAATATAATTCTTTATGTCTGTATACATTGAACGCCAATAATATTTATTTCTGATATGTTGGAATGTCCTATCCATACCCTGATGACCTGCCATCAAACTATCATGATACGCGGACAAAATTTTATTAACTAAGCATTTTGGAATAACCACCTGTTTGACACACCTGTTTTTCCAGTTTCCAGAAATCTGTGGCCCCCACAGCCTAAAAAGCGTGCCATTATCTAAGACATACTCCTGACACTGAGCCTGTAATAACTTGCTGTCCTTACCCGTTGAGTCTGAATACCCTGTACTCAAATAATCAATTATTGGACGTAATGTTGCATCTGCCTGTTGTTTAGCCTGTATATCCTCCATTGATATAGCCCCATCTACCGGTGTGTCTAGCTCATCCCGTACTTCCCTATCTTTATCCTCTGCTACCTCCGCGCTACTCTCGTCCTGCATATCCTTATCCACCTCTAACACTACCTCATCACCCTTAGCTATTGTGAATAAGCTACCTATATTTTCCAAAATATCCGACTCACCCGGCTCTAAGTGTTCACACCTTGACAACCCATCTGCATGGCTTATAGACTTTCCTGGCCGATACTTAATAGTAAAATTATACTCTCCCAAAAATAAAGACCAACGGATAAGCCTTGCTGACTTAGTGCGGTTGTTGGTAAGATATTGAAGTGCCTTATGATCTGTCATAATTATAAATTCTCTTCCTTGCAAGTATTCCTTGAAATGATGAATACCACTTATGACCGCCAAGAGCTCTAGCTCTGTAATGCTATAATTACGTTCTGCCGGTGACAAACTTTTACCTGCATACGCTATTGCATGTTCAAACCCTTTGTCGTCTGCTTGTGCTAAGACAAAACCCATACCTGTTAATGACGCATCTGTTGTTAGAATGAAAAGTTTTGTCCAATCTGGAAATGCTAAAACTGGTGGGCTTACTAAAGCTTTCTTCAACGTTTGAAACGACTCTTCCTCCTCTGAACCCCAATGAAATTTCTCATTTTTCTGCAACAGCTTATTTAATGGATGTGCAATTTTAGAATAATCTTTTACAAAACGTCTGTAATAACCACTCAGTCCTAAAAAACTGCGAACATGTTTCTGACTGGTTGGAACTGGAAACTTGTCAACCAACTTAGTTTTTTCGGTATCGACTTGGACCCCTTCCTTTGAAAATATGTGTCCCAAATACTTAACGACTTTTGCACCAAATTCACACTTACTAGGCTTCGCTGTTAGGTTAGCTGCTCTTAGGCATGCAAAAACGTCCCTAAGATCTTGCATGTGTTGATCAAAAGATGGTGAGAAACAAATAATATCGTCTAAGTAACACAACGTGGTTTTCCAATTAAGAGACTTGAATACATCCTGAATCACACGGGAAAACGTCGCCGGAGCATTACACAAACCAAAAGGCATTCTTTTGAACCGAAAACACCCGTCTTGCGTTACAAATGTCGAAATATCTTGTGCTCGTGGTGTAAGGGGCACTTGGAAATAACCTGAGAACAAATCGATAGTGGAAAAATATTGACTCTTTTTCTCCCCCAAACAATCAATGACATCATCTATTCTCAACAATGGTGATATCTCTTTAACTTTAGTCGCACTATTTACCACTCTCATGTCTACTGCCAGTCGATATTCTTGGGGTTTACCTTGCAATCTCTTCTTTTTAACTAAGATAACTGGAGAGGCCCACTCACTTCCATAATGTGGCTCACATATTCCTAACCTAACGAGCTCCCCCACTTGCCTGTTAATTTCTTTTCTCGCCTCCGGATTAACTCTATAAAACCTTTGCCTCACTGGTTTTGCGTCCCCCACATCTATGTCATGTGCTAACAAGTCACACCTCCCCAACTCTGATAAAGATGTCGCAAAGCAATCCCTATTCTCTGCTATTAACCGCTTTAACATTGACTTCTGAACCTCGCTCAAATTCTCGTCATCAAATTTCAGTCCAAGCTCTAATATCAGACTATCTACCTCCTCCGCAGACAACTGAGTATTCTCTGTCCGGTCTTTTTGATCCCCTTTCTCTTCCAACTGTCTAATCTGATCGTTACTTATATGACAACACGAGGCAATCTGTTGACCCCTCTCTAAAGCAATATCCTGAGCATGAGGATTCAATACCCTATAAGATGTCAACCCTCTTGGAGCCGAAGCTACACACCGCGCTCCCAAAACACATAACTCCTCGCTTGCGCACTGAAGTGGCTCACACAATATGTCATCGGTTTCAGTAAAACAAGGTATATAAACCCTTATTGTCATTTCCGAATGAGCTGGAACAATGGTACGTTTCATTACTCTAACCGGTATCTCACAACGATTATCTGACTCTACACCCCCATTCACTGTCTCCTTACTATCAACACTACACAATGGTTGAGAAGGTAATTCACCCGGTATTTCTATTGTACCATTACTGAAGTCTATTACTACCTGATGTTTCTTCAAGAAATCCAACCCTAAGAACATTGGAAATATTAACCTTTTGACAACATAAAATGAATGTTCATAAAAACGACCTCCTAACTCAAATTTAACCTTCATTTGACCAAGTACCGGAAACACGTCCTCGTTAATACCTCTGAAATTCTGAACATCTGGCGGCTGGAGATTCTCCTCGCGCCATAACCCTGTGTCTCTCAAAATACCCTCTGTGAGCACAGATAGGCACGCCCCCGTGTCAACAATGGATTCCGCAAAACAATTATTTAAGCGAAGTCCAATTTTCATTATTGAGTCTGCCTCTGTTACCCCAGAAAAAATTCTCCCCTTGCCTGGAGTAAATCTATCCTGTCTGGCATAATTAAGAGGACGGACGCCAGGTCGGCCGGACTCTATACATTTATTACCATAGCCCCCTCGTGTATCACCTGAATAATAATGCCTGTCATCTCTAGACACCCAACTTCTATTAGTGTTATAGGCCCATGGTTCTCCACAATTATGACAGAAATGTCCCATAACTCTGCGCCGCTCACTTTGCCTAGAAAACCTGCCTGCCCTTAGGCCTTGTACCCTTAGTCATCTATTACTCATCTGAATTGGCGCTCTGCAAACACGCCGAAAATGCCCAAGGCGGCCACAATTAAAGCATTCAGCTCCTCGAGCTGGACACCTTTCAATATGTGACTCAGAGAACTTACCGCCACACTTGAAACAGGTCCTCTCAGCGCTTCCCCCCGAGCGGGTAACGACTTGTCCCTGTGCGTGCGTCTTGTCACTGGAGGGGTAAGACCATCGTACTCTGTGGGCCGAAGTCTCCCTCCTTGGTCCAACACCGGTTACACTCTGTCCCCTCGACTGTCTCCGTTCCATCTGTCTTGGTGGTCTACCTTGCCAGCGACCTGGATCCGGTGCCTGCTGTCTCCATTCAAATGCTGCTACGGGGGGTACCTGAAACTCACAGTTTAATCCTGCATTTTGTTGCTTCTCCATTCTCTCGCATACATTTTCTAACCTTTCGAAACAACCCTGCACTATACTTCTGGTATCCTCCTCTGCAATGCTTTGTGCCAATCTGGCAACTTCCACAGCCGCAGCAAGAGTCTCAGGCTTTTGAATTATAACCAGCGCTCTAACGTGTGCAGGTAGGCCGCTCACAAAAGAATCTAAAATGTCACTTTCAGTTTTTCCTAACACTGTCGCCAACCTTGTCAGTTCAGCTAAATATTGATCGAGACTCTCACCTGGTTTCTGTCGGCGAGATTGAAAATCTTTAACCATTGTCCACTTTGGTACAGCATGGCAAAACCTTTCTTTAAATTTTATTTCTAAAATTTCAAAATCATCGTTCGTTTCGAGTTCTACATGTTGAACCCATAAGTACGCACTCTTGCGCAAAAATAAAGGAAACGCTTTAATTTTCTGAGTCTCAGACCATCCTTTAAAATCAGCATAATGATTAAATCGGGCCAAAAACTCTTGAGCTACCGAATGGTCTGTACCATCAAAAACTTCAGGATGAATACTATTATCTCCCATTATATCAAATGAGGTATCCGTAATATTTACGTATGGGGACTCAAAAGACAACTCTCTATCCTCAATCCCCTGCAATACACTATCGACCTGAATAACCACCGACTCCTCAATACCCAGAGCTTCTTTAGCCTCTGGTAGGCCCTGCTCTTCTAAGAATACCAATAAATCTTCCTCTGAACCTGATCCCTTTAACTTTTCATTCACTGTTTCCTTACAATTTACCTCACCGAGTAACTCGTCCCCTCCTGCTATACTAATAACTTCGCTTCTCAAATCACCTCCTGTATCACTTAAATGCCTATCCGTATCTATTTCCTGTCCTTCTCCCCGATTGGCTACAATATGAGCATCCCCTACATGTATCTGGCCCGCCTCAAAACCAAATTGGTCGTTCACTAAATCAATCTGTTCCCCGTCTAAATCAAACTGTACATTTGACGCTATTCTCTCAGCCTCCTGCGTAATAACAGCGTTACCCTCTAATTCCTCTCTGACCTTAGCTGACTCGTCTGTATCTCTTTGAATATCTTGTTGAATAACCTCTAACCTATCCTTTCTATCTTCCAAACTCGCCTGACCAATATCAATTAATATCCACTCCGCCAAAGCACTTGTCTCGTCCTCAAATTTTAACACAGTTTTCACGCTCCCGTCTACGCCTGCCCCCAAACTAGTCTTGTCTATTAAAGACTCATTCTCAATTCGTAATGAAACCCCTCTTGCATTTGTCTTTTTAACGTTTCACTTTTGGGTGTGAAATTCTCTATATCTACCCCCGTAGGACTTGGCCCGTTGAAAAATCTAACTTCTTCAAAACTGTCATCCGGTGAAATCGGATAGTTAAATGATTTTCGAAATATAGTACCCTGCTTGACTTCCCCCGTATTATCACCAGACGCTTTGGATCTTGTACGCTTAGCTGGTCCGTTATTCATATCATAAAGAAAACACCATATTAACTGAAACACTAATCCACATGTTCCATATCCGCTACTGTTAATTCAACAATATGAGTCCTTTCTAATGTTTGTCGCATATTCGCTAAATTATGAAGTGCTTGATACAAAGCAAATTCAGCCTGGTTCAATAAATTAAGTTTACGGGGCAATTCCTGTAGTAACCACTCTAATTGCAATAGAATTTCAGCCCTTATAGCTTCAAAATTATTACTTTGTGGCAAGCCCGGCATTATTTTTATCTATTATCTCCACATAACCCGCGTGATAGTGAACTAATAATAAAAATCTAATTATAATTAAATATTACAAACGACACCCTTGAAAAACCTTCCTAACTTCGTAATTGACCCTCGTAGCAATCTAAATTATTTTCCAACCACTCTTATACATCTATAAAATATGACTTAACATACCTTCGTGTTTACACCCCTTTCCAGAATAACGGGATCACAGTTAACAAGGCCAACTTATATATAACGTGTACCTTGCCCGCTCCTACCAAATATCCCGTTCACCATCAAATCAATTTTTTTTTAAAGACCCCATAAAATTATTTCCTAAGCAATAACAAAATTAGAGTTTGGAATTGCCACCCTGCTCAGTAAACCTGACCAAGACTTTAACGGCTCCTGTACGCCAAATTTTTAAAGCTCCACCTCACACTGGTGCGAGACACACAAAATATTTATATTATGTTACCAACCGAATACCCCCAATTCCTTTCCGCTATCAAAAACCCCAATGACTAAACTATAGTCCCATAAAATAATCCAGCAAATCGCATTCATAATTATTCCAACCATAAATATTCTTACATAAAATATATTTCATCCATAAAATATCATAAATATATCCTTGCCTGAACCAATTAAAGTTTCACGTACCTGTTTTATAACACTATATAACTAATACATATAAAATTTTAAAACCATCATACCATGTAGGCAAAAACATTAATAACCCTTCTTATAGCAATATATAACATTGTTAACACTTACCTTTTTCCAATAATTCATTTAAGTAACAAATCGTAACCAACCCTTTCTCCAAAAAGATCCCGCTTCACAGGGAAGCTTTACTAGTATTATCGATCCGCGACGGTCTGCTCGCCTCACAACATTACCTAACCTGTCTACCAAACTGCCTCAGACCGATCGATAAACAATACCGACTGCCCGTTCATTGACAATACCCCCAGAAACAAAATGAAAAATTCCCCGCTATTTTAGTTCTATGAATCTATCTCAAAGCTAAATAGTTTGAGAAAACCCGCATCTCCCCATGTCATATTTACTTGTGTCGCTATATTTTGGGATGTGGTTTTAACTAATTCTATCATGAAAAACTCATACAATGTTTCTACCTTTTATTACAAATACATGTAAAGCAAATTACACAATCATCATACATCAATACATTAACCCTCTGACCTCTTGATTAAATCTGCTTAACTTAACCCCTGATTGCTTACTTAAATCTAATATTCTTATTCCTTATTCCCTACCTAACTTCATACTGCCGAAAAGCATGCTATACGATACCCATACGGTTCCCTCTAAGAAGCCGCTCCGGCCCCGCCGAAGACGCCTGTCAAGGGTTAAGCAGGCAGTTGGTACTTCTGAGAACTCCTGGACTAACTCTCTGAAACTACTGTGCAGCTTCTTTTTGTTGTACTCAACTGTCACTCATTCTTTGGGGTGGGTCTCACTTTTAGCCAATCGCTCTGGTTTTGCCAACCCTTAACTTTTAGCCTTCAACCTCTACTCTCTACCCTTCTTCTTATTAATATTAAACCTGTCTCCCTCGGAGAATTCTAACCTTACCCCTTAATCGCTTTGTACTGGTCACAAGTATCCATTTTCCGGGACTCTCCTCAATCCTCCACTAAACCAATTACGCAATGACATCTTTGCTTCAGGTTTCTTGTTTTTCCAGACATTATGATTGCCCCTCTTATTATATTACCATAACCAAACACTTGTTTGTCATTTTTCATTACTTTTACTAGATTTATCCATAACACCCCCTACTACATATTCTTGATTCATGTATACTGTCTTCCTAACTGCCTTTGAGCTATTCTGTTACACGCAATTTCCTCGCAACACTTATCACAGCATCTCTGCTCACTTCGTCCTACATTATTTCTGAATAACTCACCCCCTAACTTTTCTGGATATTTCGCCATATAACAGTAGGGGTTAGACAATGACACGCTATATAGGTGAACAAATATTTCTTCTTTAGAGAGTTTGAATGCAGTATAAGAATACATACCGAAGGTAGCTAGAAGGAAAGAAGTATAGCCTTTGATTTTGATTTAGTACAAGTCCTTTCTCGGTTTAGATGTTTAACCCATAATCTTAAAATACAACTGAAGCGTTACAACGCAAATGTACATCCATCTTGCCTGATTTGTGGCAAATGTAATTTAGATGCGGTGGTAGATGAATTCCATTTCCTACTTGTATGTCCTTTTTTTGAAGAAAGTAGAAAACAACTTATACCTGATCATTATTTTCAATACCCGACTCAACATAAACTTATACAATTGATGTCATGTAAAACTGAAAAAATATTGAGACCACTAGCATTATTTTTGAAAAGGAACATGTACAAATAATATGCTTCGCACACCTTTTAATATGTTAAGGTAAAAATTGTTACCATTGAAATGTATAATGTATCAAATATTGTACTCTGGGCCATGTGGCCTTCAATACAGGAAATAAACTCTCTCTCTCTCTAGAAGGAAAGAAAAGAGGCTTTCATCCAAATTCATAGAATATCCTTGTGTTTATTTCCGACGTCAAGTTTACCTGTATACCAATAGTGTTTGAAGGTAAAACGAGCTTATAGGTCGACAAAACGTCCAGTGTCAATTCTTCAAATGCTGTTTCACATTAGCGTTATGCTTTCAGCTCAAGAACTCATTTATGATAAGATTTGCTAGTAGGAATTGCTTGTTGAAGAGTTGGTTTCAAAACTTGTGTCCCGAAATCCTTAAAAGATGTAATTTTGTTTTATAGTTGAGGTAATCATGCGAAGTTTTATCTCTGAACGTACACATATAAATGTTTGACGGTTAAAGACGAAGTGTATTTTGACTTATCAACTTAATGCTCACAATTGTGGCGATATGCAAAGTCTTGTCTTGATCGTATCAAAGATCAGAATCAGTGAGCTATTACTTCTCGTGAAGAAGAGAATAGCCCTGATGGAATGGCTCTTTATGCCTCAGATTGTCACAAATATCAACCTTCCTTTTCCGATTGACCATGTATCGGAGATGTAACTGTCTTAACTTTATATTTTCTCCCCACAGAGGCAGATCGAGTCATGAAATGTTGATGAAGCTTCTGTTCTTATTCGCCGAGTTTGTGGGGGTAGAATGACAGATAAATGGCCCTGATTGGAGACAATCAAAGTTAGTTTTGCAATCAGCGACGCTGTTCTAAAATCATAAGTTTGGCTACTGAATCATGGAAAAAGCATTGTGATATGATCTAGCCATTTCATGCGAGAAGCAATGGATTGTGGTGCAATTTTCCCCCCACAGAACAGGAGCTAGACCAACATTTCATGACTTGATCTGCCTCTGTCGGGAGAGAATGTAATTTTTAAGTATAAAGATGCTATGCTCAGTCGATCGCGTTCATTATAGTTCAGCATTAACGGGCGCAGCTCGCTGAATAAGTTGGTTACCAATATAGCATTATACTCTAGCAGAAACCAAAAGCATACATGAAAACTGGTTACCGTTCAAACCCCAACTATCGACCAACGCCTAACTTTCCTTTTGTCTACTTCAAAGTTTGCTTAATTGAAGCGCGATTGAGACTTTTTTGTATCATGGTTGCGACTTTATACCTACATATTTTCACAGAGCTAAACCGATAAGTGATTTTTTCAGCAACTGACGGATTTTCTAGATAAACTGACAAAAAAAATTGGTCATATTTGAATCTTTGAATCTGTACAAATATCGTTAATGCATGATACAATATACGATGAAAGTGTCTTAAAGATTTATATAACAAGTGTATGTATGTTCTATCTGCAATTTCGGCTTCTGCACTTAAAGAACGGTGCACATCGATTTCCGTTGAAAACGAACAATTATGATACATTTGTCATGTGACAATTAACATGTTGAATTTTGAATTCATATTATATGAATATATTTATATAGCGCGCATATCCATCCACTCGTGGTTGCTCAAGGCGCTTGTTGTTTCCCCTTGTTAATGGCATTCTTTAATCACCGTCATTTTTCCAATTCAACTCCCTGGGAAGTCTTCAACCGGCATCCATATATGGCGCTCAGGTTAGGGACCATTCTATGCCTCACAGGGCACCCATTCACAGCTGGGTGAACTGAGACACATAGTCACAGCAGTTTGTCCAACACTGCTGAACGCTGATAACCGACAGCTCGGCGTATGTACGTGTTCATGTATCCACCATTCAGCCACTGACATGTATTCGTGGGATCTTTTAAGTGCGCAGTTTTTGTTGCACTACACACTAGGGCTCCAGGGTGACACTTATAGAGTTCTAACAGAGGTTTTTACACCTTGGGCTGGATGGGATTCGAACTCCGGTCCTCAGCAACGTGAGACCGACGCTTTTGCCGACTGAGCTATCCCGTACCCATATATTCATATATAGGTGCGTACCAAGGCCCAGTAACATGTCAAAAACCACGGGGTGTACTTTAACCTAGATTATGTCACAAAGATGACTGAAGGATAAGTAGTATCATGCCACAATGATGACAGAAAGATATCAGTACCGCTATAGTATTGTTCAGGTACTGAGGAGGCTGACCGATATAACCCGAGGATACTACATTGTAGGTGGGACCCTCGGTGTACCTGATGACAAGATAAAGATTACCTCGGGAATAGATCAAAGGATAAATGTTTTTACGTAATGAGAGAGTTTATTTCCTGTAGGCCGCAGAGTCCAGATAACAATATTGGATATACATGCATTTCCATCCCCCTCATGCGATACATCTGATGAGGTTGAAAAGTAAAATTGCCGAAACGAAGCTTTTTAAGTAAATCAATACATTTTTGTTGGTACTTTTGCATGAAAGTGTGTGGTTGTTTTTATTTATACGGCTGTGTCACACGGAACATATCTTATTACTCTTAAGTATTATTAAGTGTCTGAAAGAATTTTAGGTCTTTTCCTGTGAATGTACTGTTGAAGGGCAATATGGTGTCAAAGAAACAAACAACTATACACGTGGACAAAAGTTTTGACTTTTGAGTGATACGCCGGTACTTCTAAGGCACATTGTAAAAAGACACTCTTAAACAAATTATATGTTAGTTTATTTTACCGACAGAAATATTATAAACTTTTGTTCAATTGTCACTTCCACACATCAGAACAGCTATTATTCAGGTGTTTCATCAATGACGTGAAAGCATTGCTTACATAATACGAGTTTCGTGACTTAGTCAGTTTGAAAATTCTTTGAAGTTTCAATTTTGTAATTTTGTGTTGTAGGTGCTACATTTGCAGATTGTTAGGTTTCATACGATTTAATCAGTTGTGATGGCAGAAAAATATGATTTGCATTATTTCTAGCGATCATAGTGAATCTCATTTTCTAACATGTTAATTGGGCCACATGGATAACAGGCTTTTGTTAAAAGCAAATATACACACACAAGAGAATATTGTCAAATGAATAGCAAAACTTTAAGAAACTTAATAATTGGAGGAATATATGGATGACAAGTTATTGTTTGACAACAACACAGAAAGCTGTGTCAAAACGTTGCATACCAATGCATACACTAGTTGTCATTATACAATTTCCTCTTCATTTTTGTCATTCCAACTTCTAAAATGCCACCGAAAGATGTTTAAAGAAACTTAAGTAGTTTAATATCAAAACAATTATTGGTCTGACACGCTGTCTATTCTCAGACTTGACAGGGTCTGCTTATCGTAGGTGAACCATGGTTGAATGGTGTTCACTTTAGCTGCCATGGACTTTTCATCAAGACATGTTTAATTTTATCTGAAAATGTCAAATGTATTCGAGTAAGTCAATGAATCTGCAATTTTGATTGGACCTGCCAATTTTTCAAACCACTTACTACATGATCTTGTGTACGTCGCAAAATACATGCGGAGTTGCAAAGTTGAATAGTAAAACAGTCGATACGAAGCTTGTGTAACTAAATCATTACATCTCTACTTATACTTGGACATATAAGTGGGTGGTTGTTTATAAATACTAAGGCGGATATATCACACGGAACACACATTATTGCTCTTGGGCATGTTGAATGGTTAACTTTTCAAACGACTTTGGTCTTGATGGGCTTTTATTGCAATTCATTTAAAAGTTTTATTTACATACTCATACTCATATTTATTCATAATAATTATATTAATCCGTGCTTCATTGAGTAACACCATTTCACAAGAACCTTTACATTCGTTAACAGTGCTTGCATTGGGATGCAGACAAGCCTTCGTTCCTACTATTTTAGCAAACACTTACCATTAAGTCTAAATTGCTAAATGTCACATGGCATATCAGGTTCGTGTTGCCAATCAACAATCAAAACTCACAGCTTTAAGGGGCAGTAGCACGTTTTCTGATAATTTTATATTTCAAAATTTTCACTGATAACTGTACGTTAATGCTAAATGAGTTACTTTGATAGTGTCAAAAATCTAATTACACAAGCCAATCATCCATTGTCAGAGGACAAAGTATGCAGATTCATCTAAAATCCATTGGCGGCCATTTTGTGTGAACACCTTTTATTCATTTTGTGTAAGAAAACGGACTAGCATGGCTCAATTTTACATTATGTTTTTGAATTATTGCTGCTCCATTTAGTAATTAAATACATTGTCTTTCAATTGGAACCATTAATTTGCATTTTTCTGACATCACCTTATATTCCCCCTAAAACGTGCTACTGTCCCTTTAAACTGTTTACTTCAGAAGTAAAAGACGTTGGTATCATTTCACAATTTAATGGGTTTATAGTTATTTCGACAGGTTTCGTTAAAAACACGTTGTCGCGTTGAAACAACCCAGGAGTAGAATAATCGATACTGATATGTCAGTACTGTCATTTATGTTTGACTTCTTTTAGTTTAATTGTGTATGATAGATTGATGACCCTAAACGTTTAAACACATGTTAAACCATTATATAATCAAGTTTATAAGCTAAATTAAATAGATTACAATTCTGTGTTGATAACCATCACTAGAGGATGTAACGCTATAGGGATAAGTAGGCAATAACCACTTACCTCAAGGAAAATAAGATATATAATCATACATCTTAAGGTGCCCAGGGCGTTTTAAAGATACTATAAAACTTACCAGTTCTTGTTTGAAACTTATCATCTGTTGTGAACTGTTTATATACAGTAAGGTGACTTAAAGACTTAAACTGTAATAAACTGTTCTATCTTCATTTATACAGTAACGTGGCTTTAATACTTTAACTGTTATCAACTGTTCTATCTTCATTCATACAGTAACGTGATTTAAAGACTTCATCGCCTGTGTTACTGTTACTGACGATGTGGAGACGGGATATGTTGGTTACTGTGTGTCTCTTGTTACTGTTCTGTGTATCATCGGGTGAGTGGTTACTTGATTATTCGTCTATTTTATGCACGTGTTACCTATGCTTTAAAATATTAGTATATGTATAAACTTGTAATATTACGATATTTCAAAAGACAGCCTATTGAAAATAAAAATCAATAAAACTAACAGTTTCCATCATTTCATAGATATATAGAGTGTTGTACTTGACAATAATATTTATCGTTACAATTATCGCTGACTAGATTTAACGTTATAACATTGTTAGCTTATCTGAACATTTGCAAAAAAAGAAACCCAAAATAATTCAGTACACCTATCGTATCAACCCCCTTTAATGCCTTGCTTAAATTGTGCTTAGTTGTTTTGGAGGATTAGGTAGCTAAAGTAAACCTGCAATGTCAGAAATTATGGCAAACAAAGCATATGTAGCTACACTTTATCTATATAATACTACGTTTTACGCTTACGTTAGTGTGACTCATCACAAAGAGCTAAATACTCTTACGTAACTAGTTATTTTGTTTATGTTTACATTGCTTCTCCATCTCGGTGTAACAGCAATATCAGAAGCAGGATTCTATATACTTTACATTGCAATTCATTTATATAGGAAATATATAGGTATATGTATAAATATGATTGTGTAATGACTCTCGTTTTAAGCCTGTATACTCGCATTTATAACAAACGCACATCTTCACCATGCTGTAAGGAAAGCCATATTTAATTCCATGAACATATTTTTTCTCTCTTATTACTTAATTTAATTTTTTATTTTATTTTGTAGTTTCCTCCGACAGTTGCCCAAGAGACTGTAGATACGACCTGTGTACAGCCTTCTCACAAACTAATATCACATTGTTGTCGTACGCCACGACCTGTCCGTAAGTAGACTCCTTTTATTACATACGATGACAAACATTACGGGGTTAATATTTTTCATACGATGCCCAAATGCAAAATATCATTTCACTGTCATTGTGACGTGTCATCTTGAACAAAGTCATGACGACACATTAGTCGTTGACGTTACCCTTTGATGCGGCGACCCAGCTTTGGTTTACAGATTGTTCTAATTTCAATTAAATTCACAACTTTGGTAATTCATAGAGCATTATAATCGTATCTCTGTCATGCTGTATTCATGACGCCTGTGCCTGAATGTAAGTTTATCCTTCGCTCTAGCTAGGAAAATCCTTACAATTTATTTTTTGCAAAAGTTGCACTAATCTCATGTTATGGCAGTGGTATTATATTATTTACACTTCGTCAAAGAGAACCGTGCTAAACACTATCTTGATTTTATTAAAAATAATCATCAGAGGTGGTTCTGAGATCAAACATTATTACGTTTTCGTGCACTATTTTGTTCGTTACAAAAAAAATTAATATTCCGATTTATTCATGTATGCCTAACACCTTTAAATCTTTCAATAAGAGACTGACATTAGTGGATCGTTTTAAAATGTGAAAAGGTACAATCCATAATGAGAGTTCATGTTAATTTTCTATCGCCAAATACATTTTTCAGGATTTATGAAAGTTTTAAGACGTGTTATGAAAACACAACGGCTACATGTATCAACACAGCGGGTGATGACCTCAACTATGACGTCTTTAACTACACATGTGGGGAGGGGCATGATCGTAAGTAAATCATCAACTTACAATACTTCTCTTGGTCATTAATGAGGCAGTGGCACGTTTTTCTTTAAAATATATTTCTTCAAATTGCCCCTAAATAGTAGGTTATGCCAAACGTATTATCACCTGAGGCTAAAACATCAAGTATCAAGGGAAAAGTTCTGGCAACTATTTCAGTGTGAACACCTTAACATAATTTAGTTTAGGGAAATTTAACCAATCTGTGTACGTTTGTCAAAGGATTTTCCGTTATATTGTTTATAATATATTTCCAATTGGTTTTAATGTTCGTAGGATACCCATTTTCCTATATATATGCTACCTTGCCTGACAAGCACTCTGAAGTCACTAAACTCACAACTTTCGTGATGTTCCAGAAATTGTTGCAACCGGGGAGTGTTGGACCAAAGAGGGTGTAACAACGGCTATAAGCAACTGTTCTGTTCCTATGACGTCACTGCTACCTGCCCAAATGTGCAGGTGAGACCATTATTCACAAACTTTCACAAGCAAATTACATTTTCATTACATATAATTACAAAATACAAATTTAATCAAGGATACATAACTGACAAAGCCTTGGTGCCAATATTGAACTAAATTGACTTACGTAGCTTAAAGATGCTATATCATACTTGCAATATTTTAAAAGTATTTTTTATGTATACGTTGTATTTTTAGAAAAAATTAGCGACCAACCTTGAGAAAATCGGACCAAAATTCGTCAAATAGGAGATAATTTACCAAAAAATACCGAAACGGCAGTAGATATAAGGGCGAATCAAGTGTGGCGATTTCACAACTTCCGGTTTCTAAATGTACCCTTGAAAACCGTCTTTGTCGCGCTCAACTAGATTTTATATTCCTTTTTTTCGAATTAGGTATTCGTTGCTGTCAAAGTTGATACCCATCGAACGCAATTACGGTAGTTGAGACACGGTGTAAATCCTACAAGCATAATGATTACGTCACCGAAAGCGGGTTCGTTAAATGACATGCCCTTTCTACGAGGGGTACTGTGCTTGAAGCGTCGAAATAAGTATGTGATTGTTGATTAAACAATCTAAATATGATATAAAAATTTCGACGAAAGATTTTTCTACAAAGTGATGTATTTCATTTCTCAATAGCTAAGTTTCACCCTGAACCGCTTGCAAGTATGATACAGCATCTTTAAGTGCAATGTCCAAGGATGACACTGTTTTGTGCACTGACTAATGACTAAATGTGCTATAAATGAAAAATATTGATCGTTTATTATGATTTGATGATATTCTTAAAACAAACAGTAGTGAATATCTTGTATCTAACTTGTTTACTTATATCTACATTGACAAGGTCTGCACAATTTTTCCGTACTCAATATACATGATAAAGTGGAAAGATGATAATTTTATCGAAGACTATAAATCTTATTGACAACTAACGTCCAACGGGATTCCATAAGAAGACGAGTTGGTGTTCATCTATCGTTGAATAAACATAGCAGTGCAGCCCTTTGTGTTTTATACTCTCTGCTATGTTTTATTAAACGATAGATGCAGAACAACAAGTATACTATTTCTTATAAACTAGTGTCCAAAAGAAACGAGTTTTCAACGTCCTCCGAAACAAAATTCTATTACCTGACAGAGTCGAATTTAAGTGTGCTTAACAGGCATATGTCTTGTAAAGAAGTATGCACATTTTCATTCTTCAGGAAAAGATACTTTTGATATTGTGTCTCTTCAAACGCAAATGGGGTGCATAAATCGAAATTTCAAGTTGTTTTATGCACAGAACTTTTGTCGTTTCACTATATAATTGATAAAGTATTGAATTTAGGTAAGAATGCAATCTTGTTGATACAATGCACTTTATTTGACATAAATTCGTTGACGCGTCATTGCACTAGAACGTTTTAAAACAAGCGAAAGTGTCCAATTTCTCCCTGCTATCTCGCCTAGTTAAGGAGATTCAAGATCGATGATTTTTTAAAATGCATGTTTTTTGCAAACACGACAAGATAATGTTTCAAAGTTTTGCATAGAGGTGAGTTTACTACTGAAGAAACATAAAACTATGTTTTAGTCTTATTAATCTGCAGTGGATTGAGTTATTTTGGGATTTGTATGGTATCGTTTCTTTTGGACACTAGTTTATGAGATATCCTCACCAATAACTCGTTTTTATATAAAAACAGTTGAAAATTATGGTATTTTTAGCAAATACATTTTGAGAATAATTATGCCTCCCGTCGTAGAACATATTCAGTAGCATTGGACGAGTCCATCATTATATATAGGGTGGACGATCCAATAAGAACAAAATCAAATGAATTGAACAATCAATGTGAATTTGTTTTTGAACATGTACCATCAAATATTTGAACACTATATATTCTCAATGACAATTACATGTGATTTGGTTTCGAATCGACAGTTGCCAAATCAGTAATGATGGACAATAGATGCCACTAAAGTTTGATCAATGGACTTGACCAATATGACGCCATTTTATAAGTAGCGTTCTTATAACTGACGTCATTAATCTATGTATCGTCAAATACGGCACATCGTCGGTCCCATTGTCCGCCATTGTTTTAATGCCGTGAGTATCTTATATTACATGATATTTGCACACACAAGTATATGTCACAGTGTAGTAACTGTCCGGATGCATCTGTAGATGTTACTCTTTATGTGTTCAACCGTTGTTCCTTGTCGGTGTATGAAGCTGCAAGGAGTAATTAACAGTATCAACTAACTTGCCAACCTCATATTTGGAAACAGGAGACCAATGAATGTTACAAATATATAATGAATATTTCCTCACAGTGCCTACACCGACTACTACGACTGCTTAAAGACGAGTATATTGGACCTATGTGACCAAGTGGCTTATGAAGTTCTGATGGAGTTCGTTAAGGTCACGACTCACAGTGAGAGACAGAGATTTGGATGTTCAGGTTAGTTAGTTTCAATCTCTAAAACCTTATCCCTTACCAAGCTTGATATGCCACCAGATACCGACGCTTTTAGAATGACTGTCTCCAGAGGTCTTTGGGGGTAGCAGACACACATAGGCCTACATGTGTATAATTTAAAAACTTATAGCGTTATCTAATATGTGGTAAGCCACCTGTTAATATTTTGCCCTTCCAGCAACTTAATATTGCTTTTATGAATGAAACCAAGTTCTGTTCTTGACTGTTTTGTTCGCAGTTGTTCTGTCCTTTTCGTATCTGTTTCCTACTGTTTTGGTTTTTATGCTCTTCTCTTGCTATGCTGCTTAGAATTCAGTTAATGCGGTAAAGTGCAGCAGTTAATGTACCTAGAGTTGATCTAAAAACACTTGTTTAATCTGAATTGTTTTTGCCTTTGAAAATTTGGAATCATAGAATTTTTTTGAATCACTATTGTTGATTTTAATAACTTATAATAGCACACTATGTGAACCTATAATCTCAAGCAGTATCTGATGTCAACATTTACATTCGTTCGTGACATACCTATGTCTTATTGTATGCAACAGCATAATAAATGCTAATTCTATTTTCTACAGACCCAGTGATAACCCGCCCCCCACTGAACATCGCCTGTTACGACTGTAACAGTGGCGGCACGAGTTGGAGGAATCCCCACTGTTCAACAGACGGCACCATCACAGACTCCTGGGTGGGGAAAACAACCTGTACAGGAACCTGCTTTGCCAAAACGGACAGGTGGACTCGTGGAGGTGGGTTGTCTTCCCTTTGCTTGTTGCCTTGACACTATATCTTGGTTCTCTTGTCATAGTGCGCTGCGCTTCAGTGAATCGCAATATTTTGATACAAATAACAAAGAAGCAAGGATACACCTTTAATATCATAAAAAAAACTATCACACTAGTAGTTTGAACGACAAGAATAAGAAGATATCGCTGGTCATCTTACTCTATGAGATATATCGAGATGAAAATTAATAATTATTAATCATATTCCAACTGAATTTCTCGTATAGGTTGGAATCGCTGATATGACCTAATTCAAAAAAAGAAATCTATCTTCTTGCAATTAAGAATCGTTTTTGGATGTCGTGACTAATAAACATGTAAAAGGAGGTGCGGTACATTATTTAGACCAAATATAATAATATATATGTAATAGGGGTGCGGCATATTGTTATAGGGGTGCAGAATATTGTAATTGGGTTGCGGAATATTGTAATAGGGGTGCGGCGTATTGTAAGAGGGGTGCGGAATATTGTAATAGGGGTACGGTATATTTTAATAAGGGTGCGGTATATTGTAATAGGGGTGCGGAATATTGTAATAGGAGTGCAGTATATTGTAATAGGGGTGCGGCATATTGTAATAGGGGTGCGGCATATTGTAATAGGGGTGCGGGATATTGTAATAGGGGTACGGTATATTGTAATAGGGGTACGGTATATTGTAATAGGGGTGCGGCATATTGTAATAGGGGTGCCGCATATTGTAAGAGGGGTGAGGGATATTGTAATAGGGGTACGGTATATTGTAATAGGGGTGAGGGATATTGTAATAGGGGTGCGGTATATTGTAATAGGGGTGAGGGATATTGTAATAGGGGTACGGTATATTGTAATAGGGGTGAGGGATATTGTAATAGGGGTGCAGGATATTGTAATAGGGGTGCAGCATATTGCAATAGGGGTGTGGTATATTGTAATAGGGGTGCGGGATATTGTAATAGGGGTGCGGCATATTGTTATAGGGGTGCGGCATATTGTAATAGGGGTGCGGGATATTGTAATAGGGGTGCGGGATATTGTAATAGGGGTGCGGCATATTGTTATAGGGGTGCGGGATATTGTAATAGGGGTGTGGTATATTGTAATAGGTGTGCGGGATATTGTAATAGGGGTTCGGGATATTGTAATAGGGGTGCGGGATATTGTTATAGGGGTGCAGGATATTGTAATAGCGGTGCGGGATATTGTAATAGGGGTGCGGGATATTGTAATAGGGGTGCGGGATATTGTTATAGGGGTGCAGGATATTGCAATAGGGGTGCGGCATATTGTAATAGGGGTGCGGGATATTGTAATAGGGGTGCAGGATATTGTAATAGGGGTTCGGGATATTGTTATAGGGGTGCAGGATATTGTAATAGGGGTGCGGGATATTGTAATAGGGGTGCAGGATATTGTTATAGGGGTGCAGGATATTGTAATAGCGGTGCGGGATATTGTAATAGGGATGCAGTATATTGTAATAGGGGTGCTGCATATTGTAATAGGGGTGCGGGATATTGTAATAGGGGTGCGGGATATTGTAATAGGGGTGCGGGATATTGTAATAGGGGAGGGGCATATTGTAATAGGGGTGCGGGATATTGTAATAGGGATGCTGTATATTGTAATAGGGGTGCGGCATATTGTAATAGGGGTGCAGGATATTGTAATAGGGGTGCGGGATATTGTAAGAGGGGTGCGGGATATTGTAATAGGGGTGCGGTATATTGTAATAGGGGTGCGGGATATTGTTATAGGGGTGCGGGATATTGTAATAGCGGTGCGGGATATTGTAATAGCGGTGCTGTATATTGTAATAGCGGTGCTGTATATTGTAATAGGGGTGTGGGATATTGTAATAGGGGTGCGGGATATTGTAATAGGGGTGCGGGATATTGTATTAGGGGTGTGTGATATTGTAATAGGGGTGCGGGATATTGTAATAGGGGTACGGTATATTGTAATAGGGGTGCGGCATATTGCAATAGGGGTGTGGTATATTGTAATAGGGGTGCGGGATATTGTAAGAGGGGTGCGGGATATTGTAATAGGGGTGCGGGATATTGTAATAGGGGTGCGGCATATTGCAATAGGGGTGTGGTATATTGTAATAGGGGTGCGGGATATTGTAAGAGGGGTGCGGGATATTGTAATAGGGGTGCGGCATATTGCAATAGGGGTGTGGTATATTGTAATAGGGGTGCGGGATATTGTAAGAGGGGTGCGGGATATTGTTATAGGGGTGCGGGATATTGTAATAGGGGTACGGCATATTGTAATAGGGGTGCGGTATATTGTAATAGGGTTGCGGAATATTGTAATAGGGGTGCGGGATATTGTAATAGGGGTGCGGGATATTGTAATAGGGGTTCCGGATATTGTTATAGGGGTGCGGGATATTGTAATAGGGGTACGGCATATTGTAATAGGGGTGCGGTATATTGTAATAGGGTTGCGGAATATTGTAATAGGGGTGTGGCATATTGTAATACGGGTGTGGGATATTGTAATAGGGGTGCGGAATATTGTAAAAGGGGTGTGGGATATTGTAATAGGGGTTCGGAATATTGTAATAGGGGTGCGGAATATTGTAACAGGGGTTCGGCATATTGTAATAGGGGTGCGGTATATTGTAATAGGGGTGCGGTATATTGTAATACGGGTGTGGGATATTGTAATAGCGGTGCGGTATATTGTAATAGGGATACGGTATATTGTGATAGGGGTGCGGAATATTGTATTAGGGGTGCGGAATATTGTGAGAGGGGTGCGGAATATTGTAATAGGGGTGCTGTATATTGTGATAGGGATGCGGAATATTGTAATAGGGGTGCGGAATATTGTATTAGGGGTGCTGTATATTGTAATAGGGGTGCAGTATATTGTAATAGGAGTCGGAATATTGTAATAGGGGTTCGGAATATTGTAATAGGGGTGCGGCATATTGTAATAGGGGTGCGGTATATTGTAATAGGGATGCGGAATATTGTAATAGGGGTTCAGATTATTGTAATAGGGGTGCGGCATATTGTAATAGGGGTGCGGCATATTGTAATAGGGGTGCGGTATATTGTAATAGGGGTACGGTGTATTGTAATAGGGGTGCGGTTTATTGTAATAGGGGTGAGGAATATTGTAACAGGGGTTCGGCATATTGTAATAGGGGTTCTGTATATTGTAATAGGGGTGCGGTATATTGTAATAGGGGTGCGGTATATTGTAATACGGGTGTGGGATATTGTAATAGGGGTGCGGAATATTGTAATAGGGGTGTTGGATATTGTAAAAGGGGTGCGGCATATTGTAATACGGGTGTTGAATACTGTACTAGGGGTGCGGAATATTGTATGTGGAATATTGTAATAGGGGTGCGGTATATTGTATTAGATGTTATGTTCCTGTTCACACCCACCCATCTAGAGACCAAAGTCAAGAACTGCCAGCTAATACAAACTGTTATTTTCAGTGGTTTATCGAGGCTGTGCAGAAAACGTTCTTCCAATTGAGTATCCTCGTCCCCTGCCTCGTTCTGGATGTCGACTCATTTCCGGCGAGATGTGCTGCTTTTGTGACACAGATCACTGTAATAACATGTCCATGACGCAGTTCTTGTCCTGACCTGGTTGTTGTTATTCTTCAAATGTTTATTGTGATTTCATTCTAGTTGTTATGGTATTTATATTTCATCGAACGTTGTTTATACGTGTACGTTTGTGGGAAGTCTTTTCGGAAGGGGGTTATTCATTTATACAGATTTTTAATGAACCAGTAATATGCATGAAGAAATACAACACCAAATATTGTATAATAAGAGAATAATGTAGAATGGTACATGTGTTGTGTATAATACACGTACAATTGCTGATTTCTTTTCTTGCTCTTGAAAATGGTACTTTCACATACCGTTAGTTTTTGTTAACCTGTGGAAAATATACAGTGAGAATATATAATTTCCTTAAAAAACTGCCAAATTAAAAAAAATTCTGTTAACAGTGTCGTTATAATTTTCTAATGTATTTTGATATCATTCTTAGTCTATTCGTGGAGAGTCCGGACTTTATTAAATAACGCAATATCGCCGGTAAGAAAAAGCGTTATTTTCCGACGACATTTTGTTGATAATAGCGATAACTAAAAACCGTTATGTGACCCCACCATTTTCTTAAATTTAAGAAAAGATATTATAAATAATATATTTTGTCAGTATCAACAACTTCAGATTTGTTCGTCCCATCTGTAGCGGCTCACTTTACACGAATATATTTTTTCTAACAGATTTACTTTAAAAGCCATTATACTGCTTCTAGGCTATACCTGCTGGTAGTATATATTAACATACAGGTAGTTTATGTTTGATCTTTAGCGCAATTACGAGTATGTCTACAGACTATGTGTAAATCTACTTTGTGTGTGGAAGATTAAGTAGTAAATAATGACCCGGTACCGAGGGGTTATGGAAAATAACCTCGCGAGGGCGTAGCCCGAGCAGAGGTTATTTCCATAACCCGAGGTAAACGGGTCATTATTTGACTTACACTCCCGCGGAAAACTCCTGCAATTGTTTCAACTTTATTTCTTTAAATATAGTTGATTTAAAAACGTTTCACTGATATCATTTGCGGGTTTATCATTTCTTGATAAGAAAATATATTTAAAGTACCCTCAGATTAGGGTTTTAGAAATAAACGCCTGATTTCTTACAATAAAACTATTTTATTACGTTGTTTCAACTAAATTGGTTTACATACAAATAATTGGAAAAACCTTTTAGTGATCCATTTTGCGGGTTTGATATGTCTTGATAAGAATACTATTTTAGACTACTTACAATACCCCCTGCTTAGGGTTTTATAAGTAAAACCTTGATTCCTTACATTAAAAACTATTTTATTGCAATAGTAATATATATTTATAGGGAAAAATAAGAAACCAAACATGACACACAAAAATATACATCAACTGGCACGGATCCTCGGTAGCTCGGTAGGTAAGAGCGCTGCTTAACAACATAGAGGTTCCCGGTTCGAATCCCACTTTCGTTGTTCATAAATCTTAACTTTCTTGTTTGATTAAAAATCCAAATTTTTCAAGTCCAAATGTTTGCGATTGTTTACACTCTAATAACCGACCAAGGTGGTTATGAGATAACCAACCTACGCGGATGGAGCTCACGGCATACAACATTCAACTAAAATAAAGGCAATAACTTCCCAAGGGGGTAAAAGGGTAAATACATATAAGAAGGTCGTTACGAGTTAGAACCAATTGAAAAAAGAAGGGATATAACCGCCCAAGGGGTGTAAGTTGAAATATACTATGGACCTTATGTAGTTTTGAATAGGTCTGTCATATGATGTCTTATATAACTGCATTTATATATAGAATAGATAATATTCAACTTCATCTTTAATTTCGTACGCGTCTTCTGTAATAGGAATTGATTTGCAGAATTATCACTATCGCGTTTTTAGGTATTAGAAAGAAAAATATTATGCTTGATTTGAAACGGTTTGCTTAAAATGAAGCTCTATAATGTTTGTGTAAATTTGTGAATATTTTGTATGCGATAATGACCTGAAGCTTCTTGAAGGGAGAATGCATTTTATACCAATTTACAGTTATTACAGGTTTTATGAAATACAAACTTCAATAAACGATATTCTTTACTTTTTGTTTCTTTTCCTGTGATATGAATACTTCCATTAGATGAGTAGTTTACGATTTCAATGCATTACAGATTATGTTATTTCATTAAATTACATAATCTTTATCTCAATTATGTTTATGTAAGCGTGAAAACACGCAAAATATCTAAAAACATAAATATAAAACACGTCACGTACTATTATGGTTATCTTTATAATATATATAGACAAAAATACTGCTTTGCTCGTAGACAGAAATACCGGTTGGTTCATAAACAGAAATACCAGTTGGTTCCTAGACAGAAATACCGGTTGGTTCGTAGACCGAAATACCGTTTGGTTCGTAGACAGAAATACCGCTTGGTTCCTAGACAAAAAAATTGTTCGATTCATAAACAGAAATACCACTTGGTTCCTAGAAAGAAATACTGGTTGGTTCCTAGAGAGAAATACCGGTTAGTTCCTAGACAGAAATACCACTTGGTTCGTAGACAGAAATACCGCTTGGTTTGAAGACAGAAACATCGGTTGGTTCGTAGAGAGAAATATTGTTTGGTTCGTAGACAGAAATATTGTTCGGTTCCTAGACAGAAATACTTTTTGGTTCGTAGACAGAAATACCGGTTGGTTCCTAGAGGGAAATACCGGTTAGTTCCTTGACAGAAATACCACTTGATTCGTAGACAGAAATACCGGTTGGTTCATAAACAGAAATACCACTTGGTTCCAAGACAGAAATATTGTTCGGTTCCTAGACAGAAATATTGTTCGGTTCATAAACAGAAATACTGGTTGGTTCCTAGAAAGAAATACCGCTTGGTTCCTAGAGAGAAATACCGCTTGGTTCCTAGAGAGAAATACCGCTTGGTTCGTAGACAGAATTACCGATCAACTCCATTGTTTGTACCAGGGTGGTAACCTCCTTACACACCTCTTATTTGCTCGTGCTGGGGTGGTATACACTGCATTACATACCTCAAGGCTGTTATTATTTAGCATGAGGCTCTCCATTTCGCCCCTCATAATTCCAAAGACCGGTAATGTAATCGATCTCCAAAATTTTCAGAAATGAAACCGCGGGATTCGAACCTACAACCCTTCGCTCTGTAGCCAAAGACTTATACCATTAGACCACAAAGGATTATGAATATGAAGGGTATGATTTGTGATAACTATTCTGCTCTCCTCAAACTTTTAAAGTTAATTTTCACTGTTCACTGTTACATTTTAGAAATGTGATTATTTTTCGGTATATGAAATTTGCAACAACCTCATCCTCTAGCGTTCAAGTAAAATTTCTAATTGCAAAATTTTAAAAAGTAGAGCGTGTGGGATACGAACCCATAACCTTTCTAACTGTAGTCCAAGACTGTACCACTAGGCTACAGGGGATTGGTGAAGATAAATTTATTTACTATTGAGGTCTATTCCGCTCTCCTCGAATTTAGTGAAATTAATTTGTGTTTTCAACTCGACGTCGACGGCTCGGTGTTACGCACTGCACGTGCATCGGTGTTACAATTCATACCCACTCAAAACTCGACTGGTAACCTTTACATACCGCTTGGTTCGTAGACAGAAATACCGCTTGGTTCGTAGACAGAAATACCGCTTGGTTCGTAGACAGAAATACCGCTTGGTTCGTAGAAAAAAATACCTCTTGGTTTGTAGACAGAAATACCACTTGGTTCGTAGACAAAAATACCTCTTGGTTTGTAGACAGAAATACCACTTGGTTCGTAGACAAAAATACTTCTTGGTTCGTAGAGAGAAATATTGTTTGGTTCGTAGACAAAAATACCTCTTGGTTTGTAGACAGAAATACCACTTGGTTCGTAGACAGAAATACCGCTTGGTTCGTAGATAAAAATACCACTTGGTTCGTAGACAAAAATACCTCTTGGTTTGTAGACAGAAATAACACTTGGTTTGTAGAGAGAAATACTGTTTGGTACGTAGACAGAAATACCGCTTGGTTTGAAGACAGAAATACCGCTTGATTCGTAGACAGAAATACCGCTTGGTTTGTAGACAGAAATACCACTTGGTTCGTAGACAGAAATATCACTTGCTTCGTAGACAGAAATAACGGTTGGTTCGTAGACAACAATACTGGTTGGTTCGTAGACAATAATACTGGTTGGTTCGTAGACAATAATACTGGTTGGTTCGTAGACAATTATACTGGTTGGTTCGTAGACAATAATACTGGTTGGTTCGTAGACAATAATACTGGTTGGTTCGTAGACAATAATACTGGTTGGTTCGTAGACAATAATACTGGTTGGTTCGTAGACAATAATACTGGTTGGTTCGTAGACAATAATACTGGTTGGTTCGTAGACAATAATACTGGTTGGTTCGTAGACAATAATACTGGTTGGTTCGTAGACAATAATACTGGTTGGTTCGTAGACAATAATACTGGTTGGTTCGTAGACAGTATGGCGGTGGTCTCGTATACACTTATTGAGCAAACAGTTGATATGACTTTTGACAGAATAATATCTTTTCAAAGTATGCTATGTTAAAATGATATTCAAAATACTAAAATAGTTATAAATTTGTGCACTTTGATGAGTTTGGATAATCGTTTTAATGTTATAATAAGGAAAGCGGATACCTGTTACGTTGTTCTTATGTTTTCTGCGAATAAATAAACACATCAGGTTAGTTTTAACATAGATAACATTAATTAACAATGGTTGGCAAATTGGCAGATAGGCACTGAGAGAGGGAGACAGATTAGTAATTCTAATCTTACCTCAACATAAAAATACAATAAAACAATAAAGTTTAATGTTTCAAATCAATAAATAATAACAAAAGCAAAATAATTGATCTGAGATCAGTCTTATACGGAAAACCAAAATTATTTCTCTTCTGTAAATAATGAACTATTGATAGTTATCCATGCACGAATTAATATAAATTCAACAGGCAGATTTAGCAACTGATTTATAGAATGTTACATAATTTACCAAAATATGAATAATAGGCAAATGATATGATATTTGTCAAAGATTGTTGGCGTTTGTATAGACAAATCTTTAATTATGTAAATGCACCATGCCATGTTTTTTATATTATATCTTGGAGATATATTATCATAAGCTATTGGCTTGTTTCATCAAATTCTATGTGGAGATAAATATGTTTAAATCATAATTTGGCTCCTATGAGACTAAAATGAGCATAATCTGTCATGTCTTCAAGTCATATCCTTTAAAACTAAATATAATTCTAATCAATTATCTAACTCAAACCTGTTTGTTTTTATGATCAATAATGAAATTGTTATTTTCATCATTTTTTATCACTTCCCTAGTTAGGAGTTGTAATTATTTTGCTGAAAATTAAAAACAAATATGATTAACCTAACTTAAATAACTTAAACTTAATAAAGTTTAAAAGCTTGCTTACGTTGATTCAATCAAAATAGAAACTAGATAAACAAACAAATCATACATTATGTAACAGCTTGTTTAATTAAACAACATAGATTTGTGTACCATCTGTACCACGTTCCTATAGCCATACAGCAGTTACCGTATCTGCGGCGACAAATCTTGGTCACAGAATGAAAACGAAACCTTAAAGTGACACAGAGTATCTTTCTTAAAATCTTTTTTGGTTTTGATAAGCTACAAATATATAATATGCTGATTGAAGTTCATATCTCATCACTGGACTTGCAAATATATCCATTTATGCATAATAACTCTAAAATGCTCGATTTTATGGAAAAATAAGGTAAACATCTCAAATACATTTAATATTCGAAATTATGCATCCAATTAATCTATCAATTAGTTACAATACCTAATAAACACTATCGAATCGAATATATCTTCCTGTCAGCTTATGACAAGGTTTCAAAATTACGTTTGGCGAATTTGCGCTCTCCACTCGAGCCACATTGTCCGGTTTTCGATCAAAATCCCGACTTTGAATGGCCGTATTTTCGCTCTAATGTACTGATTGACCTTTAACTTGCTATTTTCAGTAACAGTTAGTGGTTCCCGATGTAATAACATCGATTTCAAAATTTGACATATGTGATCCTATCAACATCCTATCTCTTAAATAAATCCATATATCATTACATAAATGATACCAATCGTTTTTGTATCTGTTCAGTATTGATACCAAATGCAAATTTAAGTTTAATATTCTTATTCTAGTGTTAGTTAGATGTTATTATAAGCGTAGTTAAATGTGCTATATTATCAACAAACGTATTCATGGAAAAAGTGTATCTTAGGGGAAGCAAGTATATATGCTACTTAAGCCTTAATGCTGACCCCTTTACCTTTAAGTTTGTATTTGTCACAATTCATATTGTAAGAACTGATTGCTTTGTAAATAAAATACTGTTTAAATCATATATTGTCTATCTTTCCTTTCATGGCTTGATTTCAGGAAGGACTGTGTATGTATCTTATTCCCTGACATGACAAGCTGTGACATAAATATATCCAGATGTATTCATTTCAGGATTGATAACAGTGGAACACAAAGGCTTTTACGTGGATTGTTTATGACAATTCATTCATCTGTAACTCGTAAGTTATTTAATATTTTTAAAAAGGCGATGTTATTTGTAATTTTACATTAATTTTGATCTATATTTATTTGCTAAACATCCGTTCTAACTTTTCAAAAGTTTCTACTCATTTTCGGCTGCTTTTATTGTTTAAATTTTTATGTCGATGATTTATGGCGAAAACACAACTATCATTGTATTGGTAAAATGTATATTCTATTAAGGAAATAATTTTAATGAAATTTTTAACGAAATCGTTTTTCCAATACTGGCTGATAAACGATGAGAGATGATTCCGACACCTAAGACGAGTTATTGAACAACAAATTTTACTTTCTTCGTACGTACTAAAATTATAATCAGTAAGAAATAATAAATCACCTTTTTATCACAATTCATGATTGAATGCGATAATTGTATGCAAGTTTTAGTATTCCCGTCCCATCTCTTGGGACGTCTCAACTTAGGATTCCAAAATGGGTTATACATATACTGTAAGTAAACACTTATAGAAACATTAAAATCAATACACCTGTCGGCCTCTAGACACGTTTATTCATTTTGATACAAAATAGATTAATATACATAACGGAAACAAGTGAACAAGGCACTGGCAAACAAGTCAACCATGACAACCCGTTAAGAAGTGAACACTAACAGACCGTATCGAGGTCGAGTTGCCTCCCCTTACAACAAGGAAGTGGGGGAGAAAGGGGGACGCGAGTATGTCACATGTCGAACAGGACAGGTATATTTTGCTTCTGTGAAAGGTGCTTGTACCCTTCTACAGGTAAGTTGGTTATATACATTATCCGTTAACTGTAAGTAAGGTTGGAACTATACGTTTGTTAGCATATCACCATGGTAATGAAAACGGGTGCATATAAGGGGTAGATAACTACTTCGTCTCTCATGTGTATACATAGCGGGTAGGGGAGAAGATGGGGGGGGGGGGGGGGGGGGGTGGACAACAAGCTGATGTTAAACTGGGAAATGCGAGATGACCATGATGGGTTCATTTAGCACCTGCTTATTATCAATTAATGATTATTACTTAGATACTCAATTTATAGTTTATGAATATCACAATCACATATGTACATTTTTCAACTAACCTAAATCACTTACCATTTGCACCTACTTTTCAGTCCTGAACCTTGACTTGTTAGAGTATCGTAAGCTGTTCCTCAATAAACATTGTATTCAAATCACATCCGTTTATTTTCATAATTATGTCCACTAGGAACAAACTCTAACTGGTATCTTTACACCGCAAATATACACAAAAATGTGTGTGATAATTTGAATAAAATCTTATTTTAAAAGAGGTGTCACAACAGTTACCGTTACACGCTTCCCTTGTTAGGTCATATACAATATAACAAAACGTATCCTTAGAGTTTGTAATCGATAAGTAGCTAGGTTATATCAACACTTATGCTTCCTTAGTATAAAGCTTATGACAGTTGATATCGGTACTAAGAGACGACATATGAGTATGTTATCATACGCTTCCCTTGTTAGGTCATATAAAATATAACAAAACGTATCCTTAGAGTTTGTAATCGATAAGTAGCTAGGTTATATCAACACTTACATGTAGAAACACGATAAGGATCTACCGTTACAGTCACAATTGTCCTCGGGGACTTAATATAGTTGAATGGCAAGATCAACATTTGATGAGAGATCATTCATATATTGACCGCTCTATGCTTCCTTAGTATAAAGCTTATGAGAGTTGTTATCGGTACTAAGAGACGATATATGAGTATGTTATCATACTCATATTATTAGTATATTACAATGAATAAGTGGGTGGCTTTTGTCCTAGGTGGCTTATGTCCTAGGTGGCTTTTGTCTTAGGTGGCTTTTGTCCAGGTGGCTTTTGTCCGGGTGGCATTTGTCCGGGTGGCTTTTGTCCTGCTCCCCTAGAGGCATGTCATTTGGAAGGAAAACAAAGTTACGTTTTTCTTGAGTACTCTTTTTGCCTTGATTAAAAATCTTTACTATTGAGTTCTTTACGGGGTAGAAACCTGAGAAATAAAATAAAAAGTTTTTGTAGTACTTAATATTTAATGTAGACGTAAACGTAAATGTCTTCATGCAGGAAATCCATGTTGTTGTTACTTTGGGGTACATTTACGCAAATACACAGTAATATATATTTGAATTAGAAATGCATTCCAGAATAACCGGTTTTATTACTTTACTCGTAACTCGAGTTTGTATATGATGTTATTCCGTACTGTCCTACAGACTTCACCGTGTAAGTTGGTCTATACTCGATTTAGATAGACTATATCTAATCGATAAACAACCAAGAAAAAACTTAACGATATTGAAGCCCGAAACTGATTATTTTTTAAAAATATATGTGTATAATTATATACTTAATATATAAGAATTTGTATTTTATATTATTTTATATCATAAATGAGAGAAATTTGAAATATTTCTACTTTTTATTTCAAGTTGATCACAGCTCTAGGGATAGGTAAGATCATTCGACCAAGTGTAAAGAAGTGATATTTAGTAAACAGATTCGACAGTTGTCAACATAGACTTATAATCTGACACTCACCTGTTTATCTACAGCCTGTCATTTACGGTTTAATAAATTCTTCATTACTTACCTCGTGTGCAACGCCTCTGCATGAAATAAAAGTTTTTTTTCATTATCCCCAAATCAGACTATGTCTCAATTAAATATTCATCCTACAGAATATATAAGACAGAAAATATGTTTTGGTTATACGTCATAAGTGTCACGTTAAAGGGGTTAAATTAAACGATCTCTTGTAAACAAAAGATATTTATATTTCGGATAATCTTTTGACAAATACGAAGAGAGAGTGAATACTTTCTTCAAGTCTTCAGCCATAGGTTGGAGTGACATAACTGAAATGTGGATGTGAAGGGATACGTTTTATGCAAGACATTCCATTAAACCACATGGATTCCTCGTTTCATTGTCGGAGGTAACATTTAACGTTTTAGTTGTCATTGTTAAAGTGAGTTGCTGCGATAGAAAGGCATCTCTAATCTAGAAAAAAATAGAATTCACAAGTGAATCTATAATTCTTTTACAAAACGGCTGGTTTATTTATGCGTTTTTAATACGTAATTTAAGTATGATAAAAATACGGATCACTACAACGTTATCCCCGCCATACTATTTGATCCATATGGTACGAATGCTCATGTTTACCAGATGTCTAAACATATGTGTAACTTAATAATTATCTGCTGTTACATACAGATGTTGTCGTAACATGGTAAGGAATATTTGATTTATTTAACATTGATTCAGTATGACACTTAACCATGATGTTTTTGGTATTGTAATTTGAGATGTGAGATGTAATATGAGACATGTCATTCTCACATGTCCCAACATGTACATGCTAAGGTACATCAAGCAGACACCTAATGGAAGTAGCAAACATTTGACCCCTTTTTAGTGAGGAAAAAGTTTGAGGAGACCAATAGGCGGAAACAGTTTTCTCGAAAACTTCCCAATTAGTATTTATCTTGACCGTGAATTAATATGAATAAAATAGTCCATGGTAAGAATTGTATAATAAGGTAGTCCGATTTGAGTATTTCCGGGCATGAAATGGACACGTGTTTGGCTCAATATCAAGTTCTCAGACACTAAGATAAACACCATATTCACGCACCCGATACGTAACCCCTTTTTTGCTACCACTTATCAATGCAACTAGTTGGAATTCAACAATAATGTTTTCCGTCGCTCTAGGGCTTGATAAGGTAACAAATCATATCTGTGTAGTGCTCCCATAAGCTTCTATATATAGCTAAGATCTAAGATAAATATCATATTCATGCACCTGAGACGTAACCTGTTCTTTAGCTACTAGTTATAAATTAATTGAAATTCAACAATAATGTTTCAATATTTCCCGTCGCTCCAGGGCTTGATAAGGTGAAAAAACATCTCTCTGTAGTGCTCCTATAAGCTGCTGTATATATAGTTAAGATCTCATAGGTGGCGTTTACTAATGCATCCAGGGAATAATAATGAGGGTCTTTTAGTAACATATTTGTGCATATAACTTCACACCCTGGAACCTTTTTTTCACAGATGAAACTCCATTAGTTTTTGTACTTTAGCCAACAGTGAATCTTGAAAACAAAACACATTATTTTATCATGAGTCCTTTTAAGTATAAGTAGACTTAGCTATACAATCTAGATAAATTTAGATCAGCAGGTTTTTTGTTATGACATACTGTTGCAACAGTGTGTCGTTATATAGAAACTGTTGATCTAAATTTATCTAGATTGACTTAACTGTAACATGAAAACCTCAGGTCGGGACTCGGGATTCTGAACTCAAAGCTCAAACATATTGATATGTTTCTAAAAAGTTGTTTCATAGACGAAGTGTCAGTCGAGTTCCTAAAATATAATCTTCTTTCACCAGTTAAAAAATGTACATAACGTCTCTGTGTATTGTCTTGAGTTAATATAAACACTGTAAACTAAAGACTTTGGCCATTTAAACGAACGGTTAAAATTTAGATACGCATTTGGGTGGAGAGTTTTGTAAATGGCATTTCAAACAATATTTCTCATTTCAGAGTCAGCGAGTACCTGAAGAGGAAGATGTCCCACAAGGACACTCAGTATTCCCCCTTACTACAGGGGGGTTCTGATGGGGAGGAGGAGGGGGAGGGGGAGGAGGCATTTGCTGTCACAGAGAGTCTTCATGACGAAGAGAAAGGTGCCGGGCTTCCTTTTCCCAAAGCATACAAACCCCATCGAAGTAAAGATGCGCATAAATGCAAACCGTTATATGCATTCCTGGCAATTCTTGGAGTAGTTGGGGCAGGGTTCTTGATTGCTGTGATAGCTGGTGCCATCCGTTCTAAAATGGAATCCGAGGCTTCACCACGACCAAAGGTTACCAAAACACCACCAAGCACTACAGGGGTGCCAATGACTCTAGAGGCGATTCAAGATGGGGTAACATCGACCTCAAAGCCAACATCTTCATTAAATGATGTGAATCAAGAAATAAAAAGCGACACAGGAGAAAGTTTAAAAACGACTCCAACATCCTCACATTCTGTTAGTCATGAAATACCCAATGGTAAAACAACCCCTGATTGGCAAGTTGTTCTCAATAATACGGGTAAGTGGATATTAATTGTGAAGACAAACATGCATGTTTACTGAATGGTTTGTTCATGTATTTGAGAAAAACTAATGTCTTGTTGATATGAAAGAATAAATATATTCGTATAATTGCAAATTTATTTAACATATATGTACTTACCTTAGACAGGTTTCTATCGTCCAATATCTTAATATAGAATAGAGGATGACTGATGAGTCTCATTGGACAGAATGAATCAATATAAGTACAATGAGTGAATGAACATATGACAGAAGGATATACGGTTATGTATCTATCTATATGTCACGTTAACTTGATCACTTTACTTATCCCAAATATGTTTACACATGTAACCAAATGTACATTGGTACGTTAAAGTGTGCATGTAAACGTTTACAACTTGTATCAATATATTTTTTTTAATATATCTACGTTAATCCACTCGGCCTTCGGCCTCTTGCTTTAACTATGATAATTCTTGGTTAAACTATACTTTAGTACAATACACATGATGGTAAGGGCTACCCTACTTCCTAAATGATATACTCTGGTAGGTGCGGAGGCGTCAGTCAGGACCCCAGATATAGACGGAGATGGGTTGCCTGATGTGTTGTATGGTATGGCTCATGGTGTGGACCTGTCCACAGCAAACTCACTTGACGAATTGAATGGAATGAAGAAATACTGTGAAGAGAAAAGTAAGTTAAATTTGTTTTAAAAATAACCTCATTTTGACATGTTAAAATGCTATAAGGTTCTACCAGAGAGCATATTGATGTATTGAGTTGTGATTTGGAGTTGGAATCGGAGACTATCACTTCTTTGACTGATTTGACTTTTATGAAAAACATCAAGAATTGAGGCAACAATTGTTGTCCTGTCTTAGAATTTAGTTTTCGTTTCTCGTAGTTATTTGTACAAACTTCTTGTTTAAATAAATGTTCTAGATGTACTATAAGAAAATTCCTAAAATCCGTAGTCGCAGAAGACAGTATTATGTGAACACTTTTTATAGGTGAACACCGTTTAACCATTTGTGATACGGGCATGGATTCTTGCTGCTAATCTGAACATGTTACATGAATCTTTTGAGTGGAACATTGACATGCAATTGGTAAACATTTATTTTCGCTTTCGCGAGTTCGTTATGTAAAACACCTCTTGCAACACAACTGTTTCAAACATAAAAACTTAAATCTTAATTGTGTACCAATACTTATTCCGGTCAACTATACACAGAGCCAATTTTACACTACCTTTCCGAATGTTTGCATAACTTGAGCGGATACACAATTTCAAAGCAGTGTGTCAAATAACAATTACGAAATAATTGACTGCGAATTTTTGCAATTACCCAAGCGAGTATATAGATTTGCATCAGTTTTGTAAAAGTCTTTTTTGCACGTTTCCGAGATATATTTAATACCGATTCAACTCACTTTCAGTCTTAATTAGAGGATTGTTCCTGTTACGTTTCCACATGTACACGTGTCAGAAATGTCTCGCTACTGACTTAATGTGTAGTACTACGTATACGTATAAATATGTGTATAACTGTATACGTTCATGACGATTAACGGATAATGCTGTAAGAAGCGAATCTACTAACAAGAGAATAGAAGATCCATTTTCCATAAAATATGGCATTTATCTTTAGACAAAGTTTTAAAACCTCGACTTTGCAATATGAATTTTGTATTTGTTTTAACTAAATGATACATATAATAATTATGATTTTTGCCGTATTTCAGATCTACCCTACCCATGTGTTGGTTTCCTTCTTGCCTTGAGAGGATATGACGGAATTGAGCTGTGGAGGTTACCAACAAGGTCTGAGGTCATGTTTTTAATGTGTGACCTTGACCTTAATGGTGACGGGGTCAATGATTGCATTGCCACAGGACGCCAGTCTACTATTCAAGCTGTGGATTTAAGACAGGGTAGATTTTACAATTTTACGCATCAAATTGATATTGTCTATTCAATTACCATGATAATCGTTCATAGATTCAATTCAAATGAGTCAACGTAACTTCTTTGAGAGGCATTTTACAAGTTGGAATGACAATAACGAAGAGGAACATATGGATAACAACTCCTTCAAACATAAGTCGCATACTATGAATAAAAAACGTTGTTGACCATATACTCCTCTACATTATCAGTCAACATAATTGATGAAAATTATTTACAAAATATATTGAGTATCAGTTAAAATAGGTTTTATTGCAATGGACCATTATTTTCAATTACTATTATTTTCTGTTTTGACGAATTGACAACTGAAGATGGTCAATGAACAAGTGAAGATTACTAGCTTTATCAGGAATTGTGGAAATAGAATCGTTGTATTGTCTTTTTAAAATCATTATTAATTCTTCCCCAATCTGATGCCAGGTAAAACTTTGTGGTATGCTGACGGTAGTGAGTACACGGAATTCTTCAAACAAACCTGGAACGTATACCAGGCCACGCCCCTTCCTGATGTTGACGGGGACAGTGTCCCAGATGTCCTCATTCCTCATGGCGGTGACCCGAATATTGATGCAAAGGTGACTATGTGCTTTTGATGATTATATTCTACAGTCCTCTTTGGCAATATGTTGTAAAACGTGGCAAATGGATTTCTTATTATCTGCGGATATGTTTCATCTATTATGTTTTTCCTTATTTGAAAATGTCTCTTTAAAACATTAAGACCTGTTTACAAGTAAAAATCAAAGTGAAACGTATAAAGTGATGACCAAGTCAAGTCGAAAGTAAATTTGTATAAGACAATATAAAGATTCACAGTCAACTCTTTTAAAGGCCCTTTTGTCTTTAAATAAATTTGACAGTTATATTACATTTCTTTGAAAACAGATCCATGAGCGCGTTGCTGGGCGACTGATCGTGTTGTCAGGAGCAACGGGTCGTCCCCTTGGTAACTACCTGGAGATGCCAAACGATCGTGAAACCTACATGAGTACTGTCATGTACACAGCCAGCGATGGGTCCCAGTACATATTGTTTGGAAGCGGTGGAGAGACAGTTTCTGGTACGTAAACCATGTGTCAACCGTCATGTGATAATATTATCAAGAATATATTGCCAGTTTTTTCAAATTGTTCGAATACAAATTATTTCATTATTGTCTGCAATATCTACATAATGTATACTAAATAAATAAATAAATAAATACTTATATTGGATATTATACAGATACGCTTGCAGAGTCTGTTTCTTCTTCTCATGTCAAAATCATTAAGGTATTACTTCTATGACATGTGTATGAATATGTAAATGTCGTTCTTGACAAACGTAATTCACACATAGAATCTAAATTGGCTTATTTTGAATAAGTTGAGCTATTTTGAATAGTTTGTTGAACTGATCATCATTGGTCTATCTTGGGAAATCCGTATGAGAGTTTTGTGTTGGAATATCATATTAATAGAAAAAGAATTGCCCTGGAATTTGAGATTATTCGCGCCCGCTTGTGTTCTCATTTATAGATAGAATGTATTGCATTTTAATCCCAAACAGGACTGGAATGGCTGTAACCGTATTATAAACTCCTGTTGACAAATATTTGATATGAGTCTTATATTGCAGGTGACCTCATGGCAATAGCCCTACCAGACTTCTTAAGAAAAACGAAGCAAAGCTACAAGTTGCAATTTCCAGGCAAATACAATTGGAAGTCAATCAACCCTGATGATGACATAATGGTATTATATAAGTAAGTTACATTTAGTTGGCTACTGTATGTGCATATACTGATGTTTCGGAGAATTGTGTTAAGAACATGAAATAATTACAAAATGTGAAATTGATATTCGAAATGAAATCAACTAGTAATAGAAAAAACCCAGATGATAAGCTTCTACACTCATTAATTGTGTAACAGAATTGTGAGATCACTTCCATCGGGATTCGAACCAGGGTTGAAAAGCAGACACTCTACCGATTAGGCTATAGGTGAAAGCCTACCCTCCTAGCCCGGCTAGTTCTTTGCTTATATTTCACTCTTCAAAACTTTTAGTTTTGATAGAATACTTATAGATATTTTACGTGTCTATCGTCCGGATGTCGAAGCCTGGAGTGCAAGTTGGTTAGTGGTTAATACGGATAGTGCAGGCAGTGTTGTCTGGGTGTGGGTTCGAATCCTGCAAGGATCTCTTCACGCAAAGGGAAAAGCATTTTCACTATTTCAGAGACAGTGGTTCCAAATTATAACAATGAAGCATTTGTTTCTTGTATTCATTGATCTATGATATCTTTATTCAGAGGCAAGACGAAAGGCGTGATGGTCCCTCCAGTGATCGTAGATGTGGACAAGGACGGTGTGAATGATCTCATTGTCTCAGCGTTTGAGGGGAAAGTTCTCATGCTCGATGGTAGCACTCTCTTCCCGAGGTGGGAGGCTGACTTTCCAGATACGGAGTCATACAGGTACGTAATGCACACCCCTCTAGCTTGACTGAATAGAAAAGTCGATAATGTAAATCAATCTTCTTAAAATAGATAGAGAATCTCTCCCAAGTGTCTTCTTATATCAAATATATCAACACAAGTTGATAAAGTAACAAATATCCGAGGCTATTTATCATCCTAAATCATTTTTCATCAAATTAGCATGGAAAATGTACATCTTTGAATACTGCATAGACCTAAAACTCCTAAACCAGTGATGACATAGCATTGTGACGTCATCGTGTTAATGGCGACATAGCATAGTGACGTCGTTGTGTTTATGATGTCATAGCATTGTGACGTCATTACTGATTATGTTAAACGTTTGTGATGTCATGTATTTTGTGATTACAGGGCATTTTTAAAAATATACTAACCTAGGAGATATGGCTTGATCTTCCATAAGCGATCTCTCCTGTGGAACACAGTTTTGGATGATAAACCCTATATTACTCGTTCTTCGCTTCTTTTCTGAGCTGAGTACTACAGGGGCCGTGTAAGGTGGCCTTGACTGATCTTTCACATAAACTTTAAACAATCAGAGGCTCGCTATCACATCGGCGGAAAGGCCTTCATGTTGCTCATGTGTTTTAGTGTCACACGACACGTCACTATCAGAATTTACTCAGATCAGTACGCGGCCATGTATACTTGGGAAATGTGTGATCAGATTTAAAGGAGATTGGTGTAAGTGATCTTAAAATATATCAAATTTCGAGGGGTTTTATTATGTACAATTCATTTTCGTGTGTAAAAAAATAATATTACCAGGTATTGATGATTGCTGTTTTGATCAGCATTACATCTTCAAGATTTGCTTTATAAACATGACACAGAGACGTTTATGGATATGGAAAATACAGACCAAAATTTCAAATCGGATGTCAATGGTTTATTGAGGAAACTGGTTAGCATCCCTTAGCAAAACATCGGAGAATAGCAATTCTGTTTATCTTTCAATCAGTACACCTTAGGCATATATACATAAAGTCATAATGTTAAAACTTGGCCTGTGGTCATGATAGTATTTGGTGGTTTATGAATAATGTTATCATAAGAAAATGCTAGGATGATTTTCATGTATTCCAGTGTATATCGATAGCTTCAATCGATATAAACATTTTCATTGCCTTACATAAAACAAAGAAAAGAGAGACAATGGGCAAATAGGCACATTCATAGTCCAAAGGGCCAAGAAAGTAGTTTGCCGCTATCGCTGAAAGGGCATCTTTTGATTGACTTGCTATATATAGCGATACGACAGAAGACCATAGGAGGATATCAGGGGATAGGTTGTAGCATTAGCGGAGACATATACGCTGATGTAGCAGGATGGAGCAAGAATAAAACAAATATAAAATTAGAAAGACAACGGTTTAAAAGATCCTTTCGTATATGACAATAAAGTGGGCAAAACAGTAAAACGTGAGCTTCATCTCTACCGAGTTCGGTCAGTTAAAACAAAATCAGTTTTCAAATGCAATTCGCTCATATCGACCCTGTCTGTTCCAGCACCCCCGCTCCAGGCTACTATGACGATGACGAGTACCTCGACTTCATGGTTCACTGCAGTACCGGGGCATGGCCCACTTATAACGAGTCCATTGTGAGTTATCTCACCAACCTCTCTAACATTGTATAACTTGCGCCAGTTCTTATCACTGGCTAAAGGCCTGTATAAATGTCCTCCTCAAAGTATATCTGACGACAGTCTTAATCACTGGCTAAAGGTCTGTATAAATGTCCCCCTCAAAGTATATCTGACGACTGTTTTAATCACTGGCTAAAGATTAATATCAACATGACCTGTAAGGTATAACTGAGGATTAATCACTGGTTTATTTGAACAATTTAATCGTGACTTGCCCGGCTCTTTAGCTCCATTGGTCATCTTTGAATCAGACGTAATGCAGGCGGATAATTGTGTCTGGTAGTCAGATAGAAAAATCGATCTTTTTAACACCATGATTTGCCAAGCTAAAATATATATACCGCAAAAACTCGAGGGATCCAAAAATCTGTAATTTGAACCTCTATGATAAGTTTTTAAATAACTCTTTTTATTCATTTCATTTCAGTAGGTGTACGAGGTAATACAGAAGACACATGTCTGTGAAGCATTAATAAAATATAGGCATTTGGTCACTGTTGTGAAAAATACATGAGAGCTTTCCATTTAGCATGGACGAAAGACAAACTATTGTTTTTTTTAAGCTATGTTTTTTTCCACATTGAAAACATCCTTGACAATGCTTACAAAACTGTCAATTGATAACTTTCTTGATACTTGAAACATGTATATATTTTTTCACCAGAAGGCTGAGAGAACTGTTGCAAAACCTCTATGACAGATTCTGTAATCTGTATTCTCCTTCTAGGTTTATATTATAAGCGGTAAGGATGGAAGTATACTGTGGGAGGACCGGCGTCCTCTGTATGTGATGTCCTCAGACCTAGTTCTGAGATCACAGGAGGATCACAAGGACTACTTCATGGTGAAGATGCGAGGACATCAGGCTGGGGTCGGGAGCGTCATGCGGTCAGAGGTGCATGGGGTCGGCGTTCAGAGGAATGTGAGTCATTTATCAATCAATCAGTCAAGTTTATTTCGTAAAAGGCTTGAGACCCACCATTCTCTCCCCACAGAGGCAGATCAAGTCATTAAATGTTGATAAAGCCTCTGTTATATTACGCCAAAATCCGTGGGTTCCGGCAGTTTCCCCTGGCGGAAAACATTCCTACACAATCCATTTGAATTTCTTTATCAAATAACAACGCTTCTCGCAAGGAAAGGGTGGTTCATATCACAATGCTTTTGTCATGATTCAGTAGCCAAAATGATGATTTTAGAACAGCGTCGCTGATTGCACAACTAACTTTGATTGCCTCCAATCAGGCATCTCACATTCTATCCCACAAAGTCGGCGTAATATAACAGAGGCTGTATCAGTATTTCATGACTTGATTTGCCTCTGTGAGGAGAGAACGGAAGCCCACGTACACTACAAAATAAACATAAATGCGATTACACAGTAGTGGCAATTTGTTTACATAGACAAGTTATTACATGTTAAGGTGTTAAGAACGTTTTGCTTATCAATGTGATATGGTAATTATGATACATTCTACATTCAAATTTAAAAATGAGATTAATTTTCAATAAAATTATCATTAAAATTGGAATAAAGTTTCAGATGTCTCGGAAGACCATAAAATCTACCAGTTTTCTTAGAAATTGGAAGTGTATCTTTTCTCAGCAGTGTTATTCTACGGCTTGTATCTTAAGATTTAAAATATCTAAAGCTATGTAGTGACTTTGTGGGTTTATGTCGTTCATGGTCAAACTATTCAGCGACCTTTGGGACTTATGTGGTTTTATCTCATTTGAGCTACGATTTTCATCTTATATGGTATACATTTGCTAAAAGACTGTTATGTTCTTTAAAGAATTTGTTCATAATATAACCGGAGGCCTGAGTGGAATTGTTACTGGTTTAACAAAAATCACTTGATGACATTTTTCCTGTTTGAACCTTTTCTTGGGTTTCACTTGAAGGTTTTTCTTATATACATGTACATTCATACATGACCAATTGTAACAAACACTTAAAATATACAAAATCATTTGTTTTCAGATTTCCAAACGAGAAGCAACAAGCGAACCGGTAGGACAGGCGTCATGTAAGTGTCAATTAATATATGACATTAATCAATGTATTACTTAATTAATAATTAGTTCACCACAATGTTTAGCACTTAGCTAACCTTGCCCTTATGATGCATTAATAACTTCTACCGAGATAGTTGTCCTTTGTTGTTAAGTTTATAACTTTAAAGACATGGAACAGATTCATGAGGATGCAATTCAGGCAATGCTGATACTAGAAAACTGAACAGGCTTAACAAGGCACCTTTATTTCGTGATTACTGAATATAACATTACTGTTAAGGTGTCACTTTAAAAGAAAAAGGATAAAACCTTAATTATCTGAAAAACACGGTTGAAATTTTCTCAGTAAATACTCATATTACATTATGTTTTTAAAACATGGACTACTAGCTTTTGGTCTTTATGAGAAGTGGGGGAGAAAAATTCAATGTTGTATATGTTTCTTCAGGTAAGTTCCTGGAAGACGAGTACCAGAAGAACCACGTGACCTGTGAGGACGATCTGCCCAACTTTGGGGAGCAGGTGTACCTCTTTAACAGAGACAGTGGAGACAACCTGACCGTGCTGCATCACACACAGGTGGAAACATATACTTATGGTAGGTGCTAATTATCGTTAAACAGACAGCGGAAGAACCTTCTATACCAACTCAATGATCACGCATTGTTTATAGAGACAGTGGAAGTGGAAGTTCGAAATCTCAGCCCCTCCACTGAGCGAGGAAAATTATTTTAGAAAACCCCGATACCACTTAAAGATTGAATCTACGTCTATCCGGTTCCTTGCAGATGTGACTGTGAGTGCGTCAGGCAACAGTTGTATCCCTATAAGCCCCAGGACGGAGATGGGGAGGTTGTGTACTACCATGGTGCCAGAGTCCAGAGGAACAGGTAGGACTCCTTGACTCCCGTCCAATTTTGAGGATTTTGCTACTCTTTCAATACTTGAGGACACCTGTTAGTAATGAAATGGTGTAAGAAACAGGAAATCAATGTTGAAAACAATTTGCATTAATATTTATCATGGAAAAGGTACTATCAAAATCATAATAAATAGCCGTCAAATGTTTCGAAATGCGTTATTTTGGATTCTTTTACAGCCTCAAAAGTTTAAAAATCAAGACAAGCGGCGTAAAACAATAACTCACTCACTCACTCACTCACTCACTCACTAAAAGAACAAGACAAATAGCCCTTTCATTGTTTTCGTTATCTTTCAATATTGATATTAACGTTTTTCAAATCATTTTGGGTAACAACATCAACGTATTATCCTTAAGTCATGGCTTATAATTTGACTATTGTAGATGCAGTGACTGACGTCGACAACGACGGTATCTTTGACCTTATAAACGTGGGGGTGTTGGAGGGACGACTGAGAGACACTCGATACGACTACGCAGCCATGAAGTTCACAACCATCATCTCCAGAACTAGCATTAAGACTATCGGTACAGGACAAACAGCCAAACAAGAGTTCTCTCCCTTGGAATCACAACCCTGGCTTCAATACCTTGGATCTGACAAATCCAGTGTGTACACACGGCACTGAAGGCTGTATTTCAAAGGATTGTGGTGCTTATTTATACGAAATCCGATATAGTTGATGTTTATGTGATGCTTCTAATGTATATATAGATAATACTATAATACGATCTCCCGTTTGATAGCCCTTTTCGAAACGAGTGAGTTGTTAGATAATATATAACGAGCGAAAGCGAGTCAGTTTAATACCGATGCCGCTCTCGACTTTCATTGAAGTTTTATAAAAAAAGGATTGAATTTAGTATATCATATATTACTCGCTGAATTAAATCGTCAAATTATTAAAGAATGACTGTTGCGTTAGCCCGGGTAAACTGATTAGGGCGTCATGATGACGTCACTTCATTCGGTCAGCACGCGATTCTATTACAAAAATAACTTTGTAGATCTTCAATGAGCGAGTAATGAAAAACAAATTAAACTTGGTTTCAAAAGGCTTCAATGTCTGTTGAATATGTACACATGGACTGAACCGATCCTTTTGTAAGTCTATTCAGCTTTAAATGTGAGCAGATCTCTGGATGATAATGACAGTTCAAATGAACACACATGGAACTTTACTGGTCATATCGAAAGGATAAAATGCTTCAAATGAACGCACAAGGAACAAAAATGGTTATTTCTAAAAAAAAACGTATTTCAAACGAAGATAACAGGTTTTGAAGTGTATGTTTTGAAGTGCCAATATGATACTTTTTGTGTTACACTCGAAACCGAACAAGATGTTTTGTATGTTTAAGGGTAATGTCATTTCACGCAATTGTATTATAATCAAAACAGTATTGAACCTGTGAATAGTTCCAAAGATTTCAGTGCTTGGGATTCTTTCATTGGTTGAGCTTACACTGTTAAGTTAACTTTATAATCAACTATGTTTATCGACAACGAATCAATACTTTAATTATGCATACGATAATTTCCTTATGTGCATAATTTATTTTTCATGTACCAGAGCTCTGTCGATAGTTTCCGGCAAATGATCTGACTTATTGGCAGCTGTACAGATCCCTCGTAGTCACTGAGTTGGTGATTTGTGATGTGATAAGATTAATACGTATTTCAATAAGAAATTGAAAGTGATGCCCATTACACTTTACGATATAACATGTGTTTGTATATTGCTCATTTTGCTTCAATAATGTATATTGTGTGTGCTGATTAAACTTAAACTGCGTATTGTTTGATTTGATCTTTGTTAGTAGGACACAATGAACCATATCATATCTGCCATATAAAACATGGTTAATGACGTCACTTTGTTTTACCACTGGATTATTCCCACTAGTCATCTACACCTCCAGTCTGAGTAAACCTAGCCTCAATAATACTCGCTACACTCCCATATTGAGTCTAGTAGAATACAGTAACAGGTCGCGTCATTCGAACTTTCTGCGACTTATAACCTTCAATTCAACGTGTGATGGTTAAATGAATTTATTCAATCATGAACCGGATAATATTTGTAAGTTTTGAATTTAAAGGTTATATGTGAATGCAGACTATTGCCTAGCCTCAATTAAACTCGCTACACTTCCATATTTGAGTCTAGTAAGATACAGTAACAGGACGCGTCGGCCGACTTTTCAGCGAACTATGACCCTCAAATTAAACGTAAGGTGGCCAAATGAATTTATGCGATAAAGTAAGTAAGTTTGAAATTTAAACGTTATGGGCGATGCAGACTATTGCTGCTTGGTAAGATAAGCCCTGATTGATCAATTCGTTAGGTCGGTTGACGCGAACCGCGAGTATTATTGAGGCTATGTTTACTTAGACTGATACTCCTCATGCATTTTCCAGTACATACAATACAGTCCTTGGTAATTTTCTCAAATATTTCCTAGGGACCATGACTTTGTGCTTGTTGGCCACAAAACAGTTTTGATAACTAAGACACATATGTTTGATAACTTTTATTGAGATTATCCCGTAAAGGAATAGAATAAGATAAAATAAATCAATACAAGGGTTATTATGGCGACAATAAAATGTGTTGTAAATTGGATTTATCCTGCATCATATGACTTGGATCATTTGAACTGTGTATAGGCAGTCAAAAATGCTGATTGCAGCTTGAGTACTGTGATTAGAACAATGTATAATTCTAAATTATAAAATTCTAAGAAAAAACACTGAATTTTAACAGATTGATAACCAAATCACAAGTAAGAAATACTTAATCTTGAATCATACGAGAAACTGTGTGAAACAAACTAAATTTAACTAAAAAGGTTGAAAAGTACATAAGGTCAAATCATTTTCAACACAGATGCGAAGTTATCATTGAACTATAAAAATGACATTGTCTACGAGTCGTAGTGAATTGATGCTCAATAAAAGCTAGCGAATTCTACAATCATTGATGTATCAAAAGATGCAAAATACTGATTTAGAACAACAAAATAAAATGTACTTAACATAAACTCATGTCCAAAAGAAACGATACCATACAAATCCCAAAATAACTCAATCCACTGCAGATTAATAAGACTAAAACATAGTAATATCATTTCTTCAGTAGTCAACTTACGTCTATGTTAAATTTGGAAACATTATCTTTTCATGTTTGCGAGAAACATGCATTTGAAAAAAATCATCGATCTGGAATCTCCTTAACTAGGCGAGATAGCAGAGATAAATTGGACACTTTCGCTTGTTTTAAAACGTTCTAGTGCAGTGACGCGTCAACGAATTTATGTCAAATAAAGTGTATTATATCAACAACATTTTGTTCTGACATAAATTCAATACTTTATCAATTTTAAAGTGAAATGACAAAAGTTCTGTTCATAAAACAATTTGAAATTTCGATTTATGCACCCCATGTGCATTTGAAAAGACACAAAATCAAATGTATCATTTCCTGAAGAATGAAAATGTGCATACTTCTTTACAAGACATATGCCTGTTAGACACACTTAAATTCGACTCTGTCAGATTATAGAATTTTGTTTCGGACGACTTTGAAAACTTGGTATCGTTTCTTTTGGACATGAGTTTAGATATCCTTCTTTACCACAAACAAAAACTGGAGTGTATGAAAGTAACTGAGATCAGGAGAAGAATAGTTGCACTCAAGGTGTGACATAATCTGACATGGACATGTTGTTGCAGTTGTTTTTGTCACAGAAACACCAACTCTCGCCATTAATCTCGCGACATCCAAAACGAGGCAGAGGGCGGGGATAGCCATATGGAAGGAAGTCTTCTGCGCAACCGCGGAAAACAGCTGAAAAAAAAATAGAATAATGTTTATAAGAAATAGGATTTTAGTTTTGAACATACTTATACATCTGGACATGGTAAGTAAGTGATATTGTTAATTTCATGATTTATAGTTATTAGATGGTCAAAGTTGAGATATATCATATTTATAAACTTAATACATATTATAAATTATTCATATAACAACAAGCTAGGCAATAAACCTTTTATCTAATTTTCTTTGAAAGTTTCAACTACATGTATTTTAACAACAAATGGCATCACTAAAATTGCATGCACTACTTAACTTAGTGTAATCCTGATTAAGGTTGAAAACATAAATTTTATATATTAAATTAGTTAATTCTATTAGAAATGGTGTTATAACAACTATTTACGGTAAAAACATGGGGAAACCATATTGTTCCCATAATTCATAAAGGAAAGAATAAACTTTAATTTGCGAGTTTGAAGTTGTAGACAGTTAACCTAGCCTAAATATTAATCATTTTACTCCGATATTGAGTCTAGAAAGGCCTAGTAGAGGGTCGCGTCAGCCGACCTTTCTGCGACCTATGACCCTCCAACGTTATACGGCAGACTATTGTGGCTTGGTAAGATGAGTTCTGATTGGTCAATTCGATACGTGGGCTGACGCGACCCTGTACTAGATCTTTCTAGACTCAATATCGGTTAATATTGAGGCTAGGTTTACTTAGACTGAAGTTTGAGGTAGATTTAACTCTTCAGGGGACATAACTCACCTGCGTCATTCCACTTGTGCGTCTTGGCGAAACACGAGTCTTTACATGTAGTGTTGGCCACCCAGGAGGTTGTGATCTGTCCCTCCACGGTACAGTGAGGGTTCCTCCAGGTCCTCCCCCCACTGTGGCAGTCGTAACACGCGATGTTCAGTGGGGGACGGGTTATAACTGGGTCTAAAGAAAATAAGGATTTTTTAAAACTGATATATAAAAGAAATGTCTTCAATTAAACTTATACAAACTGTATAAAATAGTTGCTTTTGTCAAACCAAAGAAAACATAGTATGGTCATAAATCTAAACTTAGAGTGGAGCATTTTTTTAGATAACTTGATATATTAATCACAACATATTCAAATTATTAAACACTCAAAGGGGCAGTAGCACGTTTTAAAGGGGATTATAAGGTGATGTAAGGAGAATGAAAATTAATGTTTCAAATTGAAAGACAATGTAAAGTTTAGCCATGCGATTCCTTTTTCTTACACAAAATGAATAAAATATGTTCACACAAAATGGCCGCCAATGGTTTTTAGGTGAATCTTCATCCTTTGTTCTCTTACTATGGATGATTGATTTGTGTTATGAGATTTTTGACACTATCAAAATAATACATTTTGCATTAACGTACAGTTATCAGTAAACAATTTAAAATATGAAATTTTCAAAACACGTGCCCCTTTTACACCCGTTTCGGATCTAAATCTTGCTGCATGTGGGGTCATACAAGGAGACCTTTCACTCCAGTAGTTGTTTATTTTAATGAGAAATATATATCCAAGTTACTTTCATTCATGTTATGATTAAACAGTAGCTCACCAGGACATCCAAACCTCTTCCTTTCAACCTGAGTCGTGGCTGAAACAAACTCCGTGAGGACTTCATAAGCTTCCTGGTCGCACAGCGTCAACATGCTGGTCTTCAGACAGCTGTAGTAGTTGCTGTACGCGCTGCATATCAAATAGTAGCTTATTATATGACATTTCAAGAGGACATCAGTATTGTGTTTCCTTTCATTTATTTGAACGAGTTTAAATGACCAGCAACAAATAAAATATTGAAGAAATGTTGGATGAGTGATGATGTTTTCGTGGTCCCGGGTTTTTGTTGGCGAGTTTATGTTTATGTTTTAATGAACTTTATGTCCAGTGACGGTGTTTTTCATGAAAATCTGTTTGGTTTGATAAGTACAAAATTATAATGCCCAGCTCCGAATGGGTAGATTTTAATGGAATATATGTGCAGTCATAAAAGCTATTTCACCAAACTAACGCTATCAACCCCTGATTGTTTATTCTCAAATATAATTTATATATATGTTAATACGTGATAATCTCAAGGCAAAAGACTTTTATTTGGCTAACTTGTGCCAGGTGATATTTTTCAACGATGAGTGATGGTCACAAGTTCTTACTTGTAATTGTCATGCGCCAGCTTTAGTAAATTGTACGATATCGTTGAAGAATTATGAAGTATACATCCATATCTACATACCTGCACATTTGGTCGGCCATTCCGCTGTTTATTTCTCTTGGACAGGTCACTAAGGCACCAGTGATTTCCGGTTTGGTCCAGCATTCCGCAGTACGCTGAATTTCTTTAATGCAAAATTTAGATGTAGATAAAGGGATGAAGAACATTTTTAATACAATCAGTTTCAAATTGATGCACGAGCATTGTTTCCACAATAAGTACCCCGATAGAACTGCCCCTTTTAGCGTTTTATGAGAAATAATAAGCTACGATTTGAGAACTTGGCCGGTATTTATAAAGCTTTCTCATATTATTTTTCTTAAAGTAAAGAATTCTTAAACTAAGCAAATCCATAGAAGCTTTATGAATACCGGCCCTGTACTGTAAAAAACTACCCCACTAACAATGTAAGAATAAGATAATGAGAGCCACGTTTTTAGGGGGAATATAAGGTGATGTCAGGGAAATGAAAATAAATGGTTCTAATTGAAAAACAATGTGTTTAAACTAAATGAAGCAGTAATAATTCAACAATATAACGTAAAGTTTAGCCATGCGACTACTTTTTCTTACACAAAATGAATTAAATGAATTAAAAAATGGCCGCCAATGGATTTTATGTGAATCCTCATTCTTTGTCCTCTGACTATGAGTGATTGCCTTGTCAAAAAATACATTTAGCATTAACTTACAATTATGAGTGAAATATTCAAAATATAAAATTATCAAAAAACGTGCTACTGCCCCTTTAAATGTGAGATAGTTAGATCACGGCTCACAACAAAGGAACCCTGGCCTTAAATCTGCCTGGAAGGGTATTCTCCAGGTACATAAAGTGGAATTATTCATGATGTTGATGCTTACTCGCTTGACCCTCCCCGCATGTATAGTTGAAGATGTTATTGATGACGTCATCTGGACCGGGAGTTTTGCATGAAGCTGGCTTCCCATCGTAGCAGCGTTTGAAGTCTTCGTATTGACTAAAATGACAACAAACATCTCCTTATTGATGATATTAAACTCGGATTTAAAACAAATAACATTTGGATTATATAAGTGCAATTTTGCTTTGTTTATATATTGCTTTGGTTAGCCACGCATAATTGGCTCTTAAATGATACTCTCTTATAACCGTCGATACGCCTCAAACAAGTCACTCTTTAAATAGACTTTGACCTCAGACAACTCATGGAGTGGCTCTTTTATAAAAATATAAACTTGTGTATACTCGCAGAGTTTTATTCATATATTTTTTATTCAAATCACAGAGTTACCTCCACATTTACAACTTGACAGCCAAGTGTTATAACCCTATTGACGACTATTCAATAACTTACGGACAGACTTGAGTGTAAGTGTGGAGGCTGATGTCCTGTGAGGAGAATGCCCCCCTTTCACAATTTGACAGCCAAGTGTTATAACCAAATTGATGACTATTCAATAAACTTACGGACAGACTTGAGTGTAAGTTAGGAGGCTGATGTCCTGTGAGGAGAAGGCCTCGGTCAGTCCCCTCCTGCAGTCTTCTGTACACATGCCTGGTAGACCTGTAGAAATACATTTATCTCTATCACAATTATCATTATCACCATTATCGTCTTCTATATTCTTGGTATCATCATTTTCCTTTAATCGTCATCATTGTCAATAAAGAGAATACTAAACGAAGTCTCGTTTAATAACATTTTTATGAAATGAGTAGACGGTTTGGTTTTCAAATACCAATACCCTTCACGAGTTTCATGAAAAAATGTCATTAAACGGGACCGAGTTGAGAATTTTATTCAATACTTGCTTTATGAAACCTTAAGATAAATATCTATATTACAAATAAAGAAATGTGCCGACATGACCATCGCGGCGGTGCCCGCTGACATTGTGACGTCATTCTTCTCCATTATGCGGTCGTTATGACGCCGCGTCTTTCGGTCAGCGCTTAATTATTACACAATTTGTCACTTAGTAGATTTATTAAACAGCGATAACTTCATCGGGCGTGTGATAAATACTATTACACTGCTACCGACTTCATCCGTTTCAAGTATCCATGATTGTAATTATTAAACAACTATATCAAGACATTTTTTGCATAACAAAATATAAGAGGTACATAATGCTAGAGTGTATTACTTGTAAACTTTTCTGTGATTGTCTTGAAGGTTGTTGTCGAAATAGGGATTGAAGAAGATGTTGTCGACGCTGCTGTCGAAGTTGTTGCATCTGTTGTCATTGGTCGACAACCGTAGTAATCATTATTTGGCTTGAGTAACTGAGTCAAGAGTTCGTTTATTGTTTGTCTCGCGGAGTCATCACACACGCCAGATACAACGTTATTGACACAGTGAGTGTAGCTCGTGATTAATCTGAAGAGAGGTTGAAAAATTCAAAAATTGAGTTAGGGAAATAATCTTATCATTACATGTTGACAAACATCAAAGGTATATATCAAATTAAAATATGTAAAATTCAACAATTCATATTGATGTTTAAATTATTATTTTAAAAATAAAACACTTTGTCATATATCACACCAAGCTCGTCAGGACAGGTTAAAAGCAACTACGTGAAGGACAACTTGTTCCGAATCCCTTTCAAAGTGAATAACATATGTCCAACCCAATAAGATAATTCTGAATCTATCGCTAGTGAGGGATTTCACCTGTGGTCGATTAGATCCATGTGATGTAAGTTGTTTGTACACTTACCCACACATAGATGTTGTTCCTTGGGGTGCGTTGCCGTTACACTGTAGTAATCCCTGCACAATGTCTCCGAGACAAGGCAGAAGATCGCTGAAGGCTGGAAGAAGAAGTTAAAATATTTTTTTTCTGCTGAAAATACACCAAGTATAACACCGTGAATAATGTTCCATGCTATCATATTGTACGATTTGAAATTTAAAAAGTACTTAACTGCAATTGCAGTAAGATGTCAATGACTCTTCAAACGTGATGAGAGGAAACCTCTACATAGTGTAGAATGGCCTAACAATCAACCAATATTAAACGTATAGATTTGTAATACTATAATTAAAGATAGTGAATATAACAAATAAGTATAAAAATACGTACTTGGTCCATCAAGAGTACAGACAAAGTCCAGAGCAGCAGTGAAAGTTTCATGAATAAGAGTTAAGTCCTTTGAACAACCGGAAATGACTGGCTCACTACACGGTCGATACTCATCTCGATAAATCCTGCGCAGGAAAGGACACGATGAATTTTTTTACGTGTATTGACTTAAAATCGTAACACGTTAAAAATATAAAACTCAACGATTTGTATGTATGTTCATGTTTTGAACATTCATATTAAGTCTTTTCGTCGCCGTTAGCGACTGAAAGATTACCCAAGCGGAGCTTAACACCAACTTATTACTACAAGGAGTGATAATTATTAATAAACCTGTTTATAATTACACAATGACGATAAACATAATTTTCTGAAGGCTAGTTTATGTGATATGTGGTTTAACATGGTTTTGAGGAGTTTTTCACTTAAATCACGGCTGGTAGTGTTATTGCAGGGAGAACGCCCTCAACACTGGACGTTAAATCCAACACTGATAACCTCAACAGATTAACTTAATGACAACGCACCTGCAGATTAAGTCCAATGAGAGGTCTGGAGTGTTGGTGGGGAAGGACCCGGAAGTGATGTTCATGGCCCACAGTTGAACCTTCTGGGTTAGGCTGGACAGACACTGGTTGAAGGTCAACATGTCACACTTGGTCGAGGGAGCTGCTAGATACAAAGAAATTACAAATCAGTCTCTAAACAAGAATAAATACCACGTTAGAATGTCACTCTATTCCCCGATATATTTATACTCTTTTATAAAGGGACCGTGTATCGAGGGACAAAGTTTAACAATTGTTTATTTACCGGGATTCGACCTCGTTTTCAAAACATCCCTCTTATGTAAATTTATCAAACTTACCGAAAGGACATAATAACGACTGACTGTAATTGTCCGCTGATGTCTATGGGTTCATTTAGGGTTTTTCAGACAGTTGTGAAAAGGGAATCTCAAAAAAGAACCGGGTTTTATACATAAAATATTTTTTGTGCGGATAGCAAGATTTTTTAAATGAACATTAACAATCTCCTAGAATATGCAAGATTTTATAAAAACAACTCTTGGACAAGAATAAAAAGGCAACTAACGTGTAATCTGTGTAGTAGATACAGGAACTTCTGGTTCTGGCAGGGGTGAAGTTGCGGAGTGGGTGACCTCTGGCCCTGGTTCCGGGCTACCTTGAGAATACGTCACCTCAGGTTCCGGTTCCGGGGCTGATGTTGTCTCACTCACTTCCGGTACAGCGGTTGTAACATGGCAGTTCAAGATCCTCAGAAGATCAGACGATATAGCCACGGTGAAGTTGTTTACGAGAGACGCAGCATCGGGACAGAGGCTTTGAATATCCGAGTTAAGGCAGGACATTCTTCCATAGGTAGTTCTGGAGGAAAAGATTTTATGACCGTATGAATTTTCGTAGAACTCTTTTAAACAAGAGGCTAATCTTATAAGGTGTTTTATAAATCATAGTATAAATATCAAAACACCAAGTTTGATATTTTGAAAACATAGGGTTTTAGAATATTACAAATAAATGGTCAATGTTGATAAAAAATTATAAGACATTTACGTGATATCGTTCATATATTTTTATTTACATCTTTTTTTCAGTTATTACATTACACTTTCAAAACCAATCATTCTGATGATTAAAACGTTATACATTTTTGTAATCATAAAGGTATTTTAATAACGTTTTTGTATTTCTTTCAAGGACGTGACATTCCAGCATCTCACCTTTTGCTTTTATTCTTAGAAAATGATCTTAAAATACTAACGTGCACATATTGTTGTCCTGGGCTACCTTTCCAAACGTACACCTTGTCCAGGCTTGCTTAACTTCCGGTTTCTCCAAACAGGCTTTGTTTGATTCAATGCCTACAATTGAAATACCAAAACATTCCTTAAACATAGTTACTACATCATTTCTGCGATGTATATTTTACTCAAAGTTATAAATTGAGACTTTTTTGTCTGTAGCATTGGCGGACATTGTAAATTAAGTATGGCTTTCCCGGGCTTATCTTGATACTTTAGTGTCAGGTATTTGATATCATGGGTCTTATGGGTAAATATTTGCATTATGAACCTTAAAGGGGAACAACAACCTAGCTCATGAAACCCAATTGACCATTGAGGTAAGGGGGATCAGATGACAAAAACCTGGTACTGGTTGTTTGCTGTAAGCGGTTCGTAACCAAACGATTTCATCACTACCGAGCATTTTCGACTCTTTCGGGGCCCTGCTAATAAAACTCTGGAAGTTAAACATTCAGGTTGCAGACCCCCTTTAATTGTCAAATATTCTTAAAAGAGTCGTCAATGTACGTCGATGTAATTCACAATTTTTATTTAGGTCGGCTGAATGTTAAAGCTTTCCTTTCCTCAAGGTTACTGCATTTATGTTCAAAGACGTAGATTAGAGTCTGGAAATGCTTGCCTAATTTGAACTAGAAACTATGATAGAACATCGAGCAGTGGGGCCTAACTTTCGTCGACAGGTACATCACATGCATGCTAACTTTAGCCTTTATATTTGTCATATTCATTCATTTAAATGACGATAACAGATTTGCAGATTTCACATTTTGTAAGACTCATGTCCAAAGAATATATAACAAACAAAATAAATAAGAATCTGGTATCCAATCACTGTGTCAAAAAAGAAATAGAATCATCATATAAAAGCGGACAAAACTTATTTTAAAGGGACAGTAGCACGTTTTTAGGGGGAATATTAGGTGATGTCAGGAAAATGAAAATTGATAGTTCCAATTGAAAGACAATGTATTTAAAATAAATGGAGCAGTAATAATTCAAATAAACAACGTAAATATTAGCCATGCGGTTCCCTTTGCTAACACAAAATGAATTAAAGGTAATCACACAAAATGGTCGCCAATGGATTTGATATGAATCTTCATACACTGTCCTCTGACTATGGATGATTGGCTTGTGTAATGAGATGTTTGACACTGTCAAAATAATACAGTTAGCATTAACTTACAATTTTCAGTGAAATATTTTAAATATAAAATTATCAAAAAAACCTGCTACTGCCCCTTTAACATAAATGTTTACGATCATATAAAAAATTACCTTGTTTTGCATTTCCACATGCAAACGCAATAGGGTTTCTTATGGTGACGTGTTCCACGGTGTTGTCGGCATCACAGTGAGGGTATTTGGTCATACACTGGTTGTACAGGGTCAGGTTTCTAGGGAACATTACATATATTCTATATTTATACCATTTTCGCATAATATTTTGCATTTATGTTCAAGTTATGAGTTCTGGTGGCATTATGTTTTAAAACATGTTTGAACTGTCAAAGTCAAAGTCAAAGTACTTTATTGCATTTAAGGCCTCAGGCCCATATACAATTGGAGTTACATAATATACATAAGTCATATATAGTTACATTATACAAATATACTAAGCAGATGCTAACAAGTGTTCTCTGCGTGACATAGCATATGTGACATATTGTGACAGTTTTAAAATGCTGGTGGTATTACTAGTAGAAAGAATCTCTTTAAATGTCAATAACATATGATAAGATTTTCGAAAATCTTCAAGTAAAAGATGTATGGAGAAATAGGTTTGATGTTTCGTAGTAAACTCATTTAGAAACTGAAGAGTGTGTTTAAGAATACATGAGATGTATTATTACTTGCCCTCCCATTATTAAAAAAATATCAGTAATCAATCTATCAAAAATATCTTTTTCTGAGGATTAGGTTAGTTGACAATATGATATGAAATATATGATTAGTGGAGTGATTATCCATATGGTAAATAGAGCATTATTCTGAGTAGATTTAATTGTGAAAACATTTATCATAACGTCTGTGTGTAAACAACCTAAATTGTTTATTTCATAAAAACAAACAACTTCAGAGGGCAACTCAACATCGAAACCTACGTTTCTATCAATGTTCTAATGATATTTAAGATATTACTTGAAACGATTTCATTTATTCTTTAAACTGCATTTATTCAGAAACCATAAAGGAAGCATCCTGTCTCAGGGTACGAACGTTACGTTAACTCCACTAATCTGTACCCTGGGCTCAGAAGCGAGATTTTCTCGCGCGGCCCGACTTGGATATAGCCAATCAAATCATTTTCTCTTTTAAATTTTATCGAGAAGTCGGCGAGAAAATAATTTCATTGGCTGTATCCCTTGTCGGGCAGCGCGGGCGAATCTAGCTTCTGAACCCAGGGTACAGATTGGTTGAGTTAGCGTAACGTTCGTACTCTGAGACAGGATGTAAATAATAATAATAATAATAATAATAATTAGGGTATTTATATAGCGCACATATCCACACCGAATGCATGCTCAAGGCGCTCCCTGAATTATTACCCTGGTCTAACCCAAGCTGCCGATTAAGCGCTTGATGGGTCCCCTCCAACACTACTTTCACCAGGTACCCATTTCCTGCTGGGTGAACAGAGGCACTTACGAGCAGCTGTCGAGGAGAAGAGCAAGGGAGAAGTTTTCTCGGACGAGTGCATTGTTGAACGTGAGGGAGGCATGTCCTAGGTAGTGGAGGCACTCTACACCGCAGACTGGAGTTGGAACTGCAACAACACATTGACTTTCATAAATTCACTTCATAATTTATACTATGTGATCTAGTTAAAAAAATAGAAACTAGATTTGAAAAAAAATCAATCATGATTTTTTTTAATTGTTTGTTTTAAAATAAATTGTTCTAAGATATTTTTCTTTAAATTATTTCTTTAAAAATTAATTGTTTAAAATTAATTGTTTTTAAAATTAATCTTATTATTCAAACAAGGTCATTAAAATTTAAGATTTAGCAAGGAGTGGATTTGTGATCAGATGCAATGTAGTAGACATTTTCTTAAATAAAGATCTATCTATATAAATGCTCTTTGTACGTATGTTTCACTTTCATCAAAGTAAGTATATCTTTGTGGTTTCATTCTGCATTGTAACCATAAGGTTCCTTAGTTGTCGTAACAGTTATTAGTTAAGTTTTTCTTTTCTAAAGGGTTGGATCCATTTTTAAAAACAACGATACGTATCCGGTTGGGACAACATATAACGATAAGTATATTGTCAGATGAACAATTGACGCTTCCTCGGCATACCTTCAAAAAGTATTTAGAAATGTATAGTTTTAGATGTGTGTATTGATATGCAAACAAACATATTGTTACCTCGATGACAGAATTGTTTCTATTTCTGCACATCTTCTTCAATCCATGTTAAAAATATGGGCATTTGAGGTAATAAAGAACACTTCTTACAAATGCATAATCAAAACAGATGGAGCTTAAAGGGGCAGTAGCACGTTTTTAGGGGGAATATAAGTTGATGTCAGGAAATTGAAAATAAATGATTCCAATTGAAAGGTAAAGTTATTAATCTAAAAGACGCAATAATATATCCAATATAAAGTGTAAAGTTAAACCATGCGTTTCCTTTTTCTTATAAAAATGAATAAAAGGTGTTCACACAAAAATGGCGGCCAATGGACTTTATGTCAATCTTTATAATTCGTTCTCTGACTATGGATTATTGGTTTGTATTATGAGATTTTTGACTCTATTAAAGTAATACATTTATCATTTACTTACAATTATCAGTGAACAATTGAAAATATAAAATTCTCAAAAAACGTGCTACTGCCCCTTTAAGACAGCCCCGCGCCTTGTTCATTGAATAAGGAGACGTTATAACTCTACTAATAAAATAGCTGTTACATTCAAACATAATGAACTATGCTAATTGACTGTTTTTGCACGGGTTACCTTCACGACAAAGTGATAAATGTGTTAATTATTGACGAATTTGTTGTTTAGATATCTCGAGATATGTTTTAACCGTAAACAAAAAGAATATTAAGGATTAGATCCTTTTGGATAAAGTTTCCTCATTTTATCTCTCCGCTATTAGAATGCAGGTGTTAATATTTTAGTCCAGGTGAATATGTATACCTGTCTCTTACCTGGTAGTTGTGTTGTAGGGGGTGTCGGCAGCAGAGTGCTAGACCCTAGTGCAGGGGGGAGAGGAGTGGGGAGGGGGGTGGGGATGGTACAGTGGAATCTATCAATCACGGCCTGTAGGATATGAAGCGTGTACTGCTCTACAATGACTGAGCCTCCCCAGGAGCACAGCTGTGACGTCACTCCTCTCACACACTGTGTGTAGTTCGTCACCAGGCTGAAAAAAACCCAGAACACACCGGGTTATTACTTATAAATTGTGTATGGAACAAACATTTCCAGTCTGATTAAAATCGACTGTGCTTCGAGGAAAAATAAAAAATAATAAAAAAATAGTTTAAAATAAAAATATTATCTCTAGTGGGGTTCGAGCCTCACGGGGTTCGAACCTGACCCAGCACGGCTTTCCTCTCTTTCACAGTCTGAAGGCACCCAAATTACCCGCATGTTCTGACGTAAGCTCATCTAGTAAATCACAAGGACGGCGGTTTTCGATATCAGAGCTAGGGGCACGTAACTCCTGTGAAGTCCATTTTCTACATAATCGCCGCCATGTTGTTTTTTTAAAGGGACGATGTGATTGGTCCGCTTGTGACTAAGTTTTGTCTGCGCTAAACTGGTGTTGAACAAGCACCTAACTTGGGTACTTTTGGACCATTGTGGAGAGGAAAACCCTGATACATATTTTGTTTTGTTTCCGTCGAAACATGGTCGATTTTAATCAGATTGCAAAAATCATGTGTCAACAGTAGAATATGATGTAATATAGAAAGATATTGGCCTAAGCCATAAGCAACATTTGGAAGGAAATCTGGCACGACGAATTCGTTAACGTGATTTTGTAATGAACTGTCATAAAACAACTTTTAATGATATTAAATAATCCAATAAGTTAACGGATTTCCTGCATCATATTTGTATAAAAAACCTTTTTACATAATACTTTCTTCTACTGGATATCTTTTTTTTCCACATTGCAATGACCTTTTTTTTATTATGCCGAAAGAAAAGAACTCATGTGAACGTTGTGCGAAATTTAAGGTTTACAAACTTACCCGCACGGGTCGTCTGTAGAATGAGGTATCGCATTGTTACACGATAAAAGTGCTTCTTTTATTCCAGGTTGAGCAAAACACCCAAGACCAAGAACTTGTTCTGTAAGATGAAAAAGTACAATTTGTTTAACAGAAACATTGAAATATAATATATACTTTACAAAATGCATTTACTAGTATACAAGGTTTAAACATTGACATTAACAAAGATGCTCGTGGTTGGACGAATAACACATGCATAGGGACACTATTTTCATAAACCGAGACATGGAAAGAAAAGATTTTTACAGATTATGTTACATAGTCGAGATCCCCTACCTGATTCTGATTTCCGACACATGAAGTCAATTGACGAGACCCACAGGTTCGGTGTAGAGTAATTGCATCCGGCCACGCATTGCAGGTAGGTAGGGTAGATATCACTGAAAGATAATATATACAACCTTATTTACTATTTTCAAACACGACAGACTGACCCTCGTAAACATAACATACCATATGCATAGAAAAAAATGATAAAGTCTTTTCATCAAACTACTTCTAAAAGCTCAAGTCATTGACATCGGTTGCAATGCCATGTCATAACTATTGTTAAGCAAGGAGTTGCCATTACATAAGCAATGACGTCACTCCACGATGCAAAAGGGAAGTTATCAGATTTATCATTATGAACTTACCATATGAAAAAAAGCTTCAATATAGTTGCCTTCGGATGTTATATAAACGTACACCTCCATCATAAACATACAGAAGGAATATATTTCAAGGGAATAGTTTAGAACAATTATTCTATAATTATGATAAACCAAAAGTTGGATCACGATGTTTTGTAGAAATTCAACTGATGTTTTATCCTTGAAACTTGCAAAAACATGAGCAAAACTACATCGCATACATCGCATACATCGCATACATCGCATACATCACATACATCACATACATCACACACATCCCATACATCCCATACATCACACAAATGATATCAAGAAGCTTATGTACGTATTACGTTACACATACAGAGGGTCCCTTAAAGACTAGTTTTAATATATCAATGTTTTCATACCTGCAGACTTGAGAGGCAAATTCAGCTGTATCGTTGGTTGATGTGGACGCATTGTTAACATCCTGAATGAAGGTGTCTACGCATGTCTCAAGGGTCACGGGGTCACAGATCAGAGGTGCTCCTGTTTAAACAACACACGAAGCATTAATAAGTGTGTCAAATATCGAAATTCACGAACATCTTATTTCAATTGTAATTACGTTGTATGGCCTCAGTCATACAGCAATTATGGATATAAACTCAAATCCACTACACAAACCGGACAG